>CM076739.1:2039465-2639465 GCA_038501795.1 Pseudopleuronectes americanus | reverse complement strand
GGACACTTACTGCAAATACGTTTTGCTGTTTACATTGTACTGAAGGGTCACGATTAGGTGGGTCTCTCACCACCGGGACTTAACGGTACAGCAGAGGGTTAAAGGATGAACTGCAGATTTCTCAAAAAATACAGTAGATATAAAGAAAGATATATCCTCTTCCCATCTTGTTTCGAAAGGCAAGGGCCCTTGTAGCTTCTTAGCATTTTGATACATGACCATGAAAGGAAGATAGTCTAACCTTAAATGTAGAGATGATGTCTGCCTCCTGAACCCAGAGTGAAAGCTGGTTCCACAGGGGAGGAGCCTGGTATACTTTATTTTATATTGTGGTATTTTTTTATCATTATTGCATTATTGTTCCAGTAGTATTGTACTGTTATTGCAGTTATATGTTGTGCTTTATTTACAGCTCCATATTAACAATGCATTTTTTTAAGCGCTATCTAGATATGTATGGTTCAACAAGTTCACAGAAACAGCTGCCTTAAAACTAGCCTGTAGGCTGACACCTAGTGGTAAATTGCAGATAGTGCAGGTAGTTACTCCATATTTTGTATTGACTCTTCCACTCGTTGTTCTGATCTTTTAACCTCCAGTACTCAGCAACCTGCTCAGGACAAACTAGACGGCCTCTTTTCCAAGCCCAAGACAAAGGGGGTCTCTACAACAGCACAGAAGTTTATTCAACTCTCAGCCTCCTGATCCACAACGTGAGACCTTCTCTGCATCATTCTGCAGCCGGATTAGTTAAAACTATAAAAAGCTGAAGCCTAACTGACAAATGTCAAACTCAAAATAGTTACGTATCATTGATTGCTCCTTTCACTTGGAACAAAACCTCAAACCTGGTTGTTTTATAGAGCGTAGTGAGGTTTGCAGCATGTATATTTGCACGGAGCTCTGTGTCCATGTGCCTTGGCTGTGTGTGAGTCCAGTACCAGCTTTCTTTCTTTTCTTCAATTTAACACTGTAAGCGTGTGTAGTTTAACAAAGTTGCTACGTGGGTGGGGCACGGTAAGGTGGACATCTTTTTCCCTATGGTCCTCTGGGTCACATTGTCGTATTAGACTCACTCAGTTGGCAACAAAGAAGGATTGAACAAACTTTAAATTGTATTTGTTTGGCTCAGAATGTATATACTTTTACTCTTTCATCTAGCTGTTTTTTTGCAGCTCAAGCTCCTATCAAAGCAACTCTCTCTGTAGAACTTTCAAACTAAAAGCCTACCAATAACTAGATCTGTTGAGGTAAGGCTTTAATGTGAAATGCATTTCTCAGGAAAGGCCTATTTGAATTGACAGCAATTTAAATTTGAGTTCAATCAACCGTGGACATGGCGATAACAAGATAATTAATCAGCTGATTATTATTAGCAATATATTCTATTTTTAGATATTCATTGTCTTGACGGATCTTCATGAATGATTTAAGTGGCACTTCATTGCGATGGAAACATATACTACAATTGTTTTTTTTTATATTTGCCTTGCTGTTTGAAAAAAACATTTCAGATAGTTCCCCCAGCGTAACGTTAAGTTGACAACAAATGTCGCAAAATGCAGGATACACAACACAGGTAAGCTATATCGAAGATCTAAACAACATTAGTCAGAGTATGTGTTATCTCTCATGACATCTTTTTTATAATTTACCTTTTTTTGGAACTCTGTGTGAGAGCCACGGCTTCCACATCTCCTGATCTCATCGATTGCTGGGGCCGGCTTGTGAGGTCTTTATTTCGTTTTATTCTTTCATAGCTGCACTGAGTTTTTACAAACGCACAGAAATTGTGTCTCTCTTTGGGTAATTTCTTTGCTTTAACAAGCCAATATTATTATTAAAGTGAGACAATGAACATTGTTATATTTTTATTATTCTAATTTAAGACTCAGATTTGTTGACTTTATTTTTGCATGCAAAGCAGCAGTACAAGCATCACTCTCGAGTCTGTTTATTTTTTAAAGACAGCTATTATCATCTACATTTATGTCTTCATTACATTTTGGTGCATTTTGTTATTCATGTGAATCCATGAGAAAAAAGCATATATTTCTCACATCCTGCAATTATGGCAAACAAAACCAAATAGACAAACCAACTGACAATAGGTCTTGCCTATTGTGCAATTGTCTGTTTGTCTGGGTCTTAAGTTGCAATATGCTCTCTAGGAATGTAATCAGTTTGTTAATCACAAATAAGCACAGACACGCGTATGTACACTAATAAACGTTATTGCATCAGGGAATGCCAGTTGAGCGAGAATTGTTATGATTGCCAAACAATACAATGAATTGCTTCCTTGTTGAGCTGTAAATACTTGATAAACAATGTGTATAGATATCCGCTTCCTTCTGCTTCAGGCTGCATGCTGCAGTGTGCTTTGAGCATTTCAATATCAAAATGAGCACGAGCTCAGTTTGAAGTGTGTTTTGAGTATTTCTTTTGTTGCAACTTTTACAAGCAGAAACTTGATTCAGTTTTGATCTCATCTGATGGGATAAATGTTACTTTTTGGAGTGGATTTAACGTGTGTGTACATGTTTTCAATAAAGTGCTGTTGTGTACAGACTTTTGAATGTTGTGTTACTCTGTTATATTCTGCTGTATAAATACAAATCCAAGTTGAGCACAGATATTTTATTTAAAATGTTTGGGATCAGTATCAACACATGGTCCACTTAGTAGCTTTTCAGAGTTTTCGTGCAGTGAAATTTGCTGACTCATGGCGTCACACAAATCACTTCACATAACCAAAACTACAGTCAGAAGCCACCCATAAAGACTTGTGAACTAACAAAGGGAAACGGTGCACAATGAAATAAGAATATAGCAAACTCAACTACGGCCCCACAAAATAACCCTTATATACAAGTCAATATAATACAGCAAGAGGCATGAGGCCTTTTATTGTAAAGACTGTTTTTACCCTTCTGTTAAAGAAAAAACTGAAAATCTTAATAAAAAAAAGAAATGTTTATCTCTTGTCTATCTATCCCTGAATCTACTGAGCTGTACCTGCAAAACAAAAGAAAACTGATATCACAGCATGATTGGGAGCTCATTGGGATAATGTAAATTATTAATTGCAATCTAACTATTGCAACTAAAAAAGGAACTGGGAAAACATAAAATCTTCGCAACCAAAAACACCACTGAACATCAGCACCGCAATAAATGCGTTTTGCAAACAAGGCAAGCTAACATCACTTTACAGATAGTAGACTATCCAGGTGTAAAGTAATCTTATATACTGCACACTATGCTGTGCTGTTTAACGAACAGTAGATGTCACCAAAGCTACCACAGACCTTTTTTACATACAGTCTATACAACACACCCATTTCTGTAATGTGTATGGAAATCCAGCTGCGTCCTGTCACATGACAATATGTCTAATTTTCCCAAATACACAAAGACACTTATCACGTGTTACACTGAGCCTAAATCTCTATCTGCAAACAGTGTTGGAACACTCTCTTTACTTGTTGTGTAAAGTAACATTATGCAACATGTTAGCACAAGGTTCAGCTATCTCTTTAAGCTTGTCAGTTCCTTTCCAGTGATTTTATAGCTTCAGAGCATCTCTTCTTCAAAACTACAAAAATAAATTTCTTTCGTGGTGGGATCATATTTAAAGCTACTCCAAAAGTCGAATCTGTTTTGTTGCCATCATATTCTTTTCACCCTTCTCTGTTTTGGTATTGTCGGGGTTATGTTAAGCAGGTGGACCCACAATGCAGAGGCAGAGTTTTAAAACATAAATATCATTTCAATGGAAAACACCAGCAACTTACGACAAGAAAGAGATGAAGCAGAGGACGACAGGGACAGGAGACGAGGCAATGTCGACAACGAGAAGCACAGTGACGTATACACACACAGGGGAGTCAGGGGCAATTGGACACAGGTGGAACACATGAGGACTGCTGCAGACAATCACAAAGACAGGAAGTGAAGAAAGGAAACACTCCGGGAGCAGGAACTACAAAATAAAACAGGAAACAGATAACAGGGAGTGGGAAAACACGAGTCACAGTCACAACCCCTCAACAAACATAAACACAGGGATAAACATGAAACACGAGGAGGTAATAATTAAACTGAATAAACAGTCTGATGACAAAACCATGAAAGTTATCTGATGGCATTTAGAGTTCAGTATAGCTCCAGTCATCAAGTGCAGAGGAGGAGAAATGTGTTCCCTTTGATCATCAACAAAATTATTTGAAATACAATATAACAAAATGTAGCAAATATATATATTTTGGTCAAATCTAAACTGTAATTTTTTCTAATTTATGCAGTGAACAACAATGCATGTTTTTGAAAAATATTAAACAACAAAAAAGTTCTGCCCTAGCTGCCTGATTGGTATGGTTTGTTCTACAGTACATGACGTCCTATATGTATTATCTTCTGTAAATGTTTGATATTAAGTCACATCTGTCTGTTTTATAACCTGTTCACAGTGTGTTCATTAGAGACAAGAAAGGAGGTTCAGTCCTGGCAGAAAGTTGAATAAAACGCAAACTCACATTTACTGACTTTTGTTTCTCTGGAGCATTTCCCTATCTCACCTTCATACATGACCTTTAGCCAAATCTCCTACAAATTCAACGAAACCGTGAGCCTGCATGTCAACAGGTCCATCCCCATGACAACTCGGCAACGCTCGTTCAGTGATGAAATCCAGGCATTACATTTGAAACCCCCATCAAGTAAATTATTGTCTCCATTTTCAATGAGATTCCAGCGTGGGGATGTTTTTCCACGATGTTTTGCCGCACCACTCGTGTGCAGAAAGTGAAAGTGAATGGACAGTATACGAGAGGGACATTGTTGCACAACTTGGGACAGAGCTCACTTTCTACTGGTTGACCGACCAGCTGAACAAACAGACACAGCGACACACACTCTTCCCTCGGCTGTTAAAAACAGACTGAGATTGGGACTTTGCGTGCAGTGGGACGTTCGTGCTCAGGAGAGGTTTCCGGGAGAAGCTGGTGTAAAGATGCAACTGTCATTTGGGCAGGTGTGATTGACTACTTCCAGAAGACTCTCTGAAAAGGCTTCTGCACAAAAGTCGAGCTACTTCCCGGCCTTTTTAGTGGACATGAAAATGTCAGGTAAGTGATGTTTTTTTATTTTTTTGCAATTCTCTCTGGTTTCGTCTCTCTGAGTTTTTAAATATAAAGAGCACTCACTGTGCCATGTGACAAACAATACCATAATACAATGCTACTTTCAAAAGTAAAGCTAGTTCTCTGTGCCATGAAGTTAATACTAAAACTCTCTGCCCTTTAAAATTCTGTGGACTTAACCAGCTGAACCACTTCACGTCAAATTTTCCGAAATTTATTCTAGATCCCTAACAAACACAAGCTTCATTTAAAAAAACATTTTCTTCTTTCCATTTTACAACCTTATTGTCTGACTATAATCTGATAGTTTTTTTAAATGATTAAATGATTACTGGGCTTTTTAGCCTAAATCCGTGCAGATTAATCTAATTTCATTAACATGAAGAATCTGCAGCAAATTTGCCAAATTAACCTTCAATTTTAATCAGCCCAAACCTACGTCAATAGATCATTTCAAAGAGTAAGGACACCAAATACCAGATCAGTGATACATTTGTATAACTTAAAGTCATCAATTCAATCCCGATAGACAGACGTATCAGGCTCACTCTAAACCTGCCATGTGATCATTCTCTCTCAGATGAGGCCTTCATCACCCTGGCCACCACAAACTCCTACTGCAAGGGAGCCACAGTGGTGGCAAGCAGTTTACGGCGGCATGGGACAACTCGCAAGATCATTGTCATGGTCACACCAAACATCTCAGAAAAGTCAAGGTGGGTGTGCAAAAGATCCCTGGATCCCCCGATATGGACAGACACTGGCCTTTAACCAGTTTAATGATAGTCAATCCACAAGTTGGCGTATTCCTGGGCTTTTAGTTCACTAAGTTAGCTCTGTCACATGTTATGAACATGCTGATGAAGAGACAGCATGTTCCCACATGATTTAAGAAGCTGGCAAACCCTTTCTATTTGTAATATTATCTTATTATCTCAATATCTCATATTATCTACTGATTGTTACTGGAAATAACTTAATGCCTGGTCCCTGACCAGGTGGCTCCTTTTCCAAGACTTCAGTCATTTAAGCAATTTTGTGCCATTACATTATTTTTAATTTCAGCTATTAAACTGCAGCTCCTCGCTGCTGAGAATTTAATACTGGTAACAGTGGCGAACCTCAGATGTATATTCACCCGTCTGAAATGCCATCCAACAGACTCGGCCTTGAGAGTGTGTTTGATGAGGTCATCCTGGTGGATGTGATGGACAGTGAGGACCGCCTCCACCTTTCAATGCTGGGACGTCCTGAGCTCGGTATCACCTTCACAAAGATCCACTGCTGGACTTTGACACAGTACAGCAAGTGTGTCTTTCTGGATGCTGATACACTGGTGAGTCAGTTAACATATAGTCACAGGTTAAAGGAAAATGTTTATGATTATTTAATATTATTCCAGAGATAATTTCCTAACCATTAAATAAGCTATTAGTGACATGGAATAATTCCTAGAATTTAAAACAACGCGCTCATTCTAAATGAACAGACCCTACGCCCCAACAGATAACACAGCATGATTTTAGGGGACAATGTCTTGGAGGATGTTGCTACTGTAGCTTCTATCTCTGTTTGGTCAGTGCAAACATGTACCCATGTCAGGTGGAACAGGCATGTTTGAAGGCTGAACTCAGTCAACACAAATGGAGATAGTGTGTTCAGGTCATACACGCACTGACGCACATACATGAACAGGAACGGTGTTGCAGTCTAAGTCGAGAGTGAGCAAATGTCCCTATTTTTTCTGGACCTTGAATTGATCATTTCTTTGTTCTTCTTTGAACGAATTGGGATAATCTGAATGAGTTGGATTTTCTAAGTCTGACAAGAACTGTTTAGAATTTGGTGGTCAAAGTTCAAGGGTCGAGGTCATTGTTATCTCCTAAAATAACATGTTTTGGCTATAACCGTATACTTATTATTATGAAAAAGCCTTCACAGTGCATTAACGTAACCCTGACATCATATATCAAGCGACGCGTGCACCAGCTCTGCATTCAAATGAAACCGTCTCACCTCACATCATCCGTTTCCTCAGGTGCTGAGTAACGTGGACGAGCTGTTTGAGAGAGAGGAGCTGTCCGCGGCTCCTGATCCCGGCTGGCCCGACTGTTTCAACTCGGGCGTGTTCGTCTTCAGACCGTCTCTCCACACCCACGCCCGGCTCCTGGAGCACGCCCTGCAGCACGGGAGCTACGATGGTAACACGTGATTAAAATGTTGGGGTTCAGACTAATAAGCAGAGAGCTGCGTGTCCTCTGAACGAAGAGGGGCAATAGAAGTATTTTGTCAGAGCACATTATTATTCTCTGTTCATGTCTTGTCTCTTTCCAAACGAATGGAAATCATCGATTTTACTGTGAAACCTCTTCCCGCAGTTGATTGAACAAAACTATTTATCTCTGTATATTTATACCTCAAATTAATACATTTACAGAAAAGCTCACTGCCATCTCTAAAATGTAATTTGTAGATTTGTAATTATTTTCTCCTATTTCCTCTTCTCACCGCAAAAATAACATTATATGAGTATAAAGTAAAACATGTATAGATAAATCATAATTCTACTGTTGAGTTAGATCTGCTTTTTGAAACAAGTATATTGTGATGTTGTCTTTAGGCCTTTATGAAGTAATCACAGTTCAGGATAATTATTAATTAATAATAATCTATTTTTTTCAAACTCAGTGCCAAGTAATCTTTCCTGAAATCTGAAATCTGTCCCCAAAAACAGGTTCACAGACAAAAGTTCCTCTTAGTTCAAGGTGCCGACTGTAACATTTTATATATATACATTATTTACATATGTTTTACTCAAACCCCCCCCCCACCCACCCCCTCTGCTGTAAGGCGGGGACCAGGGTCTGTTGAACTCTTTTTTCAGTAGCTGGCCGCTGGCAGACATCTCTAAGCACCTGCCGTTTGTCTACAACCTCAGTGCCAGCTCCATCTACAGTTACCTCCCCGCTTTCCAACAGTGAGTGTGCACGTGGCCTGTGCGTTTCACTGTGCTCAGAATAATCCTCGTTTTCTCATCAGTAAAATAAAGGGTTTCGTTTTGGTTATTTACAACAAAGGGTCTCATTTTTGTAATTTTGGTCGTGACAGTCATTTTAATTCATCCAAGGCATATCTTCAGAACATGATGATAAATGTGATTTGAACTTGAGTCAAAATTCAGAATGTTTACATTTATGGTCCAAAAAAATTGGAAAATATTGGAATTTCTTCCTGCAGGTTCGGCCACAATGCAAAGATTGTTCATTTCCTTGGAGGAGTTAAACCCTGGAGCTCCCGTCAGAGGGACGTCAGCCCCTCCAACCCCATGGGACGCTTTATGTCACTGTGGTGGAAGGAATACCAGAGTCAAACAAAACCAAGTCCACCAGGGAACCAGGCTGCCCAAGACTGGGATGAACCACAGCAGGTACCAACATCTCTGTGTATCCAAACTCTATGTCCCGTCGAGATACAGCACAAGGACAAGGCAATCTCATGAGCTTAAAACTTCTTCAGACTCAGGTCTGTTCATTTTGTGCAGTTTGTTCATAGCTTTCGGGCTAACTAATATTTAACACTTTTATCCAAAGGCGGAAAGAAATACATCCTCATGTAAAATGAAGGGCTATACATCTTGCAATGGAGCTTTATGTAAAACAAATTATAGTCTTCTGTGTTCTCAACCCAGTGTCTAGTTTTCATATTTGTTAGAGCTTCTCCTTACAAATTTTATTTCTATATATATTTTTTAAAATAGATTTTCATTTCAAACAGGAGAGACTATCAATGAAAATTAGGCAACATTCTGTTTACCTGAGCAACAAGAGGAGAAAGTGGGAGTATTTGGCAAGGGGTGGGGATGTGCGTAGTGCAGGAGCTCCCTCTACACAGGGATGGTTGTTGTGATGGGATGGAGAGAATGCATTGGATGTGAATGAGCTGATGAGTGGAGGAGGGTCACAGTGAGCAACTCAAAGAAGAACTGATAGCAGGAGATAGCTAGGTACTGTAGGTAAATAGTTAAGTTGCATAACAGGCAGTTACAGACACATAAGAACTATTGATTTCTTAAAGCTCCAATAGAGGAGCCACAGACTAAAGCTGAGAGTTGCATGATAGCTCTCCTATTAATGTAGTTTCAGCACCACACTCCATGTTGTTGAGCCATACACAATAAATCAATGATGTGCCCTGTTTGGCAGATGCACTGCACGTTTTCTCTCCAAACACTCCAAGCACATTTCACTGATGACTTCTCCTCTTTAGCAGAAGGGTTTGCTAATCAGTCACACGAGCTGCTGTTAGAGTTTGGCCGGAACATAAACATGCAGACTGGAAGCCAGACGCGACACCCGGCCGTGCAGCCAGCACTCAACATCCTCTCTTGTGTTGCAGATCCAAGAACAGCTTCTACCTCCAACTGAGGAGCCTCATCCACCGTTTGATCCAAAGATGGTAAACTGACAAATCAAAACATTGATCCGTTTAACTCAATTCTATCTCTTATTTATGTCACTGTTGGATACAAATTTGCTGTAGTATCCTTATGAGTTTTTTTGTGCATTTGTCTATTGACTTAATAGTAAAACGGTCGGAACATTATTACCCCACATTTGAAGCACCTTTACATAAGTAAACACAGATAAAGAGAAGAGAGAGAGAGAGATGAGAGAGAGAGAGAGAGAGAGAGAGAGTGAGAGAGAGAGAGGAGAGAGAGGAGGAGAGAGAGAGGAGAGAGAGAGAGAGAGAGCGAGAGAGAGATTGCCCAAAGACTAGAGTTGATGCTGGGAGTTAGATAGATAGATATATAGATAGATAGATATATATTATATTTCCAGTTTTCATTACATTGTATAGGTGGAAGGTTCTTTGAGACTTAGAGTAGAATTGTACTCCAAGGTAACAAGTACATATGTAAAATGATTATTTTCTAAAATAGTCCAATAACGTGTGTGTTTGTGGACTCACAAGTTTTGTTTGTATTGATGAGTAACAAAATTGCAGGTTAAAAACTACCATGAAAAAGCCTTACACACCCTCCTGACAAATTTTGTTCCCCCGCAGCCTGTCTGATATTCAGAAAACTATAACGTAAGGCATCAAACTCTTAATTTTAAATCCATAATAATAACCCAGATAACCTCTTACCCTAAAACAAATACATTTTGAGACAATGGTTAATACTCTGTATTTATATAGCAATTTTCTAGTCTTGAACCAAAGAAGACATTATTAATAATTGATTTTATTGAGAGGCATTGTGATTGATTAATCTAAAAGTAAAGAGTTTTTGCTAATTCATCCATTAATTCACTTAATGAATAACCCTATTAACATAGCTGCTTTTGTTTATCATGTATTATGTTGAATATGAAGGTTTGTTATTAGGCAGCTTCTTGTTAGTTCCAGTGGATGATCCTGTTATTTTTTAAAGAATTTGCTTGATTGCATCAAACTCCAACACAAAGCAGCCTCAAGTAGCATTTCTGTTATTTGTGTAATTATCTCAGCTTGATGCATTGTGTTTATACAAGCTACGACAATTATCCATGGACAGACATCAACTGTTTTATCAAGCACTACCCAGTAAAACTAAAGCAGATCAATTTTATATTTAAACATTGCACTTCTTCTGCTGATGACACACTTTGAGCCATCGGTTATTTGACATCGGTGTACACCAGCTACTGTTGTGTATCGATGAGTAACACAACTACTCTATCTGTAGGGTTCCAACAAAGACAACACACGTTTTGAAGAAGACACAAGCGCATGTGAGGACGCCGAGATCCAGGACTCGCCTCCGGGTGCAGAGGATTTGGCGATTAGCGAAACTGCTACGGAATCTGTACGCAACCTTTTCCTTTTTGAACTTGAAACTAGAACCTTAAATTCAGCTTGAACAGAGTTGAATGTTCCTCGTTGACAACTGGTCTGATTTCTCTCCCTTCATGGTGGCAGGGGGAAGCAGACAGAGAGCTGGAGGAGCTGGAACGCCGCGCGCTGTGGGAGAATGGAAAGGCCGACTATCTGGGCAAAGACGCTTTCCAAAACATCCAGAAGATGCTGGACTGTTTCCTGGATTAGAAACCCACACATGAGAAAAAAAAACCTCTGTGACTACCAGTGTACCATTCCAGTCTTTCTTCTCAAGGACTGGGATTGTTTTAATTTTCGACATTAAAACCAATGCTTTCAAGTAAATTGAATTATGACACAACCACATTTCTTAACAGTAAAATCTTCTTTTCAACATGATGATATCAATAAACTAAATTAGTATGACTGAGCACTCTATAATCATGTACTAAGACTACTGAATACATCTTGAGAGATGACAGGGAAAGTGACCTTTCACAACCTTTTTAGTTTAAGAGGAATTGTAATTTACAGACCCTTGTCCCTAATGGAAAAAACAAGTTTCTCACTGTCAAGTCAAAATTAAACAAAAACTGAAAACCCACAAATTACACTGCACAAAGTGATTTCATCTTTCTTTTTTAAGCGTCAGAATTTTCTCAAAATAGCTACTCAATGTTGGGAAACGCTATGAAAGGAACACAAATAATGATATTTTCCTAAATTCAAATAAGTTGTTTCGTTCCCCATATCTAACCACTCTGTGACATAAAACTTAGATCATTAATTCCTGGCAGAAACACTCACAATTTGAAAGACTGTAATTTCCTTCTAAAATCGGTTGTGTGTTCATTTTCCCACTAGGTGACACTGTGGTTCTTCTATCTGAACTCTTTCCATTGCAAATCAGAGGAGCGAGAAAAACTGATTAATAGATGTTTAACTGCAGTTGACAGCATGCTGTGTGATCCTTATCCAATGGCCACAGAGTGCATGTAATTTTTCTCTCGTAATGTTGTGACAGCGATGGAAGATACTGTGATGAATACAAAGCAAAAAGGCAGGAGGTGAGCTCGGGGGCTCAGCAGAACTCAGGCTGTTAGTGAAAACGCCTGGTGGTGATTGTTTCGAAAGACAAACTGGCACACTGGTGCTTTTGGCTGAGCGGCTCCATCTTGACTCTGATTCGTCAAGATTAAACAGTGAGCACCAATCTGGTATAAGGTTTCCGGTGACCGCCACATTTAGTAAAATAAGCAATAAAGGGATCTGAGAACAGTTCCTGCAGACACTAACATTCCATTAACAATAATCTAGTTAATCCGCTTCTCACCCAAATGAAAACATAAGGGAAATATATCTTAATTTTGGGTTTATCTATATATCTACACATTTGTATTCTCTCGGATAAACAGCAGCAGAGTTGATTGTGCATATATCTGCATAATCAGCTCTAGGAGCTTCAAACTTGAGGGCAACCCTGCATTGTTGTTGTGTATTAATTGGTGTCAATATAAATAGCTTGATAGAGTGAATGACAGCCTCAGATAATTAAAGGCATAGATAGGTTAGCTGCAGTTCAGTCAAGGTTAAAAAATTAAACGTTTGGATATGCCTCATGTCAAAGCAAGATGTCAAATGTGGCCATGATTAATGTAGGCAACACATGTTTAAAAGGGGAAGACTATACCATGTTAACATAACTTATTACAATCAAATATTAGTTTTACATATTAGCTGTGTCTCAATTCAGAGGCTGCAGAAAAATCTTGTATAATGAAATCAATACTTATGCACAGGGAGCCTTCATCATGACTTGTGCAACCTATAATAACACCACACATGACCCCACAGAGAATTAGACCATTCTGACCCAGACTATTTGTTTTAAAGTCAGGGGCCGACACCTATATGTGGTCCAAGAGAGGGTTAGGGTTAGCAAATCTCAAGGCAGATGGAACTGAACGCCACGCTTGGTCAAATAACCAGCGCTCCAGGCTGTTTGGTTTAGATCAAGCACCTGGGTTCTGTTCTGTTTCCTCCGCTCTGCTGTTTATTCTTTGTTTCCAACATAAGTGATTTCCCCTCTCCTACTTCTTTGGGGTTGTTTCAAAGAGCCAATAGTCTCGATAATGTCCCCATCTGGAACTCCTCTGTGTGTTAATGATTACACAAGCTTTCTGCTTGATGGAGTGTTTGTGATCCGGTGATTATAGTGAATGTGGATGAGGCTGTGTGTGTGTGTTTGTGTGTGTGTGTGAGAAGGGGAAAAAAGGAGAAATTGTGTGTGAGTGCAGATGTCCAAGCAAGTCAGTCCCAGATATCATTTAAGCCACGCTGTGATAACCTTCAGAACCATAAAGTGTGGACCTGGAGAGAATGTGATAAGTTTAATAAAACCCTGTTTAGGGTCAACTCCACCGCCTACTCCACTCGTATGACTATTTTGATTCATTCTTAAAGCCACCCAGCTAATTTGATCGGCGGTCTAATGACCCATACTTTTTGTGATCAGGCTAATTGGGGATTTGAGAGTAATGGCAGTCAGCTGTGGAAGGGAATGTGGGGTGCACTCATTTCAAAGCTCCTGATGGGGAGCAGCTAGGTGGAGTTGGTCCTCGCAGCAGGAGAAAGTCGACTAAGACTAGGCCACAAACCGGATTCTCAAAATTTGACAAGTGAATTCTCTGCCATTCAGGAAACGGATGCAAAAACTGAGGGACAGCTGTGGAGGGTTTAGCTATAATATCTGTGAGAATTCAGCACCATTATCTCCAACGGGCAGATGTGACCATTCCTAATTCCCAGAGTGTGTGTGTGTGTGGGGATGATCCAAATGTTCACAGTTCACTCTACAGCTGGTGGAACCTGAGAGACTCTTTGGGGAGGTCTTGTATCTGTCGCATAGTTCGCACAAAGCGGAGGGTGTAATCAAATAATTATCTGGAAAAAAACAATCATTATAATGTTTTAGATTGTTCATTAGATTTTCTGTCACATTTTTCAAATTTAGACGCTTATTTACTGGGACTGATGGTTGTATGATTGGTTTCTGAAGTACGCCTGCCGTCAGCTCAGCCCTGATGTGAAAAACAAGCAGTATTTCATACATGCTCAACTGAGTGCTAGATCTGAGCCTGATGAAAATGTTGTCAACATCACAGAAGCCACAGAGGAAGAGAGGGTTTGAGTTACATTTCATTACCAAGGCCTCTCCACATAAACACTGTGTTCTCCTACACTGACGCCCATGTCCTCTGATGGCGTCCTTAAAATGTTTCTTCTGATGTAGTTTCTCGGTTGCTTAGACAGGAAGTGCTCTGATGTTCACATGTATTGATCATGTTGCTGTAACAACTTCTCCATAGCTAGAGCTCCCATGTTCTGTCTTTGATTCGTCAATCAGCTGCAGATCTATATAAAAGTCAAAGATCACAGTGGGTTCACTATAAATATATATAAAAAGATGATAACTAATGTGCCTATCAGAGCAGATAAGCACAGGAAAGTAACTTTTCATATGAACAGCATATGGCATTTGAATTTGGTGTCAGTACTTAAAACTGATGACCTTTTCTGTAAGTGCTGAGGGTAAAATACATTCATATATGAGGGCAACTGATGAGCACAAGATGTGAGTTTTCCAAATGTTAATAAAGCAGAGTCTGGGTCAAAAAAAGCTTTACGCAATTGCAAAATTCAGCACTATGTCCAGCCAGCGTTAGCTTTGTGACTGTTAATTCACATGTGGAGAGGAAAATGCTAACTTCATCTGAAAGAAGAAAGCTAAAGATTGTTCCTGTGAATACTGGATGAGGCGGAACAGAGTAGCACTGGTTGACCTCAGTGCCCTGACTGTTATAGGTGTTATAGGTTTAAAAAGGTCACTGATACTAAAACTTCCCAAAGAGTGACTCTTTTAGCCTGAATGTGCTGAACTAATGGGAGATTTCCTCAGGGCTCCAGATGTTCCTTCTTTCTGGAGGAGAAGACTGGGGCTACATTCCCAGTGCAATGACTGCATGTTTCTAGTCTCTGTGAGTAATGGTGACCTACTTCCTGCATCCAAAATGCCAAGTTGAGCATTTTCTAAGGTTTTCATCTGTTCTCAAAAGCTGGCTGAACAAAAAACATAAACTTTTTAAAAAAGTCATCACGACAGAAAAGACACAAACATCTGTATGTTTGCTGAAGATATTTATTTTAAGCCTTTTCTTTTCTTTTCAAAACAATATACATTATAAATTGAAAAAAGTCTTAGAACACATTTCTCTAATCTTTTTCTTTCCCTGCCTGTGCAATAAAGGTTTTTGTTTTTGACTATGAGTAGTAGAAAGGAGTGGAAATATTATTTAAACTATGGGGAAATTGCAGTTCATTACATTATATCAAAGACATTATTTACAAATGAGGACATAGAACTTGCTGGGAACAGGATAAAACATTATTGAAATATCTGAAAATGGAAAGGCACAGGTAATTAATCATTAGCTCAAATAAGGCCCTAAAACAGACAATCCCAGCTACATTTTATACATTTTCAATAAATTCTTTAATTAAGTTAAACAATATTTCCAAGTTAGAAAAACAGACCGTTGAAACAGCTTGACATTATTTGTCATTATCAGAAGCAACTGTACAATGTCAACAAAGGTTGATTTACCTCTAAGAATGCTGCAGAGCCAAAGAATCAAGGTTTTAATGTGGACAATATCCACTTTGTTCAAATACATTTTTCTGCATTGTTTAGTGAGATCAAAAGTGCCATATTGATCGCTGTCTCCTCAAACTTCCCATATTTTTTGTTAATTATAGGTTAATGCTTCCTAAGAAAATGTACTTGGTCTGATGATGGCAATATAAATAACAGCCAAGAAAGTAAGAACTTTAAAAGGCTTGAAACTGTGCCCTGAAATACATCTCAATTTCTTCCATAAACAATAGAAGCCACTATGGTGGACATAATAAAAAAAGAGCAGTAAAATGACATTGACTTTTTGAATTTGACTACTATCAACACCTGAGACTGAGATGATACAACTGTGTCATAAAATGGCAAGATAGGTAAAAAAGATGGGGTTTAGCAGGTAATTGGCCTTATATCTCAACTAATTGTGAGGGCCAATTGTTAACTCCAGTCAAAGTATTTCCTGATGACTTTTTTGGGAAAATATTAATAAATGTCACTGAAGTAAATTGTGTTCATCAATGGGGTCCTGAATTAAGTTACAACATGGTAGACAAGATAAGATATTACACCAAACAAGTGCCAATGTCCATAATACTGGACATTGTGATGATCCGACAAGTGTGTAAATATAATCTCACTTTATCTAGTAACAGAACTATCTGATGCTGTTTGATTTTAGGATGATTGAACTTCCCCCTTTTGTTACACGCCAAAGAGTTAGAACTTGCAAACTGTAATTACAACTATTCCTTCGACTAAACCTTTGACATCTACACACATTCAGAGCAGAACTACAGGTTTCAATCATCTCATTGTTTCATCATGGCGACAGCAGTTTTACATTTTGATAATTTAAAACATAAGCTCATTTGAACTAGGCAGTTGCTTGGGCAAACAAAGAGAATGACCACGATGAAAAGTGAAATTCATCAGTACACATTGAGAAATGTGGCTTTGGAGTCTATGCCAATGGCATTCCTGGCTGTGCAGCGGTAGATACCAGTGTCTTTTAGTGTGGGGTTCTGAATAATGAGGGAACCTTGTGGATGGAGGTACTTGTTTCCAAAAAGGCGTGGCTGTGCACTGACAGCCAAGCGGGTTTTATCAGGTGTTTCCCATGCAAGCTCAACTTTTGGAATCCCACTTGCGACACAGTTCAGCTGCACAGCGACTCCACGCTTAGCATAGGTCACAGGCGGAGGGCCATTTGTAATTTGAGGGGGGTATGTAATCACACTTACTGCTGCAGTAAGCTGAGAACTTCCATACTCATTTGCAGCCCGACATGTATAGGACCCCCGATCATAGACTGACACTTGGTGGATTGCAAGCGTCCCATTGGGCAGGACAGAGTATCGTCCAGCTCTCTGTGGTCTATTGAGGACAACCCCACTGGGTAGTGTCCATGTTAGTGTGACAGGTTCGACATTGGTTTGACAATGTAGCAATAGTATTTCCCCGTTCATGATGCTAATAGGAGAGTTGAATCCGTTGTGGATCTCTGGTTTTATTCCCGGGGACAATGTGATAGTTCGTTCCACAAGCCCTCCAGAATTATGCCCCAGGCAGCGGTACATACCAGCTTCACCAACAGATGGATTACTGATGATCAGGGATCCATCAGGCTGATGGAAAAACTTGGAGAATCGAGCACCGCTTAGCAACGGTATGCCATTGGGTAAGATCCAAGTGACACGAGGAAGTGTCGAGCCCTCAAAGGAGCAATTCAAAGTCATGGCATTCCCCACAGTCAGTGACAGGCTATGTGTTTTGGGACCTCTAATTTGTGGCCTCTCAACAACCTCTTTCACATCCAAATCGACCAACATTCTGACCTCCCCTCCTTCATTCCTAGCGATACAAGCCAGTTGCCCTGAGTCTGTCCTCTTGATTGACCGGATTTCCAACGTACCATTCTGGTGAACTGTCATTCTGTTGCTGTAGTACGGTGCAGGAAGTATCACATTTCCTGTTAGAACCCACATGATGCGAGGGGTAGGTGTTCCCTTTGCGACACAGTCCACCAGTTTCCGCTGATCCTGGACAGCAGTTATCTTGACGGCACCGTCAGTTTCACTTAGGCCATTGATAGTCGGAGTGGTTACTAGGACTTCCAGCCTGATAACTTTATGGTCTTGTCCTACATTGTTCCTGGCCATGCAGGTGTAGTTACCTCCATCAAAACGTTGGACCTTTTTAATCACCAATGTCCCATTATCCAGGACCTGATATTTGTCCAATGCAGAGGCAATCACTCTATTTGTTGGGGAAATCCATGTGATGACAGGCATTGGTTCCCCTTTGGCATTACATCTCAGTGTAATGGACTCACCATAGAAAACCCGCACAAACTTTTGATCTTTATCCAGGATTTGTGGTGGAGAAGTTGCAACCTTAAGCTTAACTCTGACCTTCATCTCATCTTTGCCCAGTTGGTTCTCAGCATAACAGGTGTAGTCCCCTTCTTCTGGCGTACCGACATCATTGAAATACAGTGTCCCATTGTCAAACACCAGGTACCTGCAATACACGCAGTGGGATACAAAAGACTTTAATGACTTTTTAATTATATACAATTACATCATCATGAATCGGCCACAATCACCAATATCTTCTTTGTTTTTTTCTAGAATTTCCTGAAATGAAAGCTCCTAAGAAAACTCAATTTCAAATTCATACATTTTGTTGAATTGTTTACACCTGTGTTTTAACACTGACAGATATCAGTGTCATTGTAAGTTTTAGAGTGTGTGCCGGTTATTTCTAATAAGCACTGGACAACACCCCACCAATGCCCATAAGATGGCATGAGACTGTAGGGCCTCGTGAACACAGAAATCCCAAGGGCTAAAGAAAATGTGACTGCTTGAACAAAATTCATGAGACTGCGGTGCATTGGACTCGAATAAAAATGTAGAAAAGTTGTTGTAAATAGTTGTATCAGCAATGGAAATAAGATAACACAAAATAATACATGGGATGCAACTACATGTTCAGAGAAAGTGGCATCGGGAAAAGATTGCAAAGTTGGCAAAGGAAATAATTTTTTAACGTACGTACGTGATAACATATTAGTTTCAATTCAATCCTTTATACAGCTGCAACATTGGGAAAAAACACAACTCTCAAAAAGTAAAAATTGGTGGATGTAAGTTTCTTAGTAAATGTTTGGCAGAGTGAGTTTTAAGAATAAATTCTTCCTCTATTTTCCATTTATAATAATACTCCTATTTGATAAATTACAGCTCTTTTTTTAATAGGTCTAAGGATTTGAGTTTTATGAATCCAACCAACGGTGATAGGATATTTAAAATATCTATTAGTAAATTCAATGATATGGTTCAATAACAGGTTAAAATACTTGCAGGTCAAACCAGTTCCAAGTTAGAGTTAAACCTTATTGAAGAGATGTCTTTGTGACCAAAGTAGTGTTCCAAATAAAGACAGCTGGAAGTTTCTGGATTTTTTCCCCCTCCAAAATAGATGTTATAACCACATTTATAAGAATTTCAAAAATTTGAATATGTCACCACAAACTAGAGTCTTTACAACAATATTTTAATTACTCTTGATTTTTTAAGGTTTCAGTAGAGAGGTAGCGCAACAGTTTGACTGTTAAATACAAGCTACATAATACAGGAAAGACTTCTAAATAGAGGCCATCAGCAGATCATACCTGCGTCTGCGTCCTCCCCTGACATGGTCTCTCTCTTTCACCGGGTTGACCATGGTGCCATCCGGCAGTGCCCAGCTGATCTCGGGGCTTGGGAGCCCAGACGCCACGCAGTCCACCTTCAAGGCTCCACCGTACACCACCTCCTGACTGGATCGCTGCTGCTTCTGTTCAATTTTGGCTGGCCTTGTCAGCACAATGACCCGCAGCAGAATGTAGTCATCACCTATCTTGTTGCGCGCCATACACAAGTAGTCCCCACTGTCCTTGTCGGTCACAGAATGAATGGTTATAGTGCCATTTGGGAATACCTTAATCCTGGGGTCAAAACTAAAAAAGTGAAAGAAGAAGTACCATTCAGAGGATGTTACATAAATGCATTTATTTTAACATTTAATTAAGGAAAAATTAATAAATAATCATGTGTGAATTTAGTACCTGTACTGAGAATCCACCAGCTTCTTAGAGGGTGTCCTCCAGATGATCCAGGGATTTGGCTCTCCTGTTGCCACACAGTTGAGCAACAAATTTCTTCCGTAAATAACGTCTGTTCTCTGGGGGGAGGATGAAGTGATACTTGCCTTGGAAGAGGATGGATTCTTCTTGGTAATCAAGATCACGGTTCTCTTGCTGGATGCCACTGCATTACTGGCTGAGCACACATATCTCCCAGCATTTCCCGGGTCCAATCCCTTTATGTAGAGGGTTCCATTAGGAAAGACCGAGGGGTTGTGTCCAGTGAGAAACTGGGAAGCGGTGAGTTGCACGCCTTCAGACGTGATCCAGTGAATGACAGGTTGAGGGACACCTGTGGCGGTACAGTGGATATAGGCATCGCTGCCCTCTAGAAGGGTGAGGTTTTCATTTGGTGTCTGTTGAATCAATGGTGGCAACGCTGACACATAAAGGCGGACAGAGACACTGTCAGTTCCAACTGCACTGCTGCCAATGCACTTGTAAACACCTCCGTCTGTGTAACTGGCCTGGCTGATCCGGAGGGTTCCGTTACCGAAAACAGCCACACGCTGCGGAAGGGGCGTACCAATTGAGGCAGCAGCTATCCGAACATGGTTAGGGAGCAACCAAGTGACTTTAGGCAAAGGGTGCCCCTCTACTTCACACTCCAAATCCACTTTGCCACCAAGCTGCACTGTCATGTCTCGGTTCAGAGGCTGGAGCACCCGAGGATGCTGAGACAGGACCACAAGGTTGACCACCATTTGGTCTGTACCATACTGGTTCTGGACCTTGCACAGGTACTGACCCCCGTCCATGTGCTGTGTGTTCTTGATGATTAATGTACCATTTGGTTGGACCTCAAACCTGTGAACCCTGGTGCTCTGCGCAATACTTGCCCCTGTATGAGTGGAAAGACAGATATTTTAGCTAAGACACTGTTGACGTACATACATACATTATAGGTGGATAATTACTGTAAAGAAAAGGTAAGAAACAACATAGTATTTTTATGGCATGAAAAATCATTTTGTGTGGGTCTGTATATCTGAGAATGTTCTCGGAGAATTACTTGATCTACTAATCATCCTAATAACTAGACAAACACTAGCTTGACAACATTTATTTTGTACATTTTTCTATCAGAACTTGAGAAGGTTGCTGTTTGATTATTTATTTTGTATAATATACATACTGATAATACATTTGTATGACATTTTTGTATTTCACATAGTTTTTTCAAGGTTGTATATACTTTACACTAGAATCAAATGTAATTTCATTTTGAGCGGACTGTATCATTTTGCCCAAATTATATGGGTTCAGCCATTTGAGACTTCATCCAATTAATAATTAAATAGTTTGAAAACTAAATAAAAAAATCTACGTAGTGTCATATTATATATATATTATTCTCATCCACATCCATTTTCGTGTCCAATTGTGAACATAACAACGTATTTTTACCTATGCTGAGTGTCCAACCATGATTTAGACCTATTTGAAAATTATATAAAGTTGAAACACAATATACTATAATATATATTATGATATATTTGTAATTTGATAATAATATGAAAATATGATGATAATAATAACAATCTCGTTAAATTACAGAAACATGTCATTTTATCTTTCTTTCGGTCTGTGAAAAACGTATTTCATTTCTCCATTCAACTTATCAGCTTCTCAACTCACTCTGCATGTGTGTTGTCAAGGGCCAGAGGAAGTGCAGTGTTAAATTTGTCATGATTAGGACACGGAATGCATTCAATATCAATAAAAGAAATCGTAAAAACAGGCGACCAGGACATTGCTACTAGGGGGGCTGGGGTTTACCAGTCAGTCTGTGGACCCAATTGAGCATGTATTCTTCTACGTCCCTAGAATACATTTTTTCTACAGTTGTGGTTACTGCTGGCAGACGAAAAGTAATGCATCAGCAATGACTTGGCCATTTCACTTTGATAATTTCATAGAATAGCTTCCTCTTAAGCAATTTGTCTACAAAGTATTTTGGAACAGTATAGGCCTGTTTGAGGAGAGATCACGAATGAAAAATAATAATTCTGAAGTAGGCCCCTGAGTGTATCAAAGAAGCTATTCTTTAAATTATAATACATATTATTCACAGGTGAAATTTCAGAAAGAAAGCTGCAACCACTACGACAGGCCAAGCAAACAACCAATCCCAAGCATTCTTGTTAATAATCATGAATGATCACAATAATTATTTTCATTACAGTTTTTGTAAAAAAGGAATAGCCAACACTGTTCTAAAATGTGTGTATACCAACGTTTAGATTTTGAATCATACATACCATTGGCAACTTTAGTCCATGACAGGAACGGCTTTGGCTCTCCATCAGCCTCACAAGGAAGTTGAGCATCTGTTTCAGCTTTCACTGTGAACGTTTGGACATTGCTCGCTGAAATCCTTGGCTTCCCTCTTGAAATAGATCCTCTTCCAGGTAGCTGGTGCACACTGGACACATCCTGGGTATTTGTCAACAGTTCCTCTCGAAATTGATTTGTTTGGATTGCAGGAAGTGCTGCGGTAGGAGTGGCCTGTTTATGTATTTGCCCACTGGTGAGTTTTAGGGCAAAGGATGTCATTTTGTGGTCAGGTGACTCGGTTGCAGATTGGTAGTCTGATATTCCCCAAGGCTCTGTGGTAATGATAGGTTTGATTTGCTGGACTGTGATCCTAGGGCCATCCTGGGTGGTGGTCTTTGGTCCTACGTTTACTCCTTCGGGATATGTTTTGGGTGTTGTGGCATGTAACGCCTCTTGGGATGGGATCAAGGGATCAGGACTTGATGCGGTGGTAGGGGGAGCTGTTGTTATGGTGGTACTTCTGATAGAGGGAATCACAATATCAATATTTGCCGTTTCTACCTCTGATTCACTGCTTGGGGTGTTGTGTTGACCGACACTATTATAATATCCCTCGGAATGGTTAGGTTTCTGCTCGGTAACCTGTTCTGTCTCCAAATGACCACCAAAAAGCAAACTCTGAGTTGTAGTTATGTCACTAGAGGTGTATTCAGATGTGGTCTTGAATGCCTGCTCACTCAAGGGAGAGGATGAAGCAGTTGGAGATGGCAGCAGTGAAAAATGAGTCCCAGATTCTGTCACAAGCATCTTTCCACTATCAATTTCAATGGGTGGGTATTGTTTGGCTTCTCTATGCACACTTACAGTCTGAAAATTCGCAGTGGAATTGTTAGAAAATGGCATATGTCTAACGTCTCCTGTTATACTTGCTCCAACTGTCTCTAAAAGTCTAGAAGTTGGAACAAGTCTGCCTGTTAATGTCTGCAAAGTGGTTAGTGTGAGCAAATCAAAGTGCTCTCGAGATGCATTCTCTGAGACTCGCACGGCTGTCTGAGAACTTGTCTTTCCATGACCCACTGCTGGAGACGCTGCTGGAAACGATGGTGCTGCTGATGTGCTTTTGAATAGTGGTTTGGCCAGGGGTTGAAGGGGGTCCTTAGTTTTGGGGAGAGAAGTTGGCAGAGAGGAGGGTTTGGTGGCTGGCTCAATGTCATGCCTGGAGACTGGGTTTTCTTTATGACTCAGTCTTCCTGATGATGCTGCTTGGCTTCTGGTGAATGGAACAGTGGTATTGAATTTGGCTTTTGTAACTTCTAAAGGTTCTATTTTAAGCAGTGTGGAGGCAGTCGTCCTGACTGTTGCATGTGGAGCATTTACAGGTGTGGTCGCAGTAAACTGGGTGGGTTCTTTCAGCTTTTGTTTTCTTCTGTTTGGTCTTTTCTTCCGATTCCCATTCCTTCTCCGCTGGTTAGGCTGGTCGCGGCGCAGGAACTGTGTTACAGTTGAACTGCTTGCAGTGGTGGGCACAAAGGTGGTTGTAACGAATGATGTCGTAAACATTGCTTGTGAGTGCAAATCATAAAGTGCTGTACTCTCTGCCTGGGTATACTTTTCTGATATTGTTGTAGCCTCGCGAAGATATTTTCCACTTTCATCTTGGCTTGTCTCTGATTCATTTCGTTCGACTGAAGAGATGATTTCAGTTCCACTGGAAGAACGCTCTCTGTCACTTTTTGAGCTGGCAACAACATTCTCACTTCTTTCAGATGTGTTGGTCCAATCAGCTGTTTCGTCCGCATTAACATTTGTATCCGTGCTGTCGTTATCTCTTGGTGAAGTTGTGCTGCTGCTTGCACTGTTTGTGTTCGCCGGCCAGAAAGAGTCGTGTAGGGGAACAGTTGGAGTCGGTGAAAGGGGAAATACGGTGTCTGAAGTTATGTATTGATCCAAGTTTGTGTCATGAGTTGTGCTCCATTCATTGTGTGGGGTCTGCATTGTCTGTGACTGTGTTGTAGCATGTATAACGTGTGCGTGCTGACTGTTAGAAGTGACATGGGCTCCCTGACTTTGTCTGTTTTGTTCATTAGTTTCCATTTGTGTATGTTGTACAGGACTATTTGGGGTTGTTAGGGGATCTGGTCTCTCTTTGTCCTGCACAGTCATGCCGTCTGATGACCCTTCGATCATGTCTTGTTTCTGTGTTGTTGGCTCTGTCTGTCTCCTCTCTGTAGTGTACTGAGTTGGTAGTGACGTGACAGTATTAAGAGTATTTCTGTCTCGAATCTTTGCCAAAATATCAGCCCACTTCTCTGGGTCTATTTTACTCTTTGACACATTAATTCTCCTCCTGCTATCAACTACAGGTTTCCGGTCCTCTGTTGGTTTTCTAAGCACTGGAAGCCTCTGGCCAATATTCTTTGACGGATGGATGCCCCTCCTCCCTGGGGCCACTCCTGCTGGAATTCTTCTTCTCACAATATCTTGTCGGTTAACTGGGGACATTTCTTGTCTTATCTCAATGTCCCCTGATGCCTCCTCTGGATGGATGAATGTGTTGACCCCTGAGGCGGACTGAGGTCTTGCTGGAAACCTCCTTAAAGGCCTCATGAGCCCATTGCGCCTGATGATGGTAACTTTTGCAGCCACCGTATCCACTCCATGTTGATTAATGGCAATGCATTTATAATAGCCACTGTCTAATAACTGAGTCTGTGGGATATGTAGAGTGCCATTGGAATAAACCAAAGCTCTGGAGGATTTGTCCTGGCCATGAACGATGGTGTTGCTTGGGAGAATCCAGCTAATTTCAGCATCGGGGGAGGCAGATGTCCTGCAAGGTAAGGATAAGGGCTTTCCTGCAATTACCTCCATGGGTGTATTCAAGGAATCCTCTCCGGGGGGAGGGTTGGAAGATTCCTGCACTGTCAGATGAAACGACAGAACAGCCAGGTCTCCATGAACATTAGCAATGCAGTAGTAAATTCCTGTGTCTGTGTGGCTGACAGATTGAATGACCAGCCTTCCATTATTGGACACAGACACCCTGTTGTCTGGGCTGCTGTATGGGGCCTTCACTTTGGAGCCATCTGGTAGCATCCAGTGAACTACTGCTTGCCCAGAACTGTGCACATTACAGTGCATTTGATTTTGACTTCCCAGGATAGCACTTAACACTTTACGAGTTGAATTTGTTGATTCAATTAAGACCCATTTCATTTGTTGTCTCTGCAACTGCTCTACTTCCACATTCTCTGAGAGGTATGTGCTTAGGATCAATTTTACTTTCTTGGCTGATGATTGAAGTCTGTTCAGCTGAAGCTCAGCAGATGTTTGCATCAGCCATGCCGGCTGGGCCATGACGTTGACTTTAATGCCTGTATAGTAGAGGGCATCCTTCTCAGAGTCCTGTTTATAGAGATAGGTTGGATGAGGTTCTTCGCTGAGCATGATTTCCCTTTTTAAGTGGGCTGGAACGCTGCTGTAGTAAGCAATTAGCCTCCACAGTCGCTCATACTTGTCTCTATCAACAGGACATTCAAGATCCACTGAAAAAGTGATATTGGAGGCCAGCTGGAGCTGGTTGACATGCTCCCAGTTGATCCTGGTAATCTGTCTTGGCATGCCAACGGAACACTCTAGATCCACCTCATTTCCATGTTGATCAGAAAGGCCCAGGGAGACGTTTCCAAATGGTTCCCTGAAGTTCTCTGTAGTCAAGACCTCGGTTTCAGTGTCCTCGGGTGGGGAAGTCCTGTGAGGAAGACGGATGACTGGGCTGCTGCAGACCAGGTTCTCCATAGCCAGGAGCTCTTTCTTCTCAAGGTGCATGGGAGACAAACACATAGGACACAGCTGACCACCAGGAAGGGCCTTGTCCTTTTTACATTTCAATACACCTAAATCAAAAGAAAGTAAAATACTATATTACAAAATATGTACATTAAGTATTTGATCAAATGCTCAAATGTAGCATGGACAATGAAAAGACTCAAAGTCTGAGGTCATTCTTTTTGCTCTTCAAGAAATAATAAAAGGCATGGATAAAATTGCATATAGATACCAAAAGACTAACCTGGTGAGGTTTTATCCCAGTCATGGAGCCAGTTCATGTTGCAGTCACAGGTCCACGGGTTCCCATGGAGGTACAGGTTTTCGAGCTGAGACATGGTCTCCACCAGCCCGGACGGCAGCGATGTAAGTAGGTTGTCTGACAGGTAGAGGTGCCTCAGAGTGGACACGTGGAACTGGCCCATGAGAGTGAAGGTGGTGAACGTTGCTGGATGCAGCTGCTGAAGTTGGTTGCCCTCCAGCTGCAGCAGCCGCAAGGAGGTAAGACCCTGGAAGGCATCGGGGTGGATGAACTCCAGTCGATTGTGGTCTAGATGTAACCTGGACACGGACCACAGGCCCCGGAGGGTTTGTCTGTTGATCTCCTTCAGCTTGTTGTAGCTGATCTTTAACATCTAAACCAATGAGAAAGGGAGAAAGAAAATCATCATTAGTAATCATGGCAGTATGAATCTCTTCAACCCTGCCACACCCATTCAGACATTCATCACATCAGACATATGCTGAACATCATTCTGAACAGAGGGGAAAATCAAAAACACATTGAAGATATTTATAATAGTTTAGTAAGCTGAGTTTATAAGGTGTGTGTGTGTGAGACAGTTAAATGCTGCTTTAGAGTGTCAGTTTTGATTCACATCCCAGCTTAAGAATATTTAGAATTATTTTTTTACAATTCAGTGAAATCAAGGGCAAGGTATCAGGTTTATCTTTGGCTTTTTTTAAATAACAGAAATAAAATAAATAGATGTAAGAAAGCTGTCTAACACTATCTTGAACTCCTCTGAAAGGTCATTCTTTTAGCACATGTTAATGGGAGAACACGATGGAATGGAACCTTAGCAAGTAAAGTTGGACACGACCAGTTCCAAGTGTTTTGATTCAAGCACGTTGTGTTTATCTTGGTGAACTTGTTGAACTTTGTAAGGGAACCTAGACCATGTTGTGCAAGTTCAAAATTAAAAGAGCAAGCTCAAAGTCCAGTTGATAAAGGTTCAAATGAACTCGTTCATGCTCATATCTCAAATTAACATTTCCACAAAGGATTTCAATGATAAAGCTACAACCCCAGATTTCACAGATACGAACAGTATCTTTCATATGTTTGGAAGACCAACACGCACTGAATCAACAGCCAAATAAGAGCAAAAATTGAAGTTCACATCAAAGCGTAATATATGGATGACACTTGCATAACACTGCGTCTAGATATGTCATCAAAACTATTAAATAAAATAAACAAAGCATGCAAATGACTATGTACAAAATATTAAAGAGCCTTAAACGACGTCAGAGTCCTCTCCAGGGATATTTGATCCTGAGCATTTAGTTATTAATAAATTCCACAGTTTTCTCCTTTCTTCGGCCAGTACCTGTAGTGACACGAGGTCCCTGAACACTCCATCATGCAGAGTTTGGATGTCATTTCCATGAACCATCAGAAGCTCCAACTTCTGAAGACCAAGCAGTGATTTATCAGTGATCTTCTGAATGCTGTTGAACCTGAACAAACAAAACAAAATTAATAAAACTCAATACTTGCTGTAGTTTTTTTCTTTTACACTGAGATACGATAATCCTACATTTGAAAGAGTAAACACAGCCTTTAAACATAAGGAAATATAAAATATAAGTAGAATAGAAATAATGTATAGAATAAATCACAGTGAGCAGAGTATATTTGCAACTGCTTGCACAGACAGAATGGTTATCGCACAGTTATACCTGAGCTTATAGTGCAATACAGTATAGTACTATATTACAACTGTAGCAAATTATCAGGCGTGCTGAATCAATGCCAGAGACTGACCCCAGGTTCATGCGCTTCACGTATTTAGGTACAGCTTCTGGGATGGTGAGGAGAGAGCGGAAGGTGCAGTGGAGCTCAGTGGGCTGGGGGCAGGAGCAGGGCCGGGGGCAGGACACAGAGGTAACAGGGGGCAAAGCCATCAGCACCAGCATGGTCCGGAGGACGCGTACCGCCGCAGGGTCCATCTCTATCTGCAGGAGGGAAACTCACAGCAACTGTCCCTATAACAGTACAATGGCGGTGTTATTATTATTATTATTGTTATTATGGTTGTATTGTAGCAGCAGCACAACCTCGGGTACCATCCATCCGAGAGAGGTGGAGTTAAATTTGGCTCAAGCTCCGTGTGGCTCTCCACCTTCATCTCATAAATGGATGAAATCCGGTAAATTACGCACATTACGCTGCTGCGGGATTTCAGCCAAAGTGCTCCCTGCCTCTAACTAACGGCTTATTCATTGTAATGGAATATAAATGCTCTCACCTCAAACCCTTGATCGATTATCTTGAAGAAGATCCTCATATTCCTCTTCAGCATGGATAAAGAGAAACAAAAAACGAACGCGCACAAACTCAACACAGTCTAAATGAAAATTGGAGAAAAAGTAAAACTTCGGTAACGAGGAGGACAAAGTTGCCGTTGCAAGACAGAAAATGAAAAAAAAATCGCATACAGAAGTAAATAAGCACAGATTGGATAAATATAAGTACGCGCTTGATCTGCACGCGCTGCGGAGCTCCTGAAAAGAAATGAGAGAAGGAGACTCTCACGCGCACCGTGGAGACACAACAGGAGGAGCCACACACTTCTCCAAGAGAGAGTTTCAGTGGGAGTTTTTCTTTTAGTTGCACTTGACTGAGAATATGATACTCTGATACAGACACATACACGCGCTGGTGAGTGTATCGCTGAGTTCATGGGGCTGGGATACATTAGGTGAGCCATATTGAAACCATGGGAAATGGATTAACCCCAATTGGGGGTGAATGAGATGCAGGACGAAATCTAAAATTTAGTCAATTATGTGGGAAACACTGAACGAAAAATCCTTGAGAGTATTGTTGCCTGTGCTTAACACTCAATAATGTGCGTTCTTTAATAAAATTAGGAAGAACCAGCTGTTTGGCCACAGGCTCAAACAGCTGGTTCTTGGTTCAAATGTTGATTTTACAGTGAAATAAATTCTCACACTGTAATTGATTATATGCTTCTACTTAATAGACTTATTAATAAAATAAAAAAAGCGATGGCGATCCAGTATCTCAACAAATCGATGGGAAAATAGTAACACACACACACTTCTTGGATATGCGTTCATAGCAGCTCATGAAACCCGCGGTGTTAAATGGGTCTCTCCTCTCAGCTGGAAGTCTCCATCACCTACTCACAGTCCAGAGGCCAGTGGCTGCTGAATTCCAGCTTTGTGACAATGTTTTAAGTTGGAACAACGTGGAGGTGAGAGGTAACAGAGGTAAGGCAGCAGAGGGCCTCCTGTTCCCGCTGCTGTACCGAGATCCTCCATCTGTCAGGGTTTCACAGAAAGCATATAGCCTGATTGTACCAAAGCCACAGGGGAGGGAGGTCAGTGAAGCTCTGTGCCCTGTGGCAGATTCAAGGCAAGCCTCTATGGAACACCACAGGATCACTTCCTGTTAAGAATTAATATTTCATACAGCTCCTGAAAAAATTCATGTTCAGCTTACAGATCTTTCAAAATACTGGTGAGATTCACTTCTTGGATAAACTCCAGTCTTCTCTTATTAAAACAGAAATCCCAACTGGTAACCACCGTGACACCTACAGCCTGTCCAAGCACTGGATAATGGCATTTGATCACTACGTTTTGCGTTTACAATTTGTTAAGTAACAATTATTAATATCGGCACACAAATGGATCTCAATAAATAAGGTCGGCTGTTTTGTCAACAAATATGGTCGGTTACAGTTTAAAGGGAGACGTAGAATACTCTTAAGGGAGCAGGGCAAAGGTCACGCGTTCTCGGATGAGACTGGGAGGTCAGCAGGCATAGTGGTCACACAGCAAATTCTGCTTGCATCAATATTGCCATATATAAATATTGCATAATACAATTGTTTGCTCATGAGTTTTTAATTACTGTCACTTTCTACATCAATGCCTACGGGCCATTATTGACTACCTAGAAAATGACTGTATTTTGTGAAAAGACATAGATGAGAATGTACCTGATATATTGGAAATTTGGATTTTAAAATCATATGGTTTATCATATATGGTTCTATAAATAAGTCCACCAGTCGGCCAGTCAAGTGTTGTGTCTGTTCTAGCTGAGGAATGGCTGGATGAGTAGACCCCCTTTATCCAGCCAACTACCATGACACACTTGGAAAAAAAATTAAAAACTTCTGAACAGTCTCTTTATGTGAGTGAAAATGCAATAAAAGAATCGGTGTGAGTATTCCTGCTTTTACACTGACTGTAAATCTCAGTCCGACATATGGCTTTCATATGTGCTCAGGATGACTCTCTGTGATCTAATGATGATTTGGTTGGAAAAAGGCCGAGCCTAGGCCAGAGAGTGCCTGGATACAGTTCTGACATTACGTAAACACCAAGGGAAGCATAGTGCCTGGAAAATTAGAGGGTGAAATCCTCAACATCTGCAAATGCATCCCAGGATGTGGGGTTCAAGGGTGACGAGGCAGCAGAAGGTAAAAGGATTAGCACTTCATTCTGCATAGCTCCAAACTGTTTTCAGGGAGAGGGGCAGCGCAAGGTGGAGCTTGATCCCACGAGATCTATTCACGTGCCCACACCATTTTCACCCCTAACAGCCAAGGAAGATATTGGGAAGTAGGTCAAGAAATACAGTATTTAACACCGTTTGAGTAAAGGCTTGAAAGTCCAAGGAATGGAAAAAAAGCAAACTATTTACATGTCCCCACACAGCATGGCGTCATGCACAGCCCACAGTGGATGACAGCATATTGTTCCAGCGGTTCAATTTCATAAATCATTGAGGTAATTTAAAATGTTTCCTTGATCTTTCCCCCTCTACCTCTTGACGCAATATGAAGCAGACCTTAGAACGAAGAACAATCATCATCTGAGTCTGAGGTTTCCCTCAGCTGCATGTACCTTGATCACAAGTTGAATGTCCTGGCGTTCTCGTCACTTGAGCAGCAGCAGATGTTTTCAGATGGAAAGCTGCAGAATCCACTCAGCCGCCAAGAGCAGACACAGCAAACAAACTAACTGGTAGCCATAGAGGAGAAGTTAGCAACTTAGGAGCCAGATGTTTCCCTCAGGGTTGGGCAGACACCAAAAACAAAGCAAAAAAAGACACACACACACACACACACACCATTTCACATGATCAACTGTGTTTCAATTTGGATGCTTTACACTCATCTTAGTGCATGTATCTTAACAGGGAAGTGTTGTGTCAGATCAATCACGTCTGTTGTGCATTGCGATCACAACACTTGAATGCAATTGATGCCCACAAAAATACCAGGCTGCTTTGGTCACTTCCCAATAAATTGAAACTTTCTATATTCTCTGTGTGTAACCCCTATTGATGGACATTCCCCTTCGACTCTATAGCCACGATCAGCCTGTGTGCTTGGCCTGTGCTAAAAGCTCCAGAGTCGACTTCAGAAAGATTCTTTAAAGCTCAACATGGGCTGGCCCCTATTTACATTTCGCAGCTCTTGACTCCCCACTATCCCAGTCGCAACCTGAGATCAACTATCCTGTCCTTTCTCCGTAAGGGCCCCGAGGCTCAGGAACTCCCTGCCCGATGAGCTCAAAACCTATTTGTATAGGACAGCAATTTTAACATGCAATTTGTAAAACTGGTTGTTTCAAATCCTTTATTCCTTTTATCTTCCTTTTTTTGCAACCATATTTCTCTACCTTTGAGATTAGGTATTTGAATGAGTAAAAAAAAATCTCGCCTAGGGCTCCAACATTGCCAGGGTGACAAAGAAATACGGCAATTAAAACAATAACGAAGCCTGGAACCAGGTAGGGACAGGCCTCTGACACAGCAGTCATTCCCTGGACCTCAGAATGCTCCGATTATTTACAATTACCCTGGTGATGGAGCTCAAATGTGATGGAACACAACAGTTACTGGTCTCCCCCACTGCCGCCCACACTCAATCTGGTTCTGCTGGAGGATTCTTCCAGTTAACGAGGGTGTTTTTTTTTCCACGGTCACCAAAGTGCTGGTCATTGTGGGAACGGTTGTGTTTCTCTATAAATGTTAAGGTCTTGACCTTATTAAAAATGTAACATTACTCTCACCATAGTTACATGTGGAAAATTTAGGTGAAAATATGCCAAAAACTGTTATAACAATAATATTAATATTCATAATTAAAGTCAGCATTAATTTAAAGTTATTTAAAATATTGATGTTAAGGTTAGGTTGATGTTAAGAAACTACCAGACATAATGAAACAGCTATTAGCTTTGAGAACACTCAACAAGTCCTTGTTTTTAATCTTAACTGTTAAACCAGTATGGCTCGGTGTTGAATGTTCAATTAAACACAGAACAGACACACAAACACACACTATGTGTCAGAGTAAATGTATGCAGCCATTCTCATGTTATTTGATATGGTTTTATGAAAAATCCCCTGCAACTTACAACATCCTCCACTAAAAAACCTCTATCCAGATGTGTTCCCGTAACTCACTGATTATTTTGCCTATCGCTTGACTCAGGGCTGTTCTGTCCAGTGTTGCTGCATGACAGTGAAAAGTGATATGAAGCAGGGGAAGTTTGAGTTTTGGAGTTTGTTTAACTTTGAACATTGAGGAGGACAATTGAACTGTAATGAATCATTTCGGAATGATGGAGAGATCCGTTGTAAACTGAAAAAACAACATTAGATTTCAAGTTTTGTAAAAAAATCCTTAAGGGGGTGAATAATTTGTATTTTATAATTATACTGCTAATATTAATGGCATTATTAATGTGATCAATCCATTTATAAATACCTGGGGGTTCCTATAGCCTAATAAGCTATTACAACTATAATTATACATGATTATAAATTGTTAAGATTCTCTCTGGTTATCAGAGGTGGTGCATTACAGGGACGTCCTGATGAGTTAAGGAACTAGAAGGACATTTCTGTAACCCCTAGGTATTTCTGTTAAGGGTTTATTATTACCGATGATGTGGACATGGCAACCATGAGCAATCTCTGAATAATTTCTACTTTTACTGGCCTTACTGTCACAGTTTTTGCAAAGTGGAATTATCCTCTGATATGGCCTCACACTTCCATTAGCAAATGATACAATAATGTGTCAGTGTCTTAGTCACAGGTTTCTAGGTCAGTACCTCCATTCAAGGGAATACTTTTTCTGTCTTTTGTATTCTGCGGGCTTGCAGCCTCACTTGAGAGAATAAACAGTCCCCCCCCCCACAACCCTGCCTGCTGTGCTGCAGCTGTGCTCACACCCTGCAGACGCCTCTGGCTGGTGGGTCGAGAAAAAAAAAGGAAATGCCCGCCTTCATAAAGCCCTCGCTAACGCACAGAACCACCTGACACAGAGGAGCAGCAGGTCAGACTGCGACTGGCTGCCAGGTGTCGGGAGCCTGGCTGTCATTAAACATACACACTAATTACAGGATTGGGAAAGGGGTCACATCAAACGCACACACTTATGCCAACAGGCATGTTGTCACAACCCCCGTCGAACACACACACACACACATACAGTTAGGTAGTTAGTGGGAGGTTATGGACACATGGTAAAACCTGTACTGTAAAGCACTTTGAGCAGTCATCAAGACTTTAAGAATGTATGCAGTTGTACTATGAATATATATTTATTGTAGAGCCGAATACAATTTCGCACATATTCCATAAATAAAATATATACAAATATTATATACATATTAACATGTTGAATCAGAAGCCTTGTTCAAAAGTGGTCTCATATTGTCAAAATGCTCTTTCAGAGGACACTAATAAGTCTTCCCTCCCTATTTTAGCTGCAATACTTGTTAACCAAGCTACCGGCCATCAACCATCTTCCTTCCAGATAAGCTGTTATCAGATGAAGTCCAAAACAGGAACTGTGGATGGTTCCATAAAGTTAAGTCTTTGCACACTCGAGGGAGCAAGAGATAAGTCGTAAATAACACAAAGATGAGTAAGGAAGTTGGATCATGAGGAAACTATGCATGGGAATTGTGATGTGAAAGTAGCATGGGAGAGCACGGCAGTTTTGTTACCATCCTTTTTTATTATGTTTCTTTGTCAAGAGGTCCTATTCTAGTTGCTCTTGATGACTTTGCAGTAAGGGTTCACAGTATTGTTTTACTTCCATGTCAGGAATGTTGTCCTTGTGACCTGAATGCATCACATTTAGCCAGATCACAGAGAAAAAAACTGATCCTTAAATGATATCCCTGCTCCTGAAGTTCCCTTTTGATCTATCAATAAAAGGTAAAACTTCAATTCTAAAGCACTTCTACTCATCTCCTCTCCCTGAAGCGTCTCGCTCTCGGGAGCATCCAATCCCCTGTGCCTGAGCCAGCCCCAATGTTTTGTCAGCTGGGGATAGAAAATTCCGCCTGGCCCATTTGTCTCCATCAACAGATGGATCCATCTCCAGAGAATAATGCTCAGGCATCCAGAAAAAGGCTCAAATGGAGGGTTAGGGTTAGGGCTAGAGTTTGCAAAGAAACACACAGAGCTGCTAGCTGTTACACTGCCGAGGAGCAACTTGAATGCCAGTATTTAGACCAATTACACCTGCATTGATGGAATGAATGAGGATGTGCTGAGCATAAACTGCTGGACAATTAAGGTTTAATTGTTTGAATTTATGTTTCCTCCGTTTATAATAAAGGTGTTAAAACCTTGTCCTGGTTCCCCGTCAGCAGTGAAGCTGACACCTGGCTCTGTCCCTCGATCCAAGTCGGCTGCCATGTGGACGCCGGGTCCTGAGTTCGGTGATGGGGGCATGTGGGCGATGACGTGGTTAAGAGAGCACCTCCAGCTGAACCAGGGAGATTTAATAGGCACTGCTGAGTGTAATTGGCGGAGAGCTGCCACAAAGAGACATGGGAGAGACTGAAACAGGCCAGAGCTGAGCTGCCAAGAGGCCAGCAGAAACCACCGGACAATTTGTGTTGTTTTTTGATTTGCTCCGGGTTCATTAATAAAGATGCTGGAACCTGAATGGTTCATCACTGGATGTTGACCCCACAGGCAATGTTGCTTGCCTAGTATCTTTAGAGGTTCAGTATATTGACCATTAACCAGAAATGCCAACTGGGGAAGCCTGCAACTTGGGAGACACTAGTGAAGGAGAGCTCTGCCAGTGTATGTCTACTGTTTTCACACATTAGTATGGACAGAAAGATTTACCACTGGGGCCACTGTTGCTGAAGAGGTAGAGAGGGTTGTCCACAAACCAAACCAGAAAGTCTGTGGTTCGATCCCAGGCTCCTCAGTACAATGGCTGAAGTCTCCTTAGACAAGATACTAAATCCCAAATTGGCTAAGCATGCAGCGTGTTAATGGCATTGGGATAGAAAAAGTGCAACATAGAGTAGCCCTGTAGAAGATAGGATGTACAGCATATACCGTACATACACAATGGATGTGGATGAATACGTCTTTTATTAGATTGTCCCACGGCCATAACCTGAAAGTGAACAAAATGCTTCTCATGTGAGGTCACTGTGTGAGACAGTGACCTCAGAGTTGGGAATCCACCCCTGTAAAACTCCAGACACCACAGGATTGCTCAGGCCAGACAGACGTGCTGAGCTCAGGCTTAATCACAATTCATGTGCTGATAGCAGGCTGTTTGTGTTACCATGCTCCAATCAATGATGAGTTATATTCATGTTGGGCAAAGACTGACAAGCTCAGTTGAAACTAGGATAAAGTTGTATCATATGGTGCTAAAATAAGATATATCAAACAAGATGTATTAATCCCTCAAGGGGGAAACTAAATATCGCCTTACACATGGGACTGACACCAGAGAGGAGTCTCTTAATAAGGTACCCATCAATATGATACAAACTTATTCTTAATTACCAACATCAATACAATCCCCAGTAAAACCATCTCCCTATCCAGTTAAGCATCCGGTCACTATCATCATCAGTGAAAGAAAAAAGATAATGTTCATTGGAAAGGATTTCCGGGAATTACCACAGTGCGGAGGATGGAGTTAGCAGCAAAGACAAAATGGTTTGATTAAATAAACACACTTATGGTCACTGGTGGACAAACTATTATTTCCAAAACTCCTCAAAAAGAACATCCAAACAGCCAAGTAACAAAGTCTGTTAATTATGTTAGAAATGCAGAAACACTAGGAAACAACCGGAGACATGAGCAGAAAAATACAAAGGGAAACAAGGAGACTATATAAACAAGGGATGGAGGGTAATTGAACAAAGGTGAAAGACATTATGAAAGGTGCTAGAGATCAAACGGGGCGGAGGGAACGCAAGAGTGACACAAGGAGCGGGGTTTCAAAAAAATTTGAAAAGATGGATTGATCAAAATCAAAACTGCCAAGTGACAATAATTCATATTTTTCCTTGTTTATGTTCTAAAATCAACATTTTGAAGTTTTTAACTAGTTGAACAGATAGAATAAAGTAATCGACAAATTAAGGACACTCCACTCTATTCGCCCAGTACTAAGCCACAAAATAACAGAAAAAAAATTTCGGATGTAATTGTCGAACAGAATCGCTTTTATAAAAAAAAACTTTGCTCTAAATCAGAGCATTTAACTAAACACAACAAATGAGAGAAAGTTGTACAAGAAAATGGAGGATCTGCTACAGAGTTATATGATTATTAACATGTAGTATCAATAGCATCGGAAATGTAATATAACAAAATGGGAAGCTTCCGAGGAGGCAGATGGGAAAGCAGGTGTCTCACTACTGGGAGTTAAACATAGGCATTTTGAGACAGAAGCTCATGGTGAGTGAGTACAGCAGAGGTGTTTGGATGAGCATATGGATAGAGGATCACAGGCGCCGATGCCAAACAGACACAAGGAAAAAGAAAGGAGGAGGAAAAGGAAAAACGTGCTTCAACAGGTCATCAACACCTGCAATTGGTAGGAAAGTGCACACATCTGACATTTCACAATCACCATCCCTATTTGTATACGTCAGAATCATCAGCATACAATTCACGAGATGTTCCAGACACCAACATCGTTTTTCAACTTTTAAATTTCGCCATTGATGTACAATCGCCTACTTAACCTCATGAGCATTGCCGCCCTATGACTGGACAATCCAAATATTTTGTGTAATCCTATTTTATTAGAATACCTCGGTGTCCGATATGTCTGGAAACTAAAGGTTGGCCTTCCTGGATTATATCTGTTCTCACCAGTGCCTGAAGAAACCCATCCACATCAGTGAAACCCTGTGTAGGGCTAAATATTTGTTGATATGATCTGGCTGTTTGAGGGAGACCCCAGTGGACAGCGACTCCTTCCTTGTTCTTGCAAAACTCTTTCTGTCACAATGAAGGTTTTCTATGAATACATTTTGGAAAGTACGTAACCATCTCTCCATCCCCGGCGTCAGGACGACAAAGACAACACAGAATTTGGGGAGAGATTTTGGAAGCACTGGGCCAGACTACAGCCAGCAGCTCACTATATGTGGCAGACTATCTGTCAGCACTAAGCAGTCGGAACAACCAGAGGAGGCCACGGCAAGTTCCTCCACCTTACCACGAAACAGCCTAGCACATAACCCACTGTAAAATGGCAGAGTCAGTCATCCAGATTTCCATGAGAACAGGTGATGTCTGGACACTTTGAATCACTCCTTTCATTATGTATAAATGGATAGATGCAGTCTGGTAGCTAGTCTTTGTGACCTTCTACGTGATTTAGATCAAGTGATTGTCTGCATACAGCTCAGCATGACTAAAATGTGCAGTTTTGCAAAAGAAGACACATTAACCGTCGGGAATTAAGATGATTCATTGGCTCGCGGTGAGCCAAGTGAACTAGGCAGTGGTGTTTGGATGTTCTCCCGGCCAGCACGATGATGAATCTCTGTATCTCTCCATCTGTCTTGTCTTACAGCCATCGGTCTGTGTATCATGTTTCCTTCCTCTAGTGCCAAGAAGATGTTTTCAATTGCACTGATTCCACATCTTCCTCGACAGGAGAGACTCTGCTGAGCACCACGGCACAAGCAAAACCTTTACTCTCTACCTCAGGGGGTCAAAAGGCTAAGTGGGCTTATAATGCTTAACAAGCATGGACAAACAGCTAAGTAGTGTCCATGGGCTGGTGGGGGAGAGGCTAATATGAAAATCCATCAATGAAATGGAACATTTCTAGTGATAAGGAAGCTTTAGAAAGATGTAAGGAATACATTCAAACCACATGGGAGGTTAGTGAAAGAAGCTGGTGCCTTGAAATTGGCTTTCTCCATAGGCTCAGTTGGATGTGAGAGAGAATGCTGGGAAGATAGAGACCGCGAGACGCGACTGTGTGCGGGAGGGTGTCTCCGAAGGGCTTAGAGATGGGGCAGAGAACCCCAATCACATCCAGCTGTCGAGCTGTTGTGCTGACGGGTGTGTATTCGGTGTGAGAAGCAGCACATTACAACACAAGCTGGCGCGGCAGTCTTTTAAATTGCTGGCAAAGTCCAACCTGACGTATGAAGAATACAGAATGGAAATGGCAAAATACAAAATGTACCAAATTGTTGTCAGTTCAGAAGTTAAGGCAAAAGTGTCTATAGCGAGTTTAAGTAGATTTCTACCAATATATAGGTCCACTGTATATCATGTACGAAAGTAATACATCTATAGGACCTTTTGTTTATTTAGTTTACATTAATCTGTAGAGTGAAAAGTTGTAAAAGAGTAAAATCACTACATATTTATAGCTTGTATTGCTAATTTATTAAAGTACGGTTTAGAGTATCGCATGCTATTTTAAATATTATAGACTGAAATACTTGCCTTGCAGACAGTTGGTCGTCCTGTCTCAGTGTCCTCAGGCACCTGCAGCCTCTGATGACCTTGGCGTAGCATCAGTGATTAGGACCAGGAGCTACCTCTCTAATTAAAAGTGAACCACGCTTTGTTTTCCGACGGCTTGTACCTTCTAATTGAAACAGATTAAGGTAGATCCATCGGGACACTCCACAATATTTCCCCGACACTCCCAACCTCCTCTTAGCAGACAGTAAACACATATTTAACGCACTCAGCAAATACGGACCTAATGGGAACTGAAGCTCTGTTCGTCAGCCATGTGTTTTGCTAACCGTAACCCTTGATGCTGTAAAACTAAGTGTAGTTCAAAGATGTCAGAAAAGACTAATGAGGAAAATAAAAAAGATACAAATTTAATTGTTATGGAAAACAATTCCACAAGAAAAAAGGATAAGTAACATGGGAGCAGGCCTACATAAGAGACAGTTGAAGGAAGCAGAAGTATGGGTATAATCAGATATTGATTATATGTGATCAGAGTGAGGGCAAATATTCATTTAAAGGTTGAAAATCATTTGGGAATCCAAGAATACAGGTGGAGAATTTATTTTAAGGAAACGGATCTTCCGATGAGATGATGTTGAAAGCTCTGGAAAAGCCAATTCGCGTTATTTGAGACAAATATAAATTCTGATCTTTAAAATTGATGTTGATACATTTTTCGGGTGGCTTTACAACCTTTCATGGAGAGCTCCATTTGTCCTGTGCATCAGCAGGAAATTTACAAGTGCAGGTGGATGGGACACACCCGGGTTGGGGAGGGAATGGTGTGTTTAGGTGTCGTCTTTTTCCCAGCGAGAGGTGTGGTGCGTTCACAACCTGTGCTGATGAGAGGAATGTCAGCTGACCGCTGCCGACACGACCCTCGGAGCCGACTTGTTATTAGAGCAATATCACAGGGCACGTAAACAAGCACACCCTGTTGTTAGGCCGGGTGGGGCTTCACTGAGCCAATGACACTTAAAAGACTTCCCGGGAACAGTGTCAGATCACTGTGTGTTTACAGTATCCCCTTAAATGTCAGATTGTCAGCAAGTCGTGGCTTTTTCATTATCTTCCTCCAAACGTAAACAATCAAAATGTTTTAATGGCTGTCTGAGTGCAGTGTTGCTCTACCTCCTGTTCTGCTTTTACAGACTGTAGGAAACAAAAGTGAAGCTCTATTGAAGCAGAGTGATCGATTGGTATAAAATGGAGCGATGAGCTCTTCAACACATGATGGGGCTTGATTATTAAGTATTCTATTCTGAATTTTAGAATGCAGAGAAGCTAAGACAGGAGTAATATTATCTCTTCCTTGATTCCCTGTCAGCACCGGTGCTGCAGCATGTTGCATTAACTGGAGGCTTTTCACAGATTTATTTACAATAATCCAGTCAACAAATGCTTGAACTGGCAGTCAGCATCCTTTTGAGACAGGATGTTTATCCATTTGTCCATGATGTTTTGCAGTTGGAAGAAGGCTGTCCCAGAGACTTGTGTTACGTCCAAGGTTCCTCACAGGAGCTGGCAAATACAGCTCAGTGTAATTTGTGTAACAATGAAAATGAATGTTGTACTTTCCAAAAATGTTTCTTAAAGGAAGCATTTATAAACTGAAGAGTATCTTTACCAAATACAGAGCCTTGTGGAACCCCATTAATCACCTTCTGTCATAATGCCTGCTGTGTAAGAGTTTCTGTCAGCATGTCTGTTTCCTGACCCCGCATTCTGTCATTTCAGTCTGCTCTGCCAGTATACGTGCTCTGTACTGATCTTCAGTTCCTGATGGACCAACTCTCTGTGCGGTGGTTTGTTGTCACATTCAAAAAGACTTCAAGGTCATTCTGCCAGCTCATTCAGAACCTGTTTGCCTGAATCTGATTTAAGACTCTGTCTGTGCGGTCTGCCAGCCCACCAGCAGCTCACTAAACCCGAACCACTCTGGGAAACCTCCTGCCAAAATCACCCCCACTCTCACAATCAGCACACTTAATTGTTATAATTTAAGACGCTGTTAATCCTATCAAGTCTGTCTGCTTCCTGGGGCCAACCTGTACAAATGTCAACAACTTGGAACCTATCTGATCATTACAATTTAAACCAGAATTGTGCTGTTCCTTTAATCCCAGCATGTTGTTCCAGCCTCTGTAACAGATGCTGTCGAATATAGCACAAAGATCCTAGGGGACAAGCATAAAGACATGTCCATTGTCAAGACCACGAAAGGGTCATTGGTAACTTAACATTTTTCCGTTTCAATAATCACAAAACTGTTGACCAACAGCTTCTTCGATGATTTTCCTGTCATTACTGATATCATCAGTCTGCTGACATTGACTCGATTTCACATGTTTGACTGATTTGGTAAGAAAAAGTTAACACAACGACACACCAGGGGACATGTTTGTGTTCTGTTCTTATTATTGTCATCTAGTGCAACACAAAGCAGGGAAGTAACACAATGTATCATACAGATAAAAAAGGTAGTCAGGGTGGGTTGGGCCACTTTCTTTCAAAGGTTTGTCAAATGAAAGTTTTCAGAAGACTACTAAGAATTTGTAATTAACTCCTGGTATCAAATTTTCCCTGTCACAGAGGCTTTCTGGGAAAAAAGACTCTCCCACCGCCTCTGCTGTCATTCTACCTAATTCACCTCGAAAGCATAAGGCATTTATTATTTTTATTAGCCGGCTATTAGCTCTGTGCAGCTCTAGCTCTGACGGTCATCACTTAGAGTAGACTGGCATGGACTCCAGACAAATCATGACTCACTTTTCCATCGTAAACATAATAACCATTCTTGAAACAAGGTGTTCTGCAAATCAACACAACTCCAACACCTTTAGATTTAATGATTAAAGTGACCTAACATAACAAAAAGCCTCATTATCCCAAACCCTACTTACTATTATCAATGTGCACAGCAGAAAAGCACAGAAAACAGGTCAGACACTGGCAGCCCCACATGGCAGTAAGAGGAACTGCAGCACTCTCATGCATGGTTACAATGTTGCAACCGCACAGACATGCAGTCTTCGAGGAGTCATGAGGAATATATGAGCAATTTCTAGTTTTCTCATAATTTCCACCTTGCCATGCAGATTCATTCTGTGGTCAAAACCAAAGACATGTATTCAGAGTCACACAAAAGAAGAGAAGTAGCCACCTGTGCTCTAGACACTCCTTTCAAGATGGACAGACTGACAACCCCCCCAAAACAAAATGACTGTTCAAATCTGATGCCCCCTCACATCCATTAATATCATTAAAGACCCACTGGTGAGAGACAGAGGGAATTGGAGGGCCGCCATGTTTAAGAAGCCAGGAAATCGCCTGCGCCTGGTAGCATCTCCTCGAATGAAATGCCAGCTCATACCCACCCGGGGTACAAGCCCTCTCTCTTCAGCCGAGGAGGGTAACGGCTGTGACCGGCAGCTTTTGGCATGCCGTCATTCCCCTGAGAGCAAACCAGCTGTCATAGATGTAACCTGTGATGTGCAGTGAGACAGAGACGCCAACCTAAGAGGCCACTGCTATCCAGAAACGTGGGACTCAAGGTGAAGAAGATCATGGCAGGGAATGGATGACATGCTTTGTATAAACATGAATTAATATTAAGAATGAATCCCAGAATCTATATAATATAAACTTGTCTTCTATCGGTCTTAAAGGATAGCTAATAGCTATAACAGACCAATGGAGAGCAGGAAGTGGGAGAGACATACTGATCAAGTTGTTAACCACTACTATTAACAATTATAGTAATAATAATAATAATATTTGAAACCGTTGTTACAAAATATTTCACCAAGAGAACAAATCGAATGAATCAAAAATCAAATACAGCAAATAAAATAATACAAAATTTGAACTTAAAACAGTATTGATGGTAAAAGAGAAGGAGTTTTGAGACATATTAGTTAGAAGTCTTAATTCCTTAACATGAACAGTTCAGAGGAGTTGGGGCTCTGACAACAAATATGACATTTTGCAATTCACAATAACTTGCACAACCTCCAACAAAAAGTGGCTATAGATTGTTTTGTTGTCACATAGAATTTTTTGAAAGTTTTCTCAGTAACGTGCCGTAGCTCACAGTTCCATTATTAAAAGTAGAATAGGGGTTAAGGGGGTAGAGACCTATGGATGTGGCTGAGGGGTAGAGTGGTCGTCCTCTAACCTGAAGGTCGGCAGTTCGATCCCCAGTCTGACCCATCTGCATGCCAAAGTGCCCTAGGGCAAGATGCTGAACCCTGAATGGCCCCCAATAGAATAACAAAGTGCTGCGAATAGATGCACTGTATGAATGTGTGTGTGAATGGCTGAATGTAAAACTGTACTGTAAAGCACTCGGAGTGGTCATCAAGACTAGAAAAACGCTATATAAATACAAAACCATTTACCATAGTTGCGACATAAAACAAAGAATTAACTCACATGCTCTCCATTTCTTCTGCTCCTCCTTGAGATGGTTCTACTCCTTCATTGGAGTCCAGCTGGGTTTAATCAAACTGATTGGACTTGATTAGGAAAGGCACACACCTGTCTACATAAGACCTTACATCTCTTCTTCTTTTTAATAAATTTGCCAAAATATTCTACATTTCTTTCTACGTTTTTTTCTGTCAAGATGATGTCCTGAGTGTACATTAATGAGAAATAAAAATAACTTTTTTGATTTTAGCAAATAGCTGCAATGAAACAAAGAGTGAAAAATGTAAAGGGGTCTGAATACTTTCCGTAACCACTGTACATCACAAACAGGAGACACAGAGGTGAATATGAAATGTTCATTACAGATGTGTATGTGATATGAATCCTAATATCAATATTATAGTAACTGTGTAAAAACCCTTAAAATGAAAAAAACCTAGTCCGTTAGGTACAGTAGACATTTTTATATCGAAGTTGTCGATACTTTGAATCTGACAATTTTACACAAGTGGACTCAAAATGGTTTTATCAGCCGCGTTGATATTGGTTTAATAGGTGAGAACATACTTGGATTCTGTAAAGGCAGTATGACATATGTGAACAGAAATCTTAGTATAGAAATGCCAAATAAAGTATTCACATAGCACAACTTTCAAGAAGAAATCCTGCAACATTCGACACTCGATTCCCTTCAAAGCCAAGCCATGATTTATTCTGCAAATCTATTACAACTATGTTTTTGCACCCTTTAAGTCTCCCCCGTGTGGACATGATTTGTAAAGACACCTCATGCTATTTGACATATATATTAGTAGAGTATACAGTTCTGGGGTTGTACTTGTGAGTATCGTTTTACTAGGAGTCCTCCAGATGTTGGGCAGTATGAATGCATGTGTGAAAACACTTGTACATGCCTTTCATGTGTCCAGAGGGAGCCATCTGGAGTCTGAGAAACAACCTCAGGTAATGTCTCTTGAGTCAGCGATGGTTTGATCTGAATACTACAAGTTGGAAAGTAAAGATATCAGGGGGTGTGGGCTTACTGAAAGAAATCAGGTGAGGTAGTATCAAGGGCTAGAATGTCCACAGGTGACGAGTCAAACAGGAGACTTTGTTTAGATGTAGGCAACAAAACAACCTAGTTAGGTGTTCATGTCAGAAGAGAGCCCTGAAGGCAACATCTCAGGAGTCACAATTAGGATAACACACCTCTGAAATGTCCCTATCCCAACAATGGTTAAGTAGCATTGTGGGTAATGTAGGCACAAAAAAACTAAAAAAGGTCCATATGGCAAACGTTGACATTACACCAAATAGTACTGAGGGTCATTTCAGTCCTTTTTGGTACAGATAATACAAGAAAGTTTTGTCAAACAAAACCAAATAACACAGATGTGGTGTGGGGGGGGGAGATTCAAAATAACAGATGAGGCAAAAATAAAGAGTGATACGGTGTTCGGGTGTCTGCTGAACAGTTTAACAAGCATTGTTAAGAGTAAACATGCAATACACACAGAACTGTTTCAAGTGTTGACTCCTGCTAAATCAAGGCTGCTTCTTTGTGCTTAACCCCCCCCCGACCTTGCAGTATCTGTTGTGCTTCAACCATTTCCTCCAGTTAAACACATGTAATGGGCGGAGGGCCGAGTAATCACAGAGCAGTACTGTGCCAAAATGCCCTCAGTATAGTATTGGCGTCACCTGTACATGAAACATCACTCCCTCACCAGCAAGTTCAATGGCAGCCTATCAAATGGAGGGATCAGTACGCAGTTTTCTTTCAAAGGCCAATAATGTGAAATATTGAATACTGAAATATTACTATATAAATATGCTTTAAGCCTCGACTACATGATACACTGACATGTGGATGAAAACTGACTCGGTGGGCTAATTAGATGTCAAGGGCCCCACGTCCCAGCACCTTTAAATTCACATGGCTATTGTGATAAGAAAGTCCCCACTGTGAATAAAGCGGTTTTTCGAGGTGCGACAGGAAATAGCAGAGGTGGGAGATATAAGACTTTTACAGTGGAAGACGAGACGGCACATTCAGCACCACACCACGCGTGTGCTGACAGTCACATGATTCAATTTCCATTAGTACTGCCAGGAGATTTCTCGTGAACTTTAGGGAATTGCAAGACATCATGCCCAATAAACTGTGATGTAAGGCACCTTTTTACAAGTGCTACAGGTCACGCATTTTCAAATAAAGTGTCCGACTCGTGACTACACACAGTATAGTAAGTCCCAAACTGCACATTGGCAACACTTGCCAGCTGACATTTGAGAAAGAGAGAAAATATAAAAACAATATAAAAAAAGACCTGATTATTCTCTTTTTTTTCCAACCTCGGAAGTAACAGTCTTTTGGTTTCAAATGAACCACACTTTTTGCATATGAGCAGGCTCAGAAAAAAAAACGATAAAAATCATTTAAAACAGCAAAAGTGTGACTTAGGTCACATAAATAAACATATAAAAAGCAAATCATCTCCGTGGTATGATACAGGTCACAGCATCAATCATTTGGAGGTGATAGGTAGGGAGGTCATTATTACAGATAAAATGTGACTCCCTGCAACATATGTTGGGTCAATTCTCAGGATATTCCACGAATAAATAAACCAGGCAGACTGATCAAAAGTTCTTGAAGATCTCCAAGTCCTTGGGAGGCACAGGGGGGTCTTTCTTCCAGTCGTCCTCTGGGTAAACGTCAAAGTTGGAGGTGTCCCCCTCATGGGAAACTTTAGGCACTATAGGAGGCTGAGGACACAGTACAACAGTACGAGTTCAAGTGCTGGCCTGAAATCATTGCTGTAATGACAATTGTTAAGCCAATCAAACAAGTTTTTTAATTGTTTAGTGTAGACAAATCACATTTGGTCTCATAACAAGGTACGACATCTTATATTTCAATTTATTTTTGGGGAAAAACTAACCCAAAAGGATAGATGCCAAATTGAGATGAGTTGTTGAGTGATTAAGTTCAGTATTTACACATAGTACAATGTTGCGTACCCAGGTCACTGCATTTATTATATATCAGGCATAATATGTATATTATATACTGTTCTGTACAGAGAAATGATGAAGTGTTAAGAAGCAAACCTGAGGGTACTAATTCTAAAGCAAATACAAAAGATGCTGGAAGATGATAAAAATGAGGCCTATTTGTGAAGCTTACAATTATAACAATCCCCTGTGCACGTATACAATTAAAGTTCTCTGCTTTCTGTGATAATCTATGTCTCATACTGTTCTTCACTCCTGCTTAACTGACTGAACACACTGATCTACTGAATTCGTGATAGATATTGTAAGATAAGATATTAACACGTATTATTAATTCTCACCTTCAGTTTCCTTAGAGGAACTGCCTCCCAGTCAATTGCTTTGAACCAGCGGTGCTTCTTCACATCATCTGCTCCATTCTGAAACAGAAAACATGGCATCATGACTCCGACCCGGTTGTGATCACTTGAGAGACTTTAAAGATATCTGTTGGTATTCTTTTTTGTTTGTTTTGATTTTCGACTCTCGTTCCCTTTTTTTTTCTTTTCTGTTTGTTTGTTTTAGAAATGTGTCTCGTCTCCTAATTTATTTTTTTAAACTCACGCCATGGATCACAGTAGGTCACTTCACTTCCTATTGTTTCCCAAGTCCTTGATTACCTGCACCCTAATGTGTCCAAAATCACCCACTCATTTCATGAACCGCTAATCACTATGCAGGGACTTCTATATAGACTCTGCTCCTTGGCAAAAGAAAAAACTTGGCAAAAGTACTAGAGCTTTTGGTGTTTGTATCCTCACACAAAGAGCAGAGAAAAACTTGTGAAGCGTGAAGGTCCACCGCTATCGTGTTTGGCTGTACCTTCTTTAAGTTTACTTCCTTGTGTGGTACATCTGATTTTTTATTTACCTCAAAGACGGGATACCTATAAGACTCAAACAGTGAGATAACGTTTGATTTCCTAATTAAATCTCCCTTCAGTGTGCCCCTTAACTCTCACAATTTCCACAAAATAAAAATGGAAGGGATTAAAATGTTAGTACAAAGACCTCAGTGTCCCTGGCTTTTGCCTCTCAATCTCCTCACTGGTTGTCCTACCTGATTATTGCAGCTCTGTACAGCCTGAGAGCAAGATTGCAGGCAATAGAGCGCCAGGCTTCACGTGACTCGTTCTGTTTTCACCCCCATGTTGGCAGGAAAACGTCTGAGTCAAAATGAATGGTGCCAGCATCGATTTCAAGCTGTCAGAGTGCACTGTGCACTTTAGTTCCAAGGATGTTGAACAATATATTGCTAAATTTATCGATAGAGCGAATAACTAGTATTGAAAACAGAAAAAGTTCCTGACATGCAGTTTCCAGACATCTACAACTACCTGATTAACTTCCCATGGTCCTACTCTGGAGAGACTTTGAAAGGATACAAAAGCCCGGAGGTGTAGAAATAGACAAAATCTTGATTCACAGCATTATAAAAGCAGTTTTCACTGCCATGTGCCATGACATTCTTATCACAGTTGAATCATTCCCAAAGACTGAATGATCCTCAGTTGAAACTGTGGGTGGTGGTCAGGACTGATGGGGTTGTGAGTCTCTTGAGGTCCAATTTGTAAGGTTTGCAGATGCAGAATATCTCTGTGGGCTTGTGTAACTTTGTGTTGCCGAGCATTGTAACAGAGTCAGGCTGCTACTCTCATTAGGGAATAATAATATTTAGAAAACAAGTCAAATACATTATAAATATCAGCATCCACAGTCTGACAATATAATTTCTCTTCATTTGTGACCAACTGAAACCACTTGGAGCTTCAGTCCAGTGTTGACCCGGTTATGTCCTGATCTGGTCTCTGACTGCTGACGTCAGACGAAACATGGCGAGCTGCCACGTGGCTCGAGGAGACACAAAGTCTAACCTACTCACCTTCATGTTGCCTAACCGTCTGGCTCTATCGATGACCAGAAACTTCTTGATGAGGTCTCTGGGGGGAGAGAGAAGCAGTCAGTGAATCCACAGCTGTTTAATAGATCTTTGAAAAGTGTTCTCCCTCCCTCTTTGTCAAAAGGATGCCTGAGGGTTGCTGCCATGGGAAAATATTTGTAGGTCTCTTCATGGTTTTCATTTAAAAAGACAAATAGGAGAAGGGAGGGGGGTCTTTTTAACATAAAAATAAATGTTCAGTTACTGTAAGATAAAGTCATGGGCATGATTAGGTTCAAGGTTTCTTTATTATTACCCCAATTTAAATTTGTTATGCAGACAGGGTATCAAAAGTTAAAAACAGGGAACTAAAGACAAAAATTTGTTAAAAAGAGGACATCACACCTTATCAACTCATAAAACATCACAACAAACACTCTCAAACAGACCTCATCACAATACAGCAGAGAGCAAGGGAACCTAATACAGCCAGCCATGACAGAGTGCTTTACCACGCCCCTGCTTAAAGTGCTCAGGGTGAGGCGCATCCCCAGTATCAATTTTGTTCGGCAGCGCAAAAGCTGCAGGTACAAAAGTTATCTCTATAAAGCTTGGTTGTACTCTTACATTGGGGCCACACAACTGGCTGATTGGAAAATGCACACGCAAAATGTTACTTTGATGAATGTAACATGTAAATGAGCATTTAAATCTTTTATGTGACGTATGATTGGTGACCACAGCTCTGACTTCTTAACTAGCTGCTTATTTTATGACTAATGCATTACAAGACTTTTATGGCGGGGTCACACTGGGACACTTCTCCAGTGCTCGGCAGCCACTGCTGCTGCTGGACACGCTGCCTGCAGTCTTCAGCAAGGCATTTCCCTTCTTGATGGATGGAAACGTATGACGTGGAGCTGGGTGACATTAATACAAATGGTGAAATAAATACAAAATCCTCCATCTTGCTGGACACAAAATGGATGGCTTAACAGTGAAGCTCTGGATTCACTGACTTGTCAGGGGAAGCGGTGTGTGTCTGGCCTCTCCAGGGACACTGTATACTCTGTCGTGACTGAGAGCAAATTCACTCACTATTTCTCAAGCGGGCCATTAAATGCCCACTTTTTTCCTAATAAGGACCCACCTTTTGTCTCCAATGGGACAAGCTGTGCCCAACTAACTGCCCTTTAGTCTGAAAATACCAGCATCATCCAGCTGTTCTAATGGTTGTTGAGAATAGTGGGAGTATCAGGACAGCAGAAAGTCTATACATCTACCGTCACAAACTAAAAACACATCTCTTCCGACTATACCTTGAATCAAAAAAAAGTTTAAACCAAAAATGTGATAGCACTTACATGGCACTTAGTTATAGCACCCTGTAGTTTGGCTTTCTTGAAGTAAATTCTACTTTCGTGATTCTTGTTGTTCTGGGTTTGTACCCTCATTGTTGAATGAACTTATTGTATGTCGCTTTGGACAAAAGCGTCAGCTAAATGAAATGTAATATAATAATCCCCACTGGCTGCCAAACCAGAGTCATACTTGAATTCCATGCTTTGAACCACAGTGTTTAAATATACATGCATACAAGGACATAAAGGACATGCATATGAAAAGGGACATATTGATGTCCAGCACTCACTTGACGTAGAAATCCAGATGGCGAGGAAATTCCAGTTTTCCGGCCAGAATTTTCTGGTAGATTCCAAATGGGTTGTCATCAAAGAAGGGCGGGTACCTGTGGAGAGAAATAAATGTCGTCTCAAGCCAGTCCCAATGAAGCTGCACTCCCACAGTGTGCAAACTTAATTTTTACTTAGCATGATGCAAGAAAACAGGAAAGGCAGGTAAGAGCTTACAAACAATGAACTGTGTAAGTCTGACCAGAATGGAGGGTGGACATGTGGTGAGGTCAACATTTGAAGTGGGGTGTTATAAAAACTTTCAGCTTTGGACAGAGAAACCTTTGTTTACGGCTATTTTGACAAATTGAATGTGTGTGTATGTGTGTGTGTGTGTGTGTGTGTGTGTGTGTGTGTGTGTGTGTGTGTGTGTGTGTGTGTTTCTACCACCCACAGACCCTCTGCTGCTCCACTCCACTGAGTGCTCTCCAAGCTCTCCCGTTCTTCCCTCTGCTTTGGCCTGGACAAGTCATTACCCACAAATTACATAATGGGACCAGCCACTAAACACATTACGCACAGAACCCATAATCGCGCCAGTTTGTCATACTCTGCTTGCCTTCCTAGTAAAAAGCTCCACAGTCTACTGACTGGGGATGGGGGTGTCTGGGAGCTGGCTTTTCACCACAGACTGCCCTTGTGGATGTTTTTTCTTTTTCTTTTTTCAAAACGGATGCTGTCATAGCTGAAGAATCTGGGTCATTCGTGCAAAATGGGGGGAAGACAAAACACACAGGACCATTTGTTGACTTTAACTGATGGTCCGTGGAAGAATAGAAAGTATCACGTGACAAATACTGATACTAAACAATCCTAGGAGTACTTTATGGTGGAATCTGTCCATGACTTTTCGTTATTTGTTATCACATGGATAGGAAAAAATGAATTTAATAGGATATTGAATACTCTCTCTTCCTTTAGTGCAAACTGTGACCATTGAACGAAATATCTCCTTTACATTCTTTTAGAGTGGGATATTATAAATGTCAACAACCCCCTAGCTACACATGACTGCTGGGACATCTTTGTTATTTACATTCACGGTCTGTTCATTAATCAAGAATGTGAAAGGCAGAGAGAAGTTCTAATGATACTGGTAGCCAAAGTGTAGTTCAAAACAATGTTTTTAAGCAGTCCTTTACAGTTCAGTGTGGAGCATTGGAAAGCAAATTTGTTTTGGAAAAGGCAAAAATGTCAATAATGTGGTTCACTGACATAGCCTTGAAATTGCTCACCCCAACCAGTCAGGGCACATTGAGTCTAACTGCCCGGCCCGAATATAGGATGCATAGTTTTTGGTTTTTTTAAACCCTCCATAGGCCGAGCCACGGTACGCAATACCCGGCTAGATGCACACGGAGCGAGCAGCCCTCCTCACCTGTCGAGTATCTGGTGTTATTAAAATGTTTTTCCAGTGTTCTAGAGACCCCTGTGCCTGGCAGCCAAGAAAGGATGCCAAACATCTGGCTCTGGCACATGTACATACAAAAAAAGAATGAAGCCTACCTAAATATGTTTTCTTTTTGCACTTTATCCAATATCCTGATCCAATATCCTGTCTATCATGTTTAATAAGTGCTGACCCTGTTTGGCCCTCGACGTGGTCTCAGTTTTGAATTTTGATCCTCTCTGTGATTGAGTTTGACTCCACTGAGCTAGATGTTTCTTCCAGTTAATGAGTGCTCTTTCAATGTAGGAACTATTGGGTTTCTCTATACATTTAAAGGTTCTGACCTCACAATGTAAAGAGCCTTGAGATAATGTTTGTACTTCAGATTGATGAACAGGAGAGTGGAAGGTCACAGTGTCTTACTGACATTTTCTGTGACTTTTACCAACACTGAAATCACATCCACCATCTGTCTGTGCATAATAGAGCCGAATGGAAGGTTTGCACTCTCCTGACGCTCCGCTGAGCTGAGATGGACCGGCAGGGTGTGGGGGGATTAAGATTAACACAAGAGGCAGATTTTCATTATGAGAGAAGTCTGACTTCAGATCCACAAACGAGACGGGAAAGTGGCGTTGCAGAAGTGAGGTGCTGATCTGAAGCCAGAATATTGATCAACTTTGTCATTGACCTTCAAATCAAAAGTTTTAGTTGTCCTCGCGCGACATATCTGTTCCACACAAACCCTTTTAAACCTACATCTTACAGCAAAATACGCTCAGATACCATTAAACTGCGGAGTAACAGAGACATGGCATTAGTAGTTTTTAAAACTATCTTCTAATACTGTTACGGCCACATCAAATCGTAGCAGTGAACGTGACCGTGCCATCTGGCGCTCAGAGCAAACTGGAGATCACTCACAAACAAAACTGTCTATTTATTTATGTATTTAATTATGATGGTTTGTAGACTGTAACCTAAAATAATGCAAAACTCTTACTTTAGTGCCCCTCCCTGGACATGTGTGGTAATTTGCTGAAGGATGGACATGGGTCCCCTCACTGCTCGTGCTGCAACACTTCAGAAACCTGCCCTTAAAGGTCACAGCAGCACCACAAATAATTCAGAGCCACAGCTTTCCCTACCGTAGAATAAAGAAGATGGATGTCGGGGTAACGGTAGGCTGGGCTCGCGCACATGTGACCTTTAAGCAGTGCTGGAGAAAGCTGCTCCATATTCAAGAGTTAAAGCAATAATGTTGGACCAAAGGCTACATGATGGATGGCAGACATTTGTTTGATTGCATTTTATAGCTAAATTTCTCAACACTGGATGTCTCAAAGAAAACCATAACATTTTAATTAAAAATGTGAATTACTAGCTGAGCTATTACTGGATGGTTCCAGGAAATCACCCAAGATAACCTGTTCTCCAAAGCTGGTTATCAAATGTTGTCATTAATAACACAAACCATCGAACCACATTAAGTCCATCAGATTACCCTTTCACAAAGAGAAATGTAAATGATCACATAACTTGTTGAAATCAAACTGTAGAAATGATTTTTATTTACTTTTTCGATATTGCTTTTGTTGAGTTTATTACTGACTATTTGTCTTTTTTGTCTAATCATGAAAAAAACTGATGTATGTGACACAGATCAAAAAAGTAGTGATGTCTATAGTTTTGTTCCTACTTGGTTTCTAAAAGTCAACAAATATTAAACATAAGATCACAGATCACAATATCAGCAGTGTGAATGTCTTCTGTAGGAAGTGTGTTAACTGAAAAGCCATTATACTTGCCATATGTTCTTGACATACAAACTATGCCAGACGCAACACACCATTTTGAGGGTGGACATGATGTATTCTTTTATTCTTGTGTATGAAAAAAGTTAAACAAAACTGGTGAATTTTGCTAAGGGATAGAATACAATCTGCAGTCAGGGCAATGCTATTGTACTGGCACGATTAATTGACAGCTGGATTTTAGAATATCACTTGTTGTGTCCCTGATAACAAAGTCTCAATCAAAGTCATTCTCAACCTTCAGGCTCTTTCTCTTAGACACCAACGAGTCACAAGCATTATTCACTGCGGATGATGGAGAACATTAGAATAAACTCGAGTGCTTTCTCAAGGGGATCAACGTCATTGTTCTCCATCTATAACAATGAATCCCATTCGCGGATTAATTTGTCGCAGCTCTGCAGTATCCTATAAGCTCGCAATGAATAGATTTACCACACTGATACAATAGCAGTGACTCTATTAATAGATAATTCCTCCATTCCACTACAGACTCCTCCCCTGCTCTGCTCTTTATTAGATAAGATAGGATGAGAAATCCTGTATTGGTCCCAAAGTGGGGAAATGGGCAGCTAAGTTGGCTCATGTGTACCTTGTATGTTGTATGTTTTGGTATAATAAACACACCAGCCATGTCAAGCACCCGGAACTCAACTGTCATACAAATGTCAGGACTTGTCAAAGAATTAGGAATGCTCCATCCATACTGATGTTAATAATTTAAGCATGAGAAAGAATAGCAAAATAACATCTGGAAAAATTCAAAATCCGAGCAAAAATGTAAAAATAAAATGTTCAGTTCTATCCAAAGCATATCAAATACATTTAATATACCTAGTTTGCTATTTCCATTTTGTGGCATGTATTCTATTGGGACTTTACACTTTAAAAGTCACCTCTTTTTTCACGAATAAATGTTGGTGATATTAAAAAATGTACAGAAATATCTTGTATAAAATTTAATTTAGACCACACACAATATAGTGCAACACAATCAGTAAAGTCCTCACAATAATAGTCTCAAATGAACAGAGTTCTGCCCTCTTACACAATTGAAGTTGTCACCCGGGAAGTTGTTCAGGGTCTGAGTTAGATATGATTGCATTTTCTAATGTCATTCCCTCTTTTCAGATGTATCTGACTGTTACTTGTGTGTCACTTGTGTGTTTAATTGTGTGTGGTTAAAAAAATCTGGATGCACAGTGTTAGTGTTGGTTCTGCTGCTGTGGTGGAGGAGAGCGCCCCCCGATGTTTCAAATAGGTGGAGTCTGGTGTATGCTGCAACATACCCAAGCACTTACCCAGCCAGCATTTCAAAGATGAGGATTCCCAGGGCCCACCAGTCCACTGCTCGGCCATGACCTTTGCTCTGGATGACTTCAGGGGCCAGGTACTCAGGAGTTCCACACAGAGTCCAGGTCCTGATCAGACAGAAGCAGATGACTTTGAAAAGTTTGTGTCAAAGTGTCTTTGTTGAAACAAAGCAACGGTTTATTCTGAGAGCATCATTACATTTTATTTCCAGCAGTCTTTGTCAGATTTGTATAAGCCCCATGCCTAAGGTTATGCATAAGCAATCAGTTGAGAGTATTATATTATACATTACTGAGTATTTTGAATGATTTTGTAATTGATGAATCTGCAGCCGTATACAAATTGACAGACTGTATCAAGGATCTATGCTACCGATTATTTTCCTTGCTTATTAAGCTGCAATTTATTTTCTTAATACAAAAATTCACAAATTCTATAGTTTGATACAAGGCAATCAAATCCAGATATTATCACAATTGGGGGTATTTATTTCTCATCAGCTTAAGCTCAAATAGAATATACAGTAAGTTAATGTTTGGTGCGTCATTGTATCTTATAATTCCTTTTGTTGCATTCACGGTTCCAGCAATTACATTTCCTAAAAGGATTCTTAAAGGTAGGCTGCCAACATGAATACATTTAGACCTGTCCCTATTACCTGTGCCTATTTAAAAACATCACACTTCTTGTGAGTGTGATGTAGCCACTACTGTTTGACAGGTGATAAGTGCTCTCTGTTGGCTCTGCATACATCTACACATTCTATACTGTGTGTAAGAAGAGAGGCTCTTATTGCATGGGTAATACAACGCACTTAGGCAAAGTGATCTCCATGGGACATCCGACCTGGGTTTTTTATCCTTTCTAGTACGATGAGGACACAGGAGCGGGCTATGGATGCAGCAGGAATGGCTTTGGAAGAGTCGGTCACTACTTGCTGGACAGCATGAACGTTTAATTAGGGCTTGAGCCCAGATACAAGTGTTGGACGACAAGTGAAGAATGAGCGGTGAAGTCCAAAGCAGATTGTGTCTCTGGCTGACAGAGAAGCTGATGGACACTTTGCATGTGTAACAAATGTGCACTGTTCTCTCTCAAAGACACTCGTCCTCTGATGAAGAGCACTTGGCCCGGTGCCAGCCTTTCATTGCCTGTCACTGATATCACCTGGGTAATGACCTCTTTCGGCCAGTTGCTATGGCAACAGTGATTTGTATGGTAATGATGTTGGTCCTGGTGTAGAATTAGGGGACTGTTGCTGTCGGGGGAATAAAGCCTGGGTACTTGATAGGCAGAGGCAAGGCCATGGAGGAAATAATGTGTTGCTGTTGTGTGATATCATACACGGCTTTATGTTTACATGTGTTGATGAGTGTGTTTGCCAGCAGGGGACACTGTTGTAGCACTGGGAGGGCCGAGTTTTGATGACACTCCATCACACCCTGAGCATAGAAAGTACAAGAGAACTGGACGCAATGAGGTAACTGTATCCTATCCCCGGCAATTCTGCTACCCTCCATTTATATAAGTGAGTCACTTGTACATTAGACATGTATCTACTCCCCATCTATGTTGCTCTCTCAGAGTGGGTGAAAATGTAATCTTACTCCATTATGTTTACATGTCAGCGTAGGTCAACGCAGTGCTGGGGGAAACACTGGGGAGAGACGATGCAGTGATGACAATGTAGGATAGATGGAAAGCTGTCTCTTGTACTCTTCAGTGTATCTTTTCAATTTTCCAGTGGTCACCAAGAGGCCTCACACGCCGTGTATCTAATTCAGATTAAACAACATCAGTCAGGGAAAGTTTGTCCTTGAGTGCCGCTGTTGATTGGAGTTGAGAGGATTCCCTCAAATTCCCAGAGGATAATATGAGCTTTTCACTGAACACATGCACATAAGATGGATAAACGACGAGGATGGGTCCTCCTCTTTAGTATCACATGGTCATACATAGGTACATGGGGGCTCAACTGGATTAAGGTCAGGAGAAAGGTCAGGGGAAACGTCACAATCCTTTCTTGGTCATCCAGGAACTGACTACGCACTGTAGCCACATGAGGCTGGGCATTAGCTGCAGAGCTAAAGACTTTGTTGGAAGAAAAGTCCTTAATAGGAAACGATAGAAAAGAGGGTATCGGATGTCACTTTGTTTAATGCCTATAAAAAGCCTTGAATCAATAGCCAAATTGCAACTGGTTCTCAGAGGTTTTCTGTTGATTCGTGTCAGTGGTGGTCAGCGATGTTATGGGTTGCACAACAGCATTACATACTTTTCTATTCAGCATTTAAGGGGTTTGTCTCTCTGTTAAAAACATATATCTTATTATAATATTCTTCTGTCCAAGGAACCTGATGTTGATTTTGCTTTATCTGTTTCTTAATAGGTAATCATTGACTTTCCAGGTGAATTGTCCAAAGCACCAACCAAGGAGTGAGAAGGAATCATGTGAGATAGGATCCACAACACACAGGTATTTCTCTTCCCATCTCAATTTCAACTTTAAGACTTTCTTTACCGACTGAAGCTGAATTCAATGTAGCTTGCTACGAGCAGGCTGAGAGGAGATGTACAGTATGAGATCAGATCAGTGTGCACTGACAGCTGCTTTGTCATTCACTTTCTACTGTCAATCAATCAAGCATCAAACACTGTGTGTTGAGAGGAGTGTATTCCCATCTGTCATTCAGCAGCAGCCACACAAAATGCTGACATTGGAAAATAAACCACAACACCAGGATACTACATAGATCTTATTTGCAGTTATCCAAAAAAGATGCCACTAAACATTTACATAGTACTTGACTGTTTAAATCATCTACCATGTCCCAAACAATATCCCTTCAAACTCGTGCCTCATGTTGAAACGCTGCAGGTTAGAACCTAGTGCCAGTTCTAACCCTGCCTGTTTGAACTGGGCTGCTTGCTTTGCCTGTGTTAACGCTTTGGAGCTTCTTCAAAGTATTCCCTTTCATTAGTGAGTCCTCCTCTACTATGCTGTTTGTTATAGTTATATAGTTAAAGTGAGAAAACTTTGTGTTAATTTTACTTGCTTTATCTGCAATGAAGATGTTATAGTCATTGTTTTTCAAAAAATGAAACAGAATTCTATTTATTACTGTTCACTAGTGTGGATTAGACATGGTATGAATTTGATTGATATACTGAACTAATGTAATTTTGTCATGCATTACCTGTCAGCTATCTCAGGCGTGTGTTAAGCAATCTACACAATTTTCAGACCCAAAGTCCCACCATAAAAAAAATAAAAGCTTTGTAATTGTGTTTTTACTTTGAAGACAACTTGTTGAAGAAACAATTCTATGACTGCTGTTATCCTGACATAGATCAGCACTAGCAACTCCCTTGAATGTGTCTGTCAATTGGACAAGATGAAGTAAAAATTATAAAATTATCTAAATGATCTGGCAGGACAGATATGACTGCAGGCTGCCCATTGCCAACCGCTGCTGTAGTTTATCTGAGAACGTACAAGAAGACATGTTCAAATCCGTCCGCAGACTGAAGAAACACTGCCCCAATCCCCATGAACTGCTAGAGAGTGCTGGTGGCCATTTTTTTTACTAATTTGTGTGAAAATTGAATGGATCGCAAATCTAAATCACACCAATTTCTTTCATACAATACACATGGCAAGTGTGAAGCTGATAAGATGCACGGTTCAAGAGATGTTTCACATACAGACAGAAGGAATAAGTAGGTAGACATCACAACAGCAATACAATCTGTTCCAGGTAGGAACTGAGTGCTGTCACATTAACAGAAACAAATGCCGCACCGAAGTCGGAAATGCATCTTTTTCTGTCATTTTTTCTTCGAATGAATGAAAAAATACCTCATTTCATTCTATGATTTTCCCCTCACCATGCAGGATAAAAAGAAAAGAAAAGTATAAATAAACTTTTATATTCAGCATGGGCTCTGAAAGACTGCCAATTAAAAATCCTTCTGTGCTTATTGTCAGACAGAATTTTTTTTTCATAGAGGATTAATCCATCTGAAGTCCAGTCATGTCTCAAATGAAGATGAGACCCAAACAAAATTATGATAAAAGGGAGCAACCCCTCTTCCACATCAAAAGTCTAAGCCAATGTTTTTACATGTGCGCTGATAATTTTTTTTCCGGCTGTCCCACTTTATTGATGGGAATTTTATAAAGTTAATGGCCACATTAGTTTTAGGAGAATGCCAAACTGGTGGCACTACAGTTTGAGGTTTTCTAGCAGCAAGGTCTTGTTGATGCAAGTTACGTACGTGGTGCAGGGGACAGTTGTTGTCAGTGTTATATCTTCCATATAGGCTTGAATTGGTGGATCTACTGACAAAACTGCAGTTGTTTTCCTCACGACCCATTTTGAGGCTCTGATAATAATAATAATAATAAGCTCCATTGCCATGGTTAAGGCCAATGAGGAGATGATGCACCCCACCATGATGACTACACCCATTGGCTGCCAAGCTGTGGTAAAGTCTGATGCGAGACAAAATTGCAGCTCCTGGAAGTAGTGTTTTATCTGATTTGTTATTGTTGCCTTTCAGTGTAGCCTGTCAGTGGGAATGTCTATGAAATGTTCTTCAATCTCTTCCTTTGACACATTCAGGGATCCAATTTTCGATTTTTGTGAAAATGCTTTTTACAAATTTAAAGGCTTTCTTTCTTTCGTTGGTTTCTTAAATTATCTGCTCTACGCTGGAAAAAAGAAAGAGACTGATACACAATTATAGTAAAATCATTAAAAATGATGATTGTATTTTTGATTATTTATAGAAGGTCAAACTGGCGTTTGTTAGCTATGCCCAGCAAATACTAACAATTCTCCCTGCACCTTTCATAACAAACCAAGCACCAGCGAGCCTGTGTATTGGAAATCGTTGCTCACTGTGGTTGATGCTGTATATATGCTTATATGCCCTTTTTATACCTCAACACTCAATTCATTGTAAATTTGATCTGTTTTAGGTTCATTTAAATTATTCTGTCATAGTGGTTGAGCAAATGGATACTGATATTATTTCCATTACCTGTCAGAGAGCTTCTTTGCGAACCCGAAGTCGGTGAGGCGCATGTGCCCTTCGCTGTCCAGCAGGATGTTCTCAGGCTTCAGGTCACGGTAGACGATTTCTTTGGAGTGGAGGTACTCAATGGCGCAAACTATCTCAGAAGTATAGAAGAGGCCTGTGTTGTTGCTGAAGCGCCCGCGGCTGCGTAAGTAGCTGAACAGTTCCCCTCCTGGCACATAGTCCATCAGCATGTAGAGGAAACGCTCATCATGGTGGGTCCAGAACCTAAGAAGCAGCAGACAAGATAAACAGGTGGAATAACATCAGTTGGTCTTAGGCTAAACATAAGGAAAAGTCTTCTTCAATCCACAGATGTCCATTGGTGGTTACAAGTGCTGTCTGTTGAGTTGAGGAAATCAGATAAAATCAGAGGCTGTATCTTTTATCCCCCAGTGTGGTTTGGAGCAGTATGTAACAACTACTTCAGCTGTAAGGGCACTTCAGAGAAATAAAAACAAGAGAGCTCTGTCACTGATGAAGACGGAGGAGGCTCCAGTGTTTTCCATTAGTGCTGGCTGCTGGCCACCGAGACAATTACTGCTACACTGCTATTTGTCTCCATACTTCCTTCTGCATTTTCTAAAGCACTTTTGTTGTATTTCTTCACATATGGCACATACAGATATACAGTATTGGTGAATTATGCTACCAAGATCAAACATCAGAAAAATCATCATAGTTCGTCTCTTTTATGATGTTGATGTGAAAACATGGTTTGTTATTATTTTAATTTTTTAGAATAGCTTAATTTTTCGTGGTATTAATTTATATTTTGACCATTAATTATTTGTAGAAGTCACTTTGCTTGGTATTATTTGTCAAAATGATTGGATGGCCCACCAGCCAAACTGTATTAATAACCTTCAGTAATTGAGCCGAGGCAATTTAAGACCATCGGCAGGACTCAGTTCTCAAAACCTTGAGAACCGCTAACCGCTACTGTTAAAGCTGTTCACCTGTTTACTCAGAGCCCTTAGCAATTCACATGTTATGGGCAAAAGCAGTGGTATGAACAGTTCTCTAGATATGCGTTCCACATACATATAGGCAGAAAGACAGATTTTTTATTTTCAATTGCAGTGTCTCTCGCATTAGGCTCCTTAATAATATCGGAAAGGAATAAACACCTGCTCCTAGAGGTTATGTGAGGATGTAGACATGTTCAACTTGGTCCACAGACCACAGTAAGATGAACAGCTCTCTTGATGCATTCCGCATAAACACAAAATTCTAGAATTTGTAGATATATATTTTTTGGCATGTATGTGTATACAGTGTAAAACAATTTACCCTTGTGATTATATTTTATGCCCAACAAAAGGCACAACGTTTAAAAACATGACTGTGATGCCAGCAGCTACTGAGCTGAACTGGATGAATATTACAACATTAGAGAACCGGAGGGATTAAACATGTTTGGATCATGACTGGTGGCATAATTTGTGTTTTACTGAAATAATCTGTTTAGACATTGGGTTTATTTGAATTAATATCTAATTGATATAGTATATCTCAATGTTATTAAGCTCAATCCATGAGAATTACTCAGAAGTATGGATCTGTCTTTATCATATATGTGTTGGGATTCCAAGCAGACAATGAACTTTGACCTTTTTCCTTGAAAAGGTTCCCCCAATGGATCATACCCCAGGCCCCAGAGATTTGGTGAGTGAGACTGCCTGTGGACTCACAGTCGGATGAGGAAAGGGTGGTTGACCTCTGTCAGCACCTCCTTCTCATTGTGGACGTGCTGCTCCTGCTTCAGTCGGATCACGTCAGGGATCTTCATCTGCTTCAGGGCATAGAAGGCCCTGCTCTTCTTGTCCTTGACGAGGAAGACTCGGCCAAAAGTTCCTGTGCCTGAGAAAGGGAAGGAGGGAGGGGCATTAGCCACAGTTCCAGGAACCCACAGCATCCTAACCCTAACCCTGCAAGCAAAAAATAAATGACTGAAAGAAAGTTCTTCCAATTCTTACGCTGTTTCGAGTCGGATTTGAATGTCAGGGCTTCTAAACGCTTTGATGACACCACACAAGCAGTATGAAGTTTTTTTTTCTGTTGTTTATTACGTCTGAAGGAGTCAACTGTTAGTTAAATTGTATTGGATTCGGTTGTAACCCTGCTTACCCCTGAAACTCAGCCTAGTGGTGAGTGAATAAATTAATTTACATTCTTCTTAATGTCCAGATATGATAAAAAAAATACTTCATCCAATTAAAGGTCAATGTTATAGGCGTATAACAAGAGACAATGCTGTGACTTCATGGCAAGTAGTGATAATGAATGCCTTTCCGAACATCCAAGAGCCAGCATTTATGGCAATCTTATAGAGATGAGAGTTTTGTTTATTCATTCCTATGTTACAGATGTAACAATAGATGGCTCATGACAACAGGCCCTCTGAGTCAGACATGGAGCTGTTGCAACTTCCTACAGAAATGCTGACAGTCTGGTTCCTCTGCTTTACCTACAATGAACCATTGTTTGGGGCCGATTGGCGTTTCCATGGCAACACAAAGAGCAGTACACCACTTAAGTCAGTCATTTTCGTCAGAGTTGCTGAGAATTTCATTTTCTGATGTCCTTGGGCCAAATCCTCCCACACCTTGTTTTATAAATAAATTATAAATATCTTTATTCGTGGAATAGAATGAATAAAAGATCATCTTTGAAGAAAATAAACATGATTGATACCAAACTGGTGCAAAATGGGTTTATAACACACTCAATATCATATCTTTAGAATGTTACACTTTTTCTAAATCTAGGGCCTCTGAGAAAACTGTGGAATACAAACTTTCATTGGCTCAGTCATATACAGTTTTGCCTTCCACCTTACATAGTTTGGTGAATGGTAATAATAACTCTTTAAGTTAATGTTACAGTGTGACTTCCTACTAATGTTGAACACAAAATAGCTAAGTTAAAAAGCATGTCCTCCTTCTACCTGGATTACATTTCCTTCCTGATCTCTCTTCTACATTTTGACATATTAAAAAGGACTACTCCACTAACTTTGCATTGTCTTATTATAACACTGTCAGACTCATGTTGGAACCACAGAAATTGTGGCTAAGAGTTCACAAAAAGACTTGAGAGTGTTATGGTAGTAGCAGCCACAGTAGCCTGGAACCTGGAGCTTACAGCAAAGTTGAGAAGCGAGTAACAAAGTTCTGCTAAGCTCAGTTACAACACTACGTATGTAGATAGTTGTACTTGTCAAACTTCTCAGTAATATTACCTGAGGACATTCATAACACTCACAGATGTCCCTCTGGAAATACACAACACAACAGTTATCTAAACCCACTGCCTTTCAGGTCAGCGCACTAAACTGCTGGGAAACTTCACCTTGTTCAACAGACCTGTCACTGAACAAGGACTATATTGTTTACATATTTGAACACAAAGGGTAGAAGTAAAAAACAAGAACCTAATTTCAATTTAATTATGCTACACAGATCTGCTTCATTGTTATTATCCGGGTCAAAATTGTTATGAGAATCCATGCAAGGGAAAAAGCGACTGAAAATGAGACTGAACCTAAAAAAGACCATTGATTTCAGAAAGTACTATACTGCAAGTGATTTACACCTCTCTCAAAACAACCAAGCCTCACACAACTCTGAAACTCCCCGGTGTACACACAGGATGCAACTCTGACTATGAGATTCACACGAAACACATCACCAAATCCCAATGTTGGGTTTTCAGATTGTAATGTGGATGAAATATGTATTTGCTGTCAGAGGACTCGCGTTCGAGTTGACTTTGAGTGATATTCTGCCGGTCGTTCAGGCATGTGACAGCAGCAAATTAATCATGTAGTGCAGATGTGCCTCATGATTTCAATGACAATGAAACAACAGCGGACAGATAAAAGAGCTTTAGCTGATTTGTTTGAGGGAGCAAATCCCTCTCATCAGTCAAAATGGCTGGGCAAATTGGATTTATATATGGGGCTCATAAGACTGGAGCCAACAGCACAGGATAAATGTGGTTCCATGCTGCACACACACCTCCATGGCAGACCTTGAGTTCAGGCTTTGTTGCTCTGCATGCAACCAAATGCATATTATTGAGATGTCCTGCATGAGTACACAGCATGAGATGATAAATCAGAATGTTAAATCTGGCTGCAAAAATACAACTACTACTGTTAATGAAAAAGGATTGCTATCATTTCAGCTATCACCATTTGGCCTTTAAGCTCAGTATGGGCCACCATTACACTGTCAACAACACAGCACTACTCTACTCATGTAAACACTGAAAGGATTTATAGTTTATCCTCATATAATGTCAAATCTGTACGGTTAATGCAGAGATTTTGTTTTTGCTATTTACAAAAATATATTTCATTAAAAGTTGGGAGTCAGCGAGACACTATCGTTAAGATAAAAAATATCTTTACTGAATCAGGATTAACAGTATTGTGATCCTAGTGTTAAGGCTTAATATATAAAACAGGATTACAATTTCTTTATGTGATGGGCTATTGGTTGGACATTAAATAATCCCAGTAAGAAAAAAAAACAGCAAAACATTTTTTATTTTACTGTTGTTTTTTAAAAATAACTCTAGTCACTAGATTTTAGTGTTTCGCACTCAATAACCGCGCGACCATTATCATGAATCATTAATGTTTGTCTCAGAGCCAACTCAACCATACAAAGTATGCTAATGTTATGGACTTATTTTAGTTAGTAGACATACATATTTCAGTACACTATCCAAACTATCCTAGCTTAGTTAACCTCGTAAAAACAGGCATCCCTCAGCCCCAAAACTGGCTATTTGAGATTGTAGTTTGCGTAATTCTGTTTCAATAAATGTAAAATAAAAACCCTGAAAGCTAGAACATTCATTGTTTTCGTAAAAAGGAAAACTAAGGCGGCCGTTTTCTTCCTCAGTAAATTGTATGCCTGAGTAACCCGATGATGTAGGTGTGACTCAAACTTTTATCATGTGGATAAATCACACAGTAATGACTAACATCCTGAAGGGCAAGTCGGTGCCTGAACAGGCCAGGGTCCACGCCTCTGACTGCTGGAATATGACACTTAAAGCTTCACTGAATAGTCATCATCTTCCACTGAATTTGGGATGAGCCTAGAATTACAGCTAGTTCCTTCTGAGGATGGTAAAAACTTTATGGGTGGGTTAGGGTCATTTGAGAGTCAAGCGGGCCACCAATGTGCTACACCTCAGATTAAGACACGGGTGTTTGTGTATCTTTAACTGCAATATTCTAAAACGAAACAATTTGCTATACTGCCCTTCTATTAATACAGTCTTGTCATATACTGTCCCTTGGGTTCATACCCTGTTATACATGTATATAAATTAGATTGAGAGTGAAAGAGAGAGAGAAAGACATATATCTTTTACAGATGGTATTTGTCGAATGTAAGCAGTTTGAAAAACATATATATATATATATATGAATATCTTTTTAGATGCTTTATTATTATTGGGTCCCTCCAACCTGCTAACATTGGCACGTGTCTAAGTTGGAACTCACCGACTGTGGCGACGGTGTCCAGGTCATCCAGGCTGTATATCCGGTGGTTGGGAGCCGCTTCTCCGGGTGGACCGATGCTGCCGCTTTTGCTGTCTTTCAGGGGGGTGGTCTCACTGTGGACTCCTACCTTTGCTTTAGAGGACGCCATGCCTTACTGTCGGGGGTATCCGGGTTTATTAATAAGATCCAAAGGGGCGCGTACCGGGTTCGTGTCAGGCATTTCCGGACGGAGACAGAGATCAGTCCATCTTCTTTGTCCGGATCCGGCCGGCGGGGCAGGGAGGACAGCGGTGACTGAGGGACAGGAACGGGACAGCTGATATCTGTCCCTACGAGTTCAGGGGACTGACAACAAGGGGACGTGAAGCCGCCGACGTGGCTCAGACAAAGAGGCTGGGGACAGGTGCCTCGGCGTGTAGCGTTAGCAGCTAGCAATACATGGGCAGCTAGAGGGACAGTCTGGGTGTGGAAGGCGGGGTCCACGTAAAGCTCCGTTCGGGTGGGAAGAGGATTTTTTCGGAGACGAACTAACGCCACGAGTCCCGCGGTTATTCGCTCTCAACTTTTCGGGGGTTTCTCCATTATTTCCCCTCAGTTCCAACAACAGACCTCACCCAGCGGCTCCCTCTGTCCACATCGACCAGGAAGAGACCCGGTTTCACACGGTTTTTCAAAATAAAACATCGGCCCAGCGTGACTGGGAAAAACAAAGTCCCCAGGAGAGGGCCGCTGTTTCCATTGAGGATGAGCGTTTTCCACACGAAGATAAGTTTATGATTTTGTAACGAAAACAGTCGCTGGACTCGCGATTTAGATTTATGTGTTGTGCTGCAATTGGATACTTCCTGTGTTTCCTTACTTGACTATTTGTGTCTTGACCCAGCTGGAAGACAGGCGCTGCATGTTGACAAAACGTGGCCAATGAAAGCCACGCTAACCCGGGATGTCAACCAATCATGTGTGCTGAAGGGCGTGACCACAAAGAGAGGACCTTAACTGCCCTGACTCATTAAAAAGTCACACTTGATACAACGTGGTATGGACCTGGTTATCTAAGTATAATTACTCCAATGTGTTTAAACTATCAAATGAAAAAATAACTACTAAATATACACAATATGATATAAACTATATAATACTATACTACTGATTAAAATATTATTATTTAAGCATTATTAGGTAAAGAGCATTTTACTCTTCTCTAATGTCCCCGGGGACACATGTAAAGCATCCTTGGGTCTATTGAAAGGCGCTATATAAATTCAAGCCATTATTATTATAAATATAAAAGTTGGCATCAATTTGGTATAGTTAATACATTTATTATCGATTAATCTAGTTATATTTTTTCAATTAGTTACTAAGTTATAGGTGAAAATGTATCGAGAACCTGGACATAAATAATGATTAATCAGATTGCTGCCTGTTAATCTATCTATCTATCTATCTATCTATCTATCTATCTATCTATCTATCTATCTATCTATCTATCTATCTATCTATAGATCGATCTACACACATATATATTTATATTTATATATAAGTAGTATATAGTACACACAGTTTTCAAATAAATGTAGGGGAAATATTTCAGAAATGTAGCTACTGCTGCAACAAAGGCTGATAACAGCTTTGAAACTGAAACAGAATAGTAAAGCTTTGAGCCATAAAACCAAAACATTGAAGTAACAAAAGTCCTAAAACCTGTTTTGAATTGAGAGTAACGGCAAAGCATTTGATAACTCTCGGCGAGTTTGATATCTCACATCACACACAGTAATATGATCAACTGTGGATTTTTCAAAATATTGATTAAACGCTGGCTTTCATTTTGCCGATTGCCATTCGGTGTTAGTTTACACATATCCCAAAGAGTGTAGGTCTCTCTAGTAGCCTGTCGTTTTTTTGCCCACTTGGACAGGTGGTATGAGTTGTGAGGGGTTAAAAGAGGAAACACAAGACGTGCACCACTAACACAGACCTAAGATAGTCCATACAGAGTCAGCTGCTCTCAGGGCTCAGGTAACCCCCCCATGTTCTGCTTGACCTACAAATGTGTATTTCACATAAACAACTCCCCCTCATTATGGCATTTGCCTCTTCCATACTTAATAAATCAGGGTAATTATCCATATCACAGCTATTTAAAAAGTGTATTTTTCTGCATTTAATTAGTCTGTTTTTAGTTTTTTTGGGGTTATGCCAAACATTGCCTTAAAGTATTTATGATCATATTGCTGTCTAAAGTTATATGCATTATAACACATTGCTTGTTCACAATCAAGGCATCCATGTCCTCAACAGCAATGTTGTTTTCTGTACATTCAGGCTGTACTGCAGAGCAGGGAGAGTCAAGCGGGATGGGTCCAAGTGAGATGAAGGTTACGGAAATATAACAGGAAGCTCTGAGGCTTCAGATATTTACCCATTTTAGCTTAAAGAAGACTAATAGGGAAATCAAATTGAAGTTGAATGTCCTCTGATCCAAAAGTGAATTAATATCCTGGTCGTCTGTCAGTCAAAGTGTGGAGTAAGTAACAAAAAGCACTGTTTTCTGTCAACATCAACCATGCAAACAGAATGACTGCTGTTAGTATTCTTGCAGCTGTCTGTTTTTATTATTGATATTCTTTATTTTTCCGACTGTGTGTGGCGTGGATGGAATAAAGATGGGTTTGATCGAGACAGTAGTGTCCTAACAAGCTGAGAACTTATTTATAACTCCACTTTGATCCTGGCAGAGTTGCTCTGAAGCTGTCAGTCAAACACAGAGAAAAGGAGCGATGGTTATGGGAGGATTTCAGTCTACAATATTAGAAGTGCTGTCACTTGATGTGACTTAATGAATTGATGAGGTCAACTTCATATTATCATATTAACAAAGAAGCGTTCATAGATGCCCGCTAAAAGCCTGCTTTTATAGACTGAGTTTGTACAAATGAAAGGGATGCTTTATGAAATAATGTGAATGTGCCACTATCATGCAAAAAAAGATCGCTAGCCTGGAAATGATAGCATGCTAATGGAAGCGCGGTAGCAATCTTTTGTTTTTAGTGACCATATTACATTGAAATGATATCCAACAAGATATTACAATCATTATCGTAATTTCTAAATCTTAGAGAAAATTCTACATTTGTGGGTCTTTTTCCCAGCTTGCCGGTGATTCGCAACGTATTCTGTGTACCCCTATGTTCCGAGGGCTATACAACCCTATGCCTTAGCCCTACCCCTCTGTCCCAACAGCCAGGTATGGGGACACCCTATGTGTTTCATGGGGTGAAATGGGATTGGGCCGAAGTGAGGCTGTGAATGTTGCCGGGGAGATCAGCGGCTGTGAGTAGGAATGTCTGTGTCTCAGTCTGATATGGTGAATTTAAAAGCAACAGAAATTTGAACCACGGTTTACCAACCCATGGGAGAATTCAGACCATTTTGATATGAAGTAGGTCAACTCCCCCATCACATCATCTTTCTGATAAAACTGAAACTAACTAGCAAAACTAAGAGCAGGGGGAAAACTTTCTAGAAAAGTTAAAATGGTGGGCAATCTGTTGTTTGTGGCAGGGGTCTGGGGGCCACACGGTTTGGGAAGCAAATGACACCTTTGGATGCAATGTTTTTCTATTACTGACTTCGTAAATATGTGACAGATGGTGGCAGAACACTAAAACACCTACAGCGAGGAGTTGCACTCATGCCTTACATGATTTATGTTTGAGAAACGCATTTTGATCACAAACATACTGTGACTTCAATGCTCTCAATATTGACAGGGAAAGGTTGTTAGTGAACTGTTGCTCACACTTCAGGCATTTCAGTGTGCACGTTCAAATCTTGCTCTGACTGGAAAGTATCAGAAACTGCAGTGAAGCTACTCCCCCTACGGATTCATGAAGTTCATATGATCTTGTGATTTTCAAGGTCACCAGAGGATAATCCCTGATGATTGTAGTGATCACATCACTTTTCCTCATGAGCCACCATGAGATCTATAGGCCTTCTTATATACACTGCTCTAAAAAAGGAAATCAGATCTTGATGACTGAATTATTCAAGTTGAAAATCTTTACTCATGTACATCGTATGATTTGTTTTATAAACAACACACCGATATTCATACTCGTCTCAAAAAGGAGTCATTTTGAATAAATAAGTCTCTAAAATTAGTCATCTGGCAGGATGACCTTAGCGCTCCCGTGCAGCTGCTATGCCAATTACTATGAAAAAAAACACCCACAGTTATAACTTCACATTGAATTACAGCAGTAAGACAAATATTCACCTTAGAATCTAAAGGTCTTTTAGTGAGGTTAATTAAAGAGGGCTGAACATCAAGTTTTCCTGAGATCCAGATATTAACTTTTCAATATCTCGGATTAAATGTCAAGGAATGAGGCTTTGGCTATCCTCCAGACTAAAAAGATGACATTTCATTTCTTTCACTCTTTCACTTTCTTTCACTCTCGTACAGTGTGCATTGTGCCCACTACCAATTACTCCAGGAGGAAATCGTCTTGAACAACTGGTTGGTTCTTTGTGTGAGTCAAATATGCACAAAATGTAGATTTGTGATGATGAGTGTTTGAACTGTCATGAGCTCAAGACTGCAGATATGGTGGGCCTACTCTACCATAAATTAAACACCATAAAACTCCATGCAATATACTGACTGATGCTCCGAATTGCCTTGAATTGGATTATGCTTCATCTCCGACAAACTAATTTTATTTATTTTCTTACTCATACATTTCCACAGTAAGTAAACACAGACATGTTGTCAGGGCTCTGGAAATAGGGCTGTTCCGACAATTGAGAGATCCAGACTGACGGAGCCTGAGGCCAGCGAGCCATTCTCATTTTCCATCTGTCTCAATTAGGCTGAAAAAAAAACTAAAACATGTCTGCATCTCCCTCGTTTTACAAGGAGACACATGGGTTGTTATCTAACAAAGGCGAAATTGCCGCTTACAGTAGCACGGCAGCGCGTAGTATATCAACGTTTGTATTTATAGAAATGGTTTGCATTTATATAGCACTCTACTAGTGTTGATGACCACTCAGAGGGCTTTACATGGCAGTTTAGTTTTCACCCATTCACATTATGGGGGTTGAGACCCTTGGGAGGATCACGAGACAAAGAGGGCGATGGTGGCAAGAGGATTTACTAGGAATGATATGTTTTTGATCATGGGTCCCAGCTTGCTTACCACCTCACTGACAGTGTTGGATGAAATAGTTCTCCTAAATACAAACATAAAAGCTGTAATACCTTCACTGAGTCTATTTACCCCTGTTCAGCACATCAGCTATTTTTGTTTCAATGTTGTGCATGAACACACTGCTGCATGTCATCCACATTACTCTTCCATCTCATACTCAGAGCCTTCTATGCCATTTTAAGGGCAATTTGAGTTGGCCTATTTCTGACGAGCACCGCTTCATCGCTTTGCTGCAAAGTGGCTATTGTTTCAGTTACACTGGGATTGCCTGACCATCTGTTGCTACAAGGCCAGCATGAGGGGACACTGACAATGTTTAATGAATTAAAAACTGATTCCCTAGCAGGGACAGAGCCACGCTGAAAGTATCTCCTCTCTTCGGAAAACAGTCAGGCTGCTGATGGCTCAAAGTCCAGGCGTGCTCCTATCCAACCACCTCTCGAGAGGAGCGTCTCAGATAAGCCCCGAGTGTTTGTCTCCCTTCCTTTATCAATCTCAAACAGAGAGCGTTTTTGCACCATTATTTTGCGCTAGGACTGATAAGGTGTGGAGAGCCCAGAGTGGTGTGAAAGACAAATTGTGCAGGCCTGCAGGTTGCCGAGATAAAATGAGAGGGAACCACAAAGGTCAAAGGCATCCGAGAACACACTGAATGAGTCCTGCGGCTCCATTCAACATCCAAGGATCATGTTTAATTCTCAAGTCTTATCAGCAAAATTCCCTGTGTTCTGCGGAAACAGATTCACACAGTCAAGCAATGTTGAGGGTACTCTAATACGATATTAGTTTAGTTAACAGGACTGATATTTCACTTTACTGTTATTGTCATTTAGTTTCTATTATGCTATTTTATTGTATTTAATATTCAAAATCTTAAAGAAGCACTCATTTATCTCAATAAAATCTCATCTCAATCCAGTGATAAATCTATATATTTTTTTCCAACTGGCTCACAGTGGCAGTTGGAGATTATGTGATGCTGTGACCTTGGATAGATATCATCCCGGGGAAGGAAATGATAGAGCCTTGAAGGTCAAGGGCTTGGGATCAGCGTGAAGAAGCCACTGAGCAAACCGCAAAGCCAAGCCACCAGTGTGTCATTGTGAACACGAGTTCAGTCACCTGAGAAGTAGCTACGGGCACTTGAAGTAGAGTCAGCTCCTGTCAGGGTGTGACACTCTGACTGATGTGGATGTTGACATAAGGCATAGCAGCAGCAGAGCGATTGGTGAAAGGGCTGAGGAAAATTTACACATTTACGGTTTCAACGCAGGAGACGAGAGGAGCTGTCGGGCTGCCTGACCTGAATCTCTAGTCGGATGCCCCCGGCTGTGCTGGGTTGTTTTAAACTTTATAAAGAGCTGTTTTAAAATCAGCTCTCTGCCACTGCTTGACAAGTCGAGAGATGGAACAGTCGAGGCTCTTTGGTCAGAATTCTGTCGGCTTAGACTTGATCTGCCTCACTCAGTGTAAATTTTCAGGTATATAACAAAGTGTTGACAGGATAATACAAAGATAAATTTGACTTGAACAAAACTTAACAACTAACAAAACAAAGCTGTCAGACAGATTACTCAATTACATATATGGTGTTTTGGACATGTTCTAGCAATAGAGTTGTCTCGGAGGTAAGGCCAAGTAATATGAGCAAGTGAACATCTGACTAGCCTGTTCCGTTCTGACTGTTCTGCAGGGCAATGCGTGCAGCTTCCGACAGGTCACTTTTCAAACGAAGGACAAAACCACTGTGACCAACAACAGCATCATTGGGAAAGGGCATGCTGGGACATAATATCAACTGGAAACCCGGGAATCCTTCCAAACATAGGGCAAAACCTGTTGTCTCGTGCTGGGTACAATTTCAACAGAAGGACAATATCTGAAGCATTTTTTTGCCACCTTGCATTCTGATCATAGTTCCAAGAGTTCTGTTCTAGCATTCCACAACCCCATTCTCCATAGGATGGTACCGGGTGGTGTGAGATTTCTGAAGACCAGGTTCCAGCAGCTCTTTAATGAGTTGACTCCCCACAAGAATCTGTGCAGATCTGGTCTTGGACAGGGTGGGTTCAATGATAATTGCTTTTCCCACTGCAGATACATCAGAATAATGCAACTTAGCCCATCTAAATGTTCAGACATCGGTTGTAGAGTGACTCATCGTTTGAGTTCAGCCCTGCCCATCCTGTTCAGCGTTGCTCTGGCACAACATTTATCCAAATCTGACAAAGGAGACATTAAGTGGGGTAGATTATCAGCCTGGGTGCCATCCACCGGTGATGTTAAATGCAGACAACTAACAGCCTCTTTCATCTGTGAAATGAGCCACTTGATCAAGTTACTGCCAGGGATCATGTCATCAGTCTCACCTGGCACAACCAGAACAGGTATTATCCCTCTCTAACCATTAACTGATATCATGAGGTCATAAAGGTGACCCCCAAAACCAACAATTAGAAAGTCTTCAGCCGATTTCTTTTCCATGTTTGGGACAGACTGTGAAAGTTGGATGTCAGTCGCCACATTTATTGTGCATGCCATGGAACCACTGTCTACTAATGCTCTCAGGACTAGACCATTATCAGTGGTGACATCTTTCAGTCTTTGAAAGTCTCTGCAAGTCTTGCTCGTGTTCAAAGTGGGAGGCTGCCGTTCTAATTAAATTTATACAATGAGGACCAAATCACAGCAGTTAGGATCATAAGTTGACAGCTTAATAGGTTTTTAAGCCTACTATTAAACGTAGAGACGGTGTCTGCCTCCCGAACTGAAGGTGGGAGATGATTCCACAGGAGAGGGGCTTGATGGCTGAAAGCTCTGACTCCTACTCTACTTTTAGAGACTTTAAGTAAGCCTGAATTCTCGGAGCGCAGTGCTCTAGTGGGTTGATATGGTACTAAGGGGGGTAGGAAGGTGCACAAAGTTCTCTATCATATCGAGACAATCTCTCCGCTCAAATACATATTCCATAATAATCATATGAAGACGATGTATCTAGCTTTTGGTTGTGTCTTTTAGTCCAACATCTATTTTTCAATATAAATATATAATGAAGAAAATGTTATTAATACACATTTTAGACAGTCTTTCAAGCCCTATTTAGTATCAAAATATCGTGGATCAATGTGTTTATGTAATTATGTTTCTGTTGACCTTCATATTGACCTTTGGCCGATCAGTTGCTAAAATTAATTACCTGGAGATACCATCTCAAATAATATTTCAACCAAGTTTTGTCAAACTAGGGAGGTTTAGATCCATCCAGTACCTGACTGTGTGGTGCATATTGGGCTCCTGTCAATCTGAGAATTACGACACAGGCCTCGGTATGTCTATACAAGAGGGATGATTACAATTATACTTCTCTAGCCCCTCCCCTCTCTCCTTTTCCTTGCACACACACTCATTCAAGCTGTCTATCACAGAAATAGAGTACATAAAGACAACTTACATAATAGCTTCCTGACTAAACATAGCAAAGCCCCTCTGGCTAAGACTGAACTGCTCCTACTGCGCCTCACTACACAGGGGAGGGTCATCCCCTTCACATCCATGTGGGGGCGCTGTGGAACTTTGGCTGCCGCAGGTGCAGGATGCTCTTGTTGACTCTGCTCTGCACTTGAAGTTTAAATTAAACATTCAGCACTGGGGAAAATGAGAGAAGTGGAATGGGAAGATGAGAAAAATGAAGAGAAAGAGGGATGGAGAAAAAACGATTCTATTCATTGAATTTCTTTCTTTGCAAAAATCAGCCCCTTGCATGTTAAATCATTGTTCAGAAAATATTTGTTTCAGTAAAGGATGGGTATTATTGCACCTTTCTTTTCCGTTTGAGGACCAGATGTGATGTTATCAAGTGGATAAAATGTCAAAGGTGCAGAGTGAAAGGATTAATGCTGTGGCCATGAGCCATGCGACCAGTTTCTCTATCGTGATCCTGACTGGCTGCCAGTCAACTCAGACCTCACAGGGCTTCCTTACTTGGGGACAAGGCTGTGTCTGTCACCTCAGGACCCCCCCCCCGCCCTTGGAGATGCCACACGACTGGTAGGCAGCAGTATGGAGAGTTTTTTTTTCCCTGTGAACTTCAACCTCTCTCAATTAAGCAATTTGCAAGGGACAATTGCAGGACTTATTCAGAGACACACACTCACACAAAAAGGGATTCTGTTATTGTGTAGCCAGAGGGGTTTGTGTCGAGAATAAAGTGAATAAATTAAAACACATTAGATAGAGCCTAAGTGCTGTAGCTCAATTAATAACTGTTAGGCCTGCAGCACAGAGCACTGAAGGAGCCTATAGCTCTTTAATGGCAAATATACGACAAAAGTGCGAAGCTTTCGACTTTGATAACCTTGTTTTAATTATGCAATTACATAGTCGTCTTCTAACCCTGTTCTCTTTGGTGCATTTAAAAAGCAGCCTCCAGAGTCAGGGCCATTTGTTCAGCATAACGACAGCTTTGAACTTGCAGGCAATATTATGCAAAAATCTCTCCTTTGATGCAGAGCAAAGTGCGCTTATTAAACAATTAGCATAGTTATTCTGGTGGTAATCACCCAAAGAGACTGTAAATTGGCAGGAGAGATTAAAAATAGTCTTGTTTCATATCTGTGCCGGGTGTTTATTACCTGTCTGCACACCCCGGGGCAAAACATTATATTTACACTGTATCCACAAAATGCAGATAACAATATACTCTACATCTTTATAGTCGTACGGCTTCTGATGGTTTGTGTTGCCTGTTGTGTCAGAAAGGCTTATTAATATTGCACATAAGCATGTTTCATGTACATGACAGCAGCAGCTCTTTCTGATTTGGTTATGAATAAAATACAGATGAGGCAGGAGCTTTACCATTACCTTGAGATGTTTTAGTTTTCAGTGAGTGTTTTAGCCTACGTCAGAAATTCACAACATTGAAGTGCATGTCCTTTAGATCGCTGCTTTTCTTTTAAGTGTGTTTCCATCTGTGGTGTTAAGAGCCCAATGCTTTGGTGTCCTGACGCTGTACATCTCAGACAACCCCTCAGAGGGTTTGAGCTTTTGTTTCTTTCTTTAGGATTACTACTATAATATTTTCTTACATTGAAAGGAGACATTTTTTTTTATCTTTACAGATGACCTAAAAGTATTAATGAGAAAAAAAGAAAGAAGTAACCCATATATACATGACATAATAATCATAACATAAAAATACGATTATCATTCTAGGGCAGCCAGGTTACCAGTGAGTTAAACCAGTGAGAGTGACAGTATCACAGATGATTTCCAATCTTTGACCATAAGTTTCCTCCCTAACATGAGGGCAGTCTGGGTCAAATTAGCAAGTGGTGAACTTATTTGAGTTAGCTTGGATAGATCATCCAAAATAAATGGACTGGGGGAAAAGGGGATATTTGAGCTAATCCTTTTTAACACTGTACTATGTTTGTCAGACAGCTCCAGAGCATGTGTGCTAGAGTACCATCTTCACAGAGACACCTCCAGCATTCCCAGCCATCCATCAGACCTTCTTTGATGGCGTCCAGTAGACTCTATTTATGATTTTTAAATAGGATCAGTCTGGTCCGTACTTCCCTTGACATTTTTTTTTCCACTTCTAAAAATGCTGCCTCATTCTTCCTCTGTGCATGATACGCTTCAGTCTTTTTCCCCAAGGGGTTTTAAGTGATAACATGTTGGAGTCTGAGGCTGTGAAATTCATAGAATGGTAGATAGAGGCTTCATGGTCAAATATGTTAAGGTTCATCTCTTATATGCAGGGCATTTGAGGGCGAGCCAAAAGTTTGAACCTATAGGTTCCTGAATTTCAAATACTTCCAACATTGGTTCTGAGGTCAGTTAAATTCTTGTCTAAGGGCATTAAATGATTTCAGAATGCCATCCATATATAAGTGGGCTAGAACTGTAATACCTCTTTGTAGCCATGACCGCCTCACAAAGTCTTGGATTGAGCCAGATCGTGGCAGGCCGATGGAGAAAGGGATCAGATTTAAAGATCTGGGCCATTTTTCTCCAGGCTCTCTGAATATGGAGGGCATGAAAGCAGATAAGGCCCAGACCTCCTCCATCTGCTGGTCTCTGCAGTTTTTGCAGTTTCAATCTTGGACGTGTCTTGTTCCATAAAACTTGATCAAACTGTTTAAAATAGTGTATTTGGATTTTTTTTGGGGGGAAGTACTGCAGCTTCATCTCCCTCCTCAAAATGTCTCTGTCTTGCACGAGAGACTGCAAATTTTGGTCTCTGGTTCGAGATTGAATATAATTGGTACTTCAGTCTAGTCAGTCTGGTGAGATTTATGGAGGATGTGTTCTTATAAGGTTGACCTTACAAGCTGCTGTAGTTTAGCATTGTTTTTGCTTCCTCTTAAAATAACAGTATTGGATAATGTGACCTTTCCAGAAAGCTTTTAATGCCTCACAGGCTACACCTGCTGATGGTGCTGTCGGTAGATTGGTTTCTATGTAAAAGGTCATTTGTGATCTAAGGGATTCTTCAAAAGTCTTATCAAATAAGAGGCTAGAGTTCAATCTCCATCTGGTCTATCTGTCTGGACTGTGATCTGACAGAATTATATTACCAATGTCGCTGGACACTACAGAGGATAATAATGGATGGGAAACCAGAAAGAAGTCTATCCTGGAGACTGAGCTGTGGGGTGAGGTGAAGAATGTGTAATCCCTTGATCATGGATTTTGTAGCCGCCAGACATCAACCAAACCAAGCGATTTGGACATGCCGAGGAGTAGAACATGGGCTTTAGACGTGCAAGCTGATGGAGATCAACAATCTAATACTGGGTCCATTACATCATTACAATCTCCGCCCAAAAATGCAGGATCCCCTATATTTGCAAGAATAGTACCGTTGCTCTGGATCTCACAAATCAGTCAATCAGGATTCTCCAGCCTCATCTGCACTGTATTTCACCAATTGAAACAGTAAACTGGATGTTAATCCGTGTGGCTACCCCTCTGATATTGCTACTTCCACAGGATTCCCCCATGAAGCCCACCCAGTCAATGCAAAGCTGCTGTCCTCCGTGAGCAAGTAGGTGGGTGTCCTGGATAAATATCACATCACATTTCTTGGATTTAATATAAGTTAATATCATATTATGTTGGCATTAAACAAGATTTTCTGTGACTTCCATAGGATCTTAGTGGGCATCACCAAATACTAAAAAGCAATAAATAAGATGAATCCAAATAAACAAAGAAAGGAAACTACAAAATAAGACAGATGCTTATTCTAAACTTGAGATGATCTGTGAATCATACTAGGACTTTGACCTTTTGGCCAGAACGTGAGATGCCCATATAAACAGAAGACAGAGGGAGGGGGACACAAGGACACAAGACAACTATCATGGAAAACCATTAGAACCACCGCTTCTGAACTGGAGAGGATGTCGCACCTTGTTAAGCGCTATGAGACAAATTGTGATTTGTGAATATGGGCTGTACAAATCAAATTTGATTGACTAATTGATGCAGCTACAGAAACACATCATAGCAAACACATACAACATGCATTTTTCTACTTTCTATGTTGCAGGTAGTAAACAAGGAGTCATGATGTATACTTCCTCACACTGACAGAAGCACATCAGTTATTGATTGCAGCTATTACCAAATCTCAAATGGGTTATTTTTGTCGTCAACACGGTGTAAACAGACCCCAGAAGGGCCCGAAGAGAAGCTGCCTTTGTTTTCCAAGGCACCGGCAGTGCAGCTGCAGCCCCAGGGTGCCGCCCAACACCTGTTGGATGATGGATTTGCACCTTTAAACAGCAATCTGCTTAAAATAACCAGATTGGGATGTTACTCACACAATGGCTTCAAAACTGCTGTTTCATGATACCCATATATCATTTCAATGTCAGATTCTCCTCATTTGTTTTCTTTTAAACATTTAGGACTATATAGCGCAGGGGGGAAATATATGTTCTTAAAGTTTGTGTTTAATTGAAAGCAGATTGGAGAGCGCCACAAAGAAGCAAAGCACAGTTCTTTTGACTAAACTTATCCGTGAAAGTGAGGGCATGCAAATAACCAAACTGAGAGCCCAGTATTGCAGTTCTACCTACTCATCACACATTCATCCACGGCACAACAACTTGCAAACGAATGTTCTCTAAAGATAGCGTGGATTGTGGGGCAACTTAAAAAAACACAAAATGCTGGCACAGTTTTTAAGAAGTGCTTGAACGTCGTTGCCAAGACGTAACTTGAGGGTAAACAAAAAAAAACATTGTGTGAAAAGAAATCCAGCAAATCCCAAAGTCGGCTTCATCAGCCACCAGAAAACCTGACTGGCACAGCTTGATGCAGTCATTTAGAGTGCAGCATGCATATCCTTAGCCATTGATGAATCTACAGATGTAACTGTGGACAAAATCGCTATACAGCAGCTGAGCAGCAAAGAGATGAAAGAGCAATGAGAGGAAACTTTTGAGTGAGACACCACTTGAGACACAAACAATAGAAGAGGACGTACATGAGACAATAAAGGAGAAGCTGAGAAAGAGGAAGACAGATCTGAAACAGCTGCTCCCAGTCACCACAGACACCGCCCCTGCCATGGAAGGAAGAGAGAGGAGGGCGGTGCCACGGATGAACGAGGATATCCCTGATATCCTATCCTACCAATGTATTATTCATCGGACTCTTCCGTGTGTCGTTCTGTTACTTTGCTGAAGTAATTAACACAATAATGAAACTCATCAACCGCTTGGGGGCGTCTTCATCACATCAGCATCGCCCGCTGAGACCTATCAATCGCCAACAATATAAGATGGCTCAGCAAAAATGTCACCGATGCAGAGGAAGCGATGCCCCGTTTCTACATGAGCACATACAAATATAGAATTCAGCAGGTTATTATATGAAATCATCATTACAAAAATCTGTTCTACATGTGAGTGATTATAAAAGAGCAGAGGAACAGTCAATTGTTGAACAAGTATAGCGCCTTAATGCATAAAGGTCTATAGTATTTATATTGCTGTTTAACATTTTCCAATTAATATAAACGTCCAATATCCAAATCTTACTGCAGTACGTTTTCAAAATCAAATCCCCAAGTATATTTTGAACATGCACTCGCGTATATTGTTTTCACGGCTAAATAAAAAGATACTCTGCTCAAAAATACTAGTGCCTGTCTGAAAAGCCTTTTATTATTTAGCAGCATGTTTACCCCATGCAGCCAAAGAATGACGACAGTGTTTCTAGGACAGTAGTCCTAGCCCTAGACAGAAGTGACACCCAGGGTTGATGGAGTTTTTCAGCTGCAACACAGACCCGGGTACTCCTCAGTAATACTTTTAGGGCCGTAGTGGGGAAGCAGTTACCCCCTAATGAAGGATCTTATAGAGAGGGATTTGTGGTTGATTGTGGCTTTCCTTCCCTAGCCGAGGGTGGAGTAATGTCTCTGATCCATTGCCCCTCATTCCCTTGTGTCTGTTGGACATCTGGCTCCTCGGGATTCATTGGTTTGATGTGAGACATTGAACTCACATAGTGTCCTCCATCCTCCAGGGTTGGTTTGATCCCCTCTGACCAGGAAACACAAGTGAACAGCTAACTCACCATCATTCTCTCACATTTAGAGTAGGTGTGTGTGTGTATGTGTGTATATATGATGTGTTAGAGTTACTGGTCTGTTACATTGTGCACTACCTGCAGAAACATAAACCACACAATCATCACACTCATTGTGTGCAAGGAGTGTGCATTTTAAATGTTTTGGAAGAAAATTGGGCTTTCTTATATTCATAGGCAGAATAATATTTATATTCATAGGCAGACTTTTTTTTTCCTTTCAACAGAGACAGCCTAAAATATCAATGTATAGCCTGGCTTAAACCAAAAAGGGTTCCCCTCTTGGATTTGCAGGTGTTAACTCCAGACCTAGAAGAAAAGCCACACCTCACTGAATGGTGGGGGCATTTTATGGAAATATACATGCGTGTAAACATAATGTTTATGTTTATATGTTGTATAACAAGTAAGTATTGTAATTATCGTGATAGGCCAAGACATGAGTTGGAAGTGTATTGTTGTTTTAGTCCCAGGTATTCAAGTACGCAACATCTGATTGGTGACGCCTCCCGGTCAGCTTGCCTCAATTGGCAATCAGGGAGGCTCTGACACAACTTGTAGCATTTAGGTCATTTTGTAAGAACTGAAAACATGTAACAGTAATGTGAAAAAACAACATGAGTGTATCTTGTCTATCAGTCACAGAGCCACACTCTCTCCTGTCAGACTATTGAAGCTTAATAATACTCCTCTCTGACAGGAGGCTTTTTCTACAGTATTTGTTGAGCTCATCATCTGTGGCAGCTTTAATTTTGGGCTGTATGACAAGATCTTCTGTGAGTCTATGTTACACTGGTACTCTCTCCTCTCCAAAAGAATAATGTTGTGAGAGTGGAGTGGTCTTCTTCTCAAGTGTACGAGGATAAACACTTATTTTCAAACCTACTTTCCAGAACTGTTATCTCATATCTGGGCCAATGTTATACTGTTGTGTATATTGCTTAAAGGCATGCGTAAGCAAACATCCAGCCTGCCAGACTCCCACCTAGCTCCCCTGAGACAACCAGGAATCCGTATTTTGGGACTCGTCTGGCCTTTTGAGGACCCTGCAGCCTCTGTCAAAGTTCCGGCTCATGTGTCAGACGACAGCAGATCTCCTGCCGCCGCAACCCTGGCCTACAGAGGGGTTCTGTCTTTGCCAGCACCTCGCTAACTCGGCCCCCCATGTGGACCAGCCTTCATCCCCTGGGCCATCCGCCTGAGCCCCTGTGCTTTGTCCCTGTTTATATACAGTAAGTCTCTGTGCTTCCCTCTGTCTTTATCAGTTTGTTGTCCTTCCCTGGTTCATCGCGTTTCCGTTGCCTTCCAATATTTGCCAAAACAAAGAAACCAGACAAAATGGAACATAGTTGGAAGTTCCAAGCAACAGCAAGACCTGGGAGTTAGCTGATCCCTGGTGTAGTGGCATTCATTCATTCCTCCTCAAAAAAATATTTCTTTGGACCTGCTTTGAACAGGTACATGACTCCATGTCCCTGGTGGAAGCTACAAAATATAGATAACCATCAAAAACTATCTTTTAACAGTATCTGGATTCCTTTTGTACCCACACTGCTAATGGCATTATAATTAACTTGTTACCTAACATAAATAAATGCTTTTGGCCTCTTATGTATTTATCTTGTAGTATGGGATTAAAAAACACACATGTGATATGTTAAGCACCTTAACCTTAAACTGACCTCCGGCAGTCTGCCATCACACAGACACTAACTTGCACGCACACACAGATAATCATACTCACGCTTTTTGTTCCACTGCCTATTTAATCACTGTTTAGCCATTATTTATTCCATTATATACTAGGGCATTAATTAGGACATGTAATAAAACACAATAATCTAGTCTGGAGGTAACAAATGCATGGACTAGCATCTCAGCATCTTTTTGAGATAAATTACGTTTCTGTCATTTTTAAGATTTTGCACTAGTGGGAGAAGGCTGTTCTAGAGACTTGTTATATATGTCGGTTAAATGACATGTCCGGGGTCAAATATAACTCTCAAGTTCTTTACAATAGAGCTGGGGGCCAAGCTTATACCATCCAAGGTAACTGTCTGGTCATGCAATGTTTCTCTAAGGTGTTGCACATTACACAAGCTTATTCTCCATTGCTTAAAAAGCAGTTATTATTATCATGAATGATATTGTGTATCACATTATAAAACTTTGGGTTTCATGTATCACTCAGCATGGAGGGCGTATGTGTGTGTATTCTCAGCTGCCTGTAACACAATCTAAAAGTTTGCTGCAGTTTAATGGGTCGGTTCCACGAAAACAATATTTTTGGATTTAGAAAGGCATGCATATTTCATATGCACCAGCGGAGTATCAATCTCTGCCACATGGCATCAACAAAGGGGATATTGATTCAGTTTATTTTCTCATCTCAGAAACGTACCACGGGGCTCCATGTCTGTCGCTGCTGCTGCTGCTGCCTCACACTGTCATCTTTCCGCTGAATAAAAAAAGCGGAGCCATGAATAATTCTATAGATTTTCTCCCCTCTTGTTTTTATTGTGGGTGATTTAGAGATGTGGCTTTATATTCCACCCTACTGTACACGGAGACACACCTGCAGGCATCACCTGCATTCCACCCTGTGCCGACAGACACAGCAGGTTGTTGCTCACCGTTTCTCATCACTGTCGGGAGCGACATGAGCCCCATGTAAAGTTGTGTTAACAGCATTGAGACACAGCCATGGAGGAGCTGCCAGCGAAGTGCCAACCATGAGATGGAACAACACACACACACACACACACACACACACACAGCTAACAACAAAGGCACTGTCAGAGTCCCCCACAGGGCTCCAATTCCATTCAGAGCCCAATAACAGAGTAATTTCTCTGTACCGGCATTTTTTCTTATGTGGTTCGGCCAAAGATTGTACATATATTTCTGACAATATGGGTGCATGGCGATAAAAAAAACAAAAAAAACTGGAATAATCTTGTCTCTTTTTCACCTTTTCTCTGCTTTGCTCTCCCACCAACTACTGGGAGCTGCCTTCAGCAGAGCAGCTGGAGGTAAGTAAATAAAAGCTTAAAATACATATGCCTTCTCATAAGAGAAGTGCCAAAAACTGCTGTTTACTGACCCGAGGCTGGCCCCAACACCAAGTCAATACCATTAGACCAGCATGTTAAGATGCCAAACTTTCCAGCAAAAACAAATGATTGCAGACAATTTTCCTCTGACAATTATTTGTGACCCAGATTCCTTGAACTCATCCTTTTAACAAATCAGGGAAGGATAAGTCAGGGGCAGGAGCTCTTAGCTGTCAATCAACATGTAAACAGGCTTCCAGTCTACTGCTACTCTCTGTGTACTCATATTGTATAAGTATAAATAAATGTGTATAAATGAGACTAGCCCTTACCCTATGAATAAGGAATGTCAAGAGGTTCTTGTGAAAACTGACAATAAATATTGTAAAAATATTTTTGCATTTGATCTGTCAGTCAGTTGTTGACCAAATACAGATGTTTATACATATATATTTCTCAGAATCATAATGCTACTTAGACCTTACAATGTTCCAGACGATTGCATGAGGGTATTTTCTCTCTCTAGACCACTGTGAATTTGAATTGATTACCCCTGGCTTAATCTGTCATGGAGAAAAATATATTAATTAAAACACACACACACACACACCGGAACAGAACATGACATTAAGACAAATTACACCTTCATTGATTTCCAGATCAATAAAGCGATATTCAGCAACAGTGACACATTTTAACTAACTCAGCGGTTCAAATTAAAAGAGCATCCACACATATATCCAGGTCTCATAACAAAAGGCTCCTTTTGATTACATTGTCTGTTGTTTGATAGTCGTATCTGTATCATATCAGTTTATCAGCATCTTTTATTTGTCAGATTACTGTTATTGACATTTTAAATGTTTTGAATATTGGAGATAAATGCAGGTTTAATCCAATAGTTATGTATTTTATACTCATCTACAGTTCCGCACTACTCTTGCAAGTTTTAGTCCTGATTAAAATACAAGTTTCAGTTTGTTTATATCTAAATAAGCAAAAGGCTTTGGAAGTAAATCCAGACGTAAAATCATCTTGGTTGCAACAGGCTGTCTCTGATGGTGTGTGTTGTGTGTGTGTGTGTGTGTGTGTGTGTGTGTGTGTGTGTGTGTGTGTGTGTGTGTGTGTAAAATCCTGGCTGATAACAAGGTCAAATGAACTTGAGCATAATCAAGCCACATTACAAGGGGATGGCACTCCTGCTCAGACTGAGCTCTGATGATAGAGGAGGAATAATCAGCCAGATGAGATAAAAGTAGTGATCTATCACCGGGCCCCAGGGTTTCCAGGCTGCAGGGGTACGCAGGCCCCTTAAACTCCAAGAGGACGATCCATCATTTAACATACTATAAGAAGGCAAGGGATTTTAACATGAAAGATAATGCAGGTGCGGTGTTATCTGGTGGTCTTAGAGACCTCAGTTAGTGCTGATGTGGAATCCTCTCTTATCTCCAGCCCAGAGGAAACTGACCTTGTGACACTGTGTAAGAGCAGCTGAAAGAAAAGGCTCAACATCCACAGTGAGAAAAAGTAACATCTGCTGATTAATTAAAGAATACGACTGTAGCAAAAGGTAAGGGTATTATTTCTGTATGAACCAATGAATTAAGAATGAACATTTTCTGTTAGGTTCATCATGATGAATAGACTGAAGTGACATTTTGTCTCACTGCTTTCATTAAGCTTAAATAAATATATAATGACATAATCAAATGCCTAAATAAATTACAAAATTTGTATTCATACATTTATTTATAAAAATATATATTTATTAATACATTTATTTATCCTTTTTGAAATTTATTTATACATTAATTAATATATTTCGAGTTTTATCTATTTATTCTTCATATACTTGTATTTATTGCCTCACACTTAATGTTAGGGAACTTGTAGATACCCAGGACAACGTGGGGACCCACTTTATCTGAAATATGTCTCCGTCTATTGCCTGGTCCCCTGTTGGTAATTGACGAGGCCACCGGGGTCTCCCACACACAGCCACAGACAAAGGTGTTGCTTTTCAGCATACTTTTAATTAACTCCGAAATAAACTCACAACAGTCAACCCAGATACTCCAGCAGCTTCTGCTGAATGTCTAGCTTTTCAGCTCTCCCCAAGCGGGTCTCTCCCTCTGGCAGCTCAGCTGCTGCCTTTTGAAAGCCAGGGAGAGTTGATTGGCCAACTAGTCTCAACTGTGCCAATCCCCTCTCCCTGGTTCATCTAGAGTAGCTCACTGAGCCACCTCCACATCCTCTTCTTGTTCCACATGTCTATTCCTCCTGTCCCTCCCCCTTTCTTTGTCTTCATCCTGCTCTCACTACATGTGGCAAGTTCTTAGAAAAGATGAAGTGAGCATATCGAAGATCTTTTTGCAGTGTTAAAGCTTAAAATGATTTTTTCAGGTGTCTTTGTGTGTGTGCGGTGTTGACAATTACCAGGTATGTTAGTACATTTGGTGCCTTTGTTTGGCATGAGCACAATAAGTTGTTATGCTTTGGCCCAAGCATTCAATTTCAGTGAGTAAGCATTTTCACATGCTGAATCCTTGTTCAAGGTTTAGACAACAACAACACTTTGGATAAAGTCAGTAAATGATGAATGCTTTACTTAAATTTAAATAAACAGGTTGTGTCTGAAGTCACTATGAACCTTCTGTACTAAATGGGTATGTAAATAATATTTTAAGGACAAGATTGGGGAGCTACTTCCCCCCCCATCTTTGTCCGATCAATGCTATCGAAAATGTTGCCAGTTCTTGTTTATTCTGCAGACGGACCAACTTTTCCAGAAGTCTACCACGGAAGAAACACTCCCCGTCTCTCTTTCCATTCCCTCCGCCTCTCAAGGACAGAACAGAGAGGGGTAGATACCGCACCGCAACCTGATCTATATTCTGGACAGGCAGTGCACTATATAAAGAAAGTGATGGGCCTTTGTAAGAGTACCTGCCTCGCTTTCCACCAAAACTTCCTGAAGCCTTTCTTCACAAGCGAGTGTCCGATAAGGTTGGCTGCAGGAATAGGCGAATAAGTACCAACACTGCTGTCTCCTCCGAATGTCTCCTCGGCCATTCAAAGGCTGCGCTCACTGCTCCTGTCCCTCTACTGCTCTATCTACAAAAGAAGCAAGTTTCCGAGGAGAGTCTTATTTTGTTAAACTTCTGTCTACCTTACGATGAGTTGCACTTAGGATGAGGAGTGTGGGTAAGGAAGATCTTAACAAATGTGTGTGATAAGTATAGAACTAATAAACTTGATCAAATACATTAAAACAAGTTGTGTTGGCACCGTCAGTTTTCCTGGTTGAAGGATTCCATTTTTTTAATATGGGCCATGCCGATAAGATTTTGATTGAGTTATTGAATTGAGGCAAAATGTCACGAATAACCTGTCTGTATTTATCATTGCAACGGTTCAAATATTTTGATAACAATAAGAAGTAATAAAGAAAGAAGGCTATCCTCTCCTCCCTCTGCTATTTCCCTTCCTGTCAATGGCGCCAGTGCAATGCATGATGGTATATATAGCTCGGTTAGTGACCATCGGTTGTACCACAGCTTTTCACGATGCTCTATGGGATGCAATGACTCCACTATATTGGGTACACAAATTTGGACTGTACCAAAAAATGGCAAATTCACTATATTCTGCACTATTTGGTGATAAGTGAGTGATTTGTGATACAGCCAAAGTATGTCATTTCAAAGAGAGGTAATAATAAACTCATTCAAAACAACAGAAATATAAGTTCAACGTCTGCTATTGTCTTTTAAGATTGTCCATTATGATGTTCTCTCCCCATTGTAACAGTAAGGGAAACCCATGCTTTGCTCAGAGAGAACTGTTTGTCTATTTGAGTACATTCAATAATTTCTAACAACTGAAATGTCAACAACAATAATAATTACCCTAACCCTGACACTCCAAATAGCAGTGCTGATTCAACGTCAGTTCATAAGGCCACAACTATAAGCCTCAAGGCCAGTCTCTGCTGTGTGCCACTCTGGTGGCTCTGAAAGCCCAAGTGCCGACCATGTAATCCGGTTAGAGATTTGGGATGTGATTCATGATCTTTAGGGGATGTCATGCCTTTCTCTCCCTCTCCCATTTTTCTGTCCTCTGTATGCAACGCTGAGATAATCTCGCACTCTAAGACTCCTCACTAATACGCAGTGTGAAATCCAGCCGTGTTCAGTGGGATTCCACCCACTGGGAGGAGAGGCAGCGGGAGCTATGGTGGGAAAAATGCAGTTTACTCTTGGCTTCAGCAAATGTTTCAAGCTAGACCTCAATAATTAGGAGCACATGCAAACTTTGTCCCATATAACACACAATCGTAATTATTTCATGATTAAATAATTTGATAAGATGCTTTATATGATACTTTGAGACTTGTAGATCAATTGCAGTTCTAGACCTTTGATCATCCCTGGGAGTAAGGCCTTTGCCATCATGTGTAACTGACTTTTTAATCCAGGTTATTGATGAAGAAAACAAATATATATATACATGTTGTGATGTCACTTCATGAGTGCTATGCTCCAAATGGCATTTTAAGTTACATCCACAGTCCAACGTCTATTATAAAGTTGCTTAGATCATCAGACACATTTAAATGGCAGCCATTTTTCAGTATTTCATTAAATGCCACGGCTTTTGATCTCACTAGTTGTTTCGCTGTAGTGTTCGTTGCTCCGTGTAAATTTGTCTCCATCTCTGCACCTATTACAACACTTAGACCAGTGAAGGAATCCACACAGGAAGTTAAGAAATCACTTTGCTCCCACTTTAAGATGTGTTGTTTGCTGTGCTCCTCAACAGGTCTCCCAGGCTGCCGTGTCTGTCTGCTGCTAATGTGCTTTCAGACAGTTAGTCAGTGAATGGCCTCTAATTTCTGCCCAATGGATCCTAAGGTCCTAACAGAATTGTATTACCTGTCTGTCCAGTGTGAAGCCCAAAGCGATTTTCCTCTAATGAAGAACAGTTGAGAAGCAATCTAACCCGGGAGTGGGATAGCACTGTCCCCCTGCAATATCCAATTTGCACCGGATTCATCTCAATGCAGTAGCCCTTGTAGCTTCAGATTAGTGAGTATCTGCAATAGCAGGGGCTTAAAGTCCCAGACAATGCTGATTGATTGAGCTAAGGTTGGGTACACGTCTGTGGAAAAGAAATCCCCCTTATTGGCTGTTTTCTAGCTCGTCCCTCTGCTATCTCTTGACTTTTTCAAGACTGCAGCACAGAATGGCTTCAGTGGGAAGAGAGTGTTATCTGTAGCTCTCCCTCTGGCACTGACTGACCAAACTCTCCAGTCGGGTTGATGGACTGACCTAAGTTGGGCCGCCGAGGGCCAAGGTCGCCATGTTGATGGAGCAGGTCGCATTAGGGAGACGGCAGAGAAAACCAGCATCTCTCATCTTGTGAAGATGAAGCACTGCTGATGAATGCATCTACATATAATTAGTATTATTCACTAAACCAACAATACAATTATTGGCTTTTGTTGCGTTGTGCTTTTACTTCTTAGGGCTTCTAAAAAATAAAACACTACCAAAATGAAATATAATTTGGTTTAGCCATGCATATCTCATGTACACACAAATGCATCTATCCACCCCAATATTCCATATATGTTAACTCTTCTGCAAGAGGGACAGTTTCTCCTGCAGCATTTAGACATTGTCTCTGTCTAACATATCCATGGCAAAGACAACACTGTTGCAGATGCATTTGTCACGCATGTAGTTCATTTTGTATTGGTGGCGGTGTTACATGTACAAATAAAGGGTGGTTCCAGGCTAAGGAAATTATTTTGGGTCATCTTTGGCTGTCGTATTACATTTATATGTACTATCGAGCAACACTTAAATTAACTTCCAGATTATTGAGTGGGGTTTTATTGGGACATTCAGGGTGACAGCAGTGTCAAGAGAACCCAAATGATGTGCAACAAAATTTTTTTGTAAACACTTGATATCCAATACAAAGTAGAGACTTTATCCTACTAAGTTCGATTCAATTCAGTTTTATTTGTATTGTGCCAAATCATGATCTCAAGGCACTTTACAAGGTCAAGTGGGTGTGAGTTGTAAGTTGCCTCTTCTAAGCAGGCTTATAACGCAGTAACTGCTATTTTAGATCTTGATTGGCAGGACTGTGCCCTCTGTCTCACTCAAACTCACCCTGGAGACGCTGCAGACGTGGAATTAAAACAAAAATAACAAATGATTTGAAGAATATCTTTCTGCCATTTAAATTTTCCACTTTCAGAACTTTTATGAAACTAATGTGGTGCAAGGTGTCCTTTGTAATGGACGTGTTGATGCATCGCAATGAAACTTCTCTGTGCCCTCTTTGCATTAATGCTCCTTCTGCAGGAGTGTGGTTAGTATTCAGCCTGACTGGGCCTGTAGAGGTGGATAGACTGGCTTGTTGTGTACATGGGATACTAATGAATATAGACTTTCTAATGTAATGCAATGCTTTATTTGACAAATAAAAATGAGTGCTACGACATCATTTGTGTGCGTTAAAGAGTTTCATGAGGCCTGGATTCAATCTAATTCATATTCAGGCATACAATTCCCAGCCCCCTCTGACACAGCAATAGGGAAGACTTTCAATGAATATCTGTTTTGCATGGTGATGCTGCATTGCTGTATCTTGACATTGCAGGCCATTGAAGATCAAATAAGTTCTGGAAAATGGAGCCGGCAAATGAGGCCCCTCCAATTACCTGTCTAATTAAAAGCCGAAGCAGTAGTGTGAGCCAGCAGAGTCGCTCGTTGGAGGTCCTGAGGGAGGTGTAACTTTGCAGTTGGCCAGATGTGTCTCTCACTTTCATCCTTCTCTCTTTTAGTGGACCAATCCTGAGTTTTGCCCTGCAGCATAAATATCAGATCTGAGGCATGGCGCCCTGTGACACAGGAGGGAGGAAGGCCTAAAAAAAAATACACATGCCTCACAGATCAGTACACAAAGACAGCATAAAAGCCCAAACTTTGCTTGGTTTTAATTGTGTATCTTTCATGGCTTCAAAAGAGCTGATCCTTCTGTCTGAGATTTAGCTCTGTAGGAGGAGAGCGCTGTCACTACTTCGCCAGCCAACAAGGTGCTCCAGTAGCATAGAATCAAATGGGAACAAACAACTCGGCAGCACTAGCTGAGACGGATAGAAATATCTTTATACCACCAACTTGTTTCTCCTCAGGGCCTTTCACTGGAGTGATATCCAGAAGGTATGGAAATCATAGTCTTAACACTCTGCAAGAAGGCTCAATCTATTTAATTTGTGAAATGACAGCCAGACACGTTGAAAGGCAGCCTGCAATTGAAGCTGTATCTCTAACAAAGATGTTTCACAACAGCACACAACAGATTCAATCAAAGAGAAAGGTACAAAATACCATGACAAAAAGAAGGACAGAACTGCATGGTGATAGAAAACAGCTGAGGGGATTTGATCTGTTATTTATCTATAGCCTTCCACCTTCAACCGCAGATACTCTGCATTGTACAACATCAATAAAGTCTAGAGCAGGGGTTGGAGAGAAAGTTTGGCTGTGGGTCAAACTTTTCCTCAGCCTTTAGTTGACAAGAACATAATCAAAGGTTATTGCTATTGCCTAAAAAAAACAGAGTTTAACAAATCATAATCGATGATGATATAGTCATCTGAGTCAGTATGTTTATTATTTTGTTGTTCATGTACAAGGTCAGGAATGATCCTTTGAACAGATGATTTATGATTAAAATAATGATGAGTAGAATAATGTATGAATCATGCAAGAATCAATGATAATTTACTTACCATAAGGTTTCCCTAACAATTTTAAAATTTCCCCGGCTTATTGAGTTCCTCTGAACTGTGTGCAGCTCCACGGGGACGTGTCAAACATGGCTGCTGGGTCTACACGAGGCAGAACCACAGATGTTCGGTTGGGATTGCTCTGGAAGTTCATCAACACTTAATGACTCCACGTTTAATTAAAAGTGGTGCCCTGAAGTGAAGAATCCTCCTGCCGCCAGATAGAAACACCTGAGCAGTTACACTGCTTGTGTTTAGTGTCACTTAAGGTACAATTAATGAGGGCAAGAGGCGTTGAGGCGACGGAGCTTGATGTTAACACTGCGTTTATCAGGTAAAATCTCACAGCAGCGAAAGGCATGCTGGGATTTTTGTTGTTGTTGCAGTTCTTTGTACAATGTACTCTTCTGCAGCTGCTGTAGCACTTTGGCCCGAGACAAATATCCCTATGGGACAAGAAAGTATATATGATATGATTTGATTTGAAGGAGCAGCATTCCAGAAGATTGTCATTAACGCAGGAAGTATGTCTTAGATGAAGAAGTCACTTTTCTAAAGGACCAAATGAAAAAACACACAACAGGAAGTGACCCAAAGTTGATTGTCAGTGTTTAGTCAGCCGCTCTGGAGCTGTGAAGTGAACCCGGAATCGAAAATGGCCGTGTCAGAGGCATTCAGCGTTTCTCCTTCCACTCTCCCCCAGACGGCACCCCTGATAGTTACATAGAGGGAGCAGGCGTCTGCAACCAAAGAATAGAGTATTAATGAGGCTGTCTTCACAAGCAGTTTGCAGAGTTTGGGTTCTCCCCTTGTTTTCAGACCTCAGAGACAACAGGCTCTTTGATTGTGGGTTTCTGGACTAAAGCCTCCTTCAGTTTTGTTTCGTGGGACTCATCCAGGTGAGTCAATGAATAAAATGCTTTGTGTGTGTCTGTGTGAGTGAGAGAGGAGGGGTAGGAACAAATAGAAAGGAAGAGAGAAAATGGGCAGGGAGAGAGAGGGGGAGCTGACTGAGGTAATGGAGGGAGAGACATTGACTGAAGTACAGATTGGGTGAGAACTAACTGGCAGACCTGGCTCCAAATTGTACAAATTGTTGTTGACTATATATTAGAATAGGCCATTCATGATCAGATGTTATATATTTACATCTAGACGTGTACTCTCTCCGGAGCCCGCCAACACCTTATTAATTTAACACACTGAACCTTTAACCCACTGCAACTACTGCAAAGACATTAGAGATCAATATTTTACAAAAATAACAAAATGTCTTTTATCTGCATGACTCAGATAGACCAGAGGGAAAGAGGGAAGGCTGCTGTAAACCTGCAGCAAGATACCCCCTGTCCCACATGCGCAATAATTCATGTTATTGTCTGTTGTTTCTTTTATTGATGTTTATTATAATTCTATAGTTTGTCAGTGCTTTGACAACATTGTAACGTAATAAACGTCAATCAAACAAAACAGTGGGAGGAGAAAGAGAGTAGGGGTGAGTGAAGGAATGGGAGACAGACAGGTGAGAGAGAAAAACATGGGGATGGGGGTTGGCGGTGTGTGAATGCTATAATTTAGTGCTTGATTTAAGCTGATACATGTGCAGCTCTTCCTAAATGTATTTATATATTTATATATATTTATATTTCTTCCTGCATCAGTGCGACTACCAGCTCTGGTGCCAGTAAAATACACATTCAGCACAATTATTATGCACTTTAAGTCTCAACTGGGCAGTATTCACTGTGCTATATTCGTCTGTCAGTGCAATATCAACTGTTAATGTGCAATCCATTCACTCTGCATATTCTTTTACTGCATATATTTATTCCTGTCTTGAGACTGTATATACTAGTTTAATTACATTCATATATTTCTATATTTAGTATAATCCTTTACACCTAAGTATTGCGTTCAACTTATTACTTACTGACTCTTGCTGCTGTAATATAGAAAATGTCCCCATTGTGGGACTAATGAAGGGCTGCTTATTTTATCTTATCGGGCCATCGAAAAAAGAAAGGGATGTATGCTGTATCTGAACTGTACCGGACTAGAGACTCCCTGTGTGCATAGTTCTTATAATATCTTTTTATTCAATCCTATTCAAAGTAGCAATGTTATTGACTGCCATAGATAGATAGATCCTTTAATAACTTACAGTGTGATAATTAGTGTGTTCCATTAATGCATGACAGTGAAAATGATGCTTTCATCTCTTGTCAAACAAAGTGTTGCCTTGATCTGCAGTACACACAGATCCAACAGGCTGCCCTGAGATTCAGAGTCTCTTGGTGGTTTAAAACTGCGTGTCATATCAATTGACCCAAAGGAACTGGAGACCATTTCAAAAAGGTATGAATATCTCATTGCATCACATGTAAAACGAATCACACATTTCTCCCACACCATGAACGCCTCCCTTGATGTTCAGTTCTCCTCATAAGGTTGGATAAACAAGAAGATCTCCTTCTAATTGAATCGTGGTTGGGGGCCTGCCTCCCATAAATCTTTGAAATAGAGCCCTGCCAAAGCACAAAGTAATTAAAACAAAAATAAAACATGATGGTCTTCTAAAAGCCATGCCTTTAATGAACAAAAAGACTAATTAATTGCGCTGTGTCAAGGAGCGCACTCACACTGAATTATAGATGAGCTCAGAGGGTGGCAGATCTCACAGAGTAATGGGAGATATATGGCCTGTGGTGTTAAAACAGTGGCAAACACTGAATGCCACCATATAGTACAGGCGTCTCTGTACTGGTGTGGCATATGGAGTCCAGTCTAAATGCTAATAAAAGCTAATTCACAAAATATTTAATGTAAATTTAATTCAGCTTATTCATCAGACACTCATTCAAGAGTATTCTTCAAGCCTGGAGCTAAATCATTATGCAACCATTTGTAAAACAGCGTTAGTCAGATAATAACCGAAATACTAATAATGGTAGGAAAGATCTGATATTCTAATCTTCTGTTTCCAAACATATTAATTCTGATCCTCTTTTATAGTCCTATCATTACTGTGGATACAATTTACAGAAATATAAATATAACTGTAAAATAATTAGTTTAAAAAAAAACTGCTCAACAGGTGTGATGTAGCATTGTATTATGCTTTTTCTAAATAACTAAATTCTGGAATTTGACCTAATTTCTATAATTGAGATGCTAAACTACACCTTATGATAATTCAGTATTTCAGAAAAGCTAATTGGTATTTGAGTATCAGCACCAGAGTTAAGCAATTAGCAGCTTGCTGACCTGACTGGGAAATGATACGTTCGCACCCATGATCTACAACTGGTTCATGTGGTGAAACACAAATCAACCAACCACGCACACACATGCAGTGACACACCAATGAAACCCATTTTCCAGGAAAATTATTCATCTGAGTGAGTTTTTCACACAACTTTCGATCATCCTGCCGAACCAGCGCACTGCACAAGAGCCTTTCATCTCTGATGTTAGCTAACACAAGCTCTCTCTCTCTCTCTCCCACACACATACACACCCACACTCACATTACAACACAACCTAAAAGACGATCAACTACCAGGCCCGGAGGCTATAAACAACAATCTCATCTATTCAGGTAGCCTGATGCGGTTGGTGCCGTCACTGGTGCGGAATTTACATGCGAAAACAACCGCAATAGAACACATAATTCACTGATCTGACACACGTGGAGCCATGCACAGGCAAACAAGACACAATAGGCTAACCACATCCAAAATTGCACACATTTGCAAGGACACTTTAGTTAAATTCAACAGGTGAGTCACAGCGAAAAATGGAGAGTACATTTAACACCTATAGGATGTGGAAGGCCATTCTTCTGTCTTTCATTTTGGCAAAGCTAGGTGGACCAGTCTGTCCTGTCCAGACGTATTCTGTGAACATGTTTTTATCCTCTTTAGACAGGAAAAGGTGCATTCTGCTGATGTGCAGAGTGTAGGTCATCCTCAATAAGAAGCTGTACCAGGTCTCCTGGTGGTTTGTAAAACAACTTGTGTGCAGCTCGTTCTTTAACTTCTGCTCTTCAAAGGAATGGATTCATCTTTATCAGCTGGACTAAGTCTTTGCTGGGAAATGCAGCGGGCTTGCAGAAAGATGCAACTGATATGTGATCCAGTACCCAAAGATGCTCCATATCTGCAAATGTTTGTGTCATGTGCAGTACTAAACAATCTGGAAATAAAGACTCAGGACAGATACAACAGGTTCCTTGTCTCCTTCTTGGTGAAGGTTAACCCCCAGGTCCTCCCAGCCTCAAAGACGACATTTAATGGGGAAAATGTTCTCCCACTGCCAGGATAGTGTCATCATAAATGCCTGAACCGAAAATCACCTGAAAAACCCTGAGCAGGAAAATGCTCTGTCATTATCTTATGGAAAGCAATACAAAGTGACTTGCGTCCTTTGTGTGATTTTGGAGTTCAACCTAACAGCTGAACTCCCTGATACACGCAAAACTCAATCAACTTCACACATTAATGCTGATCTTTAACATGAACGTGAGGAAAATTCATTAAAGGAATCAAGACTGGCAGAAAACCTGGAATGTTATTTGTGCCTTGTGATGAAAACGATTTTTTAAAGCCCCTACAAGTTTGTTACTGATTATGAAAGGCTCTTATTGCAATATTTATGCCTCTTTATGACCAACAACAGCAAATGAGACAATCAGGGAGAACATTGTCTTTTTGTATAAACCATTCTCAATGTCTGTCGCCGGAAGGGAATACTTCAAAAGTCAGAGCAATGATTTACGACAGTCGTGCTGGAATAGCCTATGTTTAGGCAGAGGGAGGGGAAACAGATTTTGGGGGCTAAGGACTAGACTAAAGGATAACCCATACAGATCAGGTTACTTCTGAGTCTGGCCCTCCCAAACTCCAAGTCTCTTCACCAGGGTAACCATTCTACAGAGGGTAGCTCTTTGCGAGGACCTCCATGTCCCATCCGAGTTACGCCCCACACACACTGAGAGCATCAATTCATGGTGTGACTCTGTCTCAAAAGATGTCTTGTTTCTTTTCACCAATCAACATCCACACTGTCTCTAAACACAAGACACAGAGACAAGAGTGGGAAATTAGCTTTAGTTTTCGAATGTTGATAGTTCAACAGTGTTTATGCGGCAAATCAAATTCTCCTGAGTGGTGACCACATTTCCATCTAATAGCTCTGCTGATTTTCCAAATTTTTTGCTTCCTGCCGGAAGTGCTCTGTTGGCTTTGAAATGTAAATATCAAAGGGCCCAAGAAAACAGGTCTTATCACATATAACTGTGTGGAAACAGGACTAGACGAGTACAGGGCCAATGAGTGGGCCAGATATGAACACGCTTTTGAACCTCCTGCCACTGTGCGGCACTGACATGGCGCCACACATCCGGCCATGTTGTGGCCGTGACACCTATGTGATGGCTTCGCAGCGGGATACTTCTGCTCACTTTATATTAATGGGGACGAGCTCAGAAGCTGTTCCTCAAAGAGGAGTGAGGGGCCTTTGATCAGCTTTCTCTCTCTCTCTATAATCCATCATTCGCTTAGAGTCCTCGTCCATACGTGCAGAGGTAATGTGCCCACTGAAAAAGATGAAATGACATTCTGTGGTTAATAACTGAACATGTGAGCTCATTGTGGCATTAAAACAGTGATGGCATAATAGATCTATCTGAATGTTTATGTTTCCTAATGCAGACATTTTCTAAGGCTGGTGTGTCCACATCTGCAAGAGGTCCAGGGGGTATCATTTTATCTTCTGAGTATGTGTCCATGAACCTACCATCCTGTGGTAACACTGTTTTTACTCACTGGAGCCATGTAATGATTATTTCAAATAATACAAAAATAAAGAGAAAGAAAAACAACAGGTTTTCCGCAAAAAACTCAATTGATTATTCAAACAATTACAAATGTAAAATGTTATTTTCTTTTTCTCAGCTGAAGTCATTGACTCTTATAAAGATGGATGACGTGTCCTCCTCAAAAGTGAAGCCAGATGGTCATTATCCTACCTCCTCTAGTTAGCAGATGGAACATTGACCACATATATACACAGTGTATAGTTTCAACCTATATGCTATTGATATTATGCATTTTTAGGGTGAAATGTATTCCTCCAAGAAGCCATAACCAAACACATATCTCCCTGTGTAAGAGTGGTGCCATACACGTAGAGCACACTGACCCATGTGTCATTAGAGTTTGTGGTGATAGGAGCCAACACCAGTGTCTGTGTGATCTCCATAGCCTCTGCCTGTTGCACCCAGCTGCACCAGCCCTCGCCTGGATAATGCCAAGGATTTGTTGCCTTTGTGAATGCGTCCGTGCAGAGAAACTCCTGCTGCGTTTGTGCGTGTGTGAAAGGCAAAACGTTTAGTTTGATTGTTTTTTGGCTTTTACCACAATAACATTGTATATCAAGGTGTGGCCAAGCTCCTCCGAAGAATATCTGGAGCTTTTCAGGCGTTCAATGCAGGTCTGAAATCAGTTACACTGTCTGAAGTACTTACTCCATTCATGTGATCTGTTTACCGGAGAGTCTGTGAACACGGCAATGTAAATCGGCTCTTTTTCCAAAAGCCAATAAACCCGATTGTGTTTTTCAATGATGAGGATCAGTAGAAATTGTATAATAGAAAAGATGAACCAAAACCCACTGCCATTGTTGTGCTGGGAACAAAACACTGCCTCCAATGCTTAATGTGCCTTCCCTTCCAATGGTCCTTGTCTGCATGTTACCGCATTTTCCTATAATAGCTAAGCAGAGGTAAGATCGTTCACAGAATATTGCTCCATTATTTTCTCTATGGAACCATTTTGAATGCACGGCTCTTCATTTGAGCTCCACTAGCTTTATTCTTTATCAGGTTTCTCACAACAGCTTACATCATCCAGGTTCACTGAATGGAAACAGAGATGAATCCCAAGACGAGTTCAATGAAAAACAACCACCATGAGGGATAATGTTGTGTGTGAAGTCCATTACGAGGGGGTTGAAGGGCTGAGCAAGGCAGGAGAGAACTTTCTTTAATAACGTCTTAGTTCAGCATATGCAGAGCTCACAGATATGAATCCCATTCCCCCCGATGGTTGCTTGATCCTGGGAAACCAAAATGCTTTCTGTGCCTTAACAAGATAATTGAGCATTCCTGCCACTCATGAGAACCAACAGTGTTTCTTTTTGGTAAGCGCCACAGCTGGGGGTAAAAGAGAAAGCTCTTTGCTCGGCTGCAATATGGGATAAGAGATGGAATATCCCCCAAATGAGGTCCTCAACCCCTGCATCTTGAATTATGCAGTAATCTTTTTCTGCTGCCTGCTTGATGGCGGTGCTTGGATGAGAGAATAGAGGGGCAGAGAAAGAGTGAAAGAGATAGGAAATGACAGACAAGGCTTGTTTCGATTGGGGGTGCAAAGGTCGTGATGCATTCAGAATCATTTTTACTTCAACACAATTGCTGTGACCCCGATAAAGAGTCAAAAGGAAAGGTTTGCAATGGCGTTGAAAGACTCAGGAAGACGATTGTGCATTGAAAGACATTTATTTTCCTTACAGAGAAACAAATTCCTTTACAGTCTCACAATCCATGGTAGCCCATGCAGAACTGTGTAATCCTGTTCAACAAAAAACGGCATCATTTCAAGAAGCAGGTTTTATATTTTAGGTTAAGGGTGGTTTGCATGCACCCTCCATGCTGGATTACTAATTGATCTTGTTTTACATTGCAAATGAGTCATTCATATTAGTGTTGGCTCTGGTTCAAAAGGAGGGTTCAGTGGTCTTATCCAGCCGCTGCAGGAATTGATTAGCATTGCACAGAGAGTGAGTCTTGGCAGCAGCCAGCATAACCATGCAAATGTGAATGAATGGCTAATGTATCGTGGGGAGGATGTTTGTTTGTCTCATGCTGGGGAGTTCTGAGGGGAATGCATTTGCAGGACAGCAAACAGTGCCGGCCCTCATCTCTTCTATTTTGGGAAGAAGGAATACACCTCTTGAGCAGTGTGAAGCGGTGCACGTAGAAAGTGCATGGTGTTTCAGGGCCTTAAGCCGATGGTTTGTGTTGCAAATCATTCGCCAAGTGAGCCAGTCACGCACGGCATCTGTGAGAAAGGAGAAGGACGGAGGGTGCATTTCATTTTTATCTTTCGCTGCGTCATTATGACAATAGCTCAGGCCTCCAGGCACCTATTGCAGATGCAGCTTGTTGTTTCGGTCATGGCCTTGTTGTATCGGGGTGTTCGAAACCGCCATTATCAGTTGTGGACAGCCAACAGGTCCTCCAATGCAATCCGACATTTTTCTGGATGCAGTAATAACAACCGGCATGCTGATGCAGCATGAGAGATATTAAGGATTTAAATTATATTTCTAAAATAGGTTGTTTCATGGTCTGAAATGTTTTCTCACACTGATTACTAAATTATCCAGCAAAAGCTGACCCAGGATAGTTTTTTATCCTGGGTCAGGATACAAAACTATCCTAAAACTATCCCATTTTAATGGAAATTAAAATATTGTGCCTAGGGAGGCCTATTTAATACCTGAAAGTACGACTGATTTAATCAAGTATGTCATGAGTTGGACACTGTTTATACAGATAATCTGAAAGTCTGACGGAAATAAAGCAAGTTAGACCTGGGCAATGTGTTAATAATGATCATTTATTAAATTTGAATCTTCTGAAGGATTATGCCCACCTAGCTTGTCTAGAGTTTAACCTCTCTGCCATTCCCACAGCTCTCCAGAAATGCCTGGAACTGCACTAGTAACTCTGACGCACTCATGCAGGAACGTTTGCAACATGATTTACAGTGAACTTCACACACCAACAACTGTAACAACCAGAGCCAGAGATATAAGCCAGAGTTAGCAGCTAGCTGAAAGAAAAAAGAAAGCCCAGGGGGGGTACGTTGGAGGGATTCATGTAGAAATTTAACTACATAAAATATTTTCCTAAATTGGCTATAGGATACTGGGGGAGTAAAAAAAAAGGAATACTTAAATGTTGAGTTTGTTGGCCCAGGTCAGCTGGCTTGCTTTTTATGCCATCCAGACACTGTACATTTCACAGTGTGTAGTCTGAAAAACTAAGCAGCACATTTCCTTGCACAGTAACTTAACTCTGACCTCTGAATCAGCACCGGTGAACACAGCTTCCAAACCCATTACCATTCCTCCCTGATCCTGTTCTTAAAGAAAAGTTCACTGGAGAACTTTGTGTTTGTGGTTTAATCTCCCTCGTCTTGTATTTGCTCCAGTACACATCGCACTCCTCTGCAACTTTTTACTCGCATACACAATGTGGTAAGGGCATTTCACTACAGCTGCGGGTGTGAAATGTCGAAAGTTGATTTAGGTACCTTACGAGCTGTAAAAACTATCGCCCCAAAATGTCAGAGGCAATCCAGCAGTCTAATGTATTCTGATGCATGGTTGCCTAGGGATCTGTCCCCACCAACGGTTTCCAGTGTTAAACATTATACAGGATTTAAAATGAGCCTACAGATGGATGGATGAACCCTAATATACTGTAATACATGTTCTTACATCCAGCATTGCCGTAAGCAGGGTATTGCTTTCATCCATGTGTGTGTGTGTGTGAGAGAGAGAGAGCTTTGAAAACCTCTGGGCCAACAGGAAAGGTCCCAAAATTGAAATGGAATGGCAAATATGGAAGGAGGTTTTACATTTTACACCTATCCTGAAGTATTTAGGGAAGGAGGACACAGAGGGCACTGGCAAATCGCAGACATACATCACATGTTGTTCATCTCGTTGAGGAGTACTTGTGGTCACATTTTCAAACCCCTACCCTAACCAAATCCTGAACCCCCCGTTCAGATATCAATCTATTGAAATTCCACATTTCCAAATATTGAACTATTACATTACATTTTTAAACTTTGGTCAAAAGATGGCAGTGCATGGACAATAGACTGTATATAAAAATGGACGTATTGTCAGTGACATCACCTGTTGGTTTCTGGAGAGTGAGAAAGAGGCTCTCAGTGGGCGTTTCACCCAGCGCCATCTTGCCGGTGCTGAATCCTTGTTCCTGTCAGTCACCCTGAATCTTTACAACAAAATCTATTGATTTATCTATTATCATAATCATACTACATATGCTTACATGCCTCAAGTCGCTTTTAATATCGAATTGTCTGTTCCCATCATTTTAGCAAAGAGTCGCATGATAGGTGTTCACTTGATTGTAATAAAGTTACTGAGACGTGTGTGACTATTTTTTACAACCAAAAATTCCTTTGTCAGAGGTGCTCAGATGTTTTGCACCAAATATACCTTTTATAGAGAAGAAACATTGAGGTCTTACTTCTGTTTCTGTCTCTCTTTATTTTCGAAAAACCTATCTACTGAAGCTTTTAAAGCACCGTTCACTTTTTATGGTGTCCAAATTTAGTTTTGGCAACATGTGTATTGGTAGTGAGAAATGTTCAACTTCACCTTCGATTGACTCCTTGGACATTGTGCTCCTGCTGTCCTCACTGTCCATCACAAATATAATCGCCAGTGAGCCCACTGAAGGAAGATCATCAAAGCAAGACAACGTGGAATAGAATGCCGTCCATGTCGTCTCACCCTAATGGCAATATGTGATGTTATCAGATGCTTGTTGGGCTATTACAAAGGAACCTTATGCCTTCTGGCTTCGTTTATGCCTCAGTGAGATCACTCAGATCAAACATACTGGGTTTATCAGTACTGTAGTTTGTCTCTGAAGACAACTTAATAGTCCCTTTAGAGGGACACATCAAGAAAGGAGAGAAAAATGGCCTATTAAACTGTTTTCTTTTTCTATCTCTGGCACACAGTCGGCAGCGTATTATCCCTTTATCGGAGATAAAAAATACTCTCAGAGCAATATGTCTTTGATTGATGAAAAACCTGCTAAGGTAATTCACAACAGCAGGTGTTCCTTTCTGTCTGGTAACACATCTTCAGCTAACACTGACAAACCCCAATACACTTTTTTCTAATTTGGAGAGTCTGGCTAGACATGGCAGTTTGAAGGTAATAAGCTCCATCAGTCCTCAGTCACTGTATACCGATAGATGGCTTCCGGATCAAACTGAGCTCAACATTTCCAGCACGTAGGTGAAAGCCTAACATATCAGCTAACCAAATGGTGCTTTAGAAAATAACAGTCATTCTCCCAGACTACGAACTCAACTCAACACAGAGCCAGAAACGTTACAGTGAAAATGCCCCAAAGCAGCTCCAGTGTTTGATTGCTATTGTATCTATTGTCTGAGAAATCATGAATCTCTGCACGTTTATAGTGCAGTGGATGAAAATCTAAAACACAGAGGAAAGCCTCCATTAGAGGACTGCGTGGCACTTGTTTTTGTAGTTAAACTTGAATTTGTCGTCGTTATTACAACCTTCATACTGGCCAGCATTGACCAAAAAGACTACATGTATAAAGCCCAGGAGTCATAAGTCTGAAACCATCAATCATAGTTGAAAAAGATCCTTTAGAACTGTTGGTTAGTCTGACTGTCTGGTTGTCTGACTGTGCTGAAGTGCAGGTAAGATGGTCACACAACACCATTATTTATTGGTTTTGCCCCATCCATTTTAATGCTACTCATAATAGAGATTTGAATATACACTTAAATCATCGTAGATCATTGTTTCACTTTACATGAAAGCTGCTATAGCTGCCAGTTAGAGAGAAGATACATGATGGTGATGCTTCACTCCCAGGGACCAAGCAACCTGCCTGTAATCTGATGGGTAAACAGCATTTGGCTGCGTCTCAGCCTCTGCAGAGCATTTTGCATTTTGATCACACTCGTGTGACAGGGAACACCTGTGGACGACTGCCGGAGATAAGACTTGTCAAGTGCGCTGGGAAGAAGCAAGAGTCTCTGCATAGTAATAGCCGGGGGAGGAATGGCATGTCAAGGTAATTCTGTTCTGAAGGTGTTCTCACCAAAATGGGCGCAGAAACTTTAATTAGCCAGGCTAATGTGGATGATTAAATAAACCTGGCACCAGTAATCCCTGAGCAAAGAATAGAGCTGGAATAAGCCTGTACTGAGATATTCCCTCCAGCTCATCTTCCGACAGTGTCGCCTGGATTCAAGAAGAAATGCGTCCCTTATTTGTTTCAGCTTAGCAGGTGTCAAATTGAAAGAAACATGTCATTATTGTACCTATAATTACCAGATAAAAAAAGATTCCTACTTAACTCCCATCACATTCTGTCTCTGTTCAGAGCTGGTATTGTAGAATAGCACAGGGTCACCGCGGCTTTGAAGCCTTCAATAAAACCTGTCTCTGCCTCATTTGATTGGGATCAAATTAGGGCCTTTAGAAATTGTTTGAAGGACTGTGCCCTTCACATTTCTATTTTTATTAGAATGCAATTAAACATTTATAAATGGAAGGTAAAAAGGATTGTTGTTGCATCAATACATGCATCATTCCAGTAGCTGAATGATTTGTACTTTTATTTACAATTAGCTTATTGAGATTTGATTTGGGCTTGAAAACAGTGCAAAACTCTTATAACCGAGAATAGGTTTAAATGGTGTGTTATCTAATGATATGTAAAATGTCAGGCTCAGGGCAGGCCAGACTGGCTTCGGACAAAACATACAATAGGATTTTATTCAATTAGGATATGTGTAATTAGGTATTGTCTTTGTTTCAACATATTCATGTTATATTACTATAAAATTTGTGTTAACATATTTTATAAGTCACATTTCTAGATTCCCCAAATCAGAGCACAGTAAAAGGGGCTCCCTGATTCACATGCAACTGCGTTAGAGGGACGGGTCAAATTGACGGGAGCACTTTGCTTGGCAGGACTGACTATCACCTCAATCCACCTTAGTTCTTTGAGGAAAAATCCGACAAGGAATGCAAAATTATTCATTCCGTTACCTACTGGCTCCCCGAACTCCCCTGTATGTAAATCCAAAGATACATTCTCTCCTCATTACCGATAGTGGTAATGAGAAGCAGGGAAAAGAGCATGTACTTGTCACTATTGGCTGTAGTGTGTTGATAAATAGTCCCAATTAGCAGTAACCTTCACGGAGCCACTTGAGATTTTACCACAAAAATCGTCTTTGTTTGCCTGGAACAAGCCCTTGTGATTAAAAAATCTCAAAACCTCAAAATAACTAAGTTTATCCTTGGCTGTGCATAACCTGGCTGTACACGTCCTTCGAGGCAAGTCTGTCTGTACACAAGAATTGCTCCTTAACATCAAGTCTTATCACAAGTGCCTGGTGCACTGGGAGAGATTGATTGACCAGAGAAAAGTACATGTAATCTACTGACAGATTGGATTTTGAACCCAACAGTAATGACTGGCTGGTTGGCTCAGAAATGCTTCTCATCTTCTATTCTATTCAACATCCCCTGTACTTAACCCTCGAATAAAGGTGGGAACAAATGTTTTAGCAGGGAAAGAAACATACTCAGATATTACATATTTCCATAAAAGGAGAAATTGATTGATGTTTAAAGTGCCAACAACCCATCCACAGTTGCTGATGAAAAACAGTCACTTTTTCCATCATTCAGATACCCGGGGGACTGCTCTCTCTGAAGACAGCAGCATTGACAGCCTTTGGGAGACTCCATTTGCATGCCATAAGAACCATGATTATTAATGATTTCATTCAGAGTCTTCGGGTGGTCACAAATAGCTCAGTAAAAGCCAGTTGGTATTGCTCTTAGGTAGCAAAGTTCCTATAGAGCTCAGGCAATGAGCTTTGGTGCTACTTTCTATTGCAAGTACACTTTCACGTGGGAGGCACATGAGCTTTATGATACTAATAATCATATTCTTTAGAATTAATAATTGCACATTGTCCTGGGAGAGGGATCCCTCACATGTTGTTTTTCCTTACTCTTTTTTAGGCTTAAGTACAGATGATGTTGCATCCTGTCTAGCTCCTTGAGACAAATTGTAAGTTGTGCATATGACAACTATGTGCCATCATTACAATTTTACAGATATTTGCCAAATTTTTCAAGGAAAGGCCTCAACCAATTAATCATATCATAATCAGCTAGAGGAGGAGAATGAAAGGAAATAACTTGATTTAACATACTTGGAAATTGGAGCGTTTTCTTTGACAAATACTTGTACTCCTACTTCAGTATGAAGACTGTGTACTCCATGCCCCCCATGAGGCTCAGTCAGAGTGAGTGTCACTGTCTGCTGCAATCTCTTCCATGCCACTTACTAATTAGGTGTGTAGTTGTTTTTGGGAGATATTACAGCATATGTGCACATTTAAGTGCACCACAATTGTTGTGAACTCATGTGCGGTGGCTAAAATGGTTGATTATCTGTCCCGATCCAGCCCTGGTTAAACCCTGTTGCTGTCTTAAACCATCTTCGCCATCGTGCCGCTGCTTTCTTTTGTTGACCAGCAAAATAAAATTGTGTTACTCACTCTCACAGAGTACAGAGATGTGTGTGGCTTGTTGGTGGCACACTTAACGCAGCTACATTGAGTTCCTTAGCAAGCCCTTAAAATGAGGGAGGCTGCTTGAGATGTTCACACATCAAAAGTAATTAATTCCTCTAAAGTTGATAATTGCAGCGTTAATTATACTTGTTTACATCTTCAGGAGGTATCAGAAGGCCCTATGCCTATTCATGAGCCCTTGATTAAAGATGCAGTTTAGCAATGAAGTGGGTTCAGTCCTAAGGCACCCGATGGTGCTAAAAGTAAATGACATTAATGCATGGTGATTAATGCAATCACCAGTTTGTCTACAGTAAGATTATGTGGGAAAAAGAGAAAAGGTTAGTATAAAATCTAGTTGTGTACAGGACAAGAGAGAAGTGGATTTTATTAGGACTGGCACCCATCATCACGTTGGTGCATCTGTTTCAAATTTTGAAATGAATGATAGATTTTACAGTTGAATTATTATTTGAGTAAGCACTTGTAATGCAATTGCTGCATCCTGCAGGGAGTAGCATCAGGAGTTTGACTCCCTCTGTCTCCATAACTGAGCTGAACTTTCAAAGCACAGTTGTCTGCCTGCAATCAGTGTTTACAGTCGGTATGGACATTCTGGATGTGGTGAAAAAAAGCGATAACTTGTAACTATTCACTAAATCTACAGCTCTGGAAATGTGAGAAGATGGTAATAGCAGTTTCTTTTATAACTTTGTTTTTAAATGTATTTAGGTTTTGTCCTTACACTCCCAAAAAAGATCGACAATCCACAAACTGCTGATGATGGTAGCACGTAATGCCTCCTCAGCAAATTGGCAAACAGTGGTCGTAACTCTCCTCCAAAGTTCCTTCCAAAACCGCTGCATTTGAAATTGGAAGTCTCAAGTAAAAAATACATATTTTGCTTCTGCCAGTCTGACAAAGGAATCAGTGCAGTAGGTTGGTGCAGTAGTGCAGGGATCTCCCACTGCAGATGGCTTCCTTGTGGGGGCACCCGGACGCCTGATTGAAATACATCATGATAGCCATTCATACTTATGTCAAATATACAGAGACATGGACAGTTTTAGCTGCATCTGACAGAAATCTGAAAACCCATTATTTTCCTGGCTTAGAAAATAGGCTTAAAACACGACCATACAAACATACTACATGCGAGCACTGACAGGAAGTAAATGAAGAGATCATATTATGACCATAGTGGCTTTTCTGGTTTAGCACAAAGCCCTTAATGACCAAACTTTGTCTAACAGAGCTCACAGTGCCATACTTACCCAATAGATCAGATTGCTCTCTCCTTCTCTTCTTCCTATCTGTCCATTCTCCTATTATAGCTACTGTTATGATTAATAACATCATTATATTTAGGATTAACCAGTCTGAGAGTACTTAAAAACACTCACTCTCTCTTTTATAAAAAACTACTTTCCTCCCCCATTGCTCATCTCAACCCTCCTTCACTTGAATGCTGCAGCTGGTAAGAAATATATAATTGGCTGATAGCCAATACCTTACAGCATACGCTACTGGGTGGCGTGCAAATTTTCACAAACATAATATTTGAGTTTGTACTTTGTAATAATTCTAAGATTCTTACAATCATGAAATGTATCAAAAACCTACAAATCATTAGTGATTGTAACGTGCTGTAAACTGTATATACTCCATGTGTTCTCGACAGGTTATTCCTAGAGACTGACTAACAGTCTTGCTACAGTGCAGGGGTCAGGTGAGGCCATATCAATAACACAGCACAGCGGGGCCCGATGTTAAATCTGTCTGCAGGCTGTGGGAAGAGGTGTTGTCAACACTAAGTCAATCAGAAGAAAGCCTGTACACAGCGGTGTGGATGACTGATGGGGAGCCCCCCTCGCTGGAGCCAGATAAGCTCCATCTCAGCCTGTCAGAATCAGAACGCTCAGCACTGTTAACAAGATACTTTAACATCACTGAAACCAAGGGGAAATATAACTGAGAGTGAAAATGAAGAATAGCAATGGTTATCTCCAGGAATACAGTAAAATTGAGAGTAAAATACATGCATAATCCCACTATTTCTAAAATGACTGCCACTGCTGCTTTAGCTCTATTATCATACTATGGAAACAACTTTACAAATGTGCTGCTCTAGAGCTCTATCTGTGCCACACAGGAGGCACTAAGGTCTGATTTTGAGTCTAATACATAATCATAATAGCTATATTCAGATAAAACAAGATATAGACTTACGGTTAAAAGCTTAACGTCACATTAATGTGCAAAGTCTACAATCAGTGCGTTCTACATCTATTAGGGGCCAGTGGGGGTACACACAATTCTTCCATTTTACTGAAATGCACCGTATTTTTATGTAGCACTGAAGTAGTTTATCAAACCTTCAGAGGTAGTTACAAGGTATGAGCAAGTACACCCTTCTCTATATCTGTTCAACTAAATTATCGAAATTCGTACTCTGACTCACACCAGTAGTTGGTATTTTAAGCCTGACATGGATATGGGTGGATCAGAACTTGGTATAATTATTGATTATTAGAAAACTTTATACAGAACAGCCTAGGAATTGAGCTTCAGAACAATGTTTTTGATCACAAGAGTAAGAGAACTATTCAGAACAATGGTTTTATAAACTTCAGTGAATCAATGAACAAAACACATGCAGTATTAAGAAGTAAAATGTTGACTATTTCTTTAGACATATCTTCATTATCTGATAGATATGTAACAACCCTGTCGCACAGCAGAACAGTGTCACATTGTCGTTTAACAATCACATTATATGGGCTATGACTGAATTGTTTGGGTGTCCAGTCACACACTTTTGATAATACATAAGACTTTGGCGATTAAATATGTTGTTTGTGGCTTTTGGGCTAAAACCTTCGAGTAAATGGTATATTCCTATCAGGAAGAACACATAAATACTGTAATCATGGCGATTAGGGTGCCAACATTAGTTTCTTTAATGTGCTGCACCTTTAGTTTTGGATTCACTGGGTCTTACTAATGCCTGATGCTTTTCATAGTAGCCATTCAATAGCAACTACTAGCGAAAAATGCAACTTGTGATTTCCATTTATTATTATTTGTGGTTTATAGGTATCTTGCTTACGTTTCTATAAAAGCTGACATAACGTTAAATAATAGCAATAGTCAATTTAAATCATAGTTATCACTTCCATGTAATCTGCTGCACAACATGAACACTGAGACATAGAGAAAAGTGGAGCATCTCTTTCAAACCTGAGAGGCAACATTCATGCATGCATAACCAACTATGTGTGGTCTGTTTGTTCAGCCATGTGTGCAAAGGAGCCTCATTTTCCATTCTGATCTTCTCCTCCTCCTCCTCACTCGGCTGTTAGTGGATCACAGGATTTCCAAGACAAACTCCTCACTGCCCCTTCACTGTGTAATTATCGACAGCCATGAAACCCCCGATGATTTATTTCCATTATATTAGCGGGAGATAACATGTAAATCTGGACAATGGCTGTCATTTAAGGATCAGTAGAGGGAAACTTTGCATACATATTGATTCTGGTCTGTTAGCTGGTCAGAGTCAGGAAATTAAGCAGTGAGTCATTCGTCTGGTCTAGTGGAAGATGCTTTGTGATGGACCAGGCTGAGAGCACATTACCATTCTTTCACTGTAATTCTGTTCTTCACATAGTTAACCCACAAAAGATTCAGATTTCTCAGGGAGGAGGGGAAATAGAAATGTTATATACTACATAACAAATGTCTGTACATTTAGCAGATTGAACCCAATGGCTCCTTTAAACAATCTACATTCAAAATTTAACAAACTGAGGAATGTGAAAGCAATAACAAACTGCAAGGTCAGCACTTGCAAACTGTATTGTAAGAAATGTGAGTTACAAATTTGTTAGGCACAGTTAGTCTAGAATATTTTCATTCGATGCAAAGGTCTACTCAAAAAAAGAATAACAATCAGTGAGCGGATACGGAAAATATATCACACCACATTTTCTTGCAATATAGACAAAGGAAAAGGTATTTTTCCTTGAGAAAATGGATTGTTTATTTCTGTTTTGGTGGGTTTAAGTGAAAAAGTACACAGGTCTTATTGTACCTCAAGTTAAGCTACTACTAAATCAAAGATAGACAGATAGATCTCAATTACTCAATCAAAATACAGTCAATTGTAGGCTTTGTATTACCATCTTCCACAAGGTGCTACCAATAACACAACCTTACAGATTATGGGACCTTTGTTATAATACTCCTCATCAGGGGAGAATTATATCAATTATTATAATTAGCTGTGTAGCTTTGCCTCTTTGTGTATACAAAGTCTATACAAACAGCCCTCTATTCAATTGGAGTCTCTTTTGGTCCAATGCCAGATGTCTCAACAGCCTCAGTGGGCACAGAACTGCTGCCTAAAGACTCTTTTGGCTGCGCTGGGTCTTGTGTTGAAAGCAGGCACTGACTTGAGGGATTTAACACGAAGATGATGACGTTCAGTTTTGTTAGTTTGTTTGTGTTTAGTTTTGTGGCAACTGGTTTTAAGAAGCATACAATATTGATAGCTACTTTCAGCTAGCTAGCTAATGAGTATTTCCACAATCCCTCTCCCAGGATGGACAAAAGACACAAGAGTCAGGAAAAACTACAAAAAATTAACTTTTAACAGGTTAAGTAGAAAGTTGAAACATAATCTCTGCTGATTCGTCAGCTACAGATTCACACAACCAATCTTCTGTTTGCTACATTCCAAAGGTTATATTGGATTCATAGCTGATGACTGAATTTCACTGAACTTGCTGCCATGTTTATGAAATCAATTTGATTCAACTTCTGCTTTATGGCATTAGGCATTATCGTGACATTAGCCATTAGAGGATGGTTAACTGTTGGCATAAAAGGATGAACATGGTGAGCAATAAGACACAGATAGAATTATACAAAAAAATGTTAAAGCTACAATCTGCAGCAAAAAGTGTTTTATTATCAGAAAAATGTTATCAACTAAAGTGTAGAGGTTCGGCAGAAAATAATAAAACATGAGAAGATCTGAACCAAGCACACTGTGTGACGGCCGTCTGACCTAGAAACCTTCCCCCTGACTACAATAACTCTCTCTCTCACACACACACACACACACCAACAAACCCACACACAATTATACTGCAAAAACAACTTCGGGGGCAACAATGCATCTGCTGCAATGATATCCTTGCCACAGATATGTTGGACTAATTGAAGGTTAGCAGAAAAATCCTCCTTCACATCATTGATTGGTATTTCTCATCTTCTGCAGGAAGAGAAGGGGTTCGGGCTCGGCGTAAATCATCACAGGAACACCCCATGAACCTAGATACTGGTCCCCTTGACAATCTAGGACCAAAGTAGCATAACTAATAGCTGGTCCAAGACAATCCTGAACCAGCTCTAACTATAAGCTTTATCTCTAAGGAACACCACCTTTAAATGCTGAATATTACTTTGGAATCAGAATATAATGCAGGGTCATCTCACAAATCACCACCAGGCCTGGACTGGTCACAGGGCAGGTCAGGTCCATGAAGTCATGCTGCCCATGCCAGATTTTAACTGTGCCGTCTGCAGCCTGAGCCAGAATCAAAATTCATCGGACAATTCCTCTTTTTAGTCCTCAACTGTCCAGTATCGGTGAGTCTGTGGCACAGGCAGCCTTGAATTTATGTTCTTGGCTGACAGGAGTGGAACCTGATGTGGTCGCTGCTGTTTTAGCAAATCCTCTTCAAGGTTACACATTGTTCCTTCTGTGAGGCTATTCTGCTCAAACACAGCTATAAAGAGGGGTTATATAATAGTTACATATCGTTTCTGTCACTCTGTATTTAGTTTTCTCTCCTAATCTAGAAGTACAAATGACCGATACTAATATCCATGGCTGTCAAACGTAACGGGGTACAAGTAGTTGGTTGTTTCGCCTCTTGTTATAGTATTTGTGTAGATATATTCACTGTACTTAATTTTCAGCACATCTAAGTCTCAAAAGCTTTTACATTCTTTTTTCAGCTCTTGAGTCTCTAACAAAGTAAGCCAACATAACAAACCTACATTCATATTGGTGTGTCTCCTAATAAAGGGGCTGAGCGTGTGAATTCCTTCCTCGTCCTTTTGAGTTTCTTTGCCTCTAACAAGCTGTTTCTGCTTTCCAGATTCAAGTGCAACTCCGACAGGCACCGAGCAGCCTTTCAGAGCTGCTTCCTCTGCCCCACTTTTATTTGAGTCTGGTGCTGCCTTAATTTAAAAAAACAAGGGAGCCATAACGAGTGCGCCTTGATATCCACCCCCGCAGATTTTCCATGCACATCTATACATCCATTGTTCTTGGACTCTGTGTGACCCCTGGCTGTTTGAATTTCATCACCGTGCAGCAGAGCTATTTAGCGCCACCCTAATATCGCCACACATTTCAGTTCAATAACTTCTCCCTTGTTTAATGATTAAAATAAATAGAGTTTTATTCCTCACCATAAATGGAAGTGTGTTCCCCTCTCTCCCCAACGCGTCTGTTGGCAAACGATAATGCGGGCCGTGAAAATGTGCCATCGTCTATTTATAGGCTGGCAGCATATTAACTTGTCTCTGACATTTCTCTCTGAAGTATGATTGTCATTTTACTGCTCACACAGGACCTGACTGAGGCCCTTGAAGCTTCACCTCCTACACAGAGCTGAGGGACGGGGCCATCAGTGCAAGACACTACCTGTGTTGGTCTCATGTGAGACATTTTTTGCAACTACATCAGTAATTACACAGCTATCTTCACAGTTAAAGAAGATATGGTCATTGTCTTTTCAATGGCATGGTGTATGTGTTATAAGTATAACCATGGGGCACGTAAATACTTATTGAAAAGCAAATGTCTGTTAAAAAGCAAGTAAAGTCGACTTGGTGGACATGTACTCCTTGGAGATAGTGATTCCCATGAACCTGAATATCTCCATAGCATACACAGCTATGTATGGTGAGCATGCGGCAGGCACATAACATTTCTGATGGGGATTACCAAGTTTGGGAACCATCGTGTTCAATGCGAAACACACCATGATGTCATTCCTGGTTGGTGCACCCTCGCACCAGGGACACTAGGGTGACTATAAATAACTTTAAGAAGATATCCCTGCTGTTCAGTGAGTCTCGGTAACAGAAGGCTATCGGAAATATAAGGTGTTTTAAACCTATTTGAAATTATTAGAAAAAAGTTTTTAATGAGTGTTATAAGACTGGCTGCAAATGATTTAATATAACGCAACATCTAAAGCACTTTTTAGTGCTGCGATGGTGATATAAAAGTCACATGTTATTGCTCACTGTATAAAAAGGTCACTACCACGAATCCAGGATTTTATTACTTTATGAACAGTACATTACATTATGAGTTTTTATTGGATATTAAGTTCCAGGACAGTGTGTGCCTCTACTTTATTAAAGAATGGTATAGTGTTTAGATGCAAGATGTGTCGACTGACCATGAGCAGCCAGCACATCCTCCAGGTTTTCATCAATCTGGTAGTCAGCAGCTTGTTTTGCAGCATATGGAAACTTGCAACCAGTCTCTGTCCATTAATTGGCACAGTAATCATAGGCCACGTTTTAAAATGATGGGGTTGTCTGAAGGGAAGGTCATTGGGATTTTTATGCTGATGGAACTACATAGAAAAGAGGACCTCGTCGTGTAGAGCAGCTTAGCAAAGAGGGAATGAGTTGAACAAGCCCAGTGTGGCGGTTACACAAAAGCCTTTGATAGTGAAATGAAAATCCTTGTAAAGTCAGTGAGGAAGAACTGGATACACTGTGTGTTTATGCTGCTGAACCCTTTCATGCATTTGTGTCCCTTCCAGAGTGAGACGATACAGAGAAGGTGACAGAAATGACACTTTTCCTTCCTTTTCAAAATGCATAACTGATGACGACAGGGTGTGATATTTTAATAGCACCGGTCTTTCTCATCGTACTCTGGTGAAAATGAGCTTGGAGAAATGTGGAAATCAAGCTTCAGTAATGCTCGGTCAAAACACACATTAGTGCTCATCGATATCATTGCCATATTAACTTTAAGACAACACTATAATTACTGCAGACAAATGAGACCTGCACTGATGAGCCAGGCAGAATTAGATTGGATTCAACGCTGCATAATACACTGGGTATTACAGCAACATATTAAAGGGTATATGGAAGATTGCTCTAGAGAAGGGGATTGTAAGCAAGAGATCAACTGGAAGGTATTATTGTGAGCAGCCAATACCCACAACCAGTTTGATGGGTTCAGTGAGTATTGTAGTGTAAGGCCCGTGGCACACTGGACACGGAGCGGCTTGGCTTTCATTTCCGTGCCCATGTTAACGCCAATTTATTATGTGTTCCGAGTGCCGATCTCAGAACAATAAACAGTGGAAATGATCTTTGACCACAGTTTTAATGATATATCGACGGTTTCTGAAGACAGATCATTAGCATCTGTTGAATATGTCCCAAGCATAAATGTTTGCAGCACTTCCTCCACCTGTTTACAGAATAAAAGCACTCCTGCGTTTCTGTTGACTGAATCCATTCATTTGTTTTAAAATGGTTGGTTACCTTGAATTTTTGGGTTAGGGTTCCTTAATGTATAGTAGGTGATCTTTTTTTTACAGTGATCTCACACACACACACACACACATTGATGTTTAGTACCATCATTGTCAAAGATCTGTTATGTATGGCCATTTTACAAACCCTGAGTCAAAACATAGCTGAGCAGCAGAGATGCCAGCATCCCAGCTGTTCTTCTGCCGTTCCGCGTGCATTGTGCCCAGGGTGTGAAGCCCTTTATTATTACATTCCACACTCAACTTGTCATTAGTTGCAAGTCAGATGCGTCTTCAAAGTGTAGCGGAATGGCTGAGAGAGACAGTGTGCCTGGTGAGTTAAGGATGACAAAATGTGAAATGAAGATAGCATTTAGCCTTGAGGAGGTTGCTACAGTTGTGGATGATAAATGGGAGGCAAGCAGCAGAATAAAGGCAACGCTTTTCATGTTAATGGGAAATACAGTTGCATGTAATTTATAATAACGTGGTCTGATATAGTTTCATGGCTTTATTGACATTTTTCTTGGAACTGAGTTTTGACATGTGAGTCTTCTTGAATGTCCTCAGATAAACTCAGAGGCTGGCTCAAACTACAGGTCAGAAATTGCCCCCAGATTATTTCAACCATCTGATTTTATTTGTATTTCACAATTCCCTGATACAGACATTCACAGGATGCATGGGCGCTGCTCAGTTTCCCTTTATGAAAAGCATTGATCATAAAATCATTCATTTTTTAGATAAACCAGGTAGGATGAACAACCTTTTTTCTTACTTCTTTCTGTTTGTCTGTGAAAAGGTTTGAAGAAACACGTCATCCAGAAATCCTTTGTGTATTGACATCACTTAAGTGTCCACTAACCCTTTAGAAACTAGATTCTCACATTGCTTCTCTATTTTCCCCTAAATAAAACATGTCTGAAACGTCTGTCTGAAGGGTTCACAGAAAAATTTACAGTGTTCCAGTGTATATATTGAAATCTTTATTTTGCCGGTCCTCGTTGAACTACATTAGATTGTGTTTGCCGGTCCTGCTGGCTCAATAGTTCTGAGAGATTAATACATATCTGAATTAAACTGTTTCAGCCGGCACACTTTTCAAAAGCATAAGCATGCAGAGCTTTGCCTCGAGCAGCAGGATGTGCTTCCCTTCAAGGGATGTGTCCATCAGTTGAGCTTCGTGTACTCTGCTGCCCTCGTTTTCACCGGTTCCAGCTCCGCCTGCTCACTTGTGCGTGTGCCTGGACTGAAATGGAGTCTCTGTCAGTCGCCAGTGGGCAAAATAAGGATAAGAGGAGAAAACCCCAAAAAGGTCCCAGCGAGCAAGGACTTGCTACAGTAAGGGCTGCAGATGGGTGGGAATGGAACAGACGAGGCAACATGTACAGCAGTCACTTTCAATCAGCCAGTTTTAAACTGCTGGTCGTGTCCAAAAAATGGGTCAGCAGTCTCGCTTTGGAAAACCAGAATAAAGTGTGTTTCCATAAGTCCTAGGGCAGTGGAAATGTAATTTATTCCTTGAATCTTTGAGCCCACAGCCAAACTGAAAAGCCTAATGTCTAATAAGTATCTCATTTAGGCCTGAGGCTGAAAAGGTTTCAGAAGGCCTTATCGCAGGGATACTCACTGGCCCAAAATCCCTATTGAGTTTTGAATATCAAAGCCTCCTACAACGGAAGATATAGATGTTAGTGAACCTCGAGAGCCACATTTTTTCCTGCCTAACTTTCGACACTGCACTTTCTCTGCCTTCTGTGGGTTAACCTCCTACATACATAGGTACCTTGATGCCTTTCATCGTCTATTTCGGACTCAACTTTATACAAGCGCTGGCTCATCAGTGCTGCTGCGAGAGCCAGAGGCACAAGTGAGAGGCCAATAACTCTGACGCTATTTTGGTTGCAAGGAACCTTTATCATAGTGCACGTTCTACTGGGAGCCGTGTGAAGTTGTCCTGCGGTGACTGCAATCCCCAAACTCTTTAAGTCGTGGTCATTAGAGTTGTGATCACCACTAATTGGTGCTCACCTACGTCTTCAATATTGGCAGGATCTATGTAGTTGGACCCAGAAGTGGAGTATTAACAAAAAGTGTTTTTTAATGAAAAGAAAGTATTTCACAGAAAAAGCAACTAAAGGCACACAGGGGAAAACGCTGGAGGCTTACACAGGAGAGAAGCAGAGGACGGGAGCTCAGGAGACAATGCACAGGAGATCAGGACAGACATAACAACGACAATCCAACAAGGACAACGAGAAGCACATAGATTTATACACACACACAGGGACGGCAGGGGCAATTGGACACAGGTGGAACACATGAGGACTGGTGCAGACAATCACAGACAGGAAGTGAAGCAAGAAAACACACTAGGAACTGAAACTACAAAATAAAACAGAAAACACAGGGATGTATGAGAAACTCGGGGAGGTACTAATAAACTGAAAAGACTTCTTCAAAAAGAGGAGGAAACTAAACACTGGAAAATACCAAACCATGACAAATAAGATTCAAAGTGAAGCTGAGGTCATCCAGGCATCTATGCCGTCTTACGTTCTTTTGATTACGATTCCTATTCCTCAACTAACTGAAGAAGTAGTTTATCTAAGACATTTTAATAAGACAACAAACTGTTTTTTTTTCAATTTAATTAAGACCCTTGGAACACTGGTGATGCTCTGACTTTTCACTTTGGTTAATAACAAAATAAAATACCCCTCACTGGTTATGTGAGGGGTAAGAGCACATCAACAAAAAAACTATATTTACAGCATTTGTGAGAAAAGACAGGGAAGGTGTATCAATGTTTAAAGCATCTTTGCAAAAATTAAATGTCTGATAAAGGACAGCCAGGCAGCAATGACTTTAGACTGTTGCTGATTGAAAAAACAATTACGTTTTTAGCCCTAACAATGAAGTTCTGATTCAAATACCAAGTAATGTCAGGGAATTCCCAAGTCAAACTCCAGTCCAAGTGCTTAAGGTTATTTTCCGAGTTCTAAACAAGTCATTGTGCACTCTGTTGCCTACAAAGTCACATTTAGGGCTGCAGCTTTCGAGTATTATATCGATTATTCCATTGATTTATCAGATAATAAACACTTCTGCATGTGTGTGTGTGTGTGTGGGTTGAACCAAAATCGTGATGTCCCCCCTTGCGTTAGACACTGACGAATTCACAGGGGGACAATGCACAAGAAATGGTTGTGAAAACAAGCGAAACAGAAAAAACAACTAGAAGGAGATCTCAAAAACCCTAAGCAGGAAAAACATAGAAACATCACACTGCGGAAAACACAAGGAAGTCACAAGAGATGGAGATGACACTGAGCAATACAAGAGACCGTCTACAAAACTCGCCCCCAGCACGTGGATTAAACAAAGCGTTTAGTGATCCCTTGACTCGAGATACCCTAGGAATTGTTTCAGCCCTAGTAACATTAAATGTACTAAATTAACACAATTAAAAAGAAAAATTCATCATTTTTTTTAACAGTGATTAAACAATATTTGGAAATTACACACATTTTCAAATTAAACACAAATTCTCTAATAGGCAAAACAAATGAGAGTGTATATTGAATACTGATTTGGTACTCTATCCTAATGGTAATAAATCAAGTTGATCTGAGTGGGTGGGTGAGTGAAGTGTGGGAGGAGGTGAGGGAACGAGTGAGTTACTTTTTACAGTTTGTAAGAATGTTCTTATTCATCAGAGTTAGACTTAATATTTCAATAAAAACTAAATCAATGTTTGACAGGTCTTCTGAATTTGGAAAACTCCCAGTTGATTGGATAATACTTTCTTTTATAGGGATGGAATTACACAGCAAAGGAGAAGACAGTGCTCACAGCAGAAAATTAATCTTTAGGTAGTCCTGAATATATCAAACAGGAGAGCTGTCATCTCAAATTGCAAACCATGGAGAAAAAAGTGAACAAGGATGGTTATTTTCTCCTTTGTGGTTTAACCTAGGCATAACACATCACCCTCAAATCCGAGTTACAATTAGACTGGTTATTCTTTCATTGATTTCTGGATACTGCTAGTTTACGATGAAGTATTGATAGGAGCACCGGAAGCAGGCACGACTAGGACCCTCATGGCCAGAGGGAACAAGGATAGAGGAATCATCTTGTTCATTGCTCAAAAGAGAAGGGTGTAGTCAGTATCTATCACATATATCAAGGTAATGACTTAGCTAGAGTGATGAAGTGTCCAAAGCATCCATCTTTTGTCCATTGCGGTTGGCCTCCTCCAGCTAAATGAGATGGTCTTCTTCATCCTCCTCAACAGAGAAGATCACCTTGGTTAGATTAATCAGTTAACCTTTCGTTCTTTGAGGAACCTCTTTCTTAACAAGAGGACTGACCAGCAAATGGTGCCTCAGCCACTGAAGGGAAAACGCTGGATCTAAAAGGGGTGCAGAGATTCCATCTGGACTCTTTGACATTTTCAAACTGAGAGAGAAAGAAACGTCTTGCTCAAGGAGGCATTGAGAGTCCTGATGAGTCCGCCCAGGAAACAAAGTCAAGACTTCAACCTTTCCAAATTGTGATTTAAAATAAAAGACTGAGGGTATAACAAAGCTGATGGTGACTCTGTTGTCCCCCTGTGTCCAATCTGTTCCTTCTCTGAATGATTTCAGGACATCCAACAACTCCTTCAGCAGATTCCACTCCAATGCTGAGAAAACAGCTCGGTGTGCCTAACTCTTACCAGGTCTTGTCATGCTGCCTTCACCTGTCTCAGTCTAGAGACAGAAGCTTGCCCATTTCCCCAAATTCAGCTTCCAATGCCGCTTTAAATGTTGTGGTTAGGTGCAGGAGTGAGCTAACTTTGGATAACTTTGAAAGGGTAGGAACTATCAGCTGTGTTTCCTTTAAGCCATCCCCAACCACAAGCTGGAGAACAACAGCAAAACACTGTAAGTGCCACTGTTTGGCCACAGGAGCATCTACTGTTTAACCCCCTTGCAAGGAGAGGCAATTCCAGAGCTCTGGGCCATCAAGGTCGTCATCATCATCTTTTTCATGTTCACTGGATAAGCCCACTGTGAATGTTTGCAGTATTTCACTTATGAAATCCGACATCTCTTTAAGATGAGTTCTCAGATTCTTTCAGCTGTGTACATGGGGGCCTTTGAAGTGGTTGCAAGGCAGGATATTGGACCTCAGCTGACTCTTTTCTCCTTCACTCACCATAAAAATGCACTGCAACTCAAAATAACCCCCTCATCCTCCGGTCAGAACAAATTTCCACTGTGAAGGAAATCGTGTTCTCCGCTGCTGAGCTGAGTTTTCAATGTTACCCGTTTGTCATCAGCAATGTTTTCCACTTTTGCTGTCAATGTCCTGCAAACTGCAAAAGCTGTATTTACTTTCAACCACTGATAGAAAGAAACTGGAAGGGGGCGTGTTGCAGCCACGGACCATTTCCGACAGTATAGCACGTGAAAGGGCTTCATGTTGGTGAGGAGTTGAATGGCTAAAGTATTTTTCAAATCTGTAGGAGACAAGCGTGCTCTTATTACCTTTCATATCCACACATGCACTCACTAGCACTCTTACAGTACAAACATTGTAAATAGATAAAAAATTGTAATTTTTTTAACCAGCTAACACCTCAGCCACATTGTGGACGTCATGCAGAAAAAATCCACATGCACTACAAAGTGCCACATTTAAGTGCTATATAAGTGCAACCATTTTCAGATGAACAGATCCTGAGCAGCCTTCTGAGGGAGAAGGGGACTTACTCCTCTGATGTTGTGTAGCATGTATCTACAAGAGGGGTTGTTGCAGTAATGTTGGCAGTAATGTTAATAGTCTGTATTTATATAACGCTTTTCTAGTCTTGATGACCACTCATAGCTCTTTACAGTACAGTTTACATTCACCCATTCACACACACGTTCACACAGTGCATCTATTAGCAGCCCTTTCTTGTTCTATGAGGGGCAATTAACGGTTCAGCATCTTGCCCAAGGGCACTTCGGCATGCAGATGGGGAAGAATGGGGATCGAACTGCCGACCATAAGTTTGGAGGACGACCGCTCTACCCCTCAGCCACAACCGCCCCACAGAGTAGTGGGGAAAGGTCAATGTCGAGTGTCACACACAGGTTCCTAGCACTCTGGGTGGGGGGGCACCACAGAGTTATTAAAGGTTATAGTCAAGTCATTGGTGGGAGAGCCTTTCCCTGGAAGGAAAAGTATTTTGTGTTTCAGCGATTTATGACTAGATAAATTTGATCGTTTTCTTGAAAAGCAACAGAGACAAGCAGACACACAAAGTCACACACACTCACATACATTTAGGTGTATTATATCTTTCTTCACTGCTGACAGATTATTCTTTTCAAATCAGAAAAACAAAAGACAACATTTTGGCAAACACTGATGTATTGATTGATAACAGAGTATTTAGTTCCACAGCTCCAGTTAGTTTCTAGCATCGGAGATGAAAAAGGAGGTGTTTAGAATAAACACAATAAATGAAGCTGCCAACTGCCATCTTTAGCCAGCTTGCCTGGGCTGCGTAATACAGAGGCATATTTACAGCATTACATTTCTTCCCCGTATCTGCCCCTGCACTCTTGTCTGCCATTGAATATTTTCCCTGAGAAATTGGCAGTGCAATCAAAGTATATTAGGTGTCACTGAACAGTGCATCTTATCGAGGAAACACACAAGCAAAGCAGATGAAATTGCTTTTGAACATCAAGAGAGACCAGAGGCGGAGCAGCCACGGTGAAAAGTGTTAGGTGGCAGAAATATTCCCCGGTAATAAATCTACCTATTTGGTGTCAATTTCTTTTTTTAAGGGTTTAAACAATGGTCAGAGCATTTTCCAATACTTTTCTTTTGACAGTCATTTTCAGACAGCATATCCCCTTTTGCATGTTTACAAATGAGCACGATTAATCGTTGGAAAATACACTTCATATTTCACCCAAAAGTGATTTGAGCTGCCATAATCGTATGTGCTCTTTCACATAAGACTACTTTGTCACACAATTAAAAAGGAGACAAAAACATCTTTGAAGATGTAATATACACTTCCCCATCTTCTTTTTATGGATCCAAAAACATTTCAAGCCAGGCATAGAGGGGACATTTGTAATTGATTTTAAAAGCATCAGAAAATGTATTCCTGAATTTTAGTAGAAGTGGGGATTAGCTGCCTGTTGTACCAAAGCGCTGCAAATATACAGTTTAGTTCACAGTCGGGTATTATGAAAAGTGGACATGGTTTTGTTGAAAAACATTTATTAAAAACTGTATTTAAAATAAATCCCAAAATTAGCAACTTTTAAAGATGTTAACTTGTTAGATTAAGTTAATTATTAATTACATCTTTTATAAGACCAATGACCATATTTTTCTCTGGATCTGAAAGATTTAATGGCGCCATCTTGCAAGTAATATAATTCTTTACTTGAATGAGATAGAACATTTGATATGAAATAAGAATGTAAAGTTATGGCTGTTAACTGTGTGCTATTTATGTATGCTACTTATGTTTAGGACAAAGGGTTTAATGTATTGTCCATTGGCAAAACTGTTCAAAGTACACATAGTACATTTAGTTCATTTTGTGGATTGCCGTTGATGTAATACCATTTATGATCGGAATTGTGAGAGTTGCTTATTAAGTTTAAAGTTACATTTTTCTTTAAATAATCGACAATGGTTAGGGTTACGGTATAGTGTTAGATTAAATGGTATCATTATTCCCTGTTGTTGAGAAAACATTTATAGATTATGATTAATAACATCATTGCATGCATATCACATTTTAAGTCATCGAGAAAATAGAAGTACATATAAGTCATTCATTTATGTTGCATATCATTTTTTATTGATTCATTTATTAATTTATACATTTTTTGTCAATCTACTTAATCTTACCAATCTATTTTCTATAACACAGGGGTTTCCATGAAACAAAGACTAGTGAATATTTTAAGTCTGACAAAAAAAAATCATGTTATAAGAATCACTATTGAGACAATTACTGTTTCCTTATGTCAGGATGTGTTCTCTCTCTTTCACTCCAGGAAGCACCATCCACGCATGCTGTAGCAGACAAATGGTTTTCTATCTTCACAGGAAACTAACCTCCATTTTCCATCCTGCTCCAAATCTGCAACACCACATACGACTTTCATCGAGCCAAGTGGGTGTCCCGACTGATGCCAGGAGCTGAATGAGTAGATACTCCCGTCGGACCAGTAAATCTGAGGATCTCTGTACAAACCGATCCATGCCGGGTAGAGAAGTGTTATCAAACTTTTGTATCTTGTCTCTTTCAGTGTCGTTCCTCACAGTGGCCAGATCTGTGTGTTGTTCTCTGCAGTGCCTCTGAGCCTCAGACCAAGTCTTTGCTGTATTCACTCGCACAAAGCTAGGATCCTCTAATGTTCCTGCAGTTAACAAAAGAGGGATTGTTAAGATCACACAATAGTTTTCAAAATCATATCTTATACATTATGTTGTATAGTAAAAAGATCAATATAAAGCACAACATTACCATTGTAGCAGACAAATGGCCTCTGTCTACTGCAGTTATTATCATACCATGTTTCCACTTTGTCCACATGACCCACACAGAACTGCATTGGCTTCCCATATATGTTTGGGTTCAGTAGAATACCAGTTCCTATATTCCGCTCCACTGTGGTTGAACCCATCCGACCACTTCCAGTCAATATGACTGTACAGGCCAATCCAAACCTCAGAGCTGTGACCAGCTGCGGAAACTGTGTCTTTAAGTTTCTCCATTTCATCAGTGTTTTCAATAATGGCCAGGTCTGTGTACTTCTCTCTGCAGTAGCTCTGAGCTTCAGTCCAAGTCATTTTATCAGACACAAAGTGGTACTGATGGAGGAGGCATGTGGAGAAGGTGAGGCACCCTGAGGATGAAACCAGTATTTTGTGTTATGTATGAAGACTCAAATTAATCTCTATATTCAGATTTCCTGTTAGACATCATACAAACTGAGAAATTCACTGACCTGAGAGACACAAGACACCGATGAAGATCCCTTCCATCCTGATGCTGCTCTGTGGACTGCCTGTGCAAGTGTTCACATCTAACACCAAACCTAGACAGTTCTAGTGCAGCTTTAGGGAAATATAACACAAGCTCCTCCTCTTCTACTGACAATAGACAGTGTTCTGTCGAACTCTTTATGCAAAAAGGCAAAGATGCAAACAGCAACATTGTTCTCATTTACCTATGGAGGCATCTCACTATGCAGATAGTTCTGATCGTATCTGACACAGCCTGATCTCTGCCTCCACCCCTGTGCAGCTGGTGAGTGAATGAATGGCTGTTTGTCTTGCTCACACCGTGGATCCAATGATACCTCTGTGACAGGGATGTATGAACTGTTTATCTATTAATGTTGGGATCACCTCTAATTCCATCCAATATGTAGATCAGAGGATCACAAAGATGAAAATAGAAGAAACATTTATGATCAGTATTATAAATAATAATAATAATAATTATTATTATTATATAGCAATCATCTATACATTTTTGTTTCATTATAACAACAATTCTGATGATGTAACCCCACTGGATATTGAAGCCTGCCTTCAGGTATCCAGCGTTTATCTTTACAACATGGATGTGTTCATGGAGACACAATTTGCACAACATGTCTCAGATCCAGTCCTTTTAGGCCCAAGAACCAACTCAGCCTCAGCATGTTGTGTGTTTCCTGATCTCAACCAAAAACAGCAGCTCTACAGCAGCAATGCCTGGAAGAATAATTAAAATTGGTTTTATAAGTCCTCTCTGGCAGGAGTTCTTTGTATTCACTCATCTCCCTCAGGGTTATTTGACGTCATCAGACTCTGTATTATATCTGTCCTGGGTCTATGAATGTGTTTCAGGGTGGATTTTGGAAACTTGCTGATTTCAGTTTAATGTACAGAAGTTTTTTTTTCTGGAATCATATGAGGTCACCCTGACCTTTGACCACTGAAATCTAATCTGTTCATCTTCAACATCTTCAAGTGACACCTGCTCAAAATGTGAGGAAATGATCGAACCACAGACTTGAAATATCATGTTCAAGAGGCCAAAACATGTTTTATAGGTTAACCACCACCAACTGAAATCTAATTAGTTCATCTGTGAGTTTGTGTTCCAAATCCCTCACTAATGTTTACAGATTTTTTGCATGCCCTATGTAATGGACTCAGTGTTTCCCATAATTTATCATGAGAAGTAGTGTACAACCAATGGCCACTAACCAAACAATATATACCATTATGCATTGCACTCGCAGTGATGGTAATCTTAACAGCTCTGTAGCAGAATGACTTGCAGCATTAAGAGGCCAAAAAAACAACAGTATTCTCCTAATATTCAACATGACATCCATACAGCCATAAAGAAGCCAATTTACAAAGAAATTACTCCCCTTGGGTCCATGCATCTAGCAGTATTGATCAAAATAGATCAGAAATAGCCATTCACCAGTTTGAGTCTCATGCCCAGCTCTGTAGATGGTTAAAAAAAAATGCCTATCAATCCCACAGTCCCCAAAACAACTAAATACATTTGTTGGCCTGTCAATGAAAAACAGAATCCGGTTTTAACTCATAACTCATTCATGCAGTAATTTAGATGTAGTTTATAATCTGTAACAGAGTGACTGGCAGCATTAGGAGGTCGAAATCATGTTTATGTCCATTTGGCCTGAGTTGAGTGTCATGAAGGTGACAAGGCAGCAGTAAACAAATAGTGTAAGCAGAGTCAAAGTCACATAGATAGAAAGGGGAAGTTACGCTGAAAAAAAGACCATATGTGAACATACTTCTCCCAGCTCATGGAAATCCAGTCATTCAAAATATCATACATCACTGAGGTCGCAGAACTTTCTTGGCTGTGTTTCCCACTCATGCAAACAACTTTATTTTCAGCTGCTGTATCTTTGCATTGAGCTTGTGCCAATTCAAATTCATTTCTGAATAAACTGGAAAGTTAACTTGAGGTTGTCATGAAAGCATAGATCAAGGGCATTAACGATCCCAAACAGCATGATGAACCCCATTATCACCCTTCCTAAGTTGCCCATGACTCTGATGCTATGCCAAGTCCTCTGGCTCCATTCTCCATCTCTTCAACCCAAATAAACAACCCAAATACAAAACACTTTTTAAGTACAATGCTGAACAACACAATAAATGCTGAACAACACAATAAATAACAAACTTTGACGCCACCCCACGGTCACACCGTGTGAGGAAAAATCTATATTTTAATATATTTTTATCTTCATCTTGTTTTGATGACACTCATCTCAATTTGAAGTTGATCTGATGAAAGCCCTGGTACAGGTATATGAAAGTAAAAATGTGGTATATGACCAAAATGGCCACTAAATGCAAAATAGCAGGCTTCCTGTTGTGTTTTTCAAATTGCACATTTTGTTTGTCTGGTCATGATACACCTGTGTCTGCAGATCGGTCAATGTGAACACGTTTCCGGGGGCCTCGGGGGGCACCATTGAGACATTTTGCGACGCCCATTGAAAATTCCTCCAAAATAAGTACATTTTCACCACTTTCTAAATTTAAGAATTTGAGCATGTTAAGCCCTCAAAAAGCCAATTCATTTGCATGAATAATAATAATGATAATATCAATAAGAATAATCATTACAATTTCAATAGGGCCTCCCACAGTCAGTGCTCGGGCCCTAAAGAAGCAATGTACAAATTGAGGATGTAAAAATTAACCACATTAAAGAATACACATTAAAACATTTTATCAGCAGGAATACATCAATGGATTTCCTTCCATGCAAGATGAAATTAAATTCTCCGTGAGAATTTCTGACCAGGAAGTCCCTTGACCTTGACCTTGACCTTTGACCACACACTTCTAATCACTCTTAATTAAACAATGTTTGGACCGAAGTAGAAGAAATTCCACAAGGCAATCTTTCATGTGCACAAAAATGAGATGGATGTACAGACAGACAACCTGAAAACAGAATGCCTCCAACCATTGACTGCTGCATGATAAGTAGAGCCTTAATTCTGGTGAAAATCGTTACTGTTACCTCCTTTTTCATTAATCCTGCATTCATCCTTGCCACCATGCCCAGCTTCCGTGCACCCCAGTCTGCGTTCCGATCTCTGGGAATATTGTTTGCGGCCAGATAACTCACTGAAGATAAGGGGACGTATGGAAATGGTTGACAGCAGTCCCCTTTCTCATAATTTAGCCTCAGAAGGTACACAGCCATTATCAATTCCTCATCATGACAAACATGAGTACACTTGAAATAGGAGCGTCAGTGCACATTTATATATTACCAAGGAAGAAATACCTTCCCAAAGGGTTCATGAAATCAAAATGCGATTAATGGATTTGTGTGCATGTGTGTGTGTAAACCACAAATTTGAGACTTCTAATGTACGTCTTCTTTCATCTTTTCTCTTCTGCCCCTCCCCTTTCCTCTGCTCAGTCTTCTTTCTTTACTGCTCCCCTGAGCTTTTACCCTCCTCTCGTCCTTTCATTTACTTTATTTTCCACCATCTCTTCTCCCTTCTTCCCCACTGCACTCCTTTCCCCTCCTCTCTTCGCCTCCTCGCCGTAATAGAGTAAGTGGCCCCTATAAACCTGCCGGCAGCTCTCCAGGGTACTGCTGGTGCATTAGGCTTTGGGTGATGGTTTCTGCCTGTTCTCTCTTCTTTCAACCTGGCTTCTTTCTAATCGCTATTCCAGTGGATAACTCCCTCTTCTCCCCTTGGGTAAATGCTTTAAACTATTTGGGAGGCAAAGACTAATATCTGTTTGCTCTGTACCTCAGAGCTAATGACAATGTTTGAAAACTTTTTTTTTCCTCATGTCTGTTTTTTTTTAAATTTTTTGTGATGATCTGATTAGAAGCTTGAAAGCAGTACAGTCTGTGCTGGGCGGGTGGAGGTGAGATTTGTTCATGCGGGCGACACAAGAGTTATGTGTCCACTGGTTGATAAGGACTGCATGTATACACAGACACACTTCTCTCTATAGCTGTGAAGACACTTATTTGCATTATGCGTTCCTGAGTTCCTTTCCCCAACTTCAACCATTACAACTAAATGCCTAACCGTTTCTTTCCCCTGAAGAAGCCATCTTGGTGAAATGTTGGGACTCCTTCAATACTCTTGTTTTTTGAGGATAAGTTGACGGATTTAAAACCAACATCTACAATCATGGCCTAGATAAAGATTCCTTGTATTACTTTCCAAGGCTCTGAAAAGCAGACGCCTCATCCATTGTACAGCTAAGACCATGAGGCTCTACCAAAACCAGACCAGCTACCTCCTTTTAATCGTCGATTCCCCTTGACCTCTTTTTTCTCTCTCTCTTCCTGGTTTTTATTCAAACTTATTAATTACAAATCCCTTTCATTAGGTTACTGGTTTGTCTAAAAAATACCAGGTTTTTGAACTGCACAGTAAGTTTCAAGTCAATATTTTACTTGTTTATTCACCATATGTTATGTTTCTGTAATATATTTGTAATAGTAGCCCTAGATGCTTATTGTTAGTTGAAGAGTTATTACACATTTAACCTGTGAAGTGTATCAGACAGTCAAAGTGTGAGACAGCACCACAGGTTCAGTCAGACCCAGATCTCAGGCCAACTAACCAAGTTCCCCAGGAAACAGATCACACAAAAACACATTTTAAATTGTAACAAGCCATCCACCATTCAGAATAAAACATTTCCTGGAGGTATGATGAAAAAAGCCAAGAAACTTCCATACTTTCATCTCTAGCCTTTAGCAAAACCCTGAAATAAGCAAAAAGTTGATATGGTGCAGATTAATTCTACATTCACAATCCCCAAATCTGGACAATGTTTTATTTTCAGCTCCCGTACTTGAAGAGATAAAGGTGCCTATGTTCTCTACAGGCATTTTACTCAGACAGGGACAAAAAAAAACTCAAATACAGAATCCTAGATAGCAAGCTGACAAATAACAGAGATGCTACTGATGTTTGATTCAAAAACTATAGACCTTCGATCCAATATTAAGGTTGGAAACTTCTTTTTAGCACTTCAGGGAATACATTTCTTCCCCTCCCTTCAAAAAGCATTACATGATACTATGGATAACTGGATATGTGTGACACTATATTCACATCACTGCAACCCTAACCCTATAAGTATTAATAATTAGTCTTTTTCGGCCTGAACCGCTAACTCTAACTATCCTTAACCATTCCCTAACCCTAACCGTCCACAACCTTTACCATCCCTGACCATACACAGCTCTGTGCTGAGTGTACTGTACTATTTTAAAATGTACTTTCAAAAGTCAAAATCTTTAAGTGTGTAAAACTGATGTGCTCTGATGTTAATTAAATCTCCCACACACCAGACCTGCACCTGATATGGGAAGAGGAGTGATGAATTAAATACTAATATCTGGAGGTTTAATTAGCGCTCCGGATTTTCATGAGGCCACGAGTAGTTGCCACAGAGATTGGTGAGATAGAAATGTACAGTATGTATGTATGTAGTATGTATGCCATGCATTTATTTTAACTTGACTTTAATATCAATGTTAATGATATAATATCCAAGTGAGGTTGAGTCTGTGTCGGTGGGGACATTCCTAGAAATAAATATTGCATTAATGTGGATGGTGCAGCCTCATATTAATACTATAGTTTTATTGTGAAATAGTCAGCCTAGCACTGTTCATCAAAACTCTGTTCACAGAACAAAATTACAACGGCCATTTTTCTGACAGCCAATCAATTTGAAATATGTCACGCAATCGTGGAACAGTCAGGATCAGCCCCAATGAGCTGTTAGTTGAACGGCTGCAGATGGCAGGCAGCATACCAACTTCTCAGCATACCAACAAACTCCTCTCATTGTGCCCTGCTGTTTGCAGACTCACGCTGTGTGCAGCACAGAATCCAATCGAGGTGGCTCAGGAGAAACACCAATTATCCCCTGACTTTTAAATTAAAACCACAATAGTTCATTTTTCTGCCCCAAGAATTATGTGACATTTATTGTCGCCATCCGTATCAACAAGGACCAAAATCTTCCAGAATTCAACTTTAAATTTGGTAGTATTTTATGATTTTATATATATTAAGTATATTATTTATTGTTTTATTATTGTTTAAATAAAAAACGGAATTCATGTAAGACTGTGATTAGGTGCCTATTTCTAGGTGGCCTTGCAGAATGATAATGGGAGCAGTCAGACTAGTCTTCAGCACCAAAAGGACACTGTGGAGAGGTTCGGCTACACGAGAGTCGTTGAGGACAATCAGTGAAAAGATAAGTTCCCCCGGGCAGTGGACGTCTGGCTAGGGGCACTAAACTGTCCAGTAACAGCAGTGTCTGCTCTAATGATGATGTGGCTGATGCCTGACTTGGCATAGTTTAATAAAGTTGCAGGAGTAACAATTAAAAACCAGGACAGACTGGGCACAGATTAAGAAGTGTGCCTCTGACCTTTAGATTAAAAACAGGGAGGCGGGTGAAGGAACAAAAGGTATACAAAGAAGGAGGAGAATGAAAATAAAGAATGAGGGAAGATAAATAGATTTCTCATTGTGATTAATTATGCAGGTGGCAATTTTCTGACATGAAGCCTTGGCGTTTCGAGGGGAGCCAATAAAGACAAGCTCTTTCTTCTCCCTCGCCACCCTCCTCCTGTCTCTCTCTCCTATAGTGACTCATCTTTCCATCCTTTATCTCCTCTCTGCTTCATTTACTCCCCGTGGTTCACCTGAAATTGATGCTCCTCTCCTCTGATTGTGGTAATTACCCCTGCCCTGCTGCCGCAATGCAATATGCACGGCAGTCACACAAAGTATAGGAGAGGGCAAGGCCAGATTGCTATTCATTGGCCTCTTGATGCATGCTGAGAGACGCTTACCCAGATCCACGTCAAGGACTGGGGATGATGGCTGACTTGTACTCGGAGTATGCATCGCTGCCAGCTGACGACGGATGTGTCAAGATGGAGACAAGTGTGACAGAATGTCAAACTCGTCGTTTGTCTCTGGGTAAAGACTGATTCAGATGATGTCCCTCGCCCCAATATGTTGGAAGTGAGACATTTTAGGCTGTGATCTGTCAAGCTGAAGATGACTGCTCGCTCCGTTGGATGTTTCAAAAGTGTCAGGTCAAACTTTGTGGTGTAACATTGATTTTTGCTGGAGGCCACTTGTGTGCTGGCTAAAATGTTTTAATTCATCATGCCTTGTAATATATGCTGTGCAATGGCTCAAGATAATACAAGGCTTTGAGGGTCAGATATATAATCAATTAATAACAGTCTTGAACATAAATTAATTTGTCTCTAAGCATTCAACTGACAGGGATCAGCTGCAATAAGGTCATTGGGCACCAAAAAGGTTGTAAATGTAAAGTTGCGTGCATGTCCTTTTGTAATTAAGTGAAGATGTTTGCAAATAAATGCTCGATTAGCATTGCCATTAAAACGTAAGCTATAAGATTTCAGCCTGTGCTCTGATGGTCCCTTATCCTGCTGAATCCCCTGCACACCTGCTCCTGTTGGGTTTCTCTTTAATATTGTAAGGTCTCAACTTTACCATGTTAAGTGCCTTGAGACAGTGTGTTTAGATTTGGTGCTGTACAAATAAAATTGAACTGAATTAAATTGATCATTGTATCCCCTGTATGAAACTCTGCACTAAACCACAGCCATTTCTCACTTATTTATAATTCTAGATTTTGGACGGTAATATTCCAACTATTGATCTTATTCTGGATAAGACATTATTTTGATTATGATGATTACATATGTTGCTAATAGAATATTCCATTCATGATCGTCGCCTGACTATGATTCACATGATGTCGTAATACCTGTTTACACTTGCCCAGGAAAGGTCCCAATACTCCACATGTCTGAATTTGATTATTGCTTAGTGGTATGACCTTATTTAGGTAAGGGAAATAAACAATCCTGTTTACATGGAAGTGTCTACAGGCTGTCGTCTTAATCGAGTTTAAATAAGAAAACAGGTTTCCATGGTGTTACACTGATTGAAAGTTGGCACCAGTAATATTCCTCAACTTTAGGGACCTTTTGCTGAATAGAACATGTTTCACCACAACAGGACACACCATTACCTATCAGTAATTGGTCTGTTTTTATGTAGTGCTTTTCTAGTCTTGATGACCACTCAAAGCACTTTACGGTACAGTTCTTCCATTCACCCAGTCACACACACACACTTATATGTGCAGCCCTTTTCTCTATGAGACTGGGTGGGGGATGGACTAGCCAACCTTCTCTACCACTACTCTACCACTGATCCACAGCATCCCCTTTTGGTCATATAAGAAAAAACTTGTTCCTATTTTAACGTGTTATTCATTCTCTAAAGTTACGTGCAGTCGTGACACTGACAATTATTCCTCTTTTGAAGTCGTTTGTGCTGCGCTACGAAACACAAAGCTGTAGCGAAAAAAGGACAATATTCTACACAGATGTAGAGGATCTTTTTAAGATAGCGATCACTAATGCTGACCTTGTCACTCAAGATGCTCAGCCACAAAGGGAGTAAGGCAAAGATGATGAAGATTTCCAGAAATTAGGAAATTCTTTCTACAATGCTTAGTAGGGACCCAATATAAACAAACATATACGATTGGCTGTTTGTAACCAGCTGACAACAATGTTACCAGTATGACCTCCACCAAGGACTTTGTTTTTGTCTGCATTTGTTTGTTAGATAGCATGATTATATGCAAGGGCATTAGGTTTTGGAGTTGCATGGATGGTAAAAACTTTATGGATCATAGGGGAAGTGCATGACAGTGTGAGCAAGCACACTGCAAACCGCGCTGCACACAGCTTTACAACTCAGGGTAGAGTTAGGGTCAGGGCACAACAAAAAAGACGCAAACTGCGTTTACTGTATTTAGTAGGAGCTGACCCCAGGCCAGTTTGTGCTGACACCTACCTACCTGCCTCTTCCCCAGCCACACACATCCCTTCCGTTCTGCTGCATTGCAGTTTACAAGGATCATTATCAGCACATTTAAAACACTTATTGAAAGCGTTGGGGTGAGAGCTTGAGGCTGCTAATCGTTGTTACTTCAACTCTTCTGTTGCTTAATGTGAGGTGGAAAGGAACTGGGAGTTTAGACAGAGCTGGGGATGTTGGTAAAAGTACAGGTACAGGATCTGTGGATTCAGAAGACATCAGTACACAAAGTATTTCCTCCAACAAGCAACATTTTTTGTAAAATTATAAATGCAAAGTAAGCCCACTCACAAACTCACCTCTACCTCCCTAATAATTACACAAGCCCAACACACTGTCAGCAGGCATATACAGCAGGAGTGAAAAGGTGATGAATTTGTGCATCTAATCCAGCTTCACACAATGGCATTATACCTATAATTAAAAAAGAAGATTAATAGCATCTTTAAAATATGACCTGCCCAGAGTGTGAAGCTGTTTTCTAAAAACAGAGGCCTCGTAATTAATGGGGAAGGTTTCACTTGCACATGACCTTGCAGTGGCGTGAAGTTAACTGGGAACATGTTTTCTCTGTGAGGGGTAAAATAATGTGCTGACACTCTAATGCAACCTCTCCCCCCACTTACTGTCATGAATAATTAGATTAATATATTAAACCACGAATATGCATCACCGTTAAGATTCGCACAGAAGTTGTGTGCTGCACATACAGTCCAAGCACACACACACACACACAGCACTGCTGCGGTGTGTGGTGCGTCTGTATTAGGACTGTGTGACATTTTAAAGGTGTTACAAACATCATCTCATTCGTGAGAGGGATTTGAGTGATTTACCAACCTGGAGCTGAGTAAATCATTGGCTGATGGGGAAGGAGTGACTAACGTGGCCGGAGAGTGAAGAATGTTCTCAACAGATAAAAAGCAGCATCATATGTTTGTTTAATTCCTGGAAATGACCCATGTTTACTGGGTTTATGTGGAATACAGGTCCCGAAACTCCAGCTGCTGATGAAGCTCATTCAATATGAACATCTGCTAAACCTGGGCACTGTACAAATGTTGTATACTGCTTTACAAATATAGACTGCCAAGCCAGAGACTTTTTCTTTTTGAACTTTAGAACTTGTGTGATCACGATACATGTTATTGCCTTGACTTCCTCCCCGGAGTCTTTGTGATAGCTGCAGATCCAGGATTGCCGCTTTCCCCAGCTGGTGATATGATACAATGATATTTAGGCAGATGCTACATTGCTGCTCATTTCATATCTGTCCAACATTTTGTAAAATAAATGAACCATGCTAATGTAAAAACCCGTTGGTTCCAATAGGAGTTAAAGTGTACCCGTGGTTGTCAGTATACAGCAACTGCCGGTGGTTGTGTAGTTGATATCTTACAAGCCCCATACTCAATTAAAATGTTTAATTTGAAGACACATTTTCATTTATAACTGTGTTACATACGCAAGCTGGGAAAAAAATGATGAGGGTTCATTTGTGGGAGTTGAGAGACAAAGACCAATAACGACTGATTTGTGTCTACAATCTGTGTAAACCCCTTTATAGTAGATTTTATGTCAGTAAAATTTTAACTGTAGAGGCAGATCAGAACACCTACAAGAAACATTTTTTATTGTCTTCTGTCAGTTAGATCTTATGACTCTTTTGCCATTCCATTCTCTGTGGATGATGGCTCCTGCTCACTGATAAATGAGATGGCAACTATGGACAGCTGTAGCTCACCCACATAGCCCTGTAGTGTGGTTTGTGTGGTTGCCACCTGCGCAGGGTTGAAATACGGCTCTTGCCTTGTGCACAGCACATCTTTACGTTCACTGGCATAAATCTGTCAATAAAATGCTGAGCCACAGGCTCACAGGAAAAGAGAGACCTTACACGTCATATTCAGACCCATAAATAATCTCTCCGTTGCCACTTTTATGCAACCTCAAGAAGCAAGGCTGGAGATGTGCCCCTGATACAAGAAGAAGAGAGACTGATGGACCCATGACTTTGGTTAAAATCTAATGAAAACATTTTTTACAGACAAGAAATATCTTGGTCAGATATACTTCACTTGCACTTCCACACACACACATGCTCTCTGCTTGTCTTGTGTATTTCTAGTGACTTGTAGAGCAGCTTGTGAAACTTTCCACAGTCGCTCATCGTGTCCCAAAACTATCGAAACAAGCAGAGAACCAAAACAAACATTGTACTTAACTCAAAGTCAGTAACTCAGACTTACATCTATAAGATCACATTTTGAGATGGAAATGTGGTTATCAATGAGTTATATTTATCTGCGAACATGTTGGTTTGAAACATATTTATTTATCCAAAACATAAACTTTAAACATTAATTTAAACATCTCTGAGTCCTCTGGTCTCTGCAGTGTCAGAGTTCCAGAGTCCTGTCGAGGCTGCCCTGTTAAGCTTGATGACCAATCAGCTAACAGCTCTCACCTGTGCTGACTGATCCTCCATGTTGCAGGTGAGGGTACTCTCTCAGCCCCCTCACCTCCACACTTTGGAATCAAACAAACACTAAGTTACTTTATGTACCGATCAGGTCCTGATAACTAATGAGTGTTTTGAAGTTAAAGTGAGAGCAGGTCAACGGGAGAGTGCAGGAGGAAACAGAAACCCCAGCACAATGTTCTCACTGTTCTTCCACAAAGTAACTTGCCTGCTGATTCAAGTGAACGCTCTGAGCAAGTTTGTTTGTGTGTGTGTGTGTGTGCTGCCTGGTAGCACAAAGACACACAATATTTTCGATTGCTCCTGGTATTTGACATAATGCTATGTTGATCTTGAATGTGAAAGTAGCGAGATCATAGACATGGCATGATTGGACCACAAAGGTACACCACCATTCAGAGCTTTGCTGTTGGTTCGAACTTAAATAGTTAACTAAGTTAGTTTATAGGAAGATTGGAATTGTGCCATTGCCCGTGTATATTATGACCAGCATGGTGATCTCTTCTAACCAAAGAGATAATATATAGACATATTAAAGACACCTAACCCCACATGCACAAAAGACAAATGTAGAACACACAATAGTCAATAGACAATACAGGCAAGCCAATTACTCACAACACAACCAAATATATAAATAAATTGCAAATACCGACGATACAATCAAACACACAGATTTGAAGTTGCCTTCTTCAATTGCAGTGCGCTGAGGTCTCAGGACCGCTGTGAGGAACAGGAGCCAATATGTGGATCTTTTCTGAGACTGTGCCAGCACAAAGACCCTGTAGCTGTCCTCATAAACGAGGGACATCTGCAACTACCGTACGTCTCTGTTTGGTGGAATTTAAGTGGGCACATTTGAGGCTTTTGATGGCCAGGGGCCAGCAATAACTGCTGCAGCACCTGCTCTCGCCATCAGTGCTTATTGCTGGAACCAACTGGCTGCAGCCAAAATGACAACAGGCATTCCACCACACTAATGGGCTCATGGTAAGGTGGCAATCACGGTGCAGTATCACCACTATCAGGCACAGCTCTCATCTGTGACATTTACTCTGACTGCAGCATAATATCACCTGGAGAAATGTGTATGAGCTGCATGGAGCTCCACCTCATTACAATATGAGCAGAAGGAGTGTGCGGGGCGACGACAACATCCAACTACACAATGATGCCTGTCCTCAACTTCACTCACCGCTGTATGACAACCAGCAGGTCAAATTAAGTCCATTTCCCTCTCTTCTCTCACAACATGAGCAGAATCCCACATGAGGTTCATTTCCATAATGAAGGACTTTATGGTTGTGCTGGGAGAATGGCAGCAGGCACTGTGCCCTTTGTCTTTGCCCCAGTAAAGGCGTCTCCTCATCTGTGTATTCTCCAGCATAGTTTTAATATGAAGGCAGTAAAACAAGATTAACGCTTCTCACTGCAGCAGGTTAAAGACAGAGAGGAGGCAGGGAAGGACACCATCTTCCTGCATTGGAGGTGTTGACTTTATCCTTTGCACTGCAAAGTCTTATAATAAATTGTTTGAAATAAAAATGTCTTCGAATCATCCAGGGTAATTAGATAAAGTTTTTCGTTTTCAAGTTTGAACTGCTTATTCATCAGTGTGTAAGGTTAGGATGAAAGAGATCGACTGGCAAAAATGTAATGTTTTTAGTCGTGCGTAATCATCTTAATTGTATGAATTGTTGTTTTGTTGAGCCCAGAATGAACCCTATCTACGGAGGCGGCCATGTTTTTTTCCACAGTTTTCCAACCTGGACATATTAATAAAAAAATACCTTTTGAGTTATTATCACAAGTGAAGACTTCCACACGCTTGAGGCGTGTCAAGCTGCAACATGCAAATTCACCAGTAGATGTCACTACATTCTACACACTAAACCTTGAAAGAATTGGGAAACAGATGTTCAGATTGATGTTCGATTGACAGACCTGATCAGAGGGCAGAAAAAGAAGGCGGGTCACAAACTGTCACCAAGTCCACTCATTGATGCCACTGGAACAGGTAGAAAAGAAGGGGAATAAGAGGGAGGAAAGTGTACACTTTTTTTGATATGCATTAATTAAAAAAAATATCAAATATTTGATCAATTGTTTTGAGGCATTGTTTTTGGTCAGCTTTGGGTTTTTTATCCCAAAACTCTTTAAACAAAATCCAGAATGGTGGTATTTGCAAATGGGCAGCATTAATGATATATGCAGGACTGCAGTTAGTGGACATAACTGGGTAGTCCTCATTCCATGGTCATTTACCTCTGCTCATGTGGCCCCAGTGAGTCATTAGAGCAAAAGTAAGTGGACTCGAGCTATTCTCATGGGAGCTGTTACGAACCCCCAAAAAGGCTCTTTGCAAAATTGTTCAACATTTGCAAGGAGAAAAGCAGTATCAGAAATAAAAAGCTCCCCGTTTATTATTAAAAATAACTGGATAACATTAACTAACATTCACAGAGATCAATAGAAAGCAGACGGACGAGCCAGAATTAGCAAAAAGAAAGGAAACCACTAAAACCAGCCCACAATCGGTGATATAGGATTCAGTGTTGTACATCAAATTGAAACAATCATCAGAACAAAGGGACAGAAGCCTGAGGAAGGCCAGAGCAAACTGGGGCCCTCTGCTGGGCAGGTAGGGAGTGACAAGCGCAGAAAGGACTGTCCAGAGAGCAGGGGTATTTGATTAAAACTCAGAAAGGTCCAAATAAAGCGAAGTCCAATATTGATTTAAAATATAAGATGTAACGTCTAACAACTGACTTCCATAGAAACTCTAATGCAATGTTATTTTAACAACATTTAGTGTCAAAACCCTGATGTACAGAAAAGGAGAAAGAAATGGGTGGGGAGCGACGGAGTCACTTTTGCATCGATAAAGCAGAAATCCAGAGATACCATACATGATTTCGGATTATTTGACAGTGGTTATGTATACCGCACAATTTAACACAAATAATTATGACACCTACACACAACCTTGCAGGAAAATGCCTCGTTGCATCTCTCGGTGTGTCTTGTAGCCAAACAGACTCGCAGACAAGCATCATGTTACACACCCATAACACAGGCTGAGAGCAGGTATTTATAGAGTCCTGGACACTGTAAAGCTCGGCATACACTGAATGATTTAAGGCCGTTTTAGCACCGATTTCTGAGACATACAATGGTTTCCTACTTTGCCCGGCTGCCTTGCAGTGTACCAGGGGGAGTGAGCAGCAATTAATTGCCCCCGACTGGCTGTCAGATGCTCCGATAAATTTCTGACATGTTTGAAATTTTGGTTCGGCCGACTTCCCCCTCTTGCATAGTTGAAGCAGAGCCACCAGTCGATTCCCCAAACTCTGGGCCCTTCATCCTGACTACACCTGCGCTAAGTGGCTAAACACGGTCAAAGCGAACTGAACTGGAGGGGCCTCTTGGATGAGAGATAAACAATTTCTCTTTATCACAGGATGTGGCCTCCATACCGGGCTGTAGTTTGACACACGCCATTACTAGTCAATAAAAGGGGCTTTTAGATGTCTGGTGCACAGAGAACGTGACTGTGGACATTTGGCATCCGAGATATTGAGATGTAGAGGGGGTGTTAGTGTTGGGATAACTAGATATAGTGTTACACTTTAATCCTCCCCTTTTAAGTAGGTTTATCCAAGGTACCCTTTACCTCGGTTTATTGCTTTATCTGATGGGACCTTCACAATCTGAACCAGAATTATTACAAAAAGGGGAAAACAGGGAGAAAATAAGACAAATTTAATTGTTTTTTATTACACCATCAACTACAGTGACCACTATTGGCAAATGTGATCATGCCAGATCCCACTCTTATATAATTCAATGGGCTATTGAGTGATGCTTTGAGGTACAAGCTGCTCGACATGACAATGATAACATGCTAACATGATAATGAGCAAAGTGTAAATTTGACAATGATGTTATCGGTTGGTTCAGGCCTGATGAACAGAACTCTCCACTGTACAGTACCATAGCTCCATATGTACAAAATAAACAGATGGTAGATTTAACCCATGAAACATGAAGAAGGTAGATTAGATCTGTGGAAGCTTGTTTGTTCCACCCAGATGTCCCTATCTACAGATCACACTGCACTCTCTTCGTTTTAACATTTGCCACTACTTATATGGTCCCGGTGAGTCACTACGACAGATTTCTGTATAGTCACAATCGGGGGTTATCCTCAGGGGAGCACATGATACCTCAGATAAGTGGCACAGCAGCACAGCAACACTTGGCAGTGAGAAACACAATATCAGATGCAGACTGGGATGTGGAGATCACAAACAACACGTCCCACTCAGCCAGCACTGGCAGGGTCAAAACGGTGAGTGTCTATGGGGCCAGTCATTTATTTATGAGTGTTCAGATGGGCCTGGCCACTTCCACAGCTCAACGTGACTTTTTTAATCATCAGTTTATTTCCCCGAGGGTGTGTGGAGGGCTTTCTGTGCAGAAGACTCTGTATCTAAGAAACAGACGGTCAGCACATTTTGCATGATAGACGAGGAGCAGAGGGAATAAGTATTCCCTGTTAACTGCTTTTCTGCTGGCATTCATTCTGTACACAGGTTTTGCGGTTTGCTTTTGCATTTATTGAGATACTACAAAATTAAAACCTTACTTGTTCATATTAGCCTAGGAAGCTTGTGGGAAATGGCACTATTATAAGATTTGCAAGATTATTTTCAGTCATGCTCAGAGAAGTTTGGATTTGAGTCTCTACCTTCTGAGCAATAAAACTGCAGCCAGGCTGCAAATTAGATTGAAAGATATTTTAATCTGAAATATTATACTCAGTTGTGTGATAAATGATTTTTGTCATTGGATGCCTCATATGTAGCTTCCCTAACTGGCAAGAGCACGAAAGCTGACTTAAAAAATGATCTGGTTTCAGGGGTGCAGGTGTTTATCAAGCATTGGGAAATTTGCAGTACAGTCCAAACAACCTCAGAGGGCAACATCTTATCTTAACATCTGGGGCCTGGTTTAACATACCCTGGATATCTTTCTGCTAAAATTTAAACTAGCAATCTCAATCAGGCTAAGTGGTCACACAGAACTCGTTAAGTCAACCCACATTTGCCACATCAAGATCTGAGCAGGTGCACAGTGTTTGAGACATGAATCTGTTCTTTACTAAAAAGACCTATGGAACTGAATTGAAGAAGCCTCTTGGATGATTGATGGAACATTCCGCTCCATCCCATGATGTAGCCTATAACAGAGGTGGGTGATATATGGAATATATTCAATGCTTGTTTCACGTGAGATGTATAAAATGACTATCGAGTACAAATTGTCACGTGAATATTTTAAGCAGCATGAAATTCTCTTTGAGTTTCGCTTCTTTCTTCTCGTGCCCCTCTCGCCCCTCTGCTCATCCCCGGCCATCCAGAAGACTCTCCTGCACACATGCATATTTTTGTATCAGGAGAGGAGGGATAGAGACTCAGTGAGCGTGGAGAGAGCGAGAGGAAGTGAAGAAACCCAGCGAGTTTACGAGTGTTCAGAGACGTTTTTGAGTCTCAGAGAGAGAGAGAGAGAGAGGCTGTCACAAGGTAAATCTGTGAACTATCTATCACCCATTCCAAATTAAGATTTAATTTCATAGGCTAAACCGACTAAAAGGGAAAGGATAAAAGTGTACTTTGTTGTATCACTTGTTATTCCGCCGCTAACACACCCAATACATGAAAGTAACTCCCATAAGTAAAGAAGCGTAGAGCGACAGATATAGATATAGAGCAGACAGTCTGTGGTGCTGTGAGCGCATTGCTCCTACGTGTCAGGTTGGTTATATTCGGCTCCAGCAGCTGGCAGAGGTCTATCATTCCTTTAGAGAAGGATCTATGTCTCTCATTAAGATACTCATCAAAGTAGGTCAGAGGATTCCGTCGGTCTCCAAAGACCCTCGTCCTCCTCAGAGACTCCAGCAATCCCCACCCAGCTCCACAGGATCCTCCAAGAATGCTGATGTCACGGTTCAAAGGCATTGATTGGTCAGTGGGAGGTGCTTTTATACTGTTTAATCGCTTATCTCCAACTTAACCTGTTTCAGAGCAGGTTACCATTCAGCATATGTTACAACGGTGATTTACCCCCGATAAGCAGTGAACAGGCTTTGTAGGACCGGACACCCCGATCTTAACCTGAAGTTACCCCAATAAGCGCAAATCCAGCTTCATAGTACAGGGCCCCGCTGGCTTAGGGGTCTTGTTAACAGAAAATAAATACTTTTTTGAAACAGAGAGGTTCATGCAAGGTGTCACCTCTGTGTAAAAACACAAATGTCAATACTACTCTGTTGTTGCTGCTGACTTTGCTCCACTGCTTTTGTAGTGACTAGGGTGTTATGTGATGTCAGAGTATCAACTGACTCTTCAGTTTGAAACAGCCAGTGAAGAAACACTTGAGACACGTCAGCCGCTGCTCTACTTTGAGTTGACTACTTACTAGTCTTTCACAGAGAGATTTGAATCCACTCATTATCTACTCACCACTATGCCGGTGGAGCGGTGAGTGAAGTGTTTGAGTCCACAAAACACGGTGTGAATGACACCGTTTGGAGTCCAACGCTGTTTACCCCTGAGACTCCTGAAGTGTTTTTTTGAAATGTAAGTGTAGTGTTGTCTCTGTATGAAGGGAAAACCTCTTTTCTCAGGTTGTGTCATTCTGATTGGGAGAGGAACCTTGATTATAACTGTCAGCACACAGCACAGAGCACTGTATATTTTGTGCATAGCCTAAAAAATGCATAAAAATGTGTGTATTTTTTAAACAAAGTAAAGTTGTTTAAAAAATAAAGACATGACTATATCCTAACGTCTTCGCCTTCACATCTTTCCTAAGGGGATTATTTAGATTTTCTGAATGCAGCCCAAGAGGGTAATTGACTGCTGCATTGGAACAGAGGCCTCGGGCTAAATCATTAAAAAGAAAATTCTAATTATTTACATGTTAAGTGGTTTTTTAGCAGCTTTTCATTTTTATACCTTTTTTTTGACTGTAGTGCCACCGACCACACAAAAGCACAATGTTGTTTTGCTGTTTTTTAATTGCTTTACTTTGGTTCTCAAGTTTGTGTCGCCTGCTTATCAAAATTTAAGGTCAAACCTATATGTGGGCCACATATATGAATTTTAACATAACTAATTCAGTTTGATTTTATGAAAAAGACTGACCATAAAATGCTGGTGTATGTCTTAAAGTGCAGGGATGATAGTTACAATGGATCAGCTCATCACACAGTGATGCACTCCTATAAGGGAAAAGTCTCCATGATGCGTGGTGAAGTTTGAACTCCTATGAGTAATAAGTGCCAGGTTCTGCACCGTGGTTCTCCTTTCTTCTTCACATCTTTCAAGAAACAGTTGTTATGAAAGCAGATTATTTGGACTTTACGAACGCACCCTTATTGTGTTAAGGTGCTCAATCCATGTAAAGTTCTGAGGTGGCTCCCCATGTGCTTTGAGCTGCTCACCCACGAAACAGGGGTTAACAACACCAACAATTACAATCAGTGGTGTATTTATTGAATGCATCTCCAACGTCGGCTGTTGGAAAAATTTATAAAAGCAGAAAACATTATGGAACTAATATTTCCTTGACTAATGTGTATCTTATCTAAAGAAGCAAGGTTTTGGTAATACAATACATATGTAAAAAGCACGTAGGTAATAAAGATTACAACATGATTCACAAAATCCATGGCCTGAAATAAAACAAAAGGTGTTCAATTCAGTTCACATCATAAGATAAATGTAAAAAAAAATTGAGAAACCAAACAGTTTCCACAATGTTGAAATAATTGAAAAACAATGATTTTAATAATAATTTTTCATCTTTGAAATTTATTTCTATGCACTGGAGTGAAGCCCACATAAAATAGGCCTTAAAAGTTAATGATGAATAGAATGATATCATGCGAAATACACTTTGATTTCCAGCTCAGAGTTAAAGGGAGGGATCGGTAGGAGTTCAGTCGCTGTGTGTTTATTGCAGAGATGTGTAAATAATACAAATTTTCAAACAGGGAAAGTGTGAATTTGATTTCAGTCTGCAGCTTTGGTAATGAAGGACACACGTCCCCTCAGAAGACTTCACTCTCACTCCCAATATTGTCTTTAACATAAAAGTACCCTTGCTTTCCACTTATTTTTTAGGGAATAAGGAAGGCAGGAAAGAAGGGACTAGGGAAGGATGAAAATAAAGGTATAAGAAAGGATGTTTGATGTTAAAATAAGTACTTCATTGCATCATTGCTTCCTTTTTCCTTTATTTATTATGTCCTTTATTATTTCCATCTTTTCTTCATCATTTCCCTATTCTCTTCCTTGCTTCCTTGTTTAATTATTTCCTTCCTACCTTCCTTCTCTTCTTATTGTCTTCCTTTATTATATCCTTCATTCCCTCCTCTTCCTTATTTCCTTTCTCCCCCTTGGGACACTGGGACACAATATTGTTCATGAAAGTGGCCTCATTTCCATTTTTGTTGGTGAATGCTGAATAGGCCTTTTTAGGTATTTTGGGGGTCTTTTTGCTTTTAATGAATTTGAATCATTTATTCAATTATTGTAATCACATTTTAGGCCTCATGTATTTTGACTTGTTTTCATTATAACAGCTCGAGCCCCATCTCATTCCTCACCCTCACATCAACGTGATCAACCCCTTTCACAACACACTTGTCAAATGTGACAACTGAGATGCATTTGTTCTTTGTATTCATTGATTTCTATCAGCTACTACAGTGTTTAAATAAGTCCCAGGGACTTTAGACAAAGGTTTTTTGTTACCACATACAAAATCTGGACGTTGCTGCCATTCCTTATCCCTTATCCAACCCAACCACTACACTCCTATATAAAATGCACACAGACACACACATGCCCACCTCAAGCACAAATTATAGCCATTCAGTCACCTCTGTGCTGCCACACACACACACCCTTTTGATGGGCTTGATTCACTGAGCTCTCCAGGCCAACAATGAAGCTAACGCGGGTCGTAACCTGAATGATGTCGCCTTTCAGGTGATTGCATCAATAGACGGCAGAGCACCATTTTCAGGCCTCGCTCCTGCCGCACAAAATGAAGCTATTATTGCCATTGTAAGCCCTTTGTCCCGAGCTGGAGCCTAAAGGACAGACTGTGCTGATAGTGTGTGTTACGTCCACAGCGTTCTCCTCATGAACTAACCTCATTTAGGACTCATTGACTCGAAACTGAAATAGAAGTGCGGGTGTCATAGTCTGCCATGTGCTCTCTCTCTCTGGATTCAGCAATGAGAGATCTGACTGCAAAAAGGAAAGCTTTCAGACGAGCAGTTGCTTAAGGTAGGCCTTCCCATTTGTAAGGGAGAGCAGCAAATACACCATTTGGTTACGATGCTCCGACCACACTGGGAGCAACATCTGAATTTAAGGTGTCATTGCGTGTTATCTTTCATGCGACTAATCAGTTTTTTCCATTAAAAACACCAAATAGATCAGTTAACTCACAGATAAGCTCATAGAATACGTTGACATAAAGACAGACATTCTCTCCAACCCAAGTACCAGGCACCAGAATGGGTCAACAAGAAGAAAAGCTTATTCCCCCCCCAGATCTCTGGTATGAATTGACCAATACAGGCAAAGCATGGTCACAGGTATGAGGAGTGAAAAGAGGACTCAGCTTTTAAGTGCCCTGTGCTATTAAGATAATTTCTTCATTTTATTTTTGGAGAGCAGCAGTGGAGCCTCCGACTGAACAGATGATATTAGCTCAGACGTTCCTTAATAGGCCTCCTTAAAATCCCATGAATATCCAGACGCTAATTAGCAACAGGACATAATGGATTGGTTGGACATTGCTGGAAAAAAACGATTCTTTATACAGAGTTCTATCAGGCATGACAAATATGCAGTTAGAAAACTTGTGTTACTAAAATAATAATGGTTTTAAAATATTAGCTCTGCAAAATGAGCCAATGGACAAGAAACAAAGCCCATTGGGTGGGTGTGACCTTTGTGGGGGCTCATTCTGGTGTCATGACACTTGGAGGGTGTCAAAATTAAAAAATGGTGATTGCAGCGTCAAGTGGTAGAGAGGGAGAACAGTTTACTTTTGATGATCCCAGTGCTGATGTGTCTGTTTTTGTCATTCTGTTTGATCATGGGGAAGGATGCAGAATATTTATTTTTAGGGAGATAAACCAACTGTGAATGTGTCCCACCAACAATTATCTGTATTCACAGCCTTGTATATCATACTCCTCTGCGCCACAGAGCTCCAATGTTTCCAAATCACTATTTATAACAATTCTGTGAGCCACACTGTTGCACCCTTTGACACGTTACTTCATTACCGTGGAATACCATTATTTTGACTCACGTACACTATCCTGCTGTGTCAAATGCTTACCACCGCACTGAATGTGGATTAATCCATTGCCGAAAATAGTCCCCAGCAGATGCACTGTTTCCTCCTGTTTGAGGAACACCTAATAAAGACTGCAGGGAGCCGCCTCAGGGACTAACTCAGCCTTTAACAAAACATATCTGTGAGCTGAATTGGTGGAATATGATCAGAGGAGACAGAGAGATGGACTAACTCAATTTCGGTTGGGTCTTTTCATAAAATGTAATATTTAATAATGACAATACAGACAATTACCTGTCTCATGTTTGTACAATTTTATTTATTTAAAAAGTTTTGGGGCGGTTTCAAAATCTAGACCGGAGTGGGAGTATATAGGGACAAAGATGTTGTCCTCAGGATACGCTGTTTATTGTTTATTATTCCTGAGCACTGCCAAATGTTTCTAGTTCATAACAATGCTGTGGCTTGCGTACCCAATGATTAAAGGAAGGATGCTACTGCTGCTGCAGAACGAATAATATGCTCTCATAAAACACGGCCTGTTGGGTAACAACCTAAAGAGCAAACATATAGCTGAAAGCAAGAAACCTTCAGAGGTGATAGATGTATTAAAAAAAAAGTCATCAGAATCATCAAGTTCTTCTCAAATCTTGAGAGCTTTATCAGGCTGTCACTGGCTTTTCTGTGGGCAGTGTTGAAGGTCGCGAAGCCGGTGTAGAGCTCATTAGTTTGAACTGAAACACTGACGCTGACCGAGTTAAACATCTCAACAGTTTGCATCAGCTCTCCTCCCTAACTCGCGTTCTGGCAACCGGACAGGGAAATCAAAGTGACACTGTAAAAAATGAAGGGGACAAAGTAGGATTTTGGAAGGTGAAAGGGACATTTTGATTTACGGCCATCTGCCACAGAGACCTGTTGGTGAGGGGGAAAAAAGTATGGTCTTCACATTAAACTGCTCTTGGAACCATCATTCCAAAGTCTATGTCTATTTTTACAACAAATAAACAAACTATATTTAGTAGGCCTAGCTAAAGTAGTAGGCTGTTTGGTTTGAAACGGAAACACAATCAGCTGTGACAGCTCATCACAAAATCAAAAGCTTTAATTTCACATTCATGGCATTTATTTTGATTAAAACACATATATTTAACATTCTTTTTATATGCTAAATACTCATCCTACTACAAATGTTGAGGCCCACGGAGTAGAAAACCCCAGGGAATTACAGAAACATGTTCATCAATTTAAATACACACAATATAGCCAAATAGCCAAATGCTGTTGAATACACCTATCAGCAGCAACTTGAGGCAAAGTGTCTCACGTGAAGAGGATCAGGAGCTGATCCAGGAGCTAACGATCGTGAGCAGGATGTCCTCTGTAAGAAAGCAGAGGGGCCTGAAAGCAGAACTGTATCAACTGACCTCAACCGACCTCACGCTTGTCACCAAGCTCAAGACTCAGGGCGAGGTCAGTCGAGACCTCCAGGGGGAGAAACCGCCCAGATGAAGGAAGAGCTGAAGCAGCAGGAGGAAGGAGTCCTGTACACTGGCGTCAGAGCCGGAAATCTCAGAAGAGAGGCTCTCGGAGAGAAAGGAAATGTAAAATGTAAGCTCTGCAAATAAGCTGGATATAGAGTTCGGCAGCAACAAAACAGTGACCTCGGAAATTGCAGACCAGTAAGTGATTCTATGAATGTTGTTGCCGTGACAGAGATCAGCACATGTGCTGTGTGTCAGTGTATGTGTCATTCTGTTTCAGCCAGTTGTCGACCACTGCTGGAGTTTATCCGAGGACGAAGAGGTCACGTTCAACTCGCCCCAGAGACTGAGGCATAATGCCCCCCCGACTGCTACAAATGGCCTATCGCCGAATTATTACACATTTAGTGCAACTGTGTAATTTCTTTTTCGAATAAGAATCTTGCCCCAATAGCACTTTGGGCATGCGCATGGGGTAAACTGGGATCAGACAGCATACATTTGGGTTACTGGACAACCCACTCTACCTCCTGAGCCACAGCTCCTAATATATAACCATTTACTTATAAGTAAGGAATCATAAATTATCATGAATAGCTTTTCAGAGTTTTCGAATACAGTAGTTCACATACTTAAGCAATTGTGTAGCAATTGAATTTATGATCCCTAACATTGCTTGTCAAATCAATCAAATCAAATATATTTATTCATCCCCATGGGGAAATTCTTCTTGGGCCAAAGTGCCACAGCAGCTGCAGAACAGCACATTGTGTAACAAACCACAAAAAGCAGTACACAAGGACATATCATGTAAAAGGGTTCTGATAAGGTGCCGTCCCCAGCCAGACAATAAGGGCCACTGTCCCACTTGCTATAAATAAAGTAGAAGTCTTAACGCTGAGTGTGTAGAGTTGTGATTATGGCATTACTGTCTCTGTGTCGTGTGGTTGCCGTGGCTCTATGACCTCATCTCTATTAAAAAGATGAAATTTGCAGTCATTCGGCTTTAGATCATTCATCAGGCTGTCGGACGATATGCTTTAGGAAACTCAGGACTAGTTATTGCACACATTTTGCCCTCCATCAGAAAAACAGTGGTCCCGGAACAGAACTCGAGCAACTGACCTCAACTAACCTCCAGCTTGTCACCAATCTTAAGGCTCAGGGTGGAGGTCAGTCGACACCTCCTGGGGGAGAAAAGTGCCCAGGTGAGGGAAGATGACAGCCAAAGAACGCTGGTCACCAGTTTTTCCAACTTCGTATCGGTATTGAACTTAACCGAAACAACCTCAGCACTGCTCCCTCCTGGCTTTTCTTTGATATCTTCAGGTTGAACAAAGTCTTCAATTTCATTTTTCATCACAAACACACTAAAAGGAGTAAATTATAAAAGTTGACAGTGTTGTGACGTCGTCTTCCATCATCAGAGTCACTCACAGAGGGAGATCTGGTTCCAGTGGCAGCACTTTGCTGTGAACCCTGTTTGTTTTATGATCTCCAGCGTCACAAATAACTGACGGCGATGATTAACAGTCGAGACTGCAACTGGGTCTCATTTGTCATAAATAACGACGAATAGGAAGGAACAGGACAAAGGAAGGTCATGTACAGATTGCTTTCCTCACACTACATGATCAGTGCATTTAACGGCAGCATAGCTTTGAATTATGCTAAAATACATATCATAAACCACACAGGACAGAGTTTTTATGTGAGCATACCTCCTTTGCAAACTAAACACATTTTCTATGAAAGATCTGTTAAATATCATTGTACAAAAAATGCATTTTGACTCCTGCAGTTTAATGTAAATTAAAGGTCTGTGTGTGGTGTAGTCGACGTGCTCTTATCTCATCTCTCCGGCCACACCGATATCCATTCATTCTCATTTTCCACTGACAAGGTTATAAAACACTCAAAGTAGGTTTTCAGTTTCATTTCGTGATTACAACTTTGTGTAATGTGGAAATGAGGAATATGGATGAGGCCCCCCCCACCCCACCCCTCCATCCGAGCCCACAGAGGAGCTGCGACCTTGAACAACCTTGTTGCTGGACGCTGGCTCTCCAGCGATGTAGGTAAACAAGGGCGACGCTGACAGAATCCAAATGTCCCAGTGTAGTGATCTGTACACCTATCACACCGATAACACTGTTTACATAATTAATCATGTAGCAAAATAAATCTCCCACAGGTGAACGCTTGATACAACAGCTCTCAAATGAATGCCAGATATCTGGGTGCCCCAGTATTTAAACAAAATATCCCTGGGGCTCTTATTCTTTTTGCCTTTGAGATATTTCTATGTTTCAATCCTCCGATTTGAGGCTCCACCGGTTCAGGCAATCATTAATCTTCATTTCAGCAATTTGGGACTTGTTGTGACAGTCCCCTCTGATTTCCCTCCACTCGTCCTCTGTCAGCAAATCAGCCAGTAACACTCGCTGTAGATTTAATGGGGGGGAAAAAAAAGAAAAGGAAAGAAAAACCCAGAGCAAAGAGCGTGTAAAGGTATGGGAGACGAGGAGTGGGAGTTTCAAGGGGGCCTTTGACTCTTTGAATTAGAAAAATGGATGAGACAAATATTCACAACACATTAGATGCTCATATTGCACAGAGGCGATAGGTTCCCGGTGGATTCATGGGTAATTACATGCCCACTGGAGACATTAAAAGCTTATATGAGAGGGGATGTAATGAGGGGAGATATAAAAGAAGTCATCAAAAGGAATACCTAAAATGAGACCTGCAGGAATCAAAAGATTCGCCGGGTAAAATCGACTGCAGCTCCTGGAACATCCCTCAGGTTGTAGTGTTCTCAGTTAAACTCTTTCTCTTACCTTGGTGCGATTGGTTTTATGAGCTCACCAGGTGGGCGAGCACATTTGCGATGAGACTTCAGTGGCCCAAATCATTCCATATTATAATCCAGTAAAATGGAACTGTAACACAAACATACGTTGTAAAGCTTTTAAAGCTCTTAGTTCGTTTATGTTTTATTATTATTTTGTAATAGCTGTAACGACTTCAGGTCAGTTAGTAGTTCTATTTCTCAGTCGAGGAGGAATAGTTATATCATTGGCCGACATCTATTAAAACTAACTTGGAATCAGGACTCAGACAAACATGAAATATTCATAGTGGGTCATTTGCTGCCCTAGTCTGCATGCAGGCACCAACTCACACACAAATACTCTGACGACAAAGATTTATGTCAACAAAGGAGATGTCCTACACTTTGTTATAGATACCCAGAGTCCTTCAACAACCAAAGTTATTTGGGACCTTGGTGTAGTGTCTCATCTCCATACAACAGTAGACGGAGCCTTAGTTAACTGGCCACAGCCTTTTATGTGGAATAAATCATGAGGACTGGCTATCGAATGAGGCCACATCCATAAAATCTCTGATCTCATTGTGAATAGAGCCTTGCTTTTTTCAACAGAAAAACTTCAAGTGTAAAGAAACAAAGGAGTTCAGTTTTTTTCAGGAAGTATTACTGTTGAAAGAACTGGATCCAATCCACGGAGCCCTCTACCACTGAACTATACAGGACCACAGTTTGAGATGTCTGCCTGGAAGCTGATTGAATCCCACTAGAAACCCTTTTGGCTTTTGATATACATATTTAACTTGTATTTTGACACTATGAGGTTTTTCTCAGCCGAACTGGTACGGGCTAATGGCTGCCTATCCAGAGCCTGCACCAGTATGAGGCATGTCCAGGAGTTATTTCTCGCTACTATGGCCCAATGCCTGCTCACACTTGCCCTCAAGCGATTGCAAACATTCCACCTGTCATTGCAACGGGAGCGCTAACCAACCAGGGACTCCCTACCTGAACACTAGAAGTCTTGCGGTTGAGAGGTGAAATTGTAAACCCGCTAAAAAGCGATTGACCCCTTTGCTTCTGACAGCAAGTTAACTGGTGCTCTCTCAACTGGCCGTCTTTGCGAAAGTTTCACTTACAGTAGGTGTCACCTTTCCATTACTGCCGATCGGAGCCGGAGCTGATTAAAACCCGTGTCCACTGCAAAGTCATTTGACCCGGGAGTGAATGCCGATGAATCCAATCCCATTGTAGCGAAAACCAGGATGTCAGTGGGTTTTCTGACCAGTGGAGAGGGGGCTTATGTTTTTATTGATATCACAAACATGTCAGGCCGTTTGTCTTGTAGGGCTGTATTGTCTAGGCCTGCTCTAGAGTATCAATACTTTTATTTAAGTACTGGAGTTTTCAATTCAAGATCTTGCAAATATATAATGTAGTAATTATTTACACTACAGGATATCTAATCCATTATTAAAAGTTATGTATATTACCCGTAGAGCTATAGTGTCGATGTTTGGGAGGAATTTACAGATAATTCATATAGTAGTTATTATTGGCTATAGGGTGCCTATTCTTTTATCAGAGGATATTTATATGACCAGCCTCATAATCTGGAGATTTCAGGAAAAATGGAGTAATGATTGATTCTGAATTTGTTGTTTTAATACTTTGTTGATTACTGTGTGTAATCTGGTAAACATGGGGGGACTGGGTTTTCTTGGTCGGCCTCAAACACTACGCTTGCCACAAGACCGAATTCACTCTTCCTAGATGTGAATTACATTTGACAAATTTTAACTACTGAAAATGTTTTCTCCCACAGTATTGCTCCTCCAGGTGCAGGCTTAACTATTTACAGCTTTGTGCATGGTCATCTCTTAGGAGATAAATACAGATATAGCTCCATAAAACACAGGTCAAAATCAAATCAAATCAAAAACCACTGTTTTCATATTGTTCCCTGTAGTTATGGAGTAAGTTTGATGTATTTGCAGTGGTAGTTCCCTCCTTTGACATATATCTAAAGCAGTTATTATTTTCCATATTCTGTAGTATTTATTTCAAAGCATCTGTATTAGTTTACATGTGTTCCCTTCTTGTGTTCACCCCCTGTACTCACACGGGTCCATGAATGCAGAGAGAAGCACGTTTGACGTCGTGCCCTTCGTTTGTGTTTTCAATGCGCGTGCCATTCAGGACCGTCCACGGTATTGATGTATCGAGCTGTGTGTCTTGACCTGGGCTGGGCCGCCAAATTGAGCCATCATCACTTTAAAGTATCTCTGAGGCCTCTCGAATGAGGCTGATCCTGCCCGGACGTCGATAATGTCCGCAGACGGCACAATGATTTCGGGAACAAGTGGTATTGATAAACATGTCTCGAGGTTTGGGAGAGAATGCCAAATGTGCTGTCCTTGTACAGTCATCTCTGCTGGTGTTTCATGAAGTTAACAGGAAATCCAGCTGCTTGCGGAATGATACTGTATAGACTGGATATTCTGAGTGTCAAGAATGTCCACCACTGCTGGAATAATAAAGCTACCCCTTAAGTGTTTTTTATAATAGGATGAGGAGACAATGTATCATGTGAAAGGCGCAAAATCTCCACTTCTTCATTTAGCAGCTTAAGGAACCAGAGATTTCCCTGAGGACTAGGCAGAGACCAGAAAGAGGGCTAAGAGGAGAAGGCATACTGGAATGAAACACCAGTCAAAAGGAATAATCCTGCTGCTCTATGTTACTTCTTTATTTAGCTAGAAGTCTGGAATTGAATCTTAATTATCTTTAACAGGAGTGAACGTGCTCTGATTGTAGCAGACTAAGACCAGTTGGGGGGTGTGCACCGGTCTCAACCTTTCTGTGGCTACGTGGTGGGGACCAGAATGTTGGAACACTTACAGTATGTGCTTTGAAGTAATTTAGGAGGCGCCCTGTGGAGCTTTCTTGAAGAAAAGTGTATTTATTTTAGTTTTCTCAACAAAACACAGTAAAAGTCCCTGGATACTAAGACATATGATCAATGTTTTCGTTCCTCAAATAGAGTCAATCCATGTAATTATCTATACCTCTTGTTCTTTGAGGACCGCACGCGGGGCGGGTGCTGGAGGCAATCCCAGGCTGATTTGAACTGGGAACGTTTCCACAAGAAACTTTTGGAAAGTACATTTCTTGAATCTTTAAATCCTGCAAGATTTATGACCATGTTTGGAAACTTACGGTTTACTTCCTCACCTGCCTTAATAGTGCATGGCCAAACATTTTCTTGGTAGATTAGATCAGTCGAAAAGGTCTGAAGGTCATGGTTTGGGGAATATCTAGATTTATCAGGCATAAATTTATTTCGCCCTGTTTTAATCATAACCTGACAATCATGTGGTGTTTATATACCTGATGGACAAATAATCAGAGTACTTAGTTACTTCACTAAATATGCAACATGATGCATTGAGATGTGACATGAAATTTACATGCAAATCTGGCACGAAACAAACTTATGATCTGTGGGACTCTCGCGGGATGAATTTGCTCGAAATTCAAATCCCCTCGGAGAATTTAAAGGTGACCTTTGTGTTATGGGGGTGCGCGCCACCCTGCCACAGCTTGTGATTAACATCTGCACTCAGTCCACACAGCACTCACACAGCCAGTGCTATTAGGGGAGAATTATGGACGAACAGTGTGAGCCCACTGCATGAGGAGAAATCTGCATGTCGGTAGCTGCATAAAAAGCTCATTACCCAGACAGCCGATCGTGTGTTTGTAAATCAAATGTCTCATATACTTTATGTTTCGAAACCAATGCACTGACATGCAAGAATAATGTGGCAGTGTCATTATGTGTCCACCTTATCTGCATATGTTCTAAGCTGTTCAGATGTTTGTGTGTACCTGAAGCATTGCCTTGTGTTGCTTATCTCAAGTATCAAGAAGCAACCTGATTTATTTATGTGGCGACTGTTTGCTCAGACATTCTTACAGGCTTATAGAGACAAATCTGTATTCTTAATTCCTCCTGTTCACTGGCTTCATGCAAATACACTTCCGGATGGGGTAAATTTGCAAAGTACTAGTTCCAATAGCTCAAATCCATCACTCACAACTTTGCTACTTTTCATTCACTTCAATTTACTTTTGACATTGGTTTTTGAATTACCCTAAAGCTGTATTCAGTGAAAGTCGATACTATATTTTCTGTTTCCTGGTAGGCTAGGCTTATGGTTGTGTTTTTGGTGATGCATGTAATCACACATGTTTCCAATTGTAGATATTACATTAAGCCCAATACTATGCATGAGGTACCCGTGCATTCCATAGGAGTTTAGACATAACTTGCAGCTTTAGTAGATTGAAAACAAATTTCCCTGCTCTTGTTTGCTTTACCAGGATTACCAACCCTAGCTGTGAATACAATAAACAACATAAGTGTAGCAGGGCTGGGGCTCCATATACACCAGAATTCAAAGAAAAAAGAAAGGCCCTTGAAAGACAATATGGGAATCCTTTCCTCTCTTCATAGCCAAAGTCTCACGGCCTTCATCAGCTGTACATTCAACATCTCCAGAGACCTCAGTGCAAACTGCCACAGAGTCTGTAGACAATCACAGCGGCATTTGAATTTGTCCCCTCGATATCTTATTTGCCAATGTGGGACTCTGGAGGAGCCTTGGCCCAAAAGAGTGTAAAGCATTATTGAACCAGCCAAGGATCACATAAAGGGCTTAGTATTGATGCAGACAGGGAAGATGGGTGACAGAGAAGGGAAGGCCTTGCTAGGGGAAGACAGGGAAGATGTAGGAGGGAGGAAGAAGAGAGATGGAGGATCTCAATTGTCTTATGTGCGGTTGTGGGCATTGGGAGATGTAAGAAGTAAGAGATAATTAACAATAAGCTTGCAACCTTCTCCCCAATAAGCAAATGTGTACATGCATATAAACATATTACACTATACACACACACACAAACATTTCTATTTACATGGATACAAACATTGCATTACATTCCATGCATAGGATACGAGGAGGAGTTTTATTTCAAGAGATGCAATGAATGCTTTTTATGACTTCAGATGGGAAATGGGGCATTGAACCATAAGAGGCCTAGTTGCTTTGAAGTGTCTATGGCCCAAATCAATAGTTCGGTACCATAAACCACAGGATAATTGTTCATACCTACTTACACTACAAGATAATTATTAAAAAAAAATCATTAAGGCCTCTCATGGAAAAAAGCTCTCTTCCTTTTTGTCTGCCCCTTTAAGAGATCCTCTAACAAAATCAGATAATTAGATACAACTTACACCAGTGGAACATCGAGCTCTATTACACTGTAAATTAGACCAGCTGAAAACTGATGAGATGTTATTGAGGGTAAACTTTACCAAAAGAAACGCTGAAGTCGAACTTGTGAATCATGGACAAAACTCAAAAAGTGTGATATAAGTGCGGTCCCTTTTTCGATTCATTGATCACTCAACGCACCGTACAGTACTTGCCTCATTCACCCAATAACACACTAATGGGGGGAGGAGGGGGGATCTGTATTGAGGACACTTTCACGTATGCTCTGCAGATGCCGGGGACAGAACTGCTGATCATACAATTTGTGGATGACCCACTCTATCCCCTGGGCTGCAGCCGCCCACAAAACCAGGTTGTGTTATTTTAGCTATTAGCACCTTCACTTTAAATTGTAACCACTAAAACAGGCAACCATCTGATAATGGATAGCATTGCAAACAATGTTCCACCCTTTCCAGCAAAATAAGGACTGATGGTCTATGTGTTGATGTGAGTTGGGAGGCTGCTCTAATTAGCTTCAAAATACTAAATTTTACTGCAGTGATACAGATTGTCTTCTCTTCAAACTGAAAGGGGACCATCCCTTTAATATGTGGATTTCCAAATAATTCATCCATGTATCATCAACATACACTGGGTGCTTATATTTATATCTAAAATGTAACATTTACATCTTCAGATGCTTGGTAATATCCTACTTCCTGTGCTCAATTGAAAATATTTGTACTTGATTCGCTTCAAAGACAGGGGGGAAAGCCAGGCCTTAATCACTTAGTATAAGCTATACACTATGGCTGGAAGACATTAGGGTGGACAGGTTGCTGACTCAATGCCTGCCTAAATCACCCAGGTAAAGCCTGTGCCGTCTGTTTCGTTTTATAGGACAGATACATCAGTTTAAGCAGGCGGAGACCAATCAAACTACTGACAGATGAACCGAAGGAGCCAAAGTGATGGCCGTAGGTTGGCAGGGGCTGATACCTGATCATGAGCTACGATTTAAGATCCAACTCTTTCATATCAGCCCCCGATTATTTGTCAATAAAATTTGTTCCCCCGAATTAATTTTTGTATGTATATATTTTAAGATCCCTTTGAATATAATTTCAAATATTACTCATCTCCCCCCCCAAAAAAACAAAATTACAAATAAAAAGCACCTGTAAAAGTACTCCTGAGCAAAACCTCATTATTTAAAAGGCACAACTAACAGAAAACTATTTTCAAGGTATACTGCTAAATTATTGAGTGGACTTTGTTTTCCAACCTTTCTACTTAAATACTATAATAATAACAACTAATATTATAAATTATAAATATACTCCATGTTTAGAGGAAGTACAGACATCTACTATTAAACTAAAATCTTGGGAAAAGTAGCCTACAAAGCATTCTAGGAGCTTAATGCATTGAATGTAAAGGTATTTCCCAGGGGCACCTAAACCATTACTTTATTGTGACCAAATCCCCAGTACCTCTTTCTTTCCATTCAAGATAAGTGATTATTCACTCGGTGCTATAGTAATCTCACACCTGTATAAAGATATTACACTTTGGTTCTAACAAGATGCATTCAGACTTTTATGCATCCCCTTCTCTCTAGGAGGACAACACTAGTTTGAAATACTCATCGACAAAGCAAATCAATATCTAATTACAAGCCGCACATTATGTTGCCTCAGCAGGGGAATGGGGAGAGGCCTTCCCTTCCTTCTTAAACCAAGGGCTCAATAACACCTTGTAGATTATTTCTTTGCCCGCCATTTGCATGCTGCCCTGGTAATGGCCCCTCACTTTGAGAATCTATTACCATTTTTGCCTTAAAGTCAGCAGTTTTCAGGGAACAGAGATTTGTCTTGCTGTGGTCCATCACTCAGCCTAAGCTGCATTCGATTTACACCACCAAAAGGTAATAACGTGGCCGCTGAAGGCATGTTTGTCTTGCAGAAATTTAAGTGCCGTTCTCTGGCTCCAGATGTTTAAAAGAGGAAGGACTTTGTAGGGATGAAGTGAATCGCAATGATCTATCTGCACTTATTCTCAATGCAAATAATCCATATGTAATAGTAGTTCCATGAAAATGAGCCATTTCTGCCTTTACAGTGGTTTAATGAGGTAAAACTGTGGAGAACAGTGACTGTGAATAAATGCTTCAGGGAGGCTGCAATGTATTCTGAAATTGACTATTTCCTGTCATGTGTGAAAGTAGAAAGCTCTTCGCCTCAACTCTGCTTGAGGTGATGAGGTCAAGAGAAACTAAATTGCGTCTAGATTGGTCCGACCAGATGGTGATCAGCATACTCCCACTGGGTGATCGCCGCCCGTCCATAGGGACCACATCGCATCTGCTGTTCTAATTAAATGGTTGGGAAGGCAGTGACACCTGATCTAATAGACTTTGCTAAGTACTTCTGAGCACAAGGACCAGCTGGGCAGAGCACAACTCTTTTAAAACCACATCATTCAGAGAACTGCACAGCTAAAGGGCAATGGGCCACCCTCCTCAAAATGACATCAGAAAACACTGACATCAATTTCAGTTGAGGTTCCACTATTAATAACAAACAATCACCACTTACCTACAGTATCTCTACTCATGGAGCTTTACCAGTAGTAGAGCTGACATGTAGTTCATCCTGGGGGTGGAGTTAAGGTTATCAGTTCATTAAAATGAAAAGGGTTCATCCCTGTGAGAGCAGGAATGACGATTTGCCCTTTTGACACTGATAAATGGAAGGAGTCTGTATTTCCTGGTTAATTTTCAGGGAACTACTGATGTCCACAACACATTTTACAGAGTTTGTCCCATATGGATACCATTCTAAATCTCATGTTCTTACTCTGAACAAAAATTCCTCAGCCTCTGATGCATGCAGAGCAAAAATCTGGCTCAAGATTTCATAACTTAAAAATTGCACCTTTCTTCGAGCAGTTAGTTTCACTAACTAATTTCTAAGGGCTACGGAGAATTCCTGCCGTGCTTGAAAAGTATGCACCTCACGATTGAACTTAAATGCTACCATTTAGTGCTAATGGAAGACTGCACTCTCTGATGTGAGGGGGAAAGTAGGCTTACAGGCAGATCGTAGCAAGTAAAGCCAAGGGGGTCCACACAGTGTAATACCAATACTGCAGTGTGCAAATACTTAGGTTCAGCAATTTGAAATAAATCATTGTATATTTAAAATTAGAGTAAACTACTCCTTGTTAAGACTTATTTCATGCTAAAGTATTTTCAAACAGTCTTGCCGAACCTCGTTTCCCCTTTTCCTTTTGATCTTCTCTTGGTGCCACTATATAAATTCAATATATTCTGTATTATGGTTGCATTTGAAACGTTTAACAAGGTTTGCCACAGAACCTCAGCATCCTACCACACACAGCACATACAGCATCGTTGCATCATCGTCTACATTCTGCACTTTCACGGAGCTGAAGTTTGCATTGTTTGCTTTCAGACACGCAAAAGTAGGAGTGAGGGGCTCTGGATTATCTGCAGGCTTTCTCCAACTAAAGAATCCAATGTGAGAAAACAGCTGGGTATACCCCCGAAGATAAAGATCCCCCCAGTTAGAAAATCTTTCACCTCACTTCTTATCTTGCCTATCCTTTAAACACAAATACGATGATGACGTAATGGATAATCAATTAGTCAGTAGGTTCAGATCATTTTGGTTTTATGGCTGCCGGGGACAAATACTGGTGAGTGAAACAACCATAAATGTTATGGTCCATTAATGTTTTACACTGCTGAGTAGGTGTTTTATGGTGTTGTAGACCACTGTGCGTATTTAACATTTGAAGAGATCTCATTGTCTTGTAAACTGCAGCTATTTGCTAATGCCGTGTATAGTGTTGTACAAATAGGCTTTGAATTGTGTTTATTTGTTGATATCTATGAATGAAAAGAGTAAGACATGCCAACGCTAGCGTGAGTGATGAGTCTGACTCCTAAAACAAACTGTGACGGCCCAGCTATGTCACCAAATCAATATTATTTTACACGATGATCTTTAGACATGAGCTAAGGTATCACTTTATCGAAGGTAATTACAGCCAAGACTATATCCTTGAAGGAAACAAATGAGAAGTAAATGTGACATACGCGTATAACTCTTGAGAATGGGAGACTAATAAATCCTCTGCGCTCCGTTGAGCTACAGCCAAAGGTCATTGTAAACCTCCGCCAGGCAGCACTGGGCGCAGGAGGGTGGACAGAGACGTGCTTGACGTTTCCAATAAGTCACCCCTGTCAACAAAGAAGGTATATAACGTTCAAACAGCCTTTGCAGAGGATTAAGCTGGGTACAGTCATGTTTGGACGGCTCCATCTATCACGCACTAGAAGTGAAGCTAGATATGCATTGGGTCATCCCTCTCCTTGTCACACCATAAGAGTAGGCGAGTATGTACATAAATCTTCACCCTGTTTGCCAATGAGAATTAGCTTGAGGATTTGCAACGATCCCGCAGCAACAGATGCTTCACTTGATATTTATAAATTTATGATTATACACGCTGCATCATCTGATTATGCATGTTGGTTGTTGCTCTCCACACACTGGCACAGCCCAAGCAGCGAAGACATGTGTAACTGGGCAAATGTCACATCTCTGCATGCACTGTAATGTTTATGATGAATAGAAATGTTGGACTCTCTAATGTTAGTAGACACTAGATACATACATATACATCTATCTATCTAAACCTAAACTACAATCATGCAATCATGTCAATTGTATGATATGTTAAAAGGAGCGAGTTTATTAAATTGCAACATTGTTTATTTCAGTATATCCTTATAAATCTATTTGGTACTCCATAATGCAGCCTCTGTAGCTACTCTCTGTTTATGGCAAACAGGTCGGAGCCTGTTTTATAGTGAGCTGTTTTAAAATGAGCAAGGACCAATCACACAACTGGTATAATGCTACGCTAACCTGAGTTTGGATCTGTTGGAGTTCCTGTTAAAAGATGAGTCTCAATCGCTCTGCCACGACTGTTGCTATATGTGGGTTCATTGAAGGAAAAAATGTTTCTTTATAATACTGTTTGGTATTTGATATGCAATTAAGATTGAGATTAAGATTGGTAGCGGTTTATCGATAGATTTAAGCATTAATCCCTAAAAACACACATAAACATGCCCAGGGTCCTGCTGCCACGTCGGGTTTCAGCCCACTGGTTAGTGTTACACCTAATAAAGCCACTAAACAATGACATCGCTGGGTGGAAGGAGGCACTGACAACCAGTGCCGGGTTGCCCTGACATGATTTAGCTCTAGTGAGTGCAGCAAACACAATATTAAGCCCTTTCAAAGGGTGCTGCCCCTGGCATTATGACCGACCTTGTCTGCACCAGCTGTTGACGGATTTTCCTAGCAAGCCTCTTCTGGTCAGCAGTTTTTACTTTACACACAGTGGGTTCACAGTTCACTGGGAGACCAAAATGGATGGAGCTCTGAGCGAAACATAAATTAAAACATCACTAAGACAAAATCTGGGGTCTGAATCTGCATTACTTGAGGCTCAATCTATTAATAATCTTGAGAATTTGGTTAATTTCTAAACTTGAGTGCAAAGAGTAAAGGTTTGAACAGATAAGTGGTGTCAGTTGTGTTAATGTTGGTGTGGAATTGATCAAATTCAGATTTTGCTGTGATGGAAATGCTCTCTCTACAATTTAACAGTCTAAAAGAACGTCCTTGATGTTTAAACATCTTATTTAAAATGCATTGCAGCTGAATTATTCATCTATTATGGAATGGGTTTCAGGTGGCACGGACGCTGAAGGAGAATTTAGTTGCACCTGTACAATCCAGGGCTCTGTTATCATTTCAAATGCAGCAGTGTTCACAGTGTCTGATGCAGAAATGATTTATCTGCATCCATGGATGGTGCAACAGTAGCATCATGGTATCATGAGCAAAAGAGAACGCTTCACCAACCTAAATTATACATTTTTGGAGACAAAGTTAATCAAAGTCGCTTTTAAAACAGCCCATCAGTTATTTCACAATGACATTGCTCCGGAGAGAATTGATGTTTTCATGGTAACATAAGTCAGCTGGTGTTATCTTGCTAGCTTGAGGTACAGTCAGGTAAACAGTTGTGAGTTTTTCTTTTTTTTTCCAGATTGTCTCTGAATTCAATTGCTTTTTAATGAGAGACGGGATAAAGTGGGATGCGGCTGCTGTAGGCATCCAAACTCCATACACCGAGGGGTCAGTCTCAGAAGAAAAAAAAGGATGAAGCTCTGTTCAATCTCTCCCACTAAATTACCTTGTCAGATATCAAACAGAGTCCTTCACCCCTGCTGAATGATAATTGTAGCTTTCTGCAAGGACAAATTCTCAGGGGGTCATCTGTGGCAGAGAGTCTGGACGCTGTGAAGAAATATCTGCTGCCGTCTTTTCTCCTTTAGCTTTGCTTTGAGTAACGCAGCTCCTGAGGCAGCTCGGTAACAACTGTACACGGTAAAGATTTAATGACTCATACGTGTGGCATGAAGATGATCAATGGGCTCATATTCCTCAAGCACGTCAGAGTAGGAAATGAGTCCTAATTGATCCTAATTGAGTCGAGCGTGCTACAGTATAAATTTAGTTCTGCTGTTGTTTGCAGTTATAAAGTTTCACAATATTTCGCTATAAGGGTTGAGTGTGTTTACATGCTAATATTTGCTAATTACCACTTAACGTGTGCGATAGTCTGGCTTCAGGGTAAAAAAAAGATGTTAGGCAGATAGACTCAGCAGAGTTCTTGCTTGTTTTTCAGAGGGGAATTGTTTTATTTTGTGTGCTCACCCCACATGACTTTCATAGCACTGACACACAAGTCAGTGGCCAGTTAGATTTACCTTTAGCCTCAGTGTACTCTCAAATTCGGCCCGTATCGTTGATAACAAGGCCAAAACTACTTAAGTTATTTCCCTAACATCCATCGGTGTCCAGTTACACCTGCTAACATCTACTGGTAGTTGGTAACCTAAATTGTGCGGAAGACCTTCAAACCTACAAGGGATAGTCAACATCTTATCCCATATTCTAAATTCAGTTTGTTTTGCACACACAGTTCAGGCCCTACTTTAAATTTAAGGATTATCTTGAATTTCTCCGCCATAATCCTGAACCTAACCTATCTTCTTTCCTTGTCCTCCTCAAACACTATTTTCCCTGATAGGGCTCGTCCTTTTTTCCTTCTTCCCTCCATCTCATCTTCTACTATTCACAGTCTGTGTGTCCATTCAGTTTCAATTTCTTCATCCTCGGTACCCCACGACTATTTGCCATTCTGATCCAGTCACAGTTCAGATTATGCCAAAAACCACTGATTCAAATCGGCGCCACCAACTCCTTTCCCTCCTATTTGCATCTCCCCAGTACTGCAAGTCAGCTGCTTATATGGATTGTCCAATTCAAATATTCATCTTGAACCACACTGAGCAGGTAACTACACACATTCTCACCCACATTGTCAAAACACAAAATGCAGGTGAGGCTGACAGAAATGTCATTCGTTAATAGGCATTTGATCACAGACCAAACACAAAATAATAATGTTGATGTGAGTATGATATGAGAGGAAAAGAGGAGTGCGATGATGTTATCTCTTTATTACTGGTCTGTAGTTTAGATGGTGGATTTGAATGAAAATCTTCATGATCCCCAGAGAGACATTTACCCCATGACAACTATAACAGTGAATTCCCTGAAGATGGTGGCGATGATGAATAAGATTATGGAGGATAATAATGTTGTCATTCAGGATATATCTTTGCCGTGATGCCCATGAAAGCTCCCAAGTCGATGGAAGGAAGGTCACTGCCTCCCTGGGAAAATCTACAAGGGTCAGGAGTGACGATGACATGCAGGGTATATTAAAGCAATTAATAGACTGCCAGCCTAATGAAATCTGTGCCAGGTTACACAGTGATTTGTGTGGCCAGATGAAATAAGCTTCCACTGGAAATCTTTTTCCACTACACATGTTTCTTCATTATGCCGCAAAGAAGAGAGGAGGACGATAAACTGAGCACTTTTCTTGTCTTGATGACCATCAAAGCACTTTACAGTTTAGTTTGACTATCCACACACTAACTCAATCAGCCATACAGTGCATGTGCAACACTTTATATTACATTAATCCTTCAATCAAGGACACTTGGGCCAGGTGAGAAGGGGATCGAACTTCCAACCGTTTGGTCAGTGGACGTGGGATGTGAGAGCGACAGCTGCCCAAATAAGATCCGATAGGCAGATGCAACAAGAGAATTTTCCTGATCACAGGAAATCAATCACACAACAAGGAACCCCCATTCAGCAGCATCGCATCGGCAGACTGCAGAGGGCTCACCGCTTTCAAGACGAGGCATGTGACCAGTGGAGCTGAGCCAACTGGAAATCTTCAAGTAGACTACAGATGCCTTTAACTTTTTCCGTCTGTCACATCACTCTATTCTTGCACAATTCCCCTGACTTTTGACTAACCCTGCTTGTCCAGTTTGCTGATTGATAAATTGCACATTGCTGATCCCAATGTGTTCATTACGGAGCAATACACCATGTAAAGATCCGGTTCCATGATCAAATGCTGTTATCCAGTCCAGTTGAGTCCAAATATGATAACTTGGAGCTCCAACAGGGGAGTAAATAAAAGTGGGTGTTTTAATGGACTATTTTAGAACCCACTTAAAATATTTCAAGACATATTTCGTATATAGTAAATACTCAGGGTCATTTTAAGCCATGTCTTTCTCCAGTCATGTCTTTATCTATTCCTTATGGATATCATTTTAAACTGAAATACTTCCGTTTTGTCCTATCAAAATTTTGAGCGGTGTCCTTCATCCTTCATGTTAAATGATTCCTTGCTGAGAGTTCTTGTAGAATGCTTAATAAATAACTTTGGGGAAGGTGTATTTATAGTTCCTGTCAACATTCAGCTACATTCTTTGGAGGGTTTCTGAGTGTACATAAATGGATATGAAGTAAAAGACCTAAAAGATAAGAGTCAGAAAAGTGAATAGTGATGAGATGTCATCCTGACAGTTTTTTTTTAAATAAATACTCTGTTGGTTTTTGCCTCTGGCCCTTAAATGATCCCACAAACCAGAGCGGGGAAGCTTCTTTGAACATCACAGGGGCAAATCTTTTTTGTCCTTGTAATCCATCTTGATTTGTTTTCCACTCACACACCTTTTAGATTTCACTTTGGCCCATATTTATCCAACTTTAAGCTAAGCTGACAGAATGAAAAGGGACTCTCATTTCAACTATATAATAGGAAGAGACCCTTTCTAAATGGCAAAATGAATCTGCGATCGACCAGCCGCACATTAGTGCTCACATACCCAATCCCGTAACCAGGCTTGAAACCAAATGTCCATACCTGTTACAGATGCAATTTATACACATCAGTTCAATTTGCCCGGCCGGTCAATAGTGAGCTTGGGATCACCTTGTGACATGTAAATGAGGGTCCTTGTGTGTCACAAGACAGGCAGAATTTAATGAGCCTCATGATTTCCTACCCCCTTGTTTCTTACAGTCCATATAGAAATGGAAATGCCGGCAACTCAACTGAGTTTTTAATAGCATAATATTCATTTGATTTTTTGTCTGACTAAAGCTTTGCAAATAACCTATAAAACCAGAATGTCTTGTGGTGATGGAAGGACCATATCAATGATGTATGACATTTTTCTCTGCTTTTGGCATAATACTGGATACAGGGCAAACTAAATGTTGAAACCTATATCAAATGTATTTGCGTGTGTCTGTTGAAGAATTAGGGATTACCACCTTTCTATTACAAATGGTTTTCATGAGAACAGAAGAAAAACATTTCTAAGCAAAGTGTCTTTCTGCCTACAGCTGTGAGGTCTGTTGTTCCCTAATAATCCTTGATAAAGATAGATGTCTTTCCTCATAATGGATGAGTGTATACTGCTTATTAATTACACACTGCTATAAGATCGGTGGTATCAGCTGATAGTCAAAGTTCAGGTTTCAGTATCTGGTCAGAAAATGTTTGAGCAGAGCATCTTCACTTCTAACGGGGAAGCAGCTTTGCTCATTTCTTTATTTCTGTGAATGTACAATCATTAACAGGGTTAGGGGAACTATTTTCTTTGAGAAATCTGTTTGAATATACCCTGAATAGATCCCACCTACTTCACCTGTAAGGAGATAATCCCCAAAAAACAGCTACCTGTGTAGTTTACACAGTCGTACACAATACATGCTTCAGTGTGTGTCGTTAATAGGGGAAGTGGATTACGGCACACGCGAAAGCTAGTGAAAAACTGAAAAAAATCACCCTTCAAATACTGTGTCCGTTCAGATTACCTCAAGCCCCTGAAACGCATCTGCTCTTGATCCAGTCGATTTTATTTCTAATTAGGTTTGAAGGTTAGGATAAATCTCCCAACACCTGGCCAATATCAAGTGACACAACCCGAGACAAGACAAACATGGAGAGGAAACACTTTATCCCCTCCTTTCAGTCTGTGGCAGTGGTGTGGGAAATCCAGCCTCACACATTGGCCCGTCTTTGCCGGGTTGCTCTGAAAAGAGGACCTTATCATCAATAACACATGCAGGTAGGGCCTCCGTTTGAGAATGAATGGGAAAGCTACGCTGCAGAAGCCTCTATTCATGCTTCTTTCTCTCAGCCTTTCAAGACATTTGAAGATCCTTTATCCAAAAGCGAAACACATCTCACTCCTCAGTGTCTGCTACAGAATATATTTCATGAAACCAAGTGCCTTCTGATTCCCTTTCTAAGTCACTACTTGCCTTTCATATGCAGTTCCTTGCTATTTCCCCAAGCCCTCTTGCGCGTCCATAAAATATTGATCTTCAAATATTTATCCTGCAAACATCCACAGGACCTGACCTGTATTCCCTCTATGTGTGAAATATTCACCTTTAGCTAAATAATAGATGTCGACGCTCGTGTCTCTGCACCTTTTGCGAACATTTTAGTAAGGCCCCAGCCGAGCGGTTTGAGCATGTTTTATTGGAAGGATCAAGCCTCGGAGCATCTGCTGTTTCTCGACAGTGACAAAGCAGAGCAAGCGTTTTAATTGGGCCCTTGGCCGAGAGGCTAGGCTGTAGGTGGGGGGGATGGAGTACTGAATCAGTTGGAGTGTCACTAGAGGTGTAAAGAGGTGAGCATGATGACCTCTAAGATGCTGCTGGAGTTGTATTTTAGATGGGTAAGACACAGAGGTAATGGGATGGGGATGAGGCCATAGGTGGGAGTGGGTGTTGGGAGTTTGTGCTGATTCGTGAACCCTGTCCTCCCCTAGTCAGTGGAAGTCATATTGATCCACCAGTTTCTACAGCACCGAGTCAAGACATGGTAATCCCCCCCCCCAGAGCCCCACAGTTTCAGCAAAGGGCGCGGGTAGCAGCAAATCCTGGTAAAGCTGGAAGACCCACAGGATACCTGCTGTCTGTTCACTTCCTCCTGTAACAGAACGGAACACCATTGTATTGTGTGAATTATTCACATGTGCCGCTGCGGTGGAAAAGAGTGCTCAAACACCCAACTCAAAAATAACCATTAAACGTAAGGAATAGCACAAGGGTACTGCTTATTGTCGTGCTAACTTTGTATTTAATCCCTGTGGATGAGGATTACCTCTGCATTCTGCTGCTGCTGAGGGGAACACGAGTCTTCATCCAGAGTCTTAACCAAGCTTCCTTATTACGCTTCTATTTTATGGTAGTTCGGCAACACGCCCACAATCTCAGAAGAGATCCACATTTGGAGAGGAGACAGCAGAGAAATTGGTAAATAAATCATATATCTACTCTGATTATACACCGCGTTCCACATTATTATGCAAATTACACTTTGCGCAGAGTTTCCTAAATAGTAATGCAAAGCCAGTCAGTATAATTTTCAATATTTCATATTTTATAGAAATTTGTTTATTTGTTGTAAAGAACAAAAAATTGTCATTTGTTGAATTTGCAGCATTAAGAGGTCATATTTACTGAAATCAAAAAAAGCATCTTGACAGGTCAAGTTACATGTTAACATAGGACCCCTTCATTGATATCACCTTCACAATTCTTGCATCCATTGAACTTGTGAGTTCATTGATAGTTTCTGCTTTATGTCTTTGCAGGATGCCATAATAGCCTCCAAGAGCACCTGCTTGGATGTGAACTGCCTTCCACCCACATAGATATTTTGCTTGATGATGCTCCAAAAGTTCTCAATAGGGTTAAGGTCAGGGGAAGATGGGGGCCACACCATGAGTTTCTTTCCTTTTATGCCCATAGCAGCCAATGCCCCAGAGGTATTCTTTGCAGCATGAGATGGTGCACTGTCATGCATGAATATGATTTGTCTTCGGAAGGCACGGTTCTTCTTTTTGTACCACGGAAGAAGGTGGTCAGTCAGAAACTCTGCATACTTTGCCAAGGTCATTTTAACACTGTCAGGGACCCTGAAGGGGGCTACCAGCTCTCCCCCCATGATTCCGGCCCAAAACATGTCTCCGCCACCTCCTTGTTGACGTCTCAGCCTTGTTGGGACATGGTGGCCATTCACCAACCATCCTCTACTCCATCCATCAGGACCATCAAGGGTTGCACGGCACTCATCCGTAAACAAAACAGATTGGAAGTTAGTCTTCATGTAGTCCTGAGCCCACTGCAACCTTTTTTGCTTGTGAGCTTGGTTTAGGGGTGGCCGAATAACAGGTTTAAGGACACTTGCAAACCTCTTGAGCATCCTACATCTTGAAGTTCGCGAGACTCCAGAGGCCCCAGCTGCTTCAAACACCGGTTTGCTTCTATTCAATGGCATTTTAGTGGCTGCTCTCTTAACCCTATGCATTTGTTTGGCAGAAATCTTCCTTATTTTGCCTTTGTCTGAACAAACCCGCTTGTGCTGTGAATCAGTGACAAATATCTTCACCGTCCGATGATCAAGTGCCATTCTTTTGTAAATATCCAATATTGCGATACCTTGACCAAGGTTTTTGAGAAAAATCTTGTAATTTAAAAAAAAATAGTTATATTTTTTGGAAAAATAAAGTACAATTTTATCAAAAAAAATCTTACAATTTTATCAAAAAAAATCTTGTAATTTTTTTGAGAAAAATCTTGTAATTTTTTTGGGAAAAATCTTGAAATTTTTTTGGGAAAAATCTTGTACATTTTTTTGAAAGAAATAGTTATATTTTTTGAAAAATAAAGTACAATTTAACAAAAAAAAATCTTGTAATTTTTTTGGGGAAAATCTTGTAATTTTTTTGAGAAAAATCTTGTAATTTTTTTGAGAAAAATCTTGTAATTCTTTTGAGAAAAATCTTGTAATTCTTTTGAGAAAAATCTTGTTAATTTTTTTTGAAAAATAGTTCTATTTTTTGGAAAAATAAAGTAGAATTTTATCAAAAAAAATCTTACAATTTTATCAAAAAAAATCTTGTAATTTTTTTGAGAAAAATCTTGTAATTTTTTTGAGAAAAATCGTTAAATTTTTTGAGAAAAATCGTTAAATTTTTTGAGAAAAATCGTTAAATTTTTTGAGAAAAATCGTTAAATTTTTTGAGAAAAATCGTTAAATTTTTTGAGAAAAATCTTTAAATATTTTGAGAAAAATCTTTAAATATTTTGAGAAAAATCTTGTAATTTTTTGAGAAAAATCTTGTAATTTTTTTGAGAAAAATCTTGTAATTTTTTTGAGAAAAATCTTGTAATTTTTTGGGGAAATAAAGTATTATAAAAAATATAATTAAATTTATTTGACAATTTGAAAAATGTAATCATAATAATTTGACTAACATTTAAAGTTTTATCTAACTAACATTTAAGTTAATTATATATTATATATATATATATAACCCTATTATAAATAAGTGAAAAACTACATGCACTCATTCTTGAGTCATTTTGACTTAGCAGTTTTGACTTTGAGGTGTTTCATTAAAGGTCAAGAGGTGTGAAAGTGAAGTCTTATCTTTGCACTGACTCCCGCCCTGACTTGCCCCACATGCATATTACTGCTTATTTATAGCTCCTCTTAGAGTCACTGGAGTGTGGACAAGGGATCTATTCCATTATGGGGGCCTGTGCTCAGCTGCAGCGCTCTCCTCGATTATATTCCCTCGTGTGTGCCTGTACGCCTCACTTTATGAATGTAAAAGGCAGCTAATGGGTATGTGAGTTGACAGGAGGGCCAGTGCAGACATTGCGGTACATGTTGTCATCCTCAGGTCTCTGAAGGGCCAAACCAAACCACCTCATTCACGTGTCCCCTCCGTCAAGGGACCTCGCCCCCCTTTGATAAGGATACACAAATTATTCCAATCTCCAAATCATGTGAGCTGTAAAGTGCAAATTTTTATTGCTACTAAAAAGTCTAAGACTGTGCCCAAAATCCCTCACTAATCCCTATATAGTGCAGAATATGGCGATTTTGAGGTGCATGGTTTCCGAATGTTTGGTGAAGTTTTTTTACACCCTAAATATTCCTTTCCCACAATGCATCCTAAAAAAGTCGTGCACAATCGATGGTCATCATGCATTGCGCTGCTGGCAGAGAGACATGAGGAGCGAGGGCATGACAAGCCTGATCAGTCGCATAAATGTAAATAGAAGCCGAGCAACACATCACAGCACAAGGTGCGAGAAACAAGTAAAGTACAAATAGTAAGTGTAAAATAAAAGTTTAAGTTAACCTTGGGATTTTCCCACGACAATGACGTCATTACAGGCATCGGGAATAGTGAATAAGTGGATTTTGAGATCTCGAACAGTGTGGCACACCATAAATATGTACAACCAATCTTTAATATGTCCTGGCTTTAACGTGTACCTCTAAGATTCTGGCATCAATTCTGTATCTTCCTGCTGTTATTCCCCAGAGAAACATCAGATTTGTGTTGCCATTTCTTTTATTTATCTTTTAGTGTTTCTTTCCCCCCTCCCCTTATATCAGCCTCTGTATGAGTTGCATCTCTTTCACACACTTTACTGCATTTGAACAATTGTTCAAATGCCACAAGGGTCCTCTCAATAAAGCATGTCATTTCAGCCCTGCCCCGGATAGTCTGACAAGATCAATGGCAGGCTGATATTAAACCGGAGTTGATGAAGTTAACAAAAAATGGAAATTCAAAAGATGATTGTCTTTCAGGTTTAATTATTCAAGCCCGGTTCGCCTGGCAGTGCCGGAAGCTGGCAACTGCCATGGCTCGTTGATAAACTGCTGTAACTCACTGGCTAACTTAACATCCTCATCATTTGGGAACATGCCGGCCCCCAGCTGGACAAAGAGATCGCTTGGCTGGCATGCTGGCTAGGTGTTGGTATTGTGGGATCACATGACGCCCCAACAAGTAATTATTATCCCTACTGATTTCTTCATAGGGAAGAACAGCGATATAAATTCATGCAAAAAAACAATGTAGTTATTTAGGACATGCATTTGTGCCACAATTCTAGCTTCATTATGAATAGGCTATACACCATTAGTCACCGATACAAATTATTGATCATCTTGTAATGGAATCGCAGCAAGTAAAATCCAGATCTACAGAATTTAAATGAGGTTAAGGGGACTTGTAGCTCAAGCCCTTGCGATGAGATTGCAATATAGATCTCCTGATTAGGGAGACACAACCCCCCTCCCCCCACTACACTATTCCTCTTTTAGGCATGAACAATCATAACAGTGCCATTGTAAAAAGAGCGTAAATTAGGATGATGGAGGATGAAAATCGACTGCAGGTGTCAGTCCAACTGAAATGTTAAACTGACATTCGAACGCAAACCAACGCTTATCTTTGCGTTAAACTCATCAGTAGGATACGACAATCAAGTACATCAACGCAACGCTTTTTGACGGTAGAATAATTTTTTGTCTGGTTAGTCACGACCGGTAACCGGCACAAAGGCACGCTGAGCCGCACATCAACTGGCTGTCACAGTAATGGTAATGTCACATTGGCAATGTCGAGGATAGGATTGCATTCCACCAAGAGTCATTGTGAATAATGGGTGACGCCGCTCATTATTGCCCCTGATCGGAGAGTTACCCCATCTGACACTTCTGGGGACACAGTGGGATGGTTTGGGTGGCGGGGGTGTGTCGAGCCACGGTTGGCAGAGGTCTTGGGGAATAAAGCAATTTGGTACCGAGGGCGGCCATCCAACCGAAAGGTCAAGGGAGATGAAGAATAAGATGAAATGAGCAGCGGCGCCTTGCCAGAAAGTGACAAGACATAAAGATGAGGAGGATGATGAGGGCGGGCTCCCCACCACCTCCACTCCGCCCTTTAATTCATCCTTCCATCAAACACACACACACACACACACACACACACACCTCTTTGACAATTGCCAATTACCAGATATGCTGACTTGGTTCCGTTCACTTTAGACTGTCAATCAATGCAGATTGGTGGTTAACTGGCCAATTTAGCCAATACCGTCATCCCGCAAGGACCACACATTCTGCTGTCCTCACCTCTAGTAATGAAGCATTATTTATAATGTATTTAGATGAACTTACCTAAAGTAAGCTAGTTGTAAGTACATTATTTGTTCTGAGTACATGTAATGGTTCTAACTGTGTTATTCCTTTTTACTTCTTTTTTTAAGATTAAGAACAAATGTTGTTGTGTTACTGCTGTACAAGAATTACTAAACAACTGCATATATTGACACACGGCGTCTCACACGCACACACAAATACAAACACTCGCTCCTCTCAATTATGTTTGCTGTCGAAAAAGATGCATTAGCCACCTGTTGGCGACTGGGATTTTGACGCGTGCCTTCTAATGAAAAGGCGTCTCACATAAACCACGCAGTCCTGTCACTTGGCTCAGTGAAGAGAAATGAGAATTGGGGAGTTTGTTTTTTCAACAGATCAATTACAGTCTGCTGCTGCTTTTACACGGCTCCCTGTTTAAGAGGCAGCTACCCGTCACTCTGAGCAGCTTTTTATTTGGCATTCTCACAAATTGAATCAAAAGTAAAGGATGAAACAACAGATGCCAGAGAATGATCATGTAGGTTGATGCATAGATGCTGACATCACGCCTGTGATGATCAGCGTCCAGCCAGCAGACAGACAAAACTTTCAAAGGCATAGAGTACGTGACACCATCTAAGTAACAAATATTCATGTGCAGTTACCTCAGACCTGTAATTATCTCCTTGCATTTTTACTATTATTACCCTGCATATGTGGTAGATGCTATTAGACACACAGATATTTGAGGGAGGATGACAGGTGGAGTAATTGTACTGACTGTGCTTCACACAGCTCTTCCTGTCAGTACCGTGGGATGGCTGCATAATGACTCTGACTGAAGGCTTAGTATTCCTGTTGGGTGAACGCACAGCCCACTCCGCTGTTGTCCCTGTGGGACCAATTTACCCCTGCATCATTTACCCGGCTGCGCCCTCCCTCCTGCAAAAAGATCACAGCAGCCGCCTCTGACCATCTTACGTTTGGAGGCGACTGTGCACTCTGCCGCTGAGTCGACCTGATCGATGATTGATTCACGGATTGATTGATTATGACTCATGTTTGCCTGCTGCCTCTCAGGCCCAATGTCTCTGTGATTGCTGACAGCTCATTTGTTAACATTAGAGCCTGCATCAGGGTAAAGTAACAGTGCATTTTATGTGGACGGCAGTTGCCAGCTAATATCAGCTATGGCTGGTGTTCACATTTCACAGAGTCGGTCATGGCGGTCCGCTGCCTTTCAGCTAAATGGCTGTCAAACTGAAATGATATATATTGAAAAACTATTTATAGTTTCATATCACCTGCATCATAATTTGTTGTGGTTTTGCCTCAGGTGCATATAGCGTAATAAAATTTGTGTTTTATAAATGTGAATATTTACTGGAAAATTGTAAAAGCATCTCGCTTAAGCTGATGATTCTCCTTCCGTGTATCAATCTGTCTAGCTTTCATGGATCCTCAACTCTAGTGCTTTTCTTTCCTCTCAAAGGTTGTCTCGATTTACAGACTAAAACACTCCCCATTGTTGCTCTGCTCACACAACCAGAAAGTGAACCATTGTGATTTTCAAAACACATTAGCAAAGCTGTGTCCCATTTTAAGGCAGGTTTCGAGTATTCTCACTGGAGGGTGACACAAATACAGACAACAGCACAATCAACACGACACACTGACTTTCTTGAAGAAAAATGTACTTGCCTGATTCTTGTTGTTCTGGCTTTGTACCCTCATGGTTGAATGCACTTCTTTGTAAGTTGCCTCGGATAAAAGCCCCTGCTAAATGAAATGTAAAAATGTAAATTATAAAAAAACAAAGTTGCAGTGGTTTGAATTCACATTTGTCAGGGAAAGTATCCTCTGGTTAACACTATATACACTATACCTATTTTATACTGTCAGGAAATAATAGAGTGTATATTGTATCCAACTTAAAGATTGCGCCGATTCACGCTTATGAAAATACCCCAAAAAAAGGGATATTTTACTATTTTGCTTATACCTTGCAGTATGACATGTTTACTATACTTGAACTGTCATGGATGAATCATTGATAAGAGTCATATCATACCTTTGCCCTCTAGGAGCAATCCTGTCAACAGTTTGGCTTTTATAATGATGGCTTTATGGGGAAGTGTTTTGCCTGCTTGGGGTTCTCTTTAGTTGCAATGCCCTGGCTTGCCATTGGAGCAGCTGGGGGCCCTAATGATGTGAAAATACCATTTAAAAACTAAAAACTTGTAGAGGATCAGGCATGTGACACCTTTGTTTACTGCAATTCAATAAAATATGCATAATCAGAAGTTTTGAATGCATGGTGACAATCAAATCAGCTCTCTCGCTGTCCCCTTTGCGCAAGACACATGCCAATCATTTTGCACCACAAATGAAATTTGTCAGGCACATTAATATATTGAGTTGAACAGAATTAGGTCTGAACGTCTGACATGTAGGCATGCGGAATTGGGGATCGAACCTCAGACCTGTCCCAACTGAAGCGGACCACTCGTAAGTTGTTTTTCTGCCTGTTAGCACTAATGGCTCGAACGGTGCAAGAACATTGAGAGTTCTCTGACACATTGCTCACAGCAACATGCTGTTTTGGGTTTTAGACAAACAGAAAGCAGTGCAATGGAGCCGGCTGAGAGATGTGAGCTGACGGATTTACATTAGTGTCCTGATTTGTTTCAGACGGTGATTATATGTATGGGTGTCTCGGTGGGCCATCGACTCTGCCAGCCTAAGGGGCTTGATATCTGACCTTTTCAAGTCCTCTGCAACACCTTTTTAATTGTCAAAGTGAACTTTGAGCAGATTCATTACTGCACTGCCTCAGCTCTGTGGAGTAACACTGCCGCTTCGCCTTCACATTTGATCATGTTTAATTGTAGATTCCCCGCAATGTTCAAAAGTGCAGACCATGTATATGTCAGAGATCTGAGTCATGGTCAACGATGCTATTTTGGGCGCAGACTGAAAGTGGCCCTCCCTGTTCTGTGAAGATGCAAAGAAGGAAACTGATTTCTATCTTCTTCTTTTTTTAAATCTAACACGGGGGATTTGAGAAGTCAGGACATGTGCTCATGTAAAGTTGTTTTAATTCAATGAAAGGAAGAGATTGATCAGAGCCTATAATGGGTGGGAATAAGCATGCTGCTCGCTACCTATCTCATGGATACATAACAACTGCATCATTATGTGATTTCACTTTGTAGTGAGTGAATCACTTGATCATACAAATCCATTGGACTTTGCTTTCATGGCAAACAACGATACAAATACAACCAAAACATGGTGACACACGTGGATGAGATGGATGCAGTGACTTAGAATTAGACTGATGTATCTCTTTAATTAGTGTGAACAACATTAAGCAAAATGAACTGCGGCGACTAATTGCTACAGCTTTTCGTATCAAATGAAACCGATGTCAGAGAGACGGATACACTGTGCCCTTGATCGGTTAATTGCAAAACAAATCCTAATGAATGTCCATCTGATGGATGAGGAGCAACATTCAAGTTCCCCTCAGGGTGGAAAAATCCTCCCCCAGGACAAACATTGAAACGATTCTTTTTTTTTCTCACGCACACAGCCTTGTTAAGGACTGGCAAAGAGAGGCTGTGGCCACACAGGTGAGACTCTGAGCTGATAAGGAAACATCATTATTGCATTTACGGCTTGCAAGGATAAATATTGTCGTTTGAAATCAATACACAATCAGCAGTGTCTAACGTTCCACTGATGGATTGTCAGCAGGGCCCAGCATGTTTATGAATTATATATTAACAGTATAAAATCATACATTATTGGTAATGTACGTATTATGATAAATGTATTTATACATCAGACTGTTTAAACTGGATTATGTTATCTATTTTGTGGCTGAAGTGGACAAGTACTCATTTAGGTTCATTATTATTGCTTGTTTAGGTTTGTCACTTCTTCTGGGGGAGCAGTGAGGATCAGTGACCTCCTAACAAGAGGCCAATCTGCCAATCACTGATCACTTCATGAACTTAATGGGTTCATAAAGGTCAGCTGTCTGGCGTCTGGCTTTCCATGTTCTCCCTCTACTTAATGTGGTTATCCTCCAGTTCTTTTTATGAGTGACTGTTGCCTACAAATTTCAAAATTTTGTGAGAAGTTAGATGGCCCCAGGAGCAGAGGTAGTTTAACAAAAGAATATTTAATGTAAATGAGGCTTTAACTACACAAACACAAAAGGAATTGAACTGAAAAGACATGAACAACAACGAGAGGACAAAAACACAAGGACGCTTACACTAGACTCAGGAGAACAGGACGTGGCAGGAATGCAGGACAGGTCAGCACCAAAAAACACAGCAGGAAGGACAGCAACATGGAACACAGCATGAAAAACAGACAACCCGACAGCGGACAAGGGGAAGGACAGAGGCTTAAATACACACAGGGAAGGCAGGGGTAGTTGGCCACAGGTGCAACACATGAGTTAGAAAGACAATCACCAAGACAGGAAGTGAAGAGAGAAACAACCCACAAGGAACAGAGACTACACAATAAAAAAGGAAACAGAAAACACTGAGGCAGAAATACACAAACTAAACTGACAGAACCTGACAAAAAGTCCTCCTTCTACTTGCTCCCTTGCTGGTCTCCATGCTGAGGCCATTACAGCATTCTACAACACAACACTTAATTCAAATGAAGTTGCTGCACTCAGCAGTCAGGTTATGTTTCTCTACTTTGATGTCCTGCAGAACAAACAGACTGAGAATAATTACCTATGATGGCAAGCTAACCTAATGGACTGAAACTTTGTTCCTCCTATACCTCTTTCCCAACCGGAATTATGATTAAATAATTATAATTTTCTTTAACCTTTCTCAAACCTTTGGCTCTCAAACTAATGTTCTGATCAAAATAATATTTTTTAATTTTAGTTGAATAATAATTTTAGTCCAACAGATCCCACTAACACTACCATCAGCTCACTTTTGAATATCGTAGCTGGAGGGAACTCCACAATACACAGTAAAACCACAACAATATTGATTTGACAAGCCGGTGTCAAGTACAAACTTCTTCCTACTCAGACGGTACCAGAATGCCCTCCCGACAGTGAATTATTCCATTAAGTACAATATGCACTTTTTATGTTCATGGCAAACTACTTTTCAGTTCATCGTGTGTGTTCTTCAGTAAAGGCAAAGCAAATATTCTCTTTACAAAATAGGAATGTAAACTTTGAACTGAGTAAGTTTTGCAGAGTTTGTCTGCCAAGTTATCAAGATTATGTGACGCAAATAGTAGTTTATGTTTACAATTACAGTAATACATATATACAGTACTGCCATATATATTGCACTTGACTGCACTGGTAGTTAAACTGTATAGATAATATAACAATACTAATTGTGTGTTTTGATTCGTGTATAATTACCGGTAAATAAGAATTTAAGTTGTTTTCCCATTAGATTAGAATGAGCCTTCGATATTTACATCTACATATGTCAGACGATAATGTATATACATGACACCAAGTATGGCATATTCAACAAACATTTTCAAATACACCTGCTTCCAAACCTACTGTATTTATCAGATGCAGATCATGATTTTGTTTTAATCCACACTCTTACTAAGTAAAGTGTATTCCAGTTTGATGTAGAATCTACACAGGACGTAATATTGTATGTTTCATCATTCTGCTGTGTCTACATTTCCTTTTGGCCCATCTCTCTTAACCTTCCACCTCTAACCAATTGCTAAGTCGATGTCCTACAGAAGATGCCGTTTGTATTGATTTTGTTTTCCATGTGCCGGGGTCCCTTCGTGTTTCTCTACCTCTTCATGTCACCCCTGTGGGCATTTTTGGAGTGCAGCGCCGAGCAGCTCTCGCCCTGTAAACGGAGCATCAAGGTCATCGTTAGCTGTGAGAAATGTTCCCTAATAAAGCTCCTGCAGATATGGAGCAGTGGATCTCACCTTGCAAAGCCAAGCAGCTGAGGGGATCTGCTGTTTTATTACCCTCCTCTGTAAATAATGTCAGCACGGATAAAGCCTTTCACAAGCAATGGGCAAATAAAACATCACGTTTCCCTAGTCCTGAAATGAGCTATTAAGACTCAAACACATTTTGGCCTCAATGTAAATTGAATGAATACATTAAAGGAAAATAACTTACATTTTGATATCCTTTCCTCTAAATATGTAAAAAAAATATATATCTAATTGCATGATACTAAAAAAACTCCCTCACTTACTTTAATTCGACCTTGTTCCACTCTTTTGTGCTCACAGTGACTTTTTACAAGCAATCTCAAAGCTGTTAATGTGAAGTTATAAATAGTGACGGGACCCTAATCGATTGGATTGTTCTGGTGATTATCCTTCAGCGTCAGGACCCTCACTTAGAAATCACAATTCAGCAGGTCATGCAGCACTTTAATGCGTCTTACATTTATGCTCCGTCGTCCAAGAGGTCACAAAGACAAAGTATAGATTGCAAACCCAACATGTTATGAATGATAATGATGTGTGGAGAAATAGAGACATGATGTAAAAGAAATAGATTGTTTAGCAATAATATGGGGATCAATATGGGGATTTTAAAAGAATTAATGAAGTGTCACCTAGGATACAAGCGCAGGGCAATTATAATTTAAATGGATTATTACACATTTTAGGTTGGTTTTCAGTTGCTTGTCTCACAAAATGAATATGTGTCAGTTATTGTGTACAGTCTATGCTCTACACCAACACACTGCATGCTCCAAGTCATTTTTTAACTGTGTTTTTTTGACCTACACTGTTTCTAACTCAGTACAGCTTTTGAATTCACAGAAATAGAAATAAAGAAATGTCCTTATTTTCCTAAATATTCTTCATGTGACCAACATAACACTATATCTGTCTGCTAAACAAAACAATATCAACCAGAATTGCATGCAGTAAAATGCATACTTTAGTCAAGGCCCAGTAGTCTCCTAATAGAAACCCATTTAAAATCAGCAGATCTGGATTTTTATTTGGATCTGCATTAAATTGCACTAACATTTTTCAGCTTGCAATAAAAAAAAATCTTTCATATACCCCCTGGATCCTTCCGCAAAGGGTCATGGTAATCCGTCCAGAAGTTTGTGTGTAAACAAACGTGCAAACCAACAAGAGAAGGGAGAAAAAAGGAATTTGTCTTATATGAGTCTGTGTGGTGAAGCCAGTCGCTGTCTATGGTGCTGAAACAACTGTGCTTGTGAAGGGAATTCAAAATACATCTACAAAGCAATTTAAGCATCAGAAATCACGAGGGCACAAAAAAAAAGGGGCCGAATTAATCGTCCTGTAAAACCATGGCAAAGCTGCATCTGGGATTTTAAATGAATTCAGTACAGCTCCTCCGGAAAGAGAAACTCTTGTGGATTCTTTGAGGCCAGTAACTTCAAATAATAAACCAGACTAAACTAGTTTCATGTCAGAGTTCTCTCAATTATTTAGGATCCCAAAATAATTCAGCCTCACAGGTCTCATATTCAGATCGCCCTCGTCTTGTGGCTCTATGATGCATATTATTAGAAACAACTCAAAGCAGGGAATATCGAATGCCTGCTTCTCCGATTTTAACGATCCCAGAGAGAAGGACCAGTTACAGGACAACGCCAGACTTCCTGTGTGCCCGACACCTCATTTTATTACAGGAGCCTCGTCCCCCATCTATGATCATAACGAAATGGCAGATATGACCTTAATACCTCTAATCCACCGACAAGATTTTTTCTTTCTTGCAGAAGATTTGTTCCTCCGACATCATCACCACCTCACCAGGTGGCTGACTGATGATCACCGGATCAAAGGGGTTGACTCACAGTCAGCTGGCCGGGGAGGAGACTCAGCAGTGAGCAAGAGTCTACTGCAGTTTTCCTAATCTTCCAAAACGGACAGTCTAATATACACGCCTACTGCACACGATAATTGTAAATGTGCAGAACGCAATTCTGTACTTTCGAAAGCTTTAAATCTTAACACAAAAATAGTGTTACAAAGTTAAGAAAACAAAATATCTGACATGTTTTTTAACCAAATCTTGTCAGGTCATTTGTGCGTTATCAAAATATTTCCCTCCTCGTGTCATGAAACATTCACTTGATGAAGTGGAGGTATTGGCTTTCCGCTGCAGAAAAGAATGAATGCTCTATTTATAATGTTTTTTATTTTATGTCAATTTGAAATGGATCATCTAAACCACTTGAACTTATCGCATTTCAAGCCACACCTCCAATGTAACAAGGTCATCACGAGGTTACAATATGATGGGCAAGAAGGAAGCTTAAGAATGAAGCCTTCTGTTTCAAAAATAAGGTTTCTTCTAGCAAGGATGGTTTTTATTTTAGATTCATTTAAACTGGACCATGCAAACATTACCGTGTCGTGTCTGTGCAATTATCTCCAGCAGTCTGATTCAGCTTCTATCCAAAGAGATACTTTCTTAAAGTTTTAAAATGCTTTTGCTATACATAGGATGCAAAAAAAGCTTCTTCTGTTTTCTTTCTTCATTCTAATATTCCTCTATCTCACACCAGTGTCATTCTAGAGTCCACAGTGATCCCCTTTCAGCCACAGGGGCTTTGGATAAGTCGGGGGAAATTAACATTGTCCTGTCAAGACCCATATGTTGTTCTCCACTGTATCCTTGCCTCTGGTCGGTGATAACAATGGACACAAATCTTGGAGGACACATTTGGACCAGCAAATAGAAGTTCAAGTCACGTTCATCTTGTGCTCCGTCCTCTCTGTGAAAGACACATGTCCCTGGGGAAGGCTTCCTTTCACAAGACACATGCTGTGAATAGTCCTCTCAGGGATTGTTGTTTGAAAGTAGCCTTACATGTGTCTGTACAGCCTATTTATTAGTCAGATTAAAAGTTGGTAAGCTTGGTGATAGAGTAACACACAAGTAGTTGATGAACAACTTTAGCTGTTGAGCTACCTGCTACAAGGATATCTCGGCAGTAACATGCCAGCAGATGTGACAGAAGCTCTCTCACCTTTGTTTCTAACAAAACACTTCATGTAATTATTTAGAAGAGACTTGTGTACTGTAAGATTTCTTTCTCAGTATTAGCTTAAAAATCATTCCTTCTCTGTAAAGCAGGTTAAAGTGTTTTACAGTTAAAGTGTGGCTAAAGAGGCTTGAGGTAAAACAATATATTTAATTTCAACTTGCAGTATTTCCATTCTCCAAACACACATACACAGTACTGTTCACGAGCTTGATGCTGAATTCTGTCTTCCAGCTGAGGAAGGTAAAAACTTAATGGACTGTAACTCGCTCCAGATTTCTCACGATGCTGCCACTGGCCGGTCTGATATATATTTGCACTTGAGAAAGAGAGAGTGCGACTGACTGCAGCGGCAGGGCAGACTGTCGCACACAGCTCTCCAATGGAAAAAACTGTGTCAGAGATATTTTATTGTTGTGGGACAAATATTGTATCAGTCCATCCATTATTTACACCACTTATCCTTTGAGGGTTGCACTGGACTGCAGCCAATCCCTGCTGACATTGGGCATTAGGCAGGGTACACCCTGGATAAGTCACTAGTGTATTGCAGAGCCAACATACGGAGACAAATAACCGAGTCTACTTTTGTTTTCATTTTCACCGACTTTGAGCCCAAAGGTGAGAGGATCATGCTGGATAACTCGACATACACTGTTGTGTGCAAGTCCTGGTTTGTCGCTATCTATAGAACAGAGGGGGCGTGTTCAAACTTAGCCTGACCCATAAATCCATTATACCCACATATACAGTATGTTGATATAAAATGTAATTATACTGGAGTGGATATTGCAACCCAAGCTAAGAAGATTTGACAGCTTCCTTGGTTACGTGCTTCCCAACTCTTCTTCAAAGGTCACCACTGTCGAGTTGGTTAAGTTGAACTGGTACCAGAAGTATTTGTCCCTACTCTCATCCCCAATAAAAAAATTTTTTAAATCAATATCCCCAAGCATTTACTTAAAAATATAAACATCTATAATTTATTAACAGACAGTTTAAATCATTTCAGTTTTTCTCTGATAATATGGAAAGATAATGAGTACATATATATTATAATGTTTTTGTATGCATTATGAGTTCATTTAATTATATATTTTTTATTTTGTAAACCTGGTTCTCAGGCTCTTAAATATCCTTGTCTGATACAAAACTTAAGCCAGTCATTATCTAGAGGCTGCTCACGCCCACTCACTCTCACAGCTATTTCCCTCAGTGGCTTGTTGTTTCTCTCTCAAATTATGGATGTAACCTTTAACACCTATGTTATATAGGTAGATATGTAGGTAGATTATGTTGCCACTGTTTGACATTTACCGCCTCCTTCACGTTACCGAGTTCACCTCTCTTATGTCTGCTTCGATGCCTGTGTGTTAGTGTGTGAGGGTTTGGTTTTCGTATTAATGAATTGCGTCGGCTCGGATTCTAGAAATCCCCAGCCCCGGATTTACACAAGTGACAGTTCTTTCCCCCCGCTGGGACTATAATTATCACTAAGATGTGAACCCCTCCCCCTCCCTTTCCTTAGAGGGGATCCAAATGATAGATAAAATACCTGTCATAAATCACACCACATTCCACCTGTGGGCAGAGACACAAAAACATGTCACCGTTACAACATATGTGTTAAATACTTCAGTATGGTCTGTGAAGGATGTTGTGGAAATTGAGATGGCCCTTGATAGGAAAACGCGGTTATCCAGCCCCTGGTGTGTCTCCACCTGCAGCACCCTGATTAGGATGCACATTCAAAATGCTAATGCTAATAAATCTGCCTATAGAGATGCACCAGGACAATCTCATGGTTTGTGAAGTGTGAACACCAGTGGGAACAGCCGGGGGCTTATTGGGCACAGCCATAACAGTTAACGTCTTCCGCATAGTCATAAAGTCTGGGACTGGGAAAAAGACAAAGAGATTATAAGGCATTATAAAGGAACTGGGCGTGGACTTCATCAACAATAATTGTTTACGGAGGACAAGGCGAAAGATGAGCTACCAACCTCCTTAAAAGGCATAGTTCACCATTATGCCAATGGAAATAAATGGTGACAGATTTTTCAAACGTAAAAAGACAACAAAACAAATATTAAACGCTTCTAAAATGCTCCCGTGGGGTCATCCGAGTGTCTATAAGCCCAAGACAAGTTCATTTACACCATGTTTTTTGGTTCAAATGTCTGATATCCTACAACAAGTATCGCAAGTTGTGGGAGCACAGTGGTTTGGTTGGGTGGGAGAGGGTGGTATGGTTCTATGAGCTCTTTAAGGTTTGAAGGTGACAAATTATTAAGGGCCTTGTAAGGGAGGAGAATTTTAATTTATATTCAAAATTTAACAGGAAGATAATGAAAGAGAAATTGTGTAATTAATGCTTGTTTAAAAGATTGCGGAACATGTCCTGGTGATAAGGAAAGATTGATTGTGTTTAGTGAAACACTTTTTATCAGGGGCAGAATTTATTTAAGTTACTTTGGATGAATGAGATCTAAGATACAAGTTGTGGTTTTAGACAATGAGATAAATGAGGTCAGCTGATCAAGGGTGATCGGGACAAAGCTGACTGAATAATTAGTCGGATTCTTCGCTGTTCTTGAGTTTTCTGTGCTTGATGATGTGTTTGCATCAAGTGAGGGCAGGATATGGTTTATTTTATTTCAAGTGGTTTTCATTTTATCGTTGAAGAAGCGCATAAAGAGTGACATCAGAGGTGGCCCAGAGGTGCTGCAGCTGGAGGAGAGCGCCTGCAAAGTCTGACTGCAGCGTAAATGGTCACATGACCTGGGGACCAGCCTGTCAAATTAAATTCCAGTTTGCTAGAAACTCTACACATCCCACATTGTGTGGTACCTTAGGCAAGGGGAACTGATACATAATTTGACAGATACAAGAATATCACTGGTCAAATCTATGGGCAACTCAAATGGGAATTGGAAAGCTCATTTTCCCTGGTCCCCAGCTCCACTCAGCTCTCATCCGTCTGTACTCCAGTTTATATTCTTGCCTACTGGTCAGTCTTCCAGCCCTGATCACAGCTCAGCCTTCTCTGGCTCTGGCTTGCAAACCACCATTTCCCCAACGCCTCAAATCCCCCATAAATCATCAGCATTTTGGCTAACTCATTAAGACACAAACGATTCTGGCGTACAATCACAACAATTTCTACAATCTGATAACATTAATTTGATTTGACTGCAAATATCGCCATAGTAACATGAAGTTTTATTGTCACCCCCTCCCATGACTCTATTTTTGCTCCTACAATGGCTCTTTTCCCTATTGTGTGGCTGGCTGACATATCGGAAATTCTTTATTCAGCTGTCAGTTTCACAGTCACATTTTCCACACGGAAATTTAATAACGAATCCTTTAAGAGTGTTCAATGCTAGTAATGTATGCAGAGCTAAGCATGCTTGTCATTTTCTGAGGTAAAGAGCAGTGACCGAGACGCTTCATATTCTCACATTTAAGGAAAAGCACATGATATGCGGGTTTGCATAGATTTGGTTTAAACAGATATTCTTGTGAAGGAGCTGCTGAAAGGAGTCGGCCATCATATGGTGATGTTTGTGTATTTTTTTGTGATTCCAGTGCAGACCATCTGGTCAACGACTCAGCCACCAGCAGGCTCATCCACTAAGCTGTAAATCTATGTATATATGTTATTTTGTGAGACAGATTGGTGCATCTGTTCAGTGTTGTAAAATAATAACTTCGAAATGGCATTTATTTGCAATAAATTCCCACCTCTTCTCCACATACGGTCATTCAAACTTTGCCCTGTGCACGTTTACGTTTCACAAAAATAAATGGGAGCAGGAAAATAGTTAGCTGATCTTCCACGAACCTGTCTAAACTCAAAGGAGTCAGTGAATGAGAAGGGAACGGTTTTAGTAATCCAATCCTATCCAATGTTCACCGAAATGAATGAAAGAGTTCTCATGTCTTGGTAGTTGCAATGTGACACATTTTTGAATTATATTTAAAAAACAGACTGGATGTCACCTATTGAAATAATGATTTTTCCTTTTCATCTCCATCCTATATAATAATTATTTATTATTCCTTGTACGTGGTGGCAGCAGGACATGGTCATATGACAGGCTTAGGCACAGTGTCAGGTCACACACAATCCACTCCGACTTGGAAATACTGAATGGGCAAATCTGAGCAGCCCTAATTCAATTCTAAAAAGGGTTAGAGCTTTAAATATCCCTTTGCTATTCACTGGTTGTTTCTGTGGGATTATGGTTGCTGCTAGACTTTGAAATTGGATTTGCAAAGTATTTACTTGAATATAACTAGAGGCAGCGTAACAGAGGCAGAAATCAAGTCAACTTAGAGGATCAGTCTCACAGCAAACAGAAACAAAATTACAACCAGCATGGTTTCTCGTGTGGGAAGGATTTCTCTAGAGCATTTATTCAGAGCTGTGAGGAAACTGACAGAAAGAGTACCATTAATGGGGATTAGATAAATGTAGGCAAGCATTTGAATCAGTTTTCACATTATTCCCTCCTAACCTTAAGGGATAGATGAGAAGCACTTTTCTCTATCAAAATGTCATGTCTTTGCTGAAGAGCTGCACAATGCCCATGCATTATAGGCTTTTAGCATTATCCTGCGTGATAACAACTTGTAATGCATGGTTAATTCATCTCATCTGATAGTTTTAGTCTTGGAGATAAAAAAAAAGCTAGGAGACAAATGTATATGTTAATGTAAAGAACTTATAAATTGAAGTTGAGTCACAGCTTACATTTAATAGAGTAGTAGAGTACGACTTCCAGACACGCAATATAGTAACCACAGCAACAGAACAGGGCACAAAAGACAACATGGTCACCGCCGATTTACACGAACAACCAGTAAAAGATATAATTGATTATCCTGTTGGCTAATTAATCATCAATTAATTAACCCATCGTATTGTGCATTAGCAGGGAGTGCCACTCCTCCAGGCTCGGATTGGGGATTTATAAATGTTGGATTATTTCAAAATGCATAACAAGCTGTAGGTGGCGCCAAAGGAGACAGCTTTTTTTGGGATGTTGGTAGTTAGATCATTGTCACAGTTTGAGCAAACTTAGAAACATAAAGTTATGTGCATGTATCTCTGTTGGACAAAATGACAGCACCTGAACCTACGACATGTTCTACAGTTGAATCCAAAGCTCTACACAGTTTCAACACAATCCGAACATTTTAGTCTAGGATTTACCGCAATACAGTTTAATCAGCCATCATTAGTTTTAGCTAGATGTTCCAAACAAACTAAAAGTGAGTATATCAATACAATCAGATCTTGATTGTAAAAAAAAGATATATATATATCTTCTGGATTCTACCAAATTCAGTCTGTTTGGGGAGTTAACACTTTCTAAATCTTAGTTTAGCTAGACTGCACTAATCTGTAGAGATGGAGCACACACTCTGCAGCTCTAAGCTCCACAGAGCGGTTGAGCCCGTTTAGCTCAACACATTTAGACAGCAACAAACAGCAGACAGACACAGTTGGGGAGCAGCTTGAGAACATAGTGGTCAATCTTCTAGGAGAGCCGGAGATATTTCCCTCAGGAGGAGGTGGAGATGAAACACGGAGCTAAAAGAGAGGGTATATGGACTTTGGCTTATCAGGTGGACACACACACACACCCCTTCAAATGAATACTACGCGGTAGCTAAGAGATGTGTAAAAAAAGGAGCTAAATCAACCGTATTAGTTGTTTGATGGTCAGAGTTATTATGTAGCCTCGTGGATTAGGATTCATCTGGGCAACCCTTAATCTTCATATTCTAGGAAGCTTGTTTGTTTGTTATATTTATGACTCGAGATCGGGAAGGCCTTGCATCAAATGATAGCATTAAGATTATTTTCTATGCCCTCACACATTGGACAGATAATCCCCACTGCGATTGTAGGAGGGGGCAAATCCGGTCTAAAATCGCCCAGATAATCCATTAAGGTGCAGAAGTGTTTGCTTAAACGTGAAAAAGTAAAAATCTCCCTCTATCCTTTGAGATATCCACTCTACAAAAGATATTGGAGTTAAACATGTGCTAATTAAAGGACTGGGTTTGATTAACATAGAAAAGTAATTTTCAAACTATTCTTGAATGCTGTTGAATAGTAGATGTGGACTTGAGAGAGCATACGTGCCCCTGCTGCTGCTTTTAAATCCCTGATGCATAATACACGCTGCTCTGTATACATTAACTGCGCTGTGGAGGTGGCGAGCCGGAAATCAATGCAATCTTTTTCCAGTTGTCACCGCACAGCATCTTCTTCCTGCCTGACAGATGAGCAACGCACTCTCCTGCTCTTTATGTAGCACTGATTAGATCCAGAGGCTTCCTGTGGCATCAGCACCTGCATGATGAGGTAATCCCCTTTGTATCGGTTCACAAACAAGCAGGTGAAAAATGGTTTTGTCCTCCTCAAATGTGAACGTGGCCCACTTTGTCATACTGGACGTGGAGTTGCATACATTCGTATCCTATTTATGCACGGCGCAAACTTGTCCTCCATCTCCCTTAGTTTTGTTTCACCCCAACAAAAAGACTACAGTGCCAATTAAGTTTCACCATTGTAAGAGGGTTTGTTTAGTTATATTTATCACTGTAAAGCAGGAAGTCACATGTGTCATATGCCATCCCCAGCACCTATCCCAAATTTAGAATGAGGCTCTGACTAGGCCTACAAAATGCCCATTACAACACACATTTAAAGCGCAAAGAACATTTTATGTAACAAATACATACCTCATTTACATCACATTTATATTTAAGATCTATGAAGTAAACTGTGATCTGGGCTACACAAATTTTGTTTCATGGAAACCGTGGGTTGATAAAGTGCTAAACAGTCTCGGCTGTTTGTTTGAACATTTAAATATTCTATTCAAAACAACATGTAGCATACAACTACGCAATTATTCATGTAAAACATTCTATTATATACAAATCCAATTTACAAACTAGAACCTCTGTAAGAGTTAAGATAATGGCTGTCACTGGACCATAATTGTTCTAAATAAGGCCTTTTTGAACACACTGTATGGTCGTCCTCGTGCAAACAAGTCGCTTCATTTCCTTTCATTTTCTACTGCTGATGCTAATCTGCAGTGAAAAGAGCATGGTCTCATAACAGGGATATGTGAATTAAGCTAATATTAATGTTCCCATGATGCCACAGTGCAGAGAAGAAGAGAAGCAGAGCCGCAGAGGGGCAGAGCTGCTGCACAGCTTATAGTCATGTTTACTGGGAAATAACCAATAGCGACTGTGCACCCCCAGCGGGTAAATACTCGCTCACTGTAATAAACACTTGATGCAAAATGAAATAACAGCATCTGTCCGGGCAAAAGATAACAGGTTTACCTGACATGATTTTACCTCAGGTTTTACACATGAGACATACAGTACTAGGCTGCAGTCACAGCTTGTGGGTTTACTGCAGCATTTTTCATTCCGCTCTCAACATTGCACAGTATGGTAGTATACATTCAGTATAATCAAATGCATGTCATGAGAAATCACTTATGTCAAATGTCAAAGTGTCAGACAGAACAAGTGCCATAAAATTCATTATTCACTGCATCCTAAAATTCAATTTACATATACAAAAAACATTTAAGCTTGCCATGCTTCCTTCTTCCCTCCATGTCTTTTTTTTATCTTTTTAAATGATGTGCCTATGAAAGAACAATTTCAACCATCAACAGAGATGTGCAAAGTATCTGCTCCAAATGTATTCGATCAAAAATGTCTCAAATATGAACAGCAAAACGGATAAGAGCACTGGTTAATGACTCATCGACTATCAATACATGTGGCGGTGGCTCAGGAGGTATAGCAGGTCATCTACTGATCAGAATCAGGATTGATCCCTGGCTTCTCCAGTCTACATATTAAAGTGTCCTTGAGCGTGCACACTCATATATCTATATCTATATAGATATATATAAACCCATTAGTTTCAACCCATGAATAGTTTAAACTTACAAGCGATGACTAAAACAAAAGTGTAATTTTCTGCTACCGACCTTTAATAACAGATAAAATAGTGTCTTAACTTTGCCAGTGAGATTCCCCTTTTCCTACATTTAAATTAAAAAAAACAAGTTGTGCCTTTAAACTTGACATTTGTTCGAAACTGGCCAAAAGACCTCTCCCCCAGAGGACCCTGTGTGTTTGCCCTGCAACCCTTATCGACAGGACTACAGCTATACGTCTGCTGTTAAGAGGCAGGGAGAGATGAGAGACCTCTGTAAGCCAGCACCATTAAAAACAACCTGCAGGGGGGGGGGAAGGCCCTGATTGGATTTGTTAGTCTGAGACACAGACCTTTTTACATTTTGTGAGTAACCCAATTTTGGCTGTGTCTGCCGGGGGCCGGTGAAAACACTGCTCCCTGCGCTGCTGCCAACCAGCCAGCCACCATAAATCATCTGGGCTATTTCATCTGGCAACCGAGCAGCAGGGCAAGATATCATCCGGCACTGACCTCCATGTCCTACATGTTATGCTTTCCATCAGAGGGGACGCACTCTCTCTTCTTTTTTCCTACACTATCTCACATCATGATAAACATAGACCACTACACTAAATTCAGAATGGATTAGGATATATGTTATAACGTGACAGATGATGTTTTTCCCCCCTATTAGATAAAACGGCTCTGGTACAAAAAGGAAGAGGTTCAGGAAAATGAAGGTGTAACTTTGAAATACACTGAAAAAATGCCAGTGCGTTCAAATGTGTGGATGCTTCTATAAAATATGTAAATAACACTGTGAAATTTTGTGATTAACTAAAAGAATAAAAGTAGTTTCTTATTTCGAAGGAAAGATTACTGCTCTGCTCAGCTTTACAAATTTGATGATGTAATGACTTAAAAAGTCTGTGGTCTGATCTTGGTTTATATTAATGGATCGGTACCCCTGTACAATGAAGTGTGTTCTGCACCTCAGCCTGCTGATCTGTGTCACAAGAGCCGGGCTGTGTGATGTGAGCATGCACTGCTGATTCATTTTGTTCTCACTAAAGATTCAATGGTAATGAAAAAATGATCCCGTCTTTGCCTTTTCTCTTCAAAGAGTGCGTGTTCAAAAATATTCTGGATGAAGCTTCTCATAAGAACAAAAGTTGCAGGCAGCAGGTCACATTGGGATTGGCTGCATTAATTCCATAACTTTACTGGATGAGAGGTCAAAATAAAATTAGGCTGTTGTCACATTTGTGTGCTGCCTCTGATCATTTATAATTAAAATGAGCATCACAGAGTAATGAAGGTTGTGCAACTGGCCTCTGTGTCTTTGGAGTCAGAACTCAAACAAAGGGATACCCTATCTCTACAGCCGTTTGCTTTGCTTTAAATGTCAGGAGTCAAGCCGTCCTGATTAAATGCGTATTAATATCCTATCAATAATTTAAGCCTATGATCGAAATAGCTTTGAACCGGGACCTTCAGGATTTGCGTCAAGGAGCTTGCGAAAAATAAGTAGAGCCAAATTTAAAAGGCTATAGCAGCTGCCAGATACACTTTTGATCAATATTTAATTATTTAAGTATTAGATCGGAGATACCAGGATGGGGAAAAATAAAGTATTTGTACATCTCAAATTTTTTATTTGCTATATTGCAGTTTAGTAAATACCTAGCAGGAGGGGTTTAATTTGACATAAACTACTGAGTTTGATGTATCCTAATTTCAAAAGCCTCACCTCACTGCATCCTACATACCGTATAATGAAACCAGGGGAATTGTCAGCTAGACCTAAGTACATTCTGGAACTCCATATGGTCAGTGTTTAATTTTGCAGATGAAAAGCCATTCCTTTTGCACTAGAGACATAAACTTGTTTTTTAAGGCTGAAGACTTTTGAACCATGATCGGTAAATTCATGGTAAAATCTCTATTTTCCCTTGATGTGAATGTTGTCCTCCTGTATATGACTCGGTGTCAATGACTAGGTTTATATAGAATGCTGGAATATAACGTCATATGTAATGGCATAGTGGATGTAATAGTAAAAGGTCTGTATTTGTGTATAAAGCTATTCTAGTCTTGATCACCACTCAAAGCAATTCACAGTGTAGTTTTTGCCATTCACCCGATTCCTATACACATTCATACAGTACATCTATGTGAAGCAATTTCAGCAATAATGGCATTAGTAACAATTGCGTTATGCTATGTAACATGTCAATGTAAATATATATTGATAGTAACACTATGATCAAGGTCAATAATTTGAATATTTGTGTTCTTGTTTCTTCTTACTTTGCGTAATGGTGTCCTTAGATGTTGAGGTGTTGAACTGGTCTCTGAAGAGCTCCCTTGAGAACTGAATACCTTCATGGCTCTTCTCTGTTTGCATTCCCGCTGACACGAGGAAAGCCAAATTGATGTGAGCCAAACTGGCAATTGATCACAACATCACTCCAACATGAAACACGTCAGCAACTGTTTAAAAAAAAAGAAAAGAAAAACATGGAGGACAATGTGGTCAAAGCTGTGTGTTTGTTTTGTTTCAAGATATTATTTTGGTTGTACAGTCCTGCAATGCTCTTTAAGGCAAATACAATTCTGTGATTGATTGAGTTCAAGCTACATGAGCATGAGGTAATGTTACACTTAGCCAAATGTAGACACAAATGGTCTATAGTCTTTATTTATAGCACTTTGTAGTATTTATGAACACTCAAAGTGCTTTAGAGTACAGTTTTGACTATTACCCATTCACAAACACATTCTTACATGGCATCTATTTGCAGCACATTCTCTGAGAAGGGGCAATTTTGGGGTTCAATATCAGGCAAAAGGCAGGGTGAAATAATGAAGCTACTTAATATGCATTAAAAAAGCAACAAAAAAAGAACAGTTAACTAACAGACGAGGTGACAAGATGGCCGACAGGTATCCATTAGAGAAGTTAGATGATAAATGAGAAAACCGAGAAAAGAGCCTGGGGCGCATTTCAATGCTCAATGAATCACAGTGCCATCGGGGACAGATGAGACGAATTGGGTCAAAACAGAAAATCCCAAAGACACACAAGGGTAGGAATCCTGCTGCCTTTAAATGGAACTCGTGAGTTTGAGGGTACAATGTGGGAGTTTCTGGACAGGTTGTCAGCGTTCAAGCACACTGCGTGGTTAAGTTGAGAGAACATTACCGAAAAGCAACGGCAACATTAAATTTGATAATAGCGTACATCTAAAAGCCAAATATGCTGAACTTGTGAACACAGTTAAAATCAAACAAGTGTTTAAGCCCTAGCTTTAACCTCAAATACGTACAAAGCTGTGTTCCTGATGCTTCCTCTATGTCAGGATTTATGAAGTAGTTGGACCCAGAAGTGGAGTATTAACAAAAAGTGTCTTCTTTAATGAAGAAAAGTCTTTAACAGATAAATCATATAAAAGCACAAAGGGGAAAACACTTTGAGGCGTACACAGGAGACCAGGCATACGAAAGGGAAAGGGGATCACGACACTCCGACAAGGACAAAGGGGAGCACAGACTTATATACACACACAGGGAGGGCAGGGGCAATTGGACACAGGTGGAACACATGAAGACTGATGCAGACTATCACAGACAGGAAGTGAAGCAAGAAAACACACGAGGAACTGAAACTACAAAATAAAACAGGAAACAGAACATGGAGTGTGAAAACAGGAAACACAGAAACAACCCAAAAAAACTTAAACACAGGGATGTACAAGAAACATGAGGAGGTACTAATAACTGAAAACACTTCTTCAAAAAGAAGTGGAAACTAAACACTGGAAAATAGTTTTAAAATCTGGCATTATACTGGAGGACTTTGTTTGCTGCCATATTTGTATTAATTTTTTTCTCCTTTTCTTCAACTATGACCTTGTTCTTTATTTTCACGTTGTTCCCTTCCTCAAAAACATGTGAAAGCGTTTGCCACCATATTTGCCACACAGTATAACATGAATAGGGGCAACAGTTGTTTTGGCCAGACCAAAAGGGCTTAACAATAACAACAGTGGAAATCCTGAACTGATTCGCATGTCTGCCATGAGAAAGACAGTCAGTGAAGTTGGATGTGATCCATTCTACAACAGTTTAGTAAACAAGATGGCAGTGCATCTGCTCGGCAGCCACAAAGTCACATTCAGCTGCATAATTCCACTGCAACCCTCCTGCAACCGAAAGCAGGCGTTCTCATTCATCCCTGTCGTCTTTGCTCTCCCAGTTCACATTGGCGACTGTAAACATTTTAATTGAATGGCATCAGTTTGATGCTGTTTGATGAGACAATGGGGAAGTGGAGAGAAATGAGAACATTAGCGCGGGCCAGCTGCTTCCCCCAGATGCCCCCAGCTTACAGCATTAGTCCGTCCGGGATGGCCTGGGTCCTGCTGGCCATCTTATTACACACAAATGAAGCCCATGCAATAAAACAGATCAAAGACAGAGTTAAGACAAGCAAATAAAAAAATACAAAACATATCTTTTACGATTGAAATAAGAATAGATGATTGGATGGAGGTGGTGATCAGCTTGCATGTTATTTACCTGTAACAGAGATCATATCATGAATCTGAATCTACAACTCTGTCTACATAAAACATATTTGCATATATTTAATTTGTGTATGAAAATACTGGTTGGTGGAAATGTAATGTTTGCCCAGAGTGTGGAACTCTCATCCTCAATAATCTATTATGTTTCCAAGAAACTATATTTATTAGAACTATATATTGCTGCTTGTCCAAGTTTCAGGACAAATAAATGTTTTCTCAAAAGGGAGGTAGTTTGTAAGCCTGTTGTGACAAAGAGAGATAAGATTAAAAAAAGCACCAATGGGGAAACTGACCTCCCAAGTAAATTGAAAGAAAATGAGGAAAACACTGTGAAATGATTGTAGACACATACAATCTGCAGAGAGGGGAGTTTAGATGGAGTCAATAAAACATTTGTCATCACTCTTTTTGAAGCCACCTAGCAGAGTTTCAGGACTACACCTCAACCGCACATCTTTCTTCGGTGTATCCTCCTTTTTCCCTCTCCCTCTTACGTTCTCCTTTTCCTGTTCGGAAAAGAAAGACAATTGCAGCAAAAGTTTTCACCAGCTCACGTCAGGATACCAAGGATGGGATGTTGAAAGACCCCTCTCTCCGCCATCCAAAAGCAGCCCAGCAAGCGAGCCTGGCTAGTCCTCACAGTTTGCTGTTGTCCATATCATCTATTGTCAACATACATGACTAAAGTTCAGCCAAAGAGTCTACATCTCCCAGTACAGGGGAGAGTGTATTCCGTGTGTAGATCCTGAGCTCCGATTTACTGTGGAAACAAACACACACACACACACACACACTCACGCAATCTTTCGATTCATGAAAATAGTCTGCGATTTTTAGACATGTTGTGGCTGGTGATTTAGAATTACAGCTGGCATGGACAACAAGTGATGTAGAATATTCCTCAGGTCATGACCTTCTGCTGCAAATGGCGAGAAAACTATTGAGGAGACTGGATGTAAGTTTGGGACAATACTATGTAAAAGAAAAAGATGTTGATACAGATTCGTAGAGGGCATCACTGCTATCGCAACACTAACAGTATATACGTATTGACTCTGAATATTTTAGATTCAACTGCTGAGGATCCAGCTACCAAGGGAGGGCAATGCAATCAACTGGCTGTGCTGCCGAGGTACTCACCTGCATTGTAATTCATGTTTGGTAAACACTCTGGATGTTCTGCAGCTGCTCACAATGGGGTTTTGTATTTTTTTCATAGCACCTAGAAACAGCTCATCCCGTTTTCCAATAGCCACGCAAACATATGCAGTGCCCATTCCCATTGGGTGCACCTCGTCACCGTGGCAATCGATATGTCTTGGTAATGGCTGCCTGGAGAGGGGGTGCACTTTAATGACAGTTCAAGGATTGGTTTGAGCGACGGAGCTCTTTTGCCAGCTTAATTAACTTTCAGTTGAGTCTCCAGCATTCACATTGAACACACCCACAGCATAAACAATATGCCAATTAAAAGGATGCCTGCACATTTGCACGGCTTTGTTTGCACCCACGAAATGGATATTTTTCGAACTCATCTATGAGGCTCATTGGTGGATTAAATATAAAGAATTAAACTATCTTGCAAATGAAAGGAAGTTTTTCACGTTCTTATGAACACAATTCAAGACATCAGCCTTTACTTATGAGGCAGCTTCTGAAATGTCACAGAGGATTGCATGAAGATATCCACTGCGCCTCAGTAGCTGGAGATAACTATTAAAGATTTCAATTTCCCCCCCCTGTCACTTTAGTTTTAAGTCAAAAGCTAATTTGCTTGGCTTGTTGCAAAGGGGATCAATAGATTGATTACTTGGGAGGGAGGTGGTGGTGATTTAAAGACAGTTTCACTGAATACAGCATGCTTAGCGACTGGATGCTAGTGTCAGGGGAAGGCCTTGTAGCAGCACTCCTTGCAGTGCAGCTCAAAAGCGTGTCTTGTTTTCCCTCAGTGAGCACAACAACAATTCACACAAGGCTGAAACAGCCACAGAATTCAGCTTAGCTGGCAGAGACCAAACTGTTTGCAGATGCAATTCGATGTTTCAAACGTTTCAAGTGCTAGATTGCTGGAATTGATTAAGTCAAACTCAATGGGCACCATGCAGCTGGATCGTTCAATCTACATTCTTTTAAAATCACTAAGAAAGCTGTTATACAAACAGTCAACCTGCACAATATGGTTGTAGTTATGCAGTATACTATCATTTCTAATGTATATAACTCATGGTCCACACAAAGAATGAAGGGAAATGGACTACCCGCATAATAATGTCTCACGTGGTGAATGCTATCACCACAATAGTAGTCATGTCTGACCAAGTCACATTCAACCCAGAGCAGCTCCTATTATAGGATTAAAATTTGGGTCTGTGACAATAAACAAATGAGCTGGTGTTTATTATGATTTACAAGCATGTTTTTGTGCTTAAATCCCGATGAAAATCTTTATATAAGAAACTCAAGTTATCTGTTGTGACATTTGTAACCTAATTTGTGCAGGTTTTTTTTCAGTTTTACAATTTACCAGTTTTCTAGTTGATGTGCAACCACACAGGGGGATAGCAACTGAATCCAACCAAAGAAGAGGATGCCCACTGCGCTGCTGGAGGGTGTAATATGTGAGGAAAGTTGAATTTCAGAGAGGTAAGATTAAAATCATTCAGTAAATGTCTAGTATTATTAAACTGACATCCCGAATCATCATTCAAACACACTGCACACGGTAAAATCATTCAACCGAATCCAATTCTGTGTATATTCTGTTTTTAGAAAATACTGTGATATTTTATTAAAAATGTTGCAGAAAAAGTTCATACAGGTGTCCAGCCAGAAATATCTCTATTATCACTTAAGGCAAAACTGCAAACAAACATAAGACAAACCAAGGATTTTAAAAGTCTATATTAAAACCCTTGTTATCTTGACTGGTTTAGGGATCAAATGTCAAGAATATATCTTTTATAGAATTTACAAATGTAGCTTAAAACCTTCTGGATGTACTTCCATTTTTTTAATATTAGGATGCAAAACAGAAAGAGAGTTAATGGTTACTTTGTTATAATTTTATAATAATATCATTACTATTTACACATTCACTTGCTTTTGCCCAAAATATCACAAGCCTGGCACAATACTTTACATATTGCTAGCATATGACAATTTGAAATATCTAACATACACTTCTTTACAAACATATCCAACTAATAGTGATACAAAAAAAAATCACTGCCTTTTTTTTTATTTCTAAATAATACATTGCTGGTCACACTGTAAGCTCAGGTAGTGCCGAGATTGCAAGACAGAAAAAGCCCACAACGAAAAAGTACGGCAAGCAGAACAGAATGAGAGCAGGTGATGAGATCCAGTCGGTCCTCACGTTCAGAGCGGAGACGTGTCTGAGAATATAGAGTAGAGCTCGTCCTGGACATGCAATGTCTCGAGAGTGAACACAAAGCAACGCACAAGACAGCACCGTATGTGATGACCTGCAGACGCCCAAAGTGCAACTCTTTAAGGATGGGATTGTGTTCGCATTTTGGTCATTGTGTGAAAAAGAATAAAACACAGGTTGTTATTGGAAATAAAAAGAATGAAGGATGTTCTAATATATTTACAAGCACCTCAACAGAAACAGCAAGCTGGAAATAAAAAGAAGAAAACAGCCAAAATGAAAACAACAGAAGCTCTTCGAATATAATTTTTTTTTCTTTTTCTTTAAATCCATAAATTTCCACACACAACTATATACCTTTTTTTCCTCCTTTTTTCTTTTTTAACAAAGTTTTCATAAATACATTTCAGGCTGGGGTGTAGAATTGTGTGCCTAAGTCAGGTGTCTGATGCATGACGGATCATATTTTCATGATGTTCCGGATGTTCAATTGTTGCTTTTCAACAACTTTTGCCACTGTCTCCTTGTTGTGTTTGTATGGCACAAAAAGTCTCTTCTCTGTCACTCGGAATCTGTTCATCCTGTGTTATAAGAATATTAACAGTCATCCCCTGGTTGCCTTTTGTTTTGGTAAAACTCCTCAATATCCTTCCATGAAACTTAGCTCCAAATAGAGTTATTACTAGAGTAACATTCACATTGAATATTTTCATGAGTTCATGATCAATTTATACTATTTATACTTTTCAAGAAGGCATGGTAGCAAAATAGCATCTGCTGAGACTTTGCAGTCTGTGCTTCACACAGTCAGTCACTTATGTTTGCCTTGTGTGGTAAGTTGCCGGCCCAGAGGGAATCCACCGCTCTTCCTGTCCCAGCAGAGCTATACCCGTGTGGTGGAGTGGCCGTGGGGTAAGTTGGTACTGTTCTGGCTGCCTCCAAAAGTATTGAAGTTGTGCAGAGGCTGCATGCCAGCCAGAGAGTTTGGGATCATGGTGATGGTGCTCGGTGTCATCAGGGGTATGTCGTCGGGTGATCTGCGCAGGGTGAGGGTGTAGTCGGGCGGGCAGGCGAGGCGTAGCGTGTCGTGGACCTGCAGGGATTCGCACTCGTGGTGGTGCTCAAGCTCCAGCTGCTGCTGCTTCATCTGCAGTGACATCAGCTCCTCGCTCTGCAGGTGGGCCACGTCGTTGGCAGTGGACGGGGTGTTGGTGGGCGCGGAGTTGCGCTGCGGGGTGGGAACCCGTCGGTTGGAATCGTGCCGCCGCTTGTCCTTCTTGTAGTACAGCGCGGCAAAGGCGAGGATGTTCAGGAAGAGCAGCGAGGCTCCCACTGCGATGGTGACACTGAGCTCCGTGGAGTAGTCCCTCTTGGTCTCGATCACCACCGTGGACTCGTCGGTCAGGTCACCGCTCTTGTGCTGGTCGGTGGTTTGCTTTGTGTTAGCAGGCGGCACCCCCGGGTGACGGGTGGTGGATGGCCAGTTAATTTTGTTCGGGAACCGTTTGGTGTAAGGGTAGGGGGTGGTGTCCTGTGGGGGTATCTTGGTGGTGGTGGATACATACTGAAAGAATTCATTGATGTTGTGGAGATGCGGTACTAGTTCCAACCAGAATGCAACCTTGGTAGCTCGGTAGTGGTCTCGGACTCGAGGTTTGAGGCCGATGTGGAGGTAGAGCTGGTCTTTGGGGTTGTACTTGGTCCAGGCTACTTCCTCGAACCGGTTGGGCTTTGTGTGGATGAACTTTGTATCCTGGGGAACTGGTTGGTTTGGATCCCTGAAGGAGGAAAACACAATAGAGAAGAGATGAAATACAATTACCAAATACCTATATGTACCTATATTATACAGTTTTGGACAGAAAGCTGGATAATGAATACATGGCATCTCAAAATAATAAAGAGGATACTAAATATTACATGTTCCTTCATTACCATTTAAAACATAATGACCTCTTTAATGACAGGCATTTATTGTTGCTAGAACATCCTTCAGAAGATGTTAAAGCAGCCCGATGATACAAGTCAGCAGTATAACTGTCCATTAGATTCACTTAGCAGTAATTTGTAATATTTACAGATGAGTCATTACTCAATAAAGTCATAGCCTTCTTCAATTTTTCTTCTCCCTCACATTAAATCTAATGGATTTTTCAGGTGAATAAAAAATGTAAATGCAGAAAGCGAACACCATTTTCATAGTATGCTACAAATCAGTGGTACATCATATTCTGTCCATTTCTTAATTTTCTGTTTTATACTACATGTGGGGTTTTTTCTTTCTTTTTTACATTTTTTGTACATTGGAATACAGCGGCCTGTTCGATGGGGTGAGGGGGAGAAAAGGCTAGACAACAACCTTGGAGATGACACACTGGGGTGTTTGTGTGTCTGTAAATGCATGTGTGTGGGCTGTTGTGTGAATGGGGGATTGTATATTTAAATACTCAATAGGGAGGACTCCTCTTGAGTCACGCATTGCATTTGGAGGGCTACACAGAAACACTGATGAATGTTTACGTGTATGAGAGGCAAACAATGAGTAAGGGTATATCTGTGTGTTCACATGTGTTACTGAAATGTGGTTTTGGATAGATTAGTGTAGAAATGGGCACTTGTCCAGATAGTGGTGTAGTATACTGCATATATATAGAATAGAGCAGGGGTCTTTACAGTTTTTCAGGTAAGGACTCCCAAACTGATGGAGAGATGGAGCAGGGACCTCCTACTATATATATTGTATAAAATTGTGTTTTATATTAAACTGGGCCTAGTGTAATGTATAAACACAGCTACCCTGTTATTGTGCATTCAATACTAAGCTATTCAAATAATACACAGGTTCATAATATTCATGTTTTTATTATTGTGTGTCACTGAATTTGTTCATTGCTGACTGAAAGATAACGTCTTCTGCCTCCATTTATACGTAATAACAATATGTTGGATTCATGTTAATGTGTATTTAAAGACATTTAAATGTAATAGAAATACGTAACTATATAGGTAGGTGTATAGGAAAACGAATGTACATCTGTGTCATACTGTGACTGACACATACCAGAAAAATGTTATCTGCAATTTATGCTGCTCACGCATTGAGCAATGTGTGAGATAGTTAGGTCATATGTAGTTGTCTGGATATGCAATAGCCTCTTCAATGAATAAATTTGATTTTGATCATATTGCACAGGCCTAGATATGAGATATGTTGTATTGACGAGATCATTCAGGGACTCCTTCCATTTATCTCACTGAACACTGAAATGTTACAGTTAAAATGTTATATTTGTAATATTTGGTTTGATACTAATCTGTTCTAATCTTTTTAAAGCCCAGAATATTGTTGGAAATGACCTGTCTGCTCAAGGTTGTACTATATTCCTGTGTTCATGTAACTACATGTGTCAGCTGGCTTTTATAACCAGCCCATTAAGCCCACATTTATGGTTACTGCACAAAGGACCTTTCATAACATTATTTGACCAAATGCTATCAGGAATGTTTTCAAGGGCAACACAGTGGGTCGAACTCAGGAATGAATAGATAAAGTAGATAAAGCAGCTTTAACAGTTTTGGAGTCATTAAATGCACTTTCATCAAGTACAAAGAAATAGAAGCTTTTGAGAATGTATTTCAAGATCAACTCACTAAGGTTTAGTTTGTCTTTAAACAGCCTAATGCTGGACTGGTTCATATCTTTCAGTCTAAAATAGCAAGCTGTTTTTTAATTTCTTAAATATCTATAGCTGTTTGCATACTGGACTCCGCAGGTCCTGCTTATTTTACTTGAGCCGAAGGTAGTGCATGTGTGAACGCAAATGTCTGAGTTCTCGCCTCCTGCTGGGTTGTGCATGTGTGAAAAGCAAATTCTGGGTAATATCTGTAATGAATTATCCTGAAATATCTGTAGGTCATGTCTGAAAACGGCTTAAATCATAGCCTACCCTGAAAAGTGTTAAAGTGAGACTATGCGAGATGACTACATCTTCTTACGGCACATGCCATTCACCCTTTTCGGTCATGTGGCATACTGTCAGTGCTCTGCTCACTCTTTAGCAGCCTTGCCTTTAGCTATGCTGAAACTTGCTACTACTGCTGTTACTGTTCATATAGCATTCCTTCAGCCCCGCATCCACCAACGCATCCGCCCGTAAACCTTGAGTCTTCCTTTCCCCCCAGAGTCCTACCGGAGTGAGCTTAGTGTTTCCAGGCGGGGAGCGACTCAGTCAGAGCCACTGAACCGACTCCATACGTGTCAGTCTAGACAACAACATTTATCTATACTTTGGTCGAATGTGAGAGCTTTCTCCTCAGCTGTACAGTCCCTTAACCCAAGGCATTCCCAGGCCAGAAGAGAAACATTCTATAGTCTCTCCAGTATGTTCTGGGGGCCTCCAACCACTTCAATGAGCCTCTTACCAGTTGGCTTCAGCCACAAAGCATTGTCAGTCCTCCAACTGGTGGCTGCATATGGAATTGTACACACTACACTGCTGAAATGTGGAGGGGTTTCACTTGACTCCTGTTACCTCAGTTCTAGCATATGCTGGACCAATATGCTGCTCCTTTGCAGCTGATTTGCTAAGGGAAATAAATAAAACAGAGAAATGCTTGAGGCCTTACATGCTAATTGAACTGAGTACTACATGCCTTGCTTGCATATGTTCCAATCATGCCTACAATCTGTTGATAAAAACGGTAACTCCTGCTATCGGTTCTAATTCTGTGCTTCTCAATCTGACAGTGGTATGAAAACAGAAATATCACAGTTACAAAACCTGTCACCAGAGTGGTGGAGCAGATGCTTTTGGATATGTAGAATGTGTTAGCTTGTACCGTCTGACACCAGATAAGTTCTAAATGTATACTGGATATGTGTATATTTAAATATGTAGGCTAAGTATTAATCATATTTTAACAATTTTCTACTTTCTACTACACCATATCGTTGCAGTAAATGAATTCCATTATTCAGTGTTCCATATATTCCTGAATTTGCTTATTTTTGATCATCACAAAACTAGACTTTATTCTGATGTTTTATTTGATCATTTTACTAAATAGCTTGATTTCAAATACAGCAAATAATATTTTTTAGTTTTAGTCTCTCACTTTATCTGTTTGGTCAACACAGGGCACATATGGGAAAGTGTTAATACAATATGTAAAGAAACAATTATTCCTACCTCTCCTCAGTTTTCATTGTTTGCTTCCCACCAACCACCCTTTCCCCATGCAGCTACTATATACGCAGAGCTCTAACATAATGTTATGGGTGGAGCCAGCAACTTTTCCACCTAAAATATAATTAGACGATAATTCTAATTTGTGCCAACATCCGCGATGCTATCCACGGAAATAGTCAAGAGTATTTAGTTTGAATAAGGTTAATTATCATGTATAATATAGCTCAAATTCTTCTAGGAGCTTTGATCAGAAAATAATCTGTATTTGGGCAAAGTGTAATTGCACTGTGGAAGCAACGGAAGAAGAGACCTATTCCCTCTCTCCTAGTGCATGTGGTAGTTTCTGCTGACAGGCTACCATCCTTTAAGCAGCTGAATTTGAAAGGAACTTCTGATGTATTGACATGTTGGCACTTAGTAACATATTTAGCGCAGGCGAGCTTTCAAACTGAGCATGACTGCGTTTGATGAAACTAGGTCTTGTGTGTATAATTTATCCTTGCATAAGAAACATTTGATATCTCGTGAATGTTGAGGTTGGGTTACACGATTCGAACGTTGGGTTACGGATATGTAAAATCTCGATATGGATGCTAGTGAGAAATCTACCCAGGTGTCACAGTTAGAGTTGTCCGCAGACAGTGTTCCAGGCCCTTGCACTTAAACAGTCAGAGTTTGAAGTGTTTGAGTCCACAAAACACTTTTGGAGATTCAGGGGTGAATTGGGTAGCAGCCGAATCAAACACAATTGAAGGCAATATTGAGTCCTTCTTCAGACGTATTTGCTAAATTATATCGATCAAACACATCAGTTTAGCACCAATATAGCAGTGTTTACAACCTTGTTTCTGTGCCTTTCTGTGGCACAAACCCATACTTCCACACAAAACTACACTCATCCGCCCTGTGCCCAACTATCCATTTCCTTTGTACCCCATCAGGTAAAAGTTTCAAGAACATCAATATGGCGCGATTCACTCCGAGAGACTTGGCAAAGAGTGGGGGAGAGTTGAAAGATGGCAACACTTCCAGTGATTCATTTGCCGTCAGTTGCTGCTTTATTGGAAACAAACTGGATAAAGAGCAGCGAGGAAAATGTCTATAAATCAGCCAATCACCGTGAAACAGAGAGCAGCCTACAAACTATGAAGCTGATCAAGATTTGATGTATACACCTTTAAGTGAATTCATCAGTATGACTGGGCTAAACAGACCCAGGTATGTGAAACAAAAAAATTATCCACATTTAGAGCTCCTCTCATCAAATCCAGCATCTCCACAGCATCAGCACATTTGATGTGTTTTATTAACTTCCATTTGATATCTTTGACTTGTGTGCTAATCATTAAAACACTAATTATGAGTTGATACCACACCTCAAATCTGTCTTGGGAGAATCAAGTCCTCTCCACTGAGGACTTTAAAAGTCATCTTTCATTCCACGGAAATGATGATGTATAATACAATAGCTCCTAGGATTTCATGTTTAAGCTGTACATGTAGATCACCTGTCACAAGTACTTAACAGTGATCTCTCTCTCTCCCCGCCCATAAAGGACACATGTGAACACAGACAGAAACATGGAAGTTGCGAGACAAGGATTTAATTTGAATTCTCATGCTAATTTAATGTGTTCTCTTTCCCTTGCAAAACAATTATAATTGTTTCTTGTTTTATCCAAAGTTTCGTTTATTTGGATATTTATTTCTGGTCTCCTGTAATCAGTGTTGGTTGCATTGAAAGGGAACAAGGATTGGGATTCCCATGAATAAATTGAGCGACTGAACCTTTCATGCATACTTAACAAATACTTTTGTAAGTTAGTTCATCGGGAGACAAGTTCTGATGTTTTTATATTAACAGTGCTTCTAAAAAGATTGTGGATTTTATTGTTAATGGACAATCTAAAGTTGTAAAGATTCCAGCTGTATGTGTTTGAATCAGTGTGTTCGCCGGGGACCTAAGGAAAGAGCGAGGTGAACATTTAGATGCAAATTCTCTTCTAATAGTTGTGTATTTCTGAGTAAACCAATTCTCAGACAAGTGATAGTGCATCCTGGAAAAAAATTGCAAGAAAGGAAAAGGATAAGGGAAATGAGTGCTCACCCTGTTTTGGCGAAGTTAGTCCAGTAGGTCATGACGACAGCGCTCAGCATCACGTCGTTCTTGGAGAAGTTGCAGTTGAAGAGATCCGTGGGACCGATCATAGGAATTCCAAACACGTATGGCACTTCATCACCGTGGGCGGAGTCGGCCCAGCTGGGCTTCATGTCGCTTTGACAATGGTGGTAGAAAGCGTAGAAATAGGTGGGCGATCCGTACTGGGCATGGAGGTCCGCAGTGGCCACTGCTGGCGCCACCCACTGGTGGTCAGTGAACAGAGCCACCAGGGTCTTACGTCGAGTTTCCGGGTTCTCCTTGTCCGCCCAGTCTGTGTACATGAATTTGATCGTCTCACGCAGGGTGTCCTTTCCCTCCGGGTATCCATAGAGATGATCCACAAAGTCCGACACGGCAAAGTCAAAATCGTTGGCCGACACCCCGTCCTCACTGTCCACAATGCCATCTACAAACTTAAACCCCTCCCCTTGATTGACCCCCAGCATTATGTCATAGTTCAGGAACTCCCCTTGCTCCATCAGGATCTGAGGGTCATCCGGGATCACATCTCCATCAATCACAGGCCCGAAGGCGATGTGGTACTTTGCGGGGGTGATGTACTGCTCAATCAGCTCCTTGTAGTTCTTGTTCTGCAAACACTCCACCAGGTCTATGGTGTCCAGCATGTTGCAGCCCACCTTCTCAGCCAGGGCTCGTGTGTACTTGGCAGGCTGATAGTTGACCGCCCAGCTGGACAGTGCCGTGCCACTCTGGATGATGGCTTTCTGGAACAGATCTGAGAGTGGAGCGGGTATTAGTGGAAGGCTCTTACACACAATGCTGGCAGCAAAGACTCAATGCTTCATGTGAGGTTAAAAGCAAAAAACATTACATTAGTTAAAGAGCATGGCAATTGGCATTTTTCGAAACATGTTCAACTCTGAAGAGATAAAAAAACAGAAAGACCGAACTTTACACAACCTTTATGTCATTTTTAGGTCAGTGTACGGCAGCTGTCATGTTGACATGTGTGTGTCTGCTTTTGACAGAATAGTAGCAATACTGCTTTGCACAAACATAGTTTGTCATGGTAGGTTTTAGGTTGGCTGTATGAAGATAATCAGTTAATGAAAATGACAAACGCTGAACCATGAAACCAAATTATATAAATTTCACACATTTGGGTACTGATTTGCCAGCTTTAGTGAAAATGTTGTGGAGAAGTTCATATACCAACAATCTTTTGCGTTTCAAATCTGTGTTGCTGTACAAGCCCAGTCCAACTCAAAATTCTCTCTCTCACTCCCTTTCTCTCTCTCTCTCTCTCTTCTTTCGTAGCAGCATAAATGTATTTCTCGGCAAATTAAAGGATGACTCAGAATACGGACGTTACATATGTGTGTCCTTAATGAACCAAATGCATTTTCTATTTGTTGAGCAACAGCACCTCAGGCACTTTCCACATCCCTGAATAGGTAGCGCGAGCTTCATGGACTGCCAATAAGCAAGTAGGCTACAGAACCCGAGATACACGGGAGCTATGTGTATTCTTTTTGATTTGGAGATTGCTATTTATACTCATGCAAACACGTTGTGACTCAATCAGGCCGACTTGAAAAGTATGTTTGGAGCATAATGAAGACATTTCTCACAAGGCTTTGTAAGCTGCATACAAGGTTTCACTGCTGCCGCTGTTAGTCTAGTCGAGTAACAGTTAAACCTCAAGTCAGATGTCAACTACAAAACTGTGAACACCGAGCAACTGAGAACCTTTCATGACCTTAGTCTGTTTTAAGCCCAATGCCTTGATGCTATCGTCTCCAAAGCAGCTTCCCAACAGAGCTCCAGGTTACAGGAGCAAATGCTTAAGGGAGCGGTAACCTTCATAGTGATGTATTATACATTGCCAAAGATGCTTGGCAATGCACAGCGCTGTTGACTCTCGGTCATTACGGCTGCCCATCAGAACATTATATTAATGTATAGTAAGCCAATCCTATTCCCTCTGGTACAAGAAGAAGAAAGATGAAACTGTTCAAATAACTGCAACACAAGGCCGAGAGGAAAATGGGAAATCTCCCTCCCAGTTGTTTGCCTCTAAGGTAAACCCAAGGAACTTCCAGCAGCAATATAATAAGGTTGATTTTGTGGGGAGGTGCATTTTTCTCAAAGATTGTCTTCGTCCCACATGGAGAGAAAAATGGACTGGGAACTGCAGCAGCATTTTTGAAATTCAATCCTCCAAATGCCCTCTCTTTTTCCGACAGATGGGTCAGGCGACTTCTTCACCTGATGTATAAATTTGAGGTTGCACAGAACTATTCATTAGTGACTTTCCATGAGGGTCAGAGAATTCTGCAATAGTCTTGCCTCGTCTATTTATATCCTCCATTAATAATACATGTAAATACAAATGCACTAATATAATGCAGAGTCTGTTCCCATTCCTTCCTTCTCCTTCAATGCAGATGTTTAGAGACGGAGGCATGGATACACAGTTGAATGAACACATGCTTTGGTTGGACACTTCGCGTGTGGTGATAGGAAGTAATGTCACGAGTAATCTGAAAGAAAGTAACAGAGCACGGTATTTGATTTACTGACTAGTGGAATAAAATACCTGGGGCGGATGTGTCTTTTTGTGCTTCTGCTCTGCTCTATGTTTTATTTCAACCAAATAAAATGTATGTATATTGTTATAGAATCTGAGATGCTTAATTGTTAACTTTACCCCTTGATAATCAGATCAGCTCTTCCCTCACCAAAGTTTGGGACTTCCCAAGTTTTGGAAAATACAAATTCGATTATTTCTATAATGATTATCATAAAGTATCATATTTATATATATCTTATAACCCTGGAAAGTAATTTTTAATCTAAACTTTGTAACTTCAAACTAATCATTAACATGCCGTAAGTGATTACTAAATCAGAATTTACAGATATCTAAAGGAAAGTGTTTTGCACCACACAAAATAGCTCTTATTTAGTGAAATTTCTTGAGATCAGATTTTACAATACTGATTTTACTAAACTGACAGTTCCTGAAGGCCATGAGGGGAGGACATTAGAGGGAATATATATTTGTTGTGTCTTAGTAGTAATGACTTTCCATTGTTGGTACAAAAAGTAAGGTCAATATAATCTACTTTTAGACTATAAAAATCAAAGATAAGAGATTATCCAATATCTACAAAATATTTGACTATGTTCATGATAAGGCATAGAGCTGCAGGATCCAACAGCAAAAAAAGCTATTATTGTTATTATTGTTATTTCTAAGTGCCTTGAGATAATGTATGCTATGATTTGGTACTATATAAATTTAACCTAAGAGTAAAGCATTTGATTTACTCTTGATTTTGCTTCCATGTAGGTTTGTGCACAAACTTTGAAAGGCTGAATATGTGAATCACACTCGACTTCCCATTGCCATCGCCTTAAACTAGAGTTTGAGATCAAAAATACTCTGTGTCACTCAAGTTTAAATGTTGCTCATCACGACTCCCTTGATTCAAACAACACTAGCATCCCAGAGCTCACTTTGAAACGTATTCCTGATGTAACACCCGCACCGTATCAAATAGATACAGCCAGCTCTGCAAAAATAATGAAAGGGTCTCTTGCTTGTGAGCAAATCTGTGTTCCTCCGCATGCCTGCGAGCGAGTTGACGTACCTTCTGAGTAATGGGAGAGGGTGAGCAGGCTGACGCACGATGCTCCAGCGCCAGAGCCAAAGATGGTCACTCTCTTTGGGTCTCCTTTGAAGGCCTGGATGTTTTCCTTGATCCACCTGAGAGCCTGTATTTGATCCAGCAGGCCATAGTTTCCCTTGGCTGCCTGGTCGCCTGTGCTCAGAAAACCTGGATTGATGGAAAACAAACAGAGAAGATAAGTGATCTCAACTTGACTTCAGAAAGGCTTTTGGGATTGATTTGATGTAAACCTGAGAGAAAAGTGAAGAGGCTATTTCCCTATTATCCTCCAGCTATTCTCATGCCTTTCCTGAGGCCTAAACTTAACTGGCTGGTCTTCACTATTTTATTACAATATAAAAAAAAATGTTTTAAAAGGTACCAAGGGTATAATGGATCTATTATTACATTCAAGCTGTGCTTAGCTACTTTAAACATCCGTTTTACCGAGCTTTTTCCGTTAGGTGACAGCCTTTTATGTAGTTGTTTGAAGTGCAAAACTTTACTTCAGTATTCAGTTGGATAACCGAGCTTCCAGACACCAGATGAACAAACGCACGTTAATTCTGTCAGCAGAATACGACAAGAATCCTACTAACTAATTATGTGAATTTGACCTGGGCCAACAAAGCAGCGTAAATTGGAAGGATGAATTAATCTATTAAGGCCTAATTCAGTCTTTTATAAGACTTTTCACAAACCGACAGATAATATGTTTTGGCTGTAGCTCACTGGTTTTAATGACTGGTCTGTCTGGTCTGTGTTTTGTCTCTGTCAAGAAAAAGAAACGTTGGGTTCCCTCTCCTGTTTCACAGACTGACAGACAAAACAGAGACAATTAAATCAAAAATACAAGGTCAAATAAGATATTTTATTTAATGGTATCTTATATGTATTTATGATGATTCCATAGACCTGACATATAATTGACTGAGCCAAATGGATGAAATTGGCACATGCTGAAATTATCTCAATGGAGATTGAATCTACTTTCTGCGATTGATTGTTAGGGTGTGTATATAATTCCTTTTTTACACACACACACACAGATATAAACAGTAGTAGAAACAAAAAAATGTAATCCAAGATTCGAAATTCCTCCTATTTTATGAATAAACCCCATTTTTTAACCAAATACCTTAATAAGCTACAAAGAGTTGAAAACCTTATCAACATGTGGTAAATCATCTGAGATATTGCTTTGACCTGCGGAAGTATAATGGCAACGTGAGAATACGACTACCTTAACAGTGAAGAGAATGTTAATTATGAATTAGAAATGTGAGCACAGATTTGATCATCCTCAAACAATAAGAGAAGTTTAATTTATTGCATCTCCTATCTTCTTTGCTCCACTCAAATACCCCTTGAATCTGTCTCCATTGAGACTCATCAATACATCACATGAAGCCTCAGCCTTAAGCACCAAAACGCATCCTTTTAATTTAATTTCACCCATGGCTCCAGAAATGGTCGGCCAGTGGTGATCCCTTCCATTCAAGTGCCAGGCCAACCAGCTTGGAAGTGAGTGCCACATCCAAAACTTGTTGACAAATTAGCAAAATGCGCCTAAACCCATTAAGTGGCTTTCTAAATGATGCCACTGGGAGAACTGGTGGCTCCTCCTTGCCAGGCCTGAGAGCTCGGCGGCCAAGCCTGGCAGCAGCCGTCTGTCCCTGTGAGCTGACCAAGACCGAGGCAGTGTAAATGACAAATGGGATGAGGACCGCTGGGTAAGAAAGGATGAAAAAGGGGAGAGGTAGCCTGAGGTTGTTTGATAAAGAGCAGATCCGGTTTGTCATGGTGAGGTGGAGGAGATGATAGAGAGGGGATGGAGGGCAGGGGTGTGGGGGTGTGGGGGGAGGATTACAAGGCCTCTGGCAGCCTCATACACCCTGTAGAATGACCAACAGGCTCTGGCCCTCACATCTCCTCACTCCACCTTTCCAGTCCCCGCCCCTCACTAATTTCTCTTCTGCTCCCCCATGTTTTCCCATCTCCTCTCAAACCGAAAACCACAAAGGAGCCGGGGAGAGAGAAGCATGCCTACCAGGTGCTCCCCAGGACGTGTGAAGATTAGTCAAAGCTTCATTTCAAAGCACCATGTTTCCGAAAATAGAGTGCATACATAACTAAGCCTGTCGCCGGGAGACACACCGTGGACGTCCAAAGAGTAGGACTTATCTGAAACCAAAGAGGCCTTAAAAAAAGAACAAAAAAATTAAGAATAAAAAGAAATATAAATGTGATAAAATAAACCTGTGCAGGATTGTCACTTTGCATCAAAAGTTGGATTTTAAAAAGAGAGATTTTGAAATGCGGTGATTATAACTCATATAGCTAATCATCCTGCCGCAAGTCCGATGTTGACACACTTGTAACTATTGTGTTATCATAGCATTTTTTTAGCATGCAATTGTTTCAAGCTTCAGTTTCAATCTAGAGAATGACAAACATTTTGAGATGCACTCTTCCTGTGACTCTGCAGCGAAACTTCATGAACATCCTGTCAATCTGTTTATCTTACCTCTATACATCATGCCACTCGTCAGAGGTCAGTCATACTTCAGTTGCTATGCTACTATCGCTACATGCTGCAAATCAATATATTGCCAATATCTCACGTCATGATTTTATTCAATATTTAAATCTTTAAGAATGTGCAGGTATAGTGGGGCATACAATATCTGCAATATCTTGATTCACAGAGACATATTGGAAGTGCTTCAATTCTACCGACCTGTGCTTACTGAATTTGTCCATTCAATGCTGTTACCGCTAATGGCAAAAACATGCACTTTTTTGTGCTATTTTTGTTGTATATTCAGCCTGTTCTCAATATAACAAAACATGATTAAGATATTAAAATAGGTGCCACGCTATCTTGTATACGTTAACTCACTTGTAAAATATTAATGATAACATCAGATTTAAACAATTGCATCTCCGTTTTTACTAACAAAATTGGTCAGAAAAATCCCAAATGCATATTGTTTGTGTAGATCGTTATGAGAATGCTTCATACCCGGCCGATTCTGCTCCGTGATCACATATACAGCCCAGTCTCTATCTCTCTATTTACCTATATGACATGTGTGGCTGTAGTGGATGGGCAGAGGGGGACATTTAATAATGTGATTGGTAAAAGTGGTCAAAATAAAACTCCAAGACAACAGAAGGTGAATACAAAGTATGGGATGCATATTTGATAATTTATATAATATAAAATATGTCGTCAATATCGTTTAAAATCATTTTTCAGTGTGTTTCCTGGTGCTTGACGGCCGCTAGCGTGAAGCGGAAAAAAATAGACTCGACGCCGAAACGATCGCTTCACGGCGCTAGGCCGCCGCGGCGCAACGCCACGCTTTGGCGCCCGGTGTGTTTAGCGTGGCGGTTTAACATGGGAGTGGATGGGAGCTAGAGGCTTGACGCTGCGCTTACGCCACGCTTCGGCGTCGCTTCCGCGTCCGGTGTGTTCCCGGCGTAAGAAATACAATAAAGAGAGAGAGAGAGAGAGAGAGAGAGAGAGCGAGAGAGAGAGAGAGAGGGGCTGTGATGCAGTAGGTTCATACTGATACTCAGACAACTATTCATTCAACTGACATGTTCATGATTTAAAACAACTGACAGGCCCAAGATTTTTTTAACGGTACACAATTAAAAACAATCTGCAGGATGAATTACACAAACAAACTGCCTATCCTTTCAACTAACAAACATTAAATATTGAGGAGAATAGGAGGTAGACCGCCCCGTAAAACACACACACACACAAGACACAACTTTGTGTTTTGTGCTCTCTCTTTCTCTCCTACTACGTAAAGTGCCTTGAGATAATGTATGTCGTGATTTGGAGCTGTACATGTAAAATGGAATTGAAAGAAATGAAATTGAAATAAAGTGTTCCACAATCCTACTTAAAGCCACAAATGCTTGTTGAGTGTAACGCAATACTTACACTCGAAAGCACCTACACTCTCTGAAGGATTTCACAGAAATGGGGAACATCTTTGTTACTTCAAACTACTTGTGCCTAGAGAGCCTCAACCCGCGGGCAAACACAGAGCTTAAAAATATGGAGGGCAGATTTGAGCAGTTCTTTCAAGGTCACACAACGTCATATTTCATTTTTTGAAAAGGCACGGATTTGTTCCGCTGAGGTTTGAATAACTGTATAGATTTTGCATTTAATTAGCTGCATCCTGAAGTCATTCTTATCCATAAACATGTGACTCTTCCCTGTGGCATGCCTCAACTGCAACTTTTTAGATATTTAAAAAAAACAAAAACATCTCAAGGTCAACTGAGGAGACACCATCTGCTGAGGAAGCCCATAAGATGTGACTTACAGCTTGTGCAAAACAGGCGAGCAGGTCTAGTGATCAGTAAAACAAAGAAGTACTTTCAGGTTAACGTCCCAGATGCATCCGACCAATAGTAAAACAGAAGTTTTTCGACAATCTACTACCAGAAGATAATCCTTGATGCGTAATGTAGTCATCCAGCTACCTCAGGAATCACAGAAGACTGTACTTTATGTTCCTAACAGTACAACATCAAATACATCCTGGTACACTAACATGTATTTTCTGAAATGTTTATAGAGCAAAAGTGTTCAGTGAAGTTGTAGGAAGGTCACAACGATATAAGAAGCACGTACATGCCACTCCCTTTTAAATACATTCCATATACATGTCACTCTTTTTAATATGCATATCATATATATGTCACTCTCTTTAATACACGTAACATATACATGTCTCTCCTTCTTCCTGCCTCCTGACCTATACCTCAGGAGTTCAATGGATATAAATCATGTGACTTTATCACAGCTTCCCAATGGATTCTAGTGCCCTATGCAGATTTCTGTAGCGTATCCATCCAACAAAATCAATCGCTTGCCTGCAACAGTTATGTCCCGACCAAAAAAAACTACGATTTCAAACGCACAAGACACACAGGATGTAACAGCTTTAATATTTTCCGGCCCATATCTCAAACTGAATCTTATTATTGTCTCCAGATAAGGTTTTTCCTGTGCTGTTAGTGACACTGGGATCTCTCTCTGCGCCCAGAGGGAGCGCTTCATCATCAGCATTACTCCCTCTGCTCCGCAATAATCCCTTCCCTCCGCTATTTGTATTAATGCTGCCCTGAGAGGGGCTGGGGGCTTAATGTAGGTCAGTCATGAAAAGCACACAGTGGACACAAGCACAAGGTTTGGACTGAACCGTGGCAGGAGTGGCTGCTGATTGATTTTGAACTCTTGGTGGAGTGATGGAGAAATTGAATGCTTTTTTGATGTGAGGTTTGCTTGATTCACTATTTACCTATTCTTATAATAGTTCATATTAATATTAATCATTGATGTGGCAGGTCACCAAAATAATTGCTATGTAATACATATTTGAACCCATCAAAATGGTTGAACTGTTTTCTCAGCAAGTGTGGGGCCTGATTTAATTTAAACTTTAATGTCAATAATCATTGTAACCGATGATAATTATTGATGTTTATTATTGTTATCTTTATTGGTGTTGTTATGATAAATTACATTAGCCGTGGTAATACAATTCTAAGTATTAATACACTTTTTTTCCCTCCAAGATTATTAAAATGATGATGATGGTTAATGATTTGTTGATTATTCAAAACCACACTATTATTTTTGGTTCGATGCCTTTTAGACAGCTTGGTGAATTAGGGTTAGAAAAAAGATCAAGAAATACTCCTCTAACCTGCACAAGCCAAATTGATGTGGTCATATAACCAATCAACTAGATGTTGGCACATTTCTATTGTCAAGCAATTTCCACTTGACAATAGAAATGTGTTTGCTTCAGGTCTAAGTCACCGTCTGCGCATCTCCATTTAGAGCAGCTGCACTGACTTAATCTGTGCCAATCTTTTACCAAGTCCGGAAAACACCACCAGTGTTATCTAAATGCCACTGCATGGGATGGCGCACCGTTCAAAGTTTAAAAGTGAGAGCATCCGATGACAGCAGAGCAGCACGAGTGACACAGATGACGGAGTGAAGTGGCGTCGGGGCTCCGCGGACAGACAGTGACCCGGCAGAATGCCAAGCGCTGGGAGCTCTGAGCACAACATGTTCACAGGCCAGAGTGCCATATGAGTCATTACATCACTCACTAATGGAGAAATGTCCCTAATGTTGCAAAAAACAAAAACAAAGACGCAGGTTTTTGATGTATTCTTCATGATCATTTCGAATGTTATAGCTAAATTCGGTATAGAATGCATAACATTACAGCATTTTTAATAATTTGCCATTACTCTAATTCAAGCACTGTGTGGTTATGGAGGAGAAGTAACAGCACACTGGCATTAGCTGCTCTCTTCTCCCTATCTCACTACCTGATCAGTTGTAGTGAATATTTAGGTGAGAGAGCTGGGACCTCAGTGGGTGAGGGAGCCTGTGAAGCTGATGATACATCAATCTTGCTTGTAGTCCATGCCCATGATTTATCCTTTGTTTGCATTAGGTTAGAGCCAATTGCTTGGGCTCTACTGATGACGTGCAGCATTATATAACCTCACCCTTCTACACTGAGGAGCCAATTCTGATTCACGTGTAGCACAGGAACACTAAAACAGAATGTTATTGGATTTGTAATCTAGCCAATGGAAATGAATGTGTGTCCAACTGTAAATAGAGTGGTTTTGAATTTCATCCAGATTTTACCCAGATTAGACCAGTATCCACTTTTTACTCTTAATAAACTTGACAGAATCAAACAAACACTAAGTAAACTTCAGTACTGGCATCGTTCATGTTATCAAGATATTTTGGCTCCATTTCTGGATAGGGGGAGGAAGTGACTGCACATTGTCTCTCTTTATACACAGTGTATGACCAGGAATCAATATTAACAAGATACCCCTCGACTTAATCAATATTGGCAAAGAAAATGTTTGATTCAGTGCATCTTGAATTTGCATCTTCGTTATACACAATACAAGTACTCAATACATACCGACAGATGCACTTTTTCTGGTTCACAGTGCGAGCACAAATGTCTGACAGTATAATTTAGCCATAAAAGCTCAAACATCCATTGAGTCCGCCCTCATGAGTTGTAAATGGAGCAGCCTCGGTTTTCTCAATTCTCACTCTGGGAAACCTGGTTGGCATCATTAAAAATAAAGCAAAAGCAGCAAATAACCCATTTCAATTCATTTATAACTTTAACAAAGCGAGGAAACAAGTAGAGGTCCTTTATCACCCTATGGTGAGAGGCAAAGCACCCTGACAATGTGACGGTAATAGCCGTTAATTGTGTTCTCTGTCCAGAGTGTTCCTCCCGCGGCTGCTACCAGATGAAATGTTAATTATCAAAGGGAACGATGGGAAGGGAATGGTTTCGGATAAACTCGGCAAGGTCAGCCGAGCTCAGCCGCAGCCAAACCTCCTGTCCGTCACATTCGACGCCGCCCATCAGGCCGGGCAGACCGGCTCCGAGCACAAAGACAAGGGAAGGTGACGAGGAGACGACCACAGCCGAGTGTTTTTCTCGTGGCTGAGCTCTGTAATTAGGAGGCAGGCATTAAGCCCACACGGGGGCACGCCTGGTGTTAAACATAACCTCTCCTGACTGACAGTGCAGTGGTGGGAAAAAAAAACACACACCACAGCTGTCAGAGCGCATCAGCCCACACTGGTGCATTTGAGGGTCACATCAGGTGACAGTCTCTGGGTGACAGCAGACCAATGAGTCACACTCAGAGTGACATTATGATAATGATAGAAAGACAAATGTGGACATTTAAATTGGAGATTAGCTGTGGGTGGGAAAGCTACCTCCCCTCACCACAGACCAGGAATATTTGAGGTAATTTCAAAGGATTATACCAGTGTCATATATATCAGATTTCCCTTACCTTCTAAAAGCCCCCAAAATTCATTAAAAAGAGCTCACAAATACACAGGGCTGCCTTGACTAATGTCATCCATCATTTTCAACCACACAGTTTTGTCTTGCTGTGGCTTTATTACACAGTTAATTACCACACAAATTGGAGTGTTTTACTTATTTATTACTTTCTCCAAGTTGCGGTGAAGAAACGCAAAGCAGAGGGCAGAGTGGGAGGTGGAAACACAACACGATCTCTGTAGAGTCGCTGTCGGCCGAAAGCAGGTTACACACAATCAATAGCCTGTGACCTCTTAACAGTTGTGTGAGGAGAGGGAAATAATACATGCCCTGTAAAAATACAGAAAGGAGTGAGCTTCTTTTCACACCCTGATTCTTTCAACTCTCTTTCTGAAAAACGGAATCTCTCTTATCCTATCGTATCGTCCAGTGCCATATTTTTCTCATTCTCCTCCTTTGCCCCTTTAGTGTGTGGACTTTGGAGCAAGGATTGTAACACTGGGGTTTGATATTTCAGTAAGTACGTTCAAACATTATAGTTTTCCAGAGTTGGTAATGCCCCCCCCCCGGCAGTTCCAAGGCAGTGGCTTCATTGAAATACCTCTCTCATTTTGTACATCTAAACACAACTTTTGGTTTACAAACCTCTCTGCCCTACTGTTGCTGCAAAACTGGAAAACTGAAATGATGCTTGCTCAAGGCAGCTCAAAGCTGATATAACGATTGAACAACTATCAACCACCTCTGTAAACACATACCAATCGCCTCTAGGCTAACAATGAGTCTACAGGCTCCTCTCACTCCAGCTCATGTCCAGAACCAGCTAATTTATCATCAATATGCTTCTTTTCTTCATTTTAATATATGAAATTGTATTTATGAAGGGATAACAACAATATAACCCACTGTGTGTAATTGTAACTGTAGAATGGAGTCTTTATTAACTTTAATTTCAAAGTTCTGATTCAACCACCTCATATACATCACTATACATCGTCTGACCTTCCTAAAAGCTGCAGTAAATTATTCTTATATCTTGTCCCTGTCTGTTCTCAGGTCACATTATAAGAGCACAATAAACAGGCAGCTAACAATGGATGAGATTAAATGAGTCATTTCAAGGGAGCATGGCCACCCCCCCCCCACCCTCTTAATAGTTCATACAATGCCAGCAGAGCCCAGATGTTGCCCAGTTTAATTATTTGGGGGGACGATTTCAAAGCAGGTAAACAGTATGCATCTGTTGTCGGAGTTCTCCCCTCACTTTCAGCGAGGAAGCCTTTGATGAGTGGCGACTCCTCTCCCGGTAACGCGGGCGGTAGCTTTCTCCTGGTGTTGTTTGCTCTGACGATGAGGGAATGCCGGTTTCACGGCATCAAAGGGAATGAACAGTGAGTTCGCTTTCTGATCTCAGCCAGCCAGCTCTGGGCACAGACACACATCGAAGTACAGCGTGTATTCTGTAGCAGAACATCGGGTGTGGGACAGTATCACACTCTGGTGGTAGGAGCTCTCTGTCTGGTACTAATGACTATGTCACCTCCAGATTGGAAGCGACTAAGTACTAATCCTGTATCCAAGTAAAAGAACAAATTACGTATATCTGTACTCGCTGGTTGAAGCGGGGCCAGAAGTTCATTTTAAAAAGTACAAATACGTTAAAAATGTATATTGCATTAGCATCTGGCATATCCGTGCAATTTAAATGCAAACTGCAGCTGTAAAATGTATAAAATTATAAAACTAAATAAAAAAATAAAAGCAAGATGCTGTGTTAGGTGTTTTTTTTCTTTATGTTAAGCTAAACACATCTTGGATCTGGATCCCTGTACTGGACTCACAGAGTTGAAATTGGAATTGATCTACTCTGACAATGGTTAACAATGTGCGTATTTCCCATAAGGTCAGATTGTTCCATTAATATTGAAACTTGACACGTAGGGAGAAGTCAGTTTTCGCTCTGTGTACAAGAGCTGCATGTTGATAGCGGCTCTAAATACAATCGGGCTCCATGGAGCGTAACCGCGAGCCCTTTTGATTTGAATATGAACAAATCTCTGAGATCTTCACGGTGATTCCCGGAGCAGGTAAAGTGGATTTGACTGAGGTAAATCAATGAGAAGATCGAGGACAGGAACGAGAAACCGAGCAGAAACCAGACATTTACACAAACACTATCAATGGTATATACTGCAATGTGATAAGAACGCTTTCTGCTTGCTTGGCCCTCCTTTATTGCCCTCTGCAAAATACTTCATGGTCTGCATATGTTGAGTGAAAGTCATCCACATGCAAGGGGAGAGAAGGCGGAGTGGGGAATGCGCCAGAGAGATATTCTGCTGCAGTGGGCTCCTCTCGACTGTGGAAAAGTGTGATTGGTTACACATCCATTCAGCCGGGGCGCTACCCCAGTGATCCACCGGCGTATGTTCATTAAATTCTGCAGAGCTAATTAGAATCTATTTGACATCCGTCGGGAGACATTTGCACAGCTTGCAGAAGTGCACAAACAATTCACGTGCACAAGCAGCCGTGCACACTGCAGGCATTTTAAAAGGGAGAAGACGCAGTAAAGAACGCAAGGTATTGTACGGTAAGTAAATTCAGCAAGTGGCTTTACTCAGCATGAAATGTCTCATTAGACACATGTGATGAAAGCACGTTGGGCTTTTACTTCTCCTCAAAGATTATAAACAGGCCAACACTGATTTTATTATTGATCATTTCTATTCTCTTACTGCTGACCCACGTCCTTGCTGAAGGATCATCGGATTGTAAATGATTTCAAATGATGTTTCAAAATGTGTGTACTTGAAATGTCATTTTTGTAGAATGCAAACGGCATGAGAAGTGAAAACAGTCCAGATTATCAATTTATTCAATAAATGCAATCTGATTATTGATCAATTAAGATAATTCTTCATCTATTTTATGATTTAAAAGATTATTAAATTAAAATCTCACTCTCATAATCACAATAAGACATATTTCCTAATTATGACATAGAATCTCCTAATTAGGACAAAGTGACATTTCATCAGGTTTATGAATTATCATTCCCTTAGTGTGAGATCTGTATTTTCCAATTAAAAACAACTGCATGACTGCACGAGATCAGAATCATCTTATTTTGACAGAAGAAACAGTAATTAAAATATATATATATATATATATATATTTACGGAAAGTATTTTGCCTCCACATAGCTCTAAAGACAACTATACTGTCTTTAGCTTTTGTGATTGTTACACACCACATATAATTGTATATTGAAATTTTGAAATGGTGGATCTACAAATATATTTATAGCATTTGTTTTGTGCCATTTTATTTGTTATGGAAGAAAGATATTCCACAAAAAACTGAATCCATCTCTCTCACAACAAATTAAAGATGTCATCACGTATGAGTTGCATCAAACACGATTTCCTTTCCACAGGGAGTTCAGCGTATTCCTGAATTCTCTACTTCAGTAATCCCTTTTATCCTCTCTCTACTAATCATTGTAGATGCTGTCTGACCAAACTGCAACAGAGTCTGTATGATTCCCAGTAGTTGCTTTATATCCATATGCATCGGGTGCTGAGTAAGACGAGGGCAGCAGAGAGCAGTACAAGAGTCCCAGTGGGAGTCGTTGGTTGAACCCTGCTAAAGACAGGATTGGCTGAGCAGATGCAGACTCCTTCTACACGACACTGTGACACATTCAGTTTGATAGATGCACAGCAGTGAGCACGGTTCAAACAGCAGGCACCAGGGAGGAAATCAAATGTTTAGTATCAGAGCAAACAAACACAAATGTGTGCAAATTACATTGAAAAACCGCACCGCAACCTTGTTTTGTCCCATTCCACACCGTGGTGTGTGTGTGATGGTGAGATCCTGAAGCGTGTGACTCTGCGAGCGTTTGTCGCTTCACAAATGTCACCGGAGATGTCACACTGCGATCGTGTGTCAGTCTGAGTCAAAGATACTTCCTCTCCGTCTCCCCTCCACTCAGCATCCATCCATATGACGGCGGGCCCAGGGCAGAGCTGCTGCTGCTGCTGCTGCTGCTCCAGCACCCACATCATTAAAATCATCACGAGAGCATGTAGGAGACTGACAGCTCTGATGGTTTGATGTTGACTCTCCGACAAAAACTACTGCTAAACAGCGAGCAAGGGCGAATCCGGATGGTCACCCACAAGTGTGTCTGGTGCTGGATAAAAAAAACAAAAACTGGCCTCCAGGATGTCACGCTCAGAATAGTCCGTCTTCTCTCTGCCTTTGCTTCCTCTAACACTCACCCACTCGCGCCCCCCCCTCCCATCATGTGTGCAAGCTGAGAGGGGATGTCAGGCCCCTCTTACTTTTTTCCAATTGCTCCCAAAACCTAGCCAGCCATGGCAGATCTGCATTTCGGCAGAGGACGGAATGAGGGCACACAGAGAGGAATACATTTCTGGGATGAAACATGTAGATGTTTCTTTGCATGATGGCCCCCGGGAAACAGACTTTTTTTTTAAAAACGGGTGAAGCGGTCACTCAGTCATACCGGCGGATAAAAGCCAACCTTCAGGAGACGTGTGGAAGGACGACGAGGCGATTTCCATTGATTTGATTATTACCGCAGCAATGTATGTGGGCTTTTTTTTTACGTGTAAAGGAGTCTCTTTGATGAGGATGCAAATGACTGAGCAGCAAAAAATATGAATTCAAATCAAATTCATAACAGCAGAGACAACATCAGAGGCAGGGAGTAACCGGTACAAGTAGAGTTAGGGATATTCTACCTCTCTTTTGATTGGACATTTGATTTATGTCTTTTCTTTGTTCTTTCGATCCTGTTCATTCCTTTCTAACATCCTTCTTTCTTTTCCTACCCAATCTTTCTTCACACCCACCATCCTAACCGCTGTTCTCCCTCCCTTTCTTGTCTTCACAGTATTTTTTTTTCTTTCGCTCTTTTCTGCTCTCCTTTTTTCCATCTGTCCTCTCCCATTTTCTGCGGAATCATATCCTTCACTCTCTGCTCCTGTCCTTCCATTTCCTTTATATTTTGCAAGGTGCACACTACAACATTGGCGTTAATCTTTAAAATATAATAAAATACATTCTAGGACGTTCACAGACATGTTGCCATCTTTTGTGCTTTTGAGACTTTTTCCCTTATTGATTTTTTGTTCAAGACAGTAGAAGTCATAGCACGGCCTGCTACATGTTTGCGTGTTAACATTTCATCTTAATGGGCCATGCTTCATTTGTAATTTGATTGTATTAAAATACTTTATAGAGAGTAATAGAGAAGCAGACAGATAAATGGTTGAAACTGGGATTCAGCTAAATGCAAACTGTAATTGAACATTGAATCATGAATAATGTTATTTATGGTACACATCCAGCGTTTCAACGTACACAGATCACTTTCAAACCAGTGTTACGGCTGCCTTGGGATATGTGTAGCCGTGTGCTGATTGGCTCCCACGGGTGTTAGAGTGGCCTGTATTCGATCAGCATCACCTACCGTCGTTCCTTCCCCTCCGTCCTGATTGGCGGATTATTATTTTTTGTGTCGATAGCAGATTTAAAGTATATAAGCCTAGGAGTTTATTTTTTGTATCTGTTTAGCTTTAGTAACATCATGAGTTCTAGGTTAGAGTCCTACCCTGTACAAGCCATTTCTTCTGCTTATGCAATTGTATTTGGATGAACATTCACCAAAAATACTCTGTAAATAAATTACTTTAATTTAAACTCCCAGCTCCCACCTGGTATATGTACTTCCCTTTCCCTCTCTGTCTAGGGTCGAGTCTTATTTCTGTTATTTATTTTCATTCCTCCTTCTCATTCTCTCTTTTTCTGAAAAGATAATGTATTCAAGTGTTATTAACTTTTGTCTTTTCCTGTTCTTTCCAAAATTTCCCACGGGATTAATAAAGTATCTATCCATCTATCTATCTTTCACCCTCTTTATTTTATTTTTCTTTCATCCAATGATTTCTCATTTATTCTGTTCTCATTTCATCCTCACTCACTTTCTACCTACCTTCTTTCTTCATCCTTAACCCCATTCTGTAAGTTAAGCTCTCTTCTGTATTTTACCGTTTTTATCCTTGAGGAAAGATTTGGACTGCAGGGTTTTTACCTGTCGTACAGTATTCTCCCAGCGTTATTGATTCTTTATCTTGAATAAAGGATGAGAATATTTCTTCCACAACGGTACCCTTGAGAAGTGAAGTGTAGCTCCGCTGTCAACTCAACACTTTACACTTGTCATTTATGGAAACGGCAGACAGAGAAGAAGAACATTTGTGGGAATTCGTGGGCTGCGGCAGGGGACAGTGGACCTCACAGTGAGGCTTAACAAGCTTTCAGCTCTGACCCCAGATGTGCTCTGCCCCTCCTTGTACTCCTCTGCCCGGCGCACATATGGCAGGGGTGTATGATGTGTGACAGAGCTGTCACAGGTATCAAGCCTGTGTGCGGCAAATCCACTGACTGTGGCAGGGGGCGCTGGGAGGATAGGCAGGAGGAGAAGCAAGTAACGTTGGACTAGAGGGGGTTAGAGGAAAGGAGATGGAGACCCCTGCTGGAGTGACAGCTTTTCCAGGTGGGGGGACAGCTGGGTGACAGTGATGGAGGGGGCGCAGCTTCATCTCGTCCCTATAGTCTGTGCTATTCTTTGCTGTCTTGCAGACTTTCTTGTTGCTTCTAAAGTTTAAAAACCCAGGAGTGTGTGGAGATGAGTGCACTGAAGGCTGATAAAGGAGTGTGTATACATACTGGACTGTACTGTCGAGCTATTCACATATACGCATCCACAATGAAACCCCACTACAGCACTGAACACTGGACACACGTCAGTGCTCAGGCTGGATCTGGGTCACAAGGCATTAAATCCCCTTGTTCATCAGCTGCCCACACACACACACACACACACACACACAATGCAACCCACTACCGTCACCTCACCACATACCATCTGTCCTCCAAAAGCTGGGCTATCAAATCCATCAGGGTCTAACAGGTCAACCTCCACAGAGATGCCAGACGCACGTGAACTGGCCAGCTGACAATGCACACGTCTGCACAGCACCACACACGGCCGGGGGGGGAACATCATCCCACTGCAGCAAGAGACGATTCATGCTTATCGCTTGAGTTTTAGTGGCGATGTTTATAAGTATTAAATCACACAAGAATGTTGCCTTAATGGTTGGTAATTCAGCTTTAATTCAAGTTTTTCTGTTTTGTATTATAGTCTTAATACCCAATTTGCATGAGTGATGTGCACAACAGCACAACAACTTTGTAAATGTGGTAATCAAGTGTTTTGTGGTCTTTCTTAAAACTGCAGTACAGTAGAAAACAAAATTCACAAACTTTGCAATGTGGATGTGTTACTGTTTATCTTGGAGTTTACAGACACAGTTTTAGATTCAATGAAGGAGATTGTTTGGCAATTCAGATCCAGTCCATTAGGAGTGCTAATCTATAAAAAATAGCAGAATTATAACGAGTCTGCTCAGTTGCTATAGACGTCCAATATCAAGACAAGGAAAAGTGTAAATCATTTAAATTTAAAATACTATGAGCCATTTTCTAATTTCATAATTGTGCAGTAATAACTAACAACCGTGGAAAGCATCTGATAGTTATTATAATATATCTCACAATGATGGCTGTTGTAATTATGAATGTGAGTTTATGATTATGAAGTTGTATCTCAAAGGTCATAATGTTGTCCCATAAATGTGATGTAGTACCTCAAATGTCTTTTTTTATGTCTTCCTATGTATATACACCCACGTACACACACACACAACGTGCTATGTCTATTAGAGTGTTGTATCTATACGTGTGTGTGTGTGTGGGGGGGGGGACTGGTTGACAAAAATTAAAGAAGGAAAAACTGGTCACCGAACGGTTTGACGATTGTGAAAACGTTTTGAATCATATCGAGTTTGAGTTCTCGCAGCCTCTGTCATCGTGGCACAGTTTTTATTGTTTCTCACTTGTCCTTTTGAGTTATGGGTCTAGTTGTCCTAATTTTCAGTTTGGCGTCGTCCTTCTTTGTTTCTCACTTGGATAGTCAGGGGGAAGTTTCTCAGTCCGATGGCCCATGGCAAAGTTGGCCCAGATCTTCCCATGTTGTGTTCTTTTTAGCCTGGCTGCCATAGTTTGAATCTTTGTTTTGCTTTTACCACAATTCCGACGTGGCATCCATCTTATCTGTTGTCAACTTTTGAGGTTGTGGCTGTAACACTGTTCACGCATGTGGCATACATATATTATTTCTGGTTTGAATGATTTACTGGGTTTATTTTCCCACAAATGTTCATGTTGACTATTTCAAAGGTCTTTTCTAGTCCTGAGGAACACTCAATTTGATTTACAGTACAGGTTTACACACATTAATGCAGTGCATTAATGTACAGCACTTTCAATATGAGAAGCGGCAATTTGGGGTTTAGTATCTTGCCCAAGGACACTTCGTCAACCAGACATAGGAAGACTGGGATTTAACCGCCGACCTTCTGGTTACAGGAGGTCACTAAGCACTGTAATTTAGCTCGATATAAAGCATTGCAGCAACAAAAGGGTTACCCTGTTTTCAAAACCTCCACCAGGAGCGTTACCTTAAAATAACCATCATACAAATGAGGAAATTAAATTAATTTTACACTATTTTTGAAGTAACAATGCAAATACAGGACTTGCGGCAAACAGCCGGCATTAATAACGCATTTTGTTAAATATTAATGAACTGTTGCTTTATATTTCGTCAACCTCATTTTTTTTAAAAAGGGGGAAAAGAATGATAATTATCACTTGTAAAATACTCCTAACCCTATTCATTTGTTATTTAGGTTAGGTAATTAATTCATTACGATTTCAAAGTTAGGTGCAGAATTGTCAGTTGATAATTAATTGACACTTCGGACATTGTGGTGACACTCAACAAACATTGGCTAAGCAACAGAGGTTCGACTGAGGGTATGAAAAATATGTCAACGCACTTCCACCTTGAAGATTTTCACTGTGCAGAGTAAAATGAAGAAAAGGCAATAAGAGGGAGAAGACCTGGAAGACCGAGAAAACTTTCATAAGACTGCATATTTGCAGAGGGGCAGAACATGAAATCTCTCATGTGACTGCAACCGAGCTGCAGTAAGGTTTCGTGGGGGCTGTGGCTGAGTGGTAGAGCGGTCGTCCTCCAACCAGAAGGTGGGCAGTTCAATCCCAGTCTTCCCCATCTGCATGCCGAAGTGTCCTTGCGCAAGATGCAGGAGGAAGGGAGACTCCGTGATAAGTGTCCTGTTTATCAGAGGCTTGACTAATAGTCATCAATTGATTGCATGTATGTTCAAAGTGAACGTGCATTGATGTAGGCAGAGCTCCATACAGAGAGGCCCCCATGGACTTTCTTGCTGTGAGGTAATAGGGAACAACTGTGCTGCACTGTATGCAAATCTGGATAATCCAGAGTTCTATTGGAAACAGATGGTCAGACCTTCTGAATGATCAATTCTGCCTCAGCTCTAGAAAAATGGATAATTTGATTAAAAAGACGCGTCGTTCATTGTGAAGCATATGGCTGAAAATATTTTAATTTAGCGTTGTTTGGAAGCAAGTGGCACAGTGAAAACTATTTGCGGAGAAAAACATTGATTCTAAATACATACAAGCAAACTTGGGAAGCAGATGTCATGCAGTCAGTAAGTAAAGGTGGAAAAAGGCTGGTTTCTATTTAAGAGCGATGACCCAAAGCAGACCCCGAAATCCACACTTCATGAAACAGGCCTTTAGCTTTAATTTTCAAAGTATGTGGGAAGATCTTAATAATGCTTTAACTGTTGAGCAGAAAAGCCCATAATACCCTCAGAGCTTTAGGTGATCTGCGAGAGACAAAAACAAAAAATCTACAAAATCAGGAACAGAAGGAAATATGGGAAAAAGCTGTGATACATGCCAAAGGTCAAGTCACTAAAATAAAATTACCTCATTATCTTGATTTAAAAAAATGATATTCTTCATCTCAGAAACAATGTGAGAAACATTTTTTTCCTGAAACTGCTGTTGCAGGGTAGAATTGAGAAAGTAGAGGGAAATATCCACTTCATTATTTCCATATGCATGTATCCAGCTGCCATCCTGCCATGGGTATTTATGTATTTTTCTTGGCAGCAAGTACCTTCCATAGAGGAATGTCTCCATATTGCAGCCTTACCATTCTTGGTCAGGCCGACAGATTGGCCGAGTGATGGGAGTGACCATAAAAAGAAGAACTAACAGGTCTTGGAACAGTCAGGGAGAGAGAGATTGAGAGAGACACGGGAGGATGGAATGCTTTCTGAAGAAAAATAAAATAAAGATTGTCTGGTGGGCAGAGGAAGATCAACAGAGCTCGGGGGGGGCAAACAGCCATGTTAGCTGAATTCTCAGATAGCACTTCAGCACAGCCAGTGTTTTTCCAGCCAGAATCTTATGTCAAGCTCAACCATAAAATGCTTCAGTTATCCTGATGTTCAATCCGACTTCAGAAAATCAATCAAGGGAGATGAGAAAACTGACCTCTCCTGCAAAACAAGGGGGCAAGAGAGCCAGCGGACATTCTGTTCAACCGAGCATGAGCTTGCATCTATTGGTTATGTCGAGACACAGAACTGTTTTAACAGCACCTGGACAGTTGTGGAACATCCAAAGCAAACAGCAGTTTCAAAAGGGCCGAGTCTGACAGATTTATGTGGAGGATGAGGGAAGAGATTCCATGTAATAAACAATCAATAGCAGAGATTACGCCTCAAACGACAGGGCCCAAAGACTTGCAATTTGTGCAGGCTGTGTTTGTTCACCTCAACCGATTGTGCCCTGTCAACAGAAGTGGGTCACAAAAGCAGGGAAATTACATAAGTAATCAAAAGTAAGCAAGTATACAAACATGTCGAAGCTGCCGCTAATCCTCTTTTTCAAGAGTGCCACGGCTGTTCCAGGCAGCAGCTCCTACAGGGCAGCTGACAGGGACACAAACCGCATCTACCTACACTGAAAAACAAAGTTTGAAATCACTGCTGAAATTGGTCAAGTATGTTTAAAAATACTAGATACAGTGCAACGGCGTTCTACACTTTATTGCTTTAAGAAGACTGCTAAAAGTTATCAATGCTCATATATGTGTAACTGAAATAATGAATTGAAGTGTCCCTTTTAGACAAGGTATCACACTGCTCTAAAGACTAGGTTCACTCTCTCAAAAACGTCTGCTAGTAGTGTTATGGACACTTTCCCCACCCATTTGCCATTTTACCTAAGTCCTCACGTGTCCAACTAAATGTTGTAAACCTCTGGAAAAGGTAAACATGCTGCTTGTGATTCAAAGACTAAACCCATTATAAGAAGTCACTAGTTACTTCATTTAAAAGTTTGCATTTAGAATATCCACACTGGATGTTAGGTCGAGTGGGAATAAAATGTACTTTTAGGGGAACTCTTAATGAGGCTTAGGCTAATGTTGCCCGTTTCAGTCAAATGCTCAACTGGCAGGTTGCATAACCGGGCAGTTTGGAATAAAAAATAACTTTGTGAACTGTGATTAACACAACGCTTCTCTAGTTGAGTCAAAGAATAAAAATATAAAAGTGGAAATGGGAATAATAGGTCCCCTTCAATGCATTTATGTTGCAATAATCAGCATAATGGGATAGGCTATGTAGCTTGTCTGTAGCACTTGCCCTTACCTTTTACAGCTATTTTAACATGAGTGGCTGAAATGCGTTTTTTTCACTAAGTTCTATGGCTGCTCTTGTAATTAACACACATGAATGCAGTGAAGTGTAGCGGTGTGATACCGAGGTCCTCTGGGTGCTCAGAGAGAACAGGGCATCACTCATCTCAGGCAGTGAATCACAGTCATATGGGAGGAATCCAGGCATTACGGGAATGGCTATTTTTAAAATTTGCTCTAACACAAAGGAATAATGGGAAACTGTGAGGATATTTTGACCTCAGCAAGGTATTAGTTTGGATGAAAGTCAATCCAAAGCAGGTCATTTGAAGAACTAAACCTTTCAAATGAGGTTGGATTTCCACTACCTGCATGTGTGATCACCTCCCGCAACATTGACACACTCATCAAGCAGCTACAACTGGTAATAAAGGAATATATCTGTAGATTCTTGTGTATCCTGAATTGCGTCTTCACACCGGAGACGCACTCTCTTTGTGGATAAGACCACCAACTGTACCTATTTCAATTGCACAATGAGATCCAATCTGAGAAGAGCATGTACTAATACCAAGTGTACTAGTACCAATCTACCCACACACAATGCTCCTTAAACCCAACTCCGTTCACAGCTGATGACTGAATCCCTTCCATGCAGCTGAGGCCTCCTCCTTTAGATCACGGATGTCCTGTGGTTCCTCGCTGCCTGGAGGCCATCACCTGTCCTACTGTTACAGGTCACCGCATTGCTGTGATAATTGTTGAAATCAGGAAAACTGCACATCAGTCAGCTCGGAGTAAAAGCCCTTAAGAGGATGTGGTTGTGTGTGGTTTGCTTACCGCAGGGTCGGACTCGGTAGCAGAAGAAACATCGGTGTGATGTTACAGCGCCACAAAAACCCTTTGGGAAGGAGGTGGTAGATCCAATGTGGGTCGTACCATCTGTTAAGTTGTTTCTTCTAACTATGACCATTTAATCTACTACTAAACAAGTGGTTTTCAATATGATGTCATGTGGGTTACAATAAAAAACACAATTGAGTTGTCTAATCAAATCCATCACTTTACTAAAAACTATATTTATATGTATCTTTCTATATATCTTGGTATGAAAGGTGTCAAGTAGAGTTTCCCAATGCACAGGCCAGTGTGTGCTCATGGGCAAGATACTGAACCTGCATTACCTGTATCTCTCTTTGTTTCTTTTTCTTTCTTTAATGCTGCCATCTGCAGGAATGTCTGTCGCCTCTCTCTCTCTGTCTCTTTCTCTCCCTCTTTCTATCTTTTCGTCCAGTTAACAGGGAGTTTTCTATCTCCTCAGTAGCCAAGTTTTTGCTAGCTGTGGAAACTTAGTAAGATCTCGACCTCACTAAGTGCCCTTGAGATAATGCTGTAACTTGGCGCAGTAAAAATAGAACTGAATTGAATCACCCATAATCACACAGTAGAGAAAAATCTACTGCTGTAATGTTGAAATGTTTTTCTCGTGCTACATCATTAGTATTCAGGTATTACTCACCGCCGAATCCAATTAATTGAAAAAGGAAAATTTGCAAACGGCTGTATATTTACAATCACGTAATAATTCTATTAACTGATATTGTTCCCGGCCTTTTGTATTTATTGTAAGAGGAGTTTGTTGCCTGTTTCCCGGAAGACATTGAGTGATTCTGCCCTCTAGTCTGCTCCCCTGCGTTATGTGATGAGTTTCTAATCATGCACTTTCATTAGGATTCAGACAGGTTAATTAGGGGGAGAAGCAGCAGCCACCGAGTCTGTGCCTGTGTCTTCAGAACATCAAAGCGGCGCTGGCCCACTTGGTGGTCAGCCGTCTCACTCCTCTCTTTCTTTGCCCATGAGTTGTGTTGAGCGACATCACTCTTTAATCAGCCCTGCATCTGGGGAGCATGCTGCCCCACAGACATCATGCAAATGAGCCCACTCCTCTTTGATGGGAGGCCCTGATGCATTCTGGTGGTCTGCCCGCTCGGCACTTGGCACCGGAGTATTCCATCGTTACATAAGATTGAATTTGAGCAGGCCCGAGCCAAGGCAGTGCTGCTTCTCCTGTGGTCTCGAAGGAACCGAGAAAAAGTTTACCTCTTCACCCTCGATTCCGTTCTGGCAAGAGTCTCGCTGTGTATGTGGGCTTCCAGATGGTCGGATCTGGAAAGTGATATTTTCTTTTGGCTCATGCGCTGGCTGTGGGTGTGCCCCTGGGTCCCTGAACGTGGTACTCCTGGCTTCATTGACCACAGCTTATTCAATAAAGTCTCGACGGCCTGAATCCCAAGTGCATATGAGGGGTCTTGTCTGCTGCTGATGTATTCAAACTTAGCAGTGACATAGCCAGCATGTTAGGCATGGAAAAAAAAATCAAACCAGTTGAGTCAATCAACTGTATGCTGAAACAAGCTGAGCAGCATCAAACAGCGATTGACTGACAGCTTGTGGGCACTGACAGGCAGATCAAACTCTCTCACAACATTACACAAACCTAGGGCGCATGTGGTCCTCCTAGCTGTTTCTTGACAAGACTGCGCACACCAGTGTGCCAGCAGGAGTGGGATAAAGACAATCCTTTCTATGCAGGGCATTAACTGCTCCTGGGCATCATGAGTCTGGGCCGTCAAAGGCCCATAGGAGGTTCTGTAGGGGAGATCTGCATCTTTCATCTTGAGGAAACTTTTGCCATGATGGTGGCCATTTTGGGGACAATGCTACTCCCCCATACGACAGCAACTTGTGTTTTGTCCGACACGGTAAATCAAGACGTGCGGTATAAACCCCATCACCACCGCACGTTGCAGCAGAACAGTTTTTTGAAATAACCGTCTCTTTCATTCTGACGCCAAAACCTGACATTTACTGTTTATGATTTGGATCTCTGAAACATGCAGCTATTAAAGTCTGTAGCAGTGCAGATATCCGAGCTGTCTCCGTTTGATATCACATTAACCGGTATCCACGGGAAGAATCTCACCGAATCGAATAGGACGAATGATGACACAAACAGTCCACTATGTCACTGTATAAGGACATGCACAGTAAGCCCACTGATCATATAAGCCCTGAGCAGTAACTAGGAGAAGGAATGTCCATCCTTCTCTCCTTCCCTTCTATCTCCATATCTCTTCTATCCTAATGCAGCATGTGACAGCGAGCAGATAAAAGAACTTCGGTAATATCCTCTGACAGCAGCTTTTACCTTTCTGCAAATGTGAGGAAGTGCTGCCTCTGATGTGCTGTGCGCCGCGGTTAAGCCTTTGTGCAGACATCCTGCTCTTCAGCCACGGCAGACACAAAGCGTGAGTCATTTGAAACAAAGCTGTCATCTCTCTTCACTGTTGTTTACTGCTTCAAATTATGGCTTTTACCTCAGTTGTCACTCACGTCCCAGGGCCTGAGCACAGTGGCATATTTAACTGTGCAGAAGAACGCGCTTTCAAAATAAAAATGCTAATGTGACATATCTGCTGTGATGTCGGGATAATGGCTAAAATATCCTATGTTTAAGTAAATGTCATTCACTTACATGGGAAGCAGAATATAGTCAAAGACACAGTCAGTAGCTGGTCCGGCCCAAAGTCTGGTTTAGGGGAGGGTATACACAAGCATTCACATCTTTAATGGTACTTAACACTATCTAACGTAAATGAGTTTCATGGCTTGAAGGAATTGCACTGCAAGAAGAAGGAATAAGACAGTGATTGATAAACAATATAGCAGGCTCAACACCGTTCTGCTGAACAGCAAAACTAAAATGTGCCCGTCTACCAGATCAATATATCAGCGCCTCCTTTTTGGATGTACTGCACACAGAATGGCACATATATGATCGAGGCAGTGCGTTAACATTAGGAAAAAGGAAAGAAGCTTCCATACATTATGAGCAAATTAATCTCAGATGATTTACTCGCACGGTGTGAGGTGGAATTTAATAACAGTCGCACAGTGTGTGACCAGCTTAAGTGTCTACTACATCAAATAGTTCAAATTACAGAATCCTCTCATAATCTGCGAAAAATGAAGGGACACGATTGATGTTATCAGTGTTTCACACACACACACACAGACACACACACCACACACACACACACATATACAGTATATATGGCTGTTTTAGTGGGATTCCTATTTATTTTAGCTTAGTCACTCTACCACTTTTGATCTGAAATCAAATACCTCAACAAAGAAACAACAACTAGCTCCAGTGGATAAACCCAGAAGACTCTGCTGATCCTCAGACTTTCCACATAGTGCCCACATAACATATCCCCGGTTCTGGTTTTGAGTGACATGACTCTTATCTGCCATGACATTTGTTTGACATCTGTCTGACATTTTCATGATGATTAGCATGCAAACATACAACATACACCACATTGATGTTTCAATTTAGCTCAAAGTGTAGCTGTATAGTCCTGATCTGGTTGAACGCATGACCTGAATCTTTCTGAAACATTTTTCCAGTGTTTTAGTTACCTCAACTAACCACACTTCAGGTGTCTTGGTCGATTTCAAAAAAACATTTTGAGAACATTGTGGGCATCTGTGTGAATTTTTTAAGATTTTCCATTTGAGGGCAATGTCTCAACTGAAATGTGGCTGGGGTGGCAAGGAGTGACTCGTGACTGCTAAGCCAATAAAGACACCAGCTCTGTCTGCTCCACAATAACAAGTCCACTGTCCGACACATGGCTGTCGAAGATTAGAAGCTAATGCGAGAATCTTCGCTGTTATTCCCCTCCACTTAGCCACCTCTGATGTAGATGTTTTGGGAACATTTCTTTGTGTTTGGCTCTGTCAAAATAACCATTTGGATGAGCTATTTGCTGCTCCCTTTCATTATCCTCCAGACGTGCTGTGCTCTTTTTTAAATATGGGCAAAATGAGCCCGCCATCTCCAAAGCAGTAATTGCTGAAAATTCGTTTGCAGCGTGCAATTATCGACACTATCCTTGGCTCACAACATTTATTCAAAGGGTTGCATATCACACTCGTCTGACACAATCTCTGAGGAAAACAGGCGAGTAGGGGGGAAGGGGGGTGTCGAGGGGTTGTTGGTGCTGCTGCCCCCATCATCTGTCATCGGAGGGTCATCCAGGACGATTCTAAAAAACAACACAGCCTCGCATCCGGGAGATTTACTCACGCACCTTCAGAAAAAAACAAACAAACTTGTAAACAACATCCTGCTTTAGCGCATTTGATCGGCTGTGATTGGCCACAAGCAGCCGTGTCCATGTGCAGGTCAAAGCTGGCAGGGATGTCCTTCTCCTCCCAGGGCAAAACCATCTGGGCCTATTTTTCGAGCCTCTATCAAATCCCTTCCAGTGCATCTGCTTCATTCTGTTGCACAGTCTGTAGCGGCTCTGTAAGCTGTGTACGGAGAGAGTACACGGCTTCAACATGAATATCAATATAGTTTGGTTTTTGTTTAGAATTGTAATGAAGGCTGAGCGCCGAGCTGTGACAACGCTGACCTTTAAAAGCCAGGTTTGCTTTAGAAAACCGAGGCTCGGGTTATATAAGAGGAAACTTTCCCGAGTTATAAAAGCAAACAGAGCGAAGTGAGAGATAGCTCCACGGTTTACCCTCTCCTGCAACCAAATGAGAGGTAGTGGCTTCACAGAGGAGCTGCTGTAAAGGGATAACTCAAAGGCAACAGGATCAGAAACGGTTGGAATTGATTATGCATGTTGCTTCTACACTGGTTGATTAGCGAAGGTTACAAAAGATCAAATCAGCAAGCGGTTGTACGTGTCTACATCATCATTACAAAACATTTAAACTCCTTTGTTTTAGTGCGTCTAAACCTCTAGTCTGGGGATTTTGCCCGAAACGTTTCAATTATCCATTTCACGTGAAAAAAACATGGTTACATCTCAACACAACACATTTTTCTGTTTATTGTAACAGACCATTTTGAGTATGCACAAACTATTAATAATATATCACATTTTTGGAGCAAATTCTTCTGGCAAACACGGTAATGGCCAGAACTTCGATGCAAGTGGCACTGGAAACACCTTTTTCCTGTTTTCTAAAAGCTCTAGACTGTTTCTTCGTTTAATTATAGCAAAATATTACCATAGCAAGTCGATGACTATTCGATTTTTGTTTAAAAATTTAAGTGTTGTAAAATCTCTGCTTTAAAACAAGATGCAACAACAGTTTAAATTATTTCTCAAAACATGTATAAAGCAAGTCTCTGGTTTAGTTACTGTCTTTATTGAAATTGTTCCCTTTTATCCTTAATTTGCCAATAAAAGTATCTCCTCTGTGATTTTTTCTGCTTTGTTCTGCCGTATCCCTTTGTGTTTTATAAAGTGCTACATAAATAAATGTTTAAATATGTATTATTATTTGGACTCACTCTTCTTTCCCAACAAATAACACGGTTGCATTTCTGAACTGTGGACAGAGCCAGCAGGTTAGCTGATCCCCCCTGTCAAGCTAAGATAACTTGATTGAGGGTCTGTCTTTAACACACAGGCAGGAGATAGGTCTCCTCATCTTACTTTGAATAAAAAAAAAGGAAACAGCTGTTCGTGTTGAACTTTCTTTAGGGTGATTTCCTGCATCTATGGGAAAAATACTGTCACAGGAGGGCAGACGACAAAGGGTGACGCATTGACAGCGAGTGGACGCCGCTGATTAGTCTGGAACATGGCAGTGGCACGCGTTGTCAAAAGCACACACCGAGCACCATTTGTCATGTTAATGACTGTTCTACCAAGGCGACAGATGACTCTGCGCACCCTCCTCCCCGCCCCTTCCCCTCCCCTCGGCAGCGTCGTGTGTGCCGGCCAAGACGAGAAGCATGTTTTCGCGAGATGTCTTTTCCGTTTCTCTCTTGCAGCACGGCCGGAGCTGCAGCTGCGGCCCTCTGCCTTTCTGTGCCACGTCAGAAGGCATCACCTCACCCTCTCACTTCCGGCCCCCTGGTGGATATCTGCCTCTGCCGGATGTTGGGAGATAGGCACAGCGATGACACATTTCCATCTTAATCCTCAAGTGTTGTTGATTACTCGTGGGGATGAATAGTAATGACCTCCTCCTGGCCACGGCCGTCCTTGCATTCATGGAGGAGTCATGAAGGAGCAGGAAGAGAAGGGAGGCGGAGTACCTGACCTACAGCTAGAGAGTCCGCTCTGTCAAATTAGAATAAATCACAGTGAAACAGAACGAAACAATGGGAATCAGACAGCAAAGAGAGACTAGGGGGGATATAGAGGGTAAGTGAGGATGGATATTTAACTTAAGACAGTTTCACTTGCTTTTAGGCTTTGTATTAAGCCTTTTAAGAGGCCCTGGATGTCTGTTCTAAATGGAGATAAAAGCAATACTAATCTTCTAAATGAGTAATATGGTAAACACCATCACATCACATCACAGTGTCAAACTGTTCCTCTACAGCTGCTTCAGTGAGGAGTGTTTCCACACTTAGATCAAAGGTCTCATCTCAGGTTTCATGGTTTTGTTGTACGATACATTTGATACAGCTAGTTTTGGTTTCACATTGCAGTTTTACAAGCAGACTAAAGAGCTGCTGTCATCACCTATGAGTCTCTACTCTACTATTACATTATAATGGCATTATTGCAGGCAGCACGGCACATAGAGTTATGATCAAATCTCCTCCTCTCTGCCTGCACCTGCTGTGGTTCATTTTTACTCCTCCCTGTAATTTTCCCTTTGTCCTTTTAGTTAAGCAGGTGATGAATCTGCCACAAGAGATGGCATCTGATTATGGATTATGATTACAAATACAAAGCTTAGTTGCATCCTTTGATCAATGATATACCTCCCTGTTAAGTCAGGCGTGGTATTCTCTCATGAATTTTTTTTAAATTGTTATTTTGTCGATGTTACACGCGTCATCTATTCCACTTTCGTCCATCCTGGGAGAGGGATCCCTTACATGCGGCTCTCTCTGTAAAGCTTAAGCGTTTCTCCTCCTCTCTGTCTCTCTCTCTCTCTCTCTCTGTCACCCACTGGTTTTTGTGGCAAATAGAAAGCAAAGCAGCAGCACAGCTCCATCAGGCAGCCATCACTCGTCATCTCGCGTCTCGCCACAATGGGACAGTAGGGGGTTAGGAGAGAAAATGGAGAGTGTCATGTGCCTCTGACAGATCCCAGTGCGCTGCAATGAAGCTCACCATCGCTCTGGCTCACGTGACAGCTTCCTGAGGCCAGATGGCACTCCGTCTTATCCAAGAGACCTCATCCTGGCACTCGGCAACTCCAGTACCTCATTCGCAGGAACCAAAATCCGTACTCACTAATAGTCCACTGCAGCTCTGGTGTAAACTGCAACCTGTGGGCCCTAAAGAGAGAACCTAGATCATGGCCTAGTCGATGTACAATCCTGCAATCTTAATGACTCCCCCCGAATGTATTCTGCCTTGAAGGGTCAGTCTAATGTCTGCTTGTGCCCTGGCCTCCACCCTGTGAAGAAGGTATCTTTGGTGATAAATCATCCACTTTCTCTGCCAATGTTTTCTGTTTCCTACTTGTAAAGAGACGACATTCCCCACCTAGACACAGGACTACTAACTGTTGGTCTCAGCTGCAAGAGGCACCACTAGGTTGCGGCAAGGCAAGTGTAAAAAAAAGAGATTATGCCAGAGCATTTCCGAAAATATATGGCATAGTGGCATGACAGGCTGTGCTGACTTGTGGGCCGGATCAACCTGAAGGTTATTAGAGTCTCTCCCTACTGCCCGATCCAGCAATAATAATTGTTAAGCAACACTCAAACACACACGCTGATGCATAATAAATGATAATCTGCGTAAACATATGAGTGCAACATTGTTAAAAATATCACTTTACTTAGACTCAAGGATTGACTCAGTTAATCTTGGCAGCCAAAGGTCAAAAGTCAGGGTGGCCTCACAAAGTATGTTCATGTATTTCAGGAACGTGATGTCTTAAGATCAGCTTGAGGGAACATCTTCAAATCTGACACACTTGGACTCAAGGTTGACCTGATTAGAATTTGGTGGTCCGAGGTCAAAGGTCAAGTTCACTGTGGCCACGGTGGCCTCACAAAGTATGTTTATTATTGTCTTTGATTGATTGTTTGGCAACAATGAAGTAGACACCTACAACCGCTTGCTGATTGGGTCTTTATATCACAACGTAGCCTTCCCTGATTGGTCAGGCTCCTATCACATGACCCTCTTCTGGAGAGAAAACAACCCGAATTAGCCTTGGCTACCAGTTTAGAATGCAATATGGGTAATCAATGACAAGCATTCCCGACTTCTGTTCCGTTTTCTTTGTTAACAGGTCTGCCTTTTAAAATGTTGCAACTGCTTACCAGCTCACATTCGAGTCATCTGCGAGAAGTCCAAAAATAATAATAAAATGCTTCCTGTTAACACAAGCCTGCACATGCCCAGAGTGAGCTGGTTTCTAGGTGAGTCAGTGTGAGATTAACACTGAAGCAGATCCTTGCGCCCCATCAGGGTGAGTGAGGTGCGAGCGGTGTAGGGTGATGAGTGTCTGATGGCTTCTCTCACTCCACTCGCACCCTTTTTCTTTATCTGACCCTCAAGCTCACCATCCCTTCACACAAGATGTCTGCCTCAGCTCAGCGTCACACTGTTCACACACTCCCTGCACCGGACAGCTTTGCACATTCGCACCTCTCCAGCAGCAGCTGGGGGTATCTGTTTGAATCATTTGAACCACAGAAGCCATGGCAATTAGTGAGGTGAGGGGACTGCTGCCTTAAAAGACATTCAGCTGTGTCCTTTTTTTTCCGTTCACTTCACTTTTATTCAAGCTTTTTAGAAACACCACCTTTGCAAAGGATATATGAAATCTTTTTTGTTGTTTTCTGCCTTATTTCGATCAGTCAATGGGGTAATAAGCCCCCAAAACATGATCAGGTCAGGCTGGAACAGTGAACAATAAAGATATTTCATTGCATCAGTTCCAGATTCAAGTTTGATGTGCAATACGTAAAGTTAAAGTCCCATGCTGCATGTAGCCTTCTTGGTCTCCAATGCTAGTTAGCTTCAATATAAACTCAACAAGAAAAATCAGCAAAGAAGAGGAAAGTATGCCATCTCTTTTAGTAAATAGTAATTCAGCAGAGTAACTTTTGATGGCCAAGGCTTCTCTGTTTTGACAAATAAAAACCTGGTTGCTGGCCGATGCATAAGCCAACACAGGAAATTGCTTCCACTTGTCATGAAGATCGCCAACTATATAGTTGTCAACTGTGCAGAATTATAAATAACTAGTGCAGTGCCCATTCTAGACATGTCTGTTTGGATGGGTTTGTGTATTGGACGTTGTGCGCAGAGCTTTTTATAAAAAAGTAGATGATGAAGAGTGAACATAGACAACTGCATTCATCCTACCTGGTTTATCTGCAATGAGGGTTATATAGTCAATGTTCAATGCTCGGAATTAGTAGTGGAACTAATTTCTTCGCGTTTGGCTTTATAATAGCTTAAACTATCGGGGGTCAATCCCTTCCTATTGTTTCCTTTGTATTTTAACAATGTAAAATATATTTTATAATTTTATGCATATGCATATATAATATAATATTTTTAAGGTCTTTAATGACTTATTTTTTTATAGGTCAATGCCTTTGTATTAAATTGTGTCTGAAAGCTTATAAATAAATGAACTTGCTTTGTTATCCTTGTAAACTCAAGATTTGTGCTGATTACTTTAACTCTACTCGTCATACTTGCAAACTACAAGTCCTGCAGCGATTGTTTTACATTAGAAGGTTTCCACCAGGGAGCCAGTGGGATACTTTTATTGTCAGGCGGCCGCAGTCGAGGATGTGGAGTGCATTTGTGACCGAGCTGGCAGAACTTAGCTGGCTGTGCAGTTGTTGAAATGGAAATCTGTCCCCACAACAACATATGGACGAACTCAGCACTGTTTATCCAGCTTATTGCTTTTAAACATTGAAGGCATGGTGTGATTGACATATTCTGGTGCCCTGGGGCCCCCACTCACACACACTGACCCATCTGCTCACATTTATTTACAAATATGCAGCATTCGCAGCACAACAGAGTCAAAATAAAACATGAACTCCTTGGTTCGGTTCCAAAGGTGAATAAATCCTTATTCAGAATGCCACCATTATTTGAATTTATCCTAGAAATTGAATATATATATACAAGTTTTCGGAAAAGAGCCGCTCTCAACATTGCATTTGCTGGCATAATGCAACAGAAATGGCCTGTCAGTTAGTAGGTTTAGGGGCTAGAATAAGTTTGATACTTTATTCGCAGTTACATTCCAGCATCTGTGGGTTTGTATGTGTGTGAGAGTTCAAATTTTTTATCATAATAAAATTACAAAACTTGAAAAGTGGCCAGGATGGAATTTAGAGGAAAACCCTTTGTTTTTGCAAGCTCACTGCTGTTTTAACTTACAGTCTTTCAGTTGTGTTACTTTCTGTGACTCCAATATGAGCATCATTATATTCCAGTAACACATCAAAACAATATCTCAATTTCTACAGTCGCAATGGTTTTCCGTGTGTTCTTCTCCCCTTCCTCTCTTGTCTCTATCTGTATTCTCATCTACATTCCCTCTCTCTCCTCATCTATTTTTCTTCCCTCTCTTCAGTGCACATGTTTTCCAGAACACCTTCTCCACCCCCTGGCTCTCAGGCAACTAAATATAGGTACTGGTGCAGACAGCTCGGCCTTATAACGAATGGTAAGCAGAACAGAGCAGTGCCGGTGGTTGGGTGAACAACAGATAGTGAACCACATGCCAACAATGAAGAGTGCTATACCTTAAATAAGTGTGACAGTGCTATTGCGCTATAAATCAAGGCTAAATCTCTACAATTACCGTGAAATATGCTCAGATGAGTGTGCATGGTATCTAAGTGGTAACAAGACAAACATTACTGGCATATAACTGGAGAGTGTAAGAACTCATATGCCATTTGAAGCGAAAGAGATTTATGTAAAATCTACAGAGCAGCACACACTGCATGTAGTTAAAGTTTGTTTGCAGTGGGCTGTTCTCTCGGCCGACAATATACTGTCACTATTTGATTGTTGTGTGTGCTGGACGTTGTGTGCCGAGCTTTTTATAAACAGCCTATGGTCCAGAGTGGAGTTAGAAAACTTTGCAGCACTTCCTCTATCACACGTCACTCATGCAATGCCGGCACAGCCGTAAGGGGCAATTTGGGGCTCAGTGTTCAAGGACACTTCAGCTATGGTTAGTGGACATCCCACTCTACCTCCTGAGCCACAGCCGTCAAGATGTTTGCTTATCGTTATAATAAATAATGAATAGAGCTGGGATTAGAACCGACAAATACTATTTTCCATATAGCTTTCCATATTGGATAGTTTCTTCAAGCAGAACTTAGCAGCTGGGAATTCTCTCTGTCTTTTTATGAAGAGATAAGGTTCACAGATTTATTAGATTCATAAGAACTAAGCAAAGTCCTCTGATATTTCAATTAAGACTTTTCAACAGGGGAAAAGGGCTCCAGGTATACCCCCATCTAGAGGGACATTTTCAAATTACTTCCTTCCAAAGCTTGACGTTATCGGCCTCTTCTCAGACTCCGACATTTTCTCGGGCGCCAGACATTTAGAGCCCGACCCTTTATGTCAGAGTCTAGATAAAGTATCCCTGAGTGAGCCAGAAACTACTTTCATCTCACAGACAGGAACAAAGTAAGATGCACATCACTGGGGTGCAGGTTCCAGCTTGGATCACTCTTTCCCAGCACCACATTTTTCAGCCTCATTGATGTTTTGATGCACAACGATTCAAGTAATTGAATAGGGCAGTGATGTAAGAGTATTTCTTTTAATTTGAATGTACTTATCTTGTGCTGTGTGGGCCGTCCAAGGCTGCACTAAAACACAACTACTTGTTAAGAATGCAGAAAAATGCTAAGTGCCTCCTACACTGTGGTTTCGCAGCTGATTGGCATTGGCAGAACGGAACACATGATAGCTGGAAGTGATGAAACCCCACACACGCAATCAAGGATGAGAATCATGCACCACATATCTTTGCATAAGGGTGTATGAGAGTGTGAAGGGATTGACCTGGTGGATTTTCTTCGCTATAAATACGAATGACATCTGAAAACCATTTAACAAACACACCGTTAATCGAATCGGATATTGAAAACATGTATTTAACAAAAGTCTAAAATACCCTCCCTGCATGTACGCCCCAAAACAACAATATGAACATCGTAGCTTTCCAAGACCAGACCAGCCAGCTGGTGAAACGCTGGGAGCCGATTAGCCATTAAATCAATCACCGAATCAATAACTCATGTTCTGATTCAATTAGCCTTTCCCCAAAGTAATTAAAGCCCCCGGTTGGAGGACTCACCCAGAACTCCCAGCCGGTAGTTGATTGTGATGACGATGACATTCCCGTAGCTGGCCAGGATGCTGCCGTCAATCATGTTGCCGGTTCCCTCCATGTAGGAGCCGCCGTGGATGTAAACCATGACTGGCTTCAATCCGTTTTCATCATGGATATCTGCAAAGAAAAAAGTATATATATGTTAAAAGGTTGCCTTAATGCATCAAACCTTTATTTTTATAGTCATTCAGTTCTGGATGGGTTTGGACACACAGGTTTTTTTGTATTATATCAGAGGTTAGTATTTCAATTTCCGTTACTTTATGAGGAAAGTTGAGTGTATGAACCTCATAAAGTCATGCAGAGGAGGTAATAATAAAAAAAAAGGACAAAAGAGTGACATGCATACATTTCCAAAGCAAATGAAATGCAAAGCCACTATCCCAGATCTTTAGGCTTAATTCATTAAACTGCTTGTGTGTTCAAGCACATGGCCTCACTGTGCCTTCTCTATTTGAATGACAAGCCGTCACCCATTGTAACAATCTAGATATAGTTTAGTTTGAATTAGTCGGGCTCTCCAAATAAACATGTGTGTACATAAGAGGGGGTGACAATCGAAATGGAGGCACTTCAGAGTGACATCCTATTAAATACAAAGGTGAACTGTTGAACCAAATGAGAGGATAATTAAAATACAAAATTGCAGTTAAAAGAGTAGTGGTCCGACTGGGGTCATTCTCTATGATAAACACTTAGTTTTGGTACTGAACCCTTTGTCTAATACCCTTGAATTACATTTAGCTATTAATGGAAATACCTGTTTAAGGATAAACTTTCTAACTTTGACGCCCTTAGTGGGTAGATAGACAGATTACTTTATAATGACTTTACTGGGAAATTAGATTTTTTGAATGTCGGTGATAATTTTACAGTAGTGCATATAAGACACATAAGATGGGTTGCTGGGGTTGGAGTTGTAGTCTCATATTCTCCACTAGATCCTGATGAGAACGTTATGGCTTTAACCTTACGATAGCTACATCTGTCTTCCCTCCCTCCGCCATTCGTTCTTTGTCTTATGCTCAGTGAACGCTGCAATTTTGCCAGATGAGTACCTTGTTTATGAGGCTCTCCAGTTGTGATTAAGCTTGGTGATTAGTACATGTGTAGGTGGTAATTATAAATTAAGACTAGGTCCTTAGCATGAAAGGAGATGGAAGGAAAAGATAAAAAATCCTCCCAACAAGCAGGGTTAGTATCAGCCTGCAGTATCTTCCTCATCTGCAGATCAGCTAGCGTTAGCATGAAATCCTCTGGGTGTGTCGGAACAGGCAGCCTGATGCATAAGTAACGTTTGTGAACATATTTCTTTCAGTTCACGAAAGAAAAATGCAAGGATGAAAAAAAAAGAAGCATCCCCGCTGTCCTCACACGGCCCAGTGGGTCTCAGATCTCCTGCACTACAGTAAGCTTTGGTTGCCTGGAACCAACAGCTGAACGAACCCATTATCCCCGGCCCTGACGACCGGGCTGCTTGGATGTCTCTCAAATGTCATTCAGGATGAGAGCAGCTGCTGAGGGAAATATCAAACTGAGAGGGAAGCTGGCCAAGGATCCAGGATACTGTGCATACTGTGAATGATCAAATGGGGGCGCTTATTTTGCCCAAACCGCAGAAAAGAAGGCCTTTATTCGAAATTGCTTTTATTAGAGACATAATGTTCATTGCTAATTTGGAAGGCTGTCTGCTCCTGTTGTAATTTGACGTTAGGGCAAACTGAACACTAACACCATTAACACCATTAGAGCAGTCATGTCATATCACTCTGATGCTGCATCTTTCTAATCTAGTTATCATTTTCAGCCATCAATAGCAAATCCATTTAGCTGTTTCTCCCATTAAATTTAATATCAATGAAATGCAACACTCCAACAACAGATTGATATTAAAAGCCGAAAGGGCACAATTCCTATAATTCCAGGCAGGATGAGGTAAAACTTCTTTGCAATTTATATATCAATCAAATTTGAATTGTATAGCCCAAATTCACAAATCACAATTTCTTTCATATAGCTTAAAAAGGTGCGACATCCTCTGTTATTAACCCTTGATAAGAGGAGGGCACAATTCCTATAATTCCAGGCAGGATGAGGTAAAACTTCTTTGCAATTTATATATCAATCAAATTTGAATTGTATAGCCCAAATTCACAAATCACAATTTCTTTCATATAGCTTAAAAAGGTGCGACATCCTCTGTTATTAACCCTCGATAAGAGGAGGGCACAACTTCTAAAGAAACCTTCAAACACAGAGGATCCCTCTCTCCCAGGACGGACAGGAGGTGCAATAGATGGTGTCCATTTTTTAAATTAAAATCCTGAGGTTGACCCTGTTGTGTTCACACCAAACACAGAGCAAATTTCTTGCGTGATGACATTTCATACAAAGTCCACGCAGAGATTCATATATATATATATATATTGGAAGACCGAAAAAAACTCCACGTGATTTGCTTCAGGGCCAGGTCACACTCACGCAAATGGAAAGCAAATATTGTGGGTCTAAGTGCACTGACATTGAACTCCACGCAACGCTTTATTCGCCTCCTTGCTCGCACAGATTGGAAGTGAACGGAAGGCAAAGGTTTGCCCCTGAATCAATTGTGTGACCAGGTTCAACCTCGCTCAAGTTGAAATACTCAAGTATGGGCATGCACTCAGAACAAGGAGTCTGGAGGCTGAAGTCTTTTCAGCCATGCTATTCAGTTGTACATTTCATAATATTGAATTGAATACCATAAGGGCTTGTGCTCTGCATGGAGCTGGTTGGTCGAGTATCTAAAATCCTTGCACTGTTACTTAAAAACAGATTTCTCCCTCTTATATCACCTGTAAGGGTTTTCAACATCACAGCTTCAAATGTCACAATGAGTAGTTGGTTAGTTAAGCCTTCCCTGGTAGAACCATATCAGACAGACATCTGTGGACACTATGGACGCCCTGTTGTTCTCAATATCTGCTTCCAAGGAAACTGCAGAGAGTGCAGTCAGTGCCCTGTGGGTCCATGCAGACAAAACTAATTATAGGGTAGAAGGATGTCCATACCGCGTACAAAAAGGACATCTCCAGTCTACCTGCACTCACTATTCAGAACACAGAAGCAAGAGTAGGAAGGAAATGAATAAAATTACTCGACCAGCACTGTGAAATTGTAGATTACAGAGAATTTAACACACTGGGCTTTAAAATTACAGGTGATTTCTCCTCTCTGTTTGGTTCTATTAGTAAGTATTCCTTCATTGGTCACACTGGCTGTTATTTGAGATTTCCATTGTGTTTGTTAAGGATATAATTAAACTGTATACTCAGGAGAATAAAAGTTAAACATCATCTTAAAACACCACTCTGTGCTTTGGTTTGAAAGAGGATGCCTCCTGTCCATACCAGCTATTGCCTTCTCTCCCCAGCTGCTGTGGGCCATGACAACTGGGAAACTGGCTTTGCTTTGTGGTGTGTATGTTGCAGCTAAGAAGGCTTGGCAGGAAGCAACAGAGCCAGCCAGGCAGCCAGGCAGGCAGGCAGGCAGGCAGGCAGGCAGGCGTGGGGCAGGTGGACTACATCAACCCCCTCCTCCACCAAAGAACACGGTGAGCTAAGTCAAAAAGCAAGTCTCAGTGGCAGGTTATCAATCTCCACTGTGCTATAAAAAAAAAGGAGTTCTCGGCTTCGCTAACGTGCCTTTGTCATTTTGCAACTCCCCGCCTGCAACCAAGGCCAAGGATGGGGTGTGTGTGTGTGACGGACTGAGGATAAGCTGACCAGCCCTGCAAAGACCCACTGCCGTTTAAATGCAAATCGTCTAATCAAAGCACGGAAGTTTTGGTGTCTGCAAGCTCCCGTTTGTTTTTGTTGCTCCACATTGTGGGAAGACAAAACCACCTTGAGGAGGCAGATGCACATAAAACAGGACCGCAGCCATTAAGTTGTCATAGTCTCTAACTGATACGCATCTAATGGTCCGCTGCAGGCATTCGGGGGCCTCAGACACAACTATTCAGCGGGGCTCTCCATCAAAACAAACAAGCAAATCGACTGTTACTACCCGTCTCCATTGGTCAGGAGTCAGGAGGGATGGAGAGGAGGAGGGGGACCCACTCAGGGCACTTTGGTATAGCAGAGAGATCCCCTGCAGATTTAGAGGCATGTTTTTATGGCTGGGAGAGGAGAGGGTGGTCTCCGGGCCGCGTGTCCCCATCCTGTCAGCGCGGAGTACACTTAGAACTAAAGAAATCAAACTGCTTCGAGTGCTCCTCTCTCTTTCTCTTACTATCAGTGTGTCTCTCACTCTCTGGGGCCCGCGGAGCTGCCTGGGTGACTGTGCAGCGGGTTCGTCCCAGACATTCATCACTGCCACCCGAGCCGGGGGGATAATATATTCCTCCACTGGCTGCGCAGCGTTGCACACATTACTCATCTTTATATGGGTGAGGGTGGTGGGGTGGTGAGACGGTGTAGGAAGGGAGGAGGGAGATTGTTTTGGGGGCTTCTACTTGAATTTCCCATTGCTTCCAGTGTTGTCTACCGTTAACGGGACAAATACAAATGGCGGTTAATGGAGGTGATGTAAAGCGAGTGCCCGTGTTCCCCCCCCCCAGCCACCACTCAACCACTGTCACTGCCATCACGGCTGTCCGTCCCACCGTGCTCTCCACGGACGGCGGTCTACTTCCTGTTCGATACATTTCCACTGAGATGCCCAAACACAGCCAGCTCCCTCTCTCCAGTGTCACACAAAGTCATTATGTGGCTCAGAGCCAAACAAAAACATGTCGGGAACAGATAAACAGCTACCGAAAACAGTGTAATGACGGTTGTGCACTCGCAAAGTATAGAAAACATGTAAACATCAACTGTGTGATCACAAATGAGTATAGCCATGTCAGCATGAAGTCTTTGAGCCCTGTCTTACACCCACAACACCGCAACTACAGTGTCTTTGGTGCATTGCTATCTCGAGGCACCAAGATACTGCTCTGAAGTCAGTGGTGCAGGATCTCCATGTTATTTTAAGGGCATGTTATGGAGACAGTAATATGCATCCATGTGGGCAGGTGTGTGGTGCATGCTCTCTCCATGTTAAACACACAAAAATGTTTCCTCTGCAGAGATGCATCACCCTGCAGATGTTTTGTTAAGGGAACACGAAACTTAGGACAAAAGCCCACCTATGATTAATTTAGAGGCAAAGTACAACCATTCTGAAACATGTGTGTGATGCAGTGGCCATGCTTTCCACTGTTTAACCAGCAAACGTTGATACTGGAAGTCTACTTGGAGTTTATGGAAGTAAACTTTAAACATCTTTAACAAATCAATCGTGAGAACACTTCCATCCTTTAAGGGTCGAGGACGGGCCAGAGCCTTAAGTAATGTTCATTTTGTTTAACACGCTTTACAACCTTATCAACATCCCTCTCATACAGAGGTTACCCCCCCCATCCCCTCGCTCATGCCCAACGCTACCGTGATATATATATAATGGATTTGTAAAAGTGTATATATGCAGACCTTTTACTTTTCAAACCACTAGAATGATTTATCTATTTTCAAACGGCACCCCAATTAAAATGTCAAAAGCAACACTTGCACTCGGGACATAAGTGCGTAATTATAACCGAGAATAGCTGGTTTCCTTCAAAACCCCTGACAGGATCCCGTGTTATGGTAAAGAGCAACCTTCCAATGGGGTAATGTGGGAGAGAACAGCTCGTTAAGTCGGAGAGAGGCAGCCTGCAGTGCCGCGAGGGTTTCTCTGCAGCAGACGTGGAGGTATAGGTGGAACCACGGGGGAGCCACAGGAGTAATTCATTGCCACTGCAGATGTTCAAACAGTCAGAGCGCATCGATCCTGCACGCCCTCCTGGAAAAAGCAGGCAGGCCAAAGTAGTGCCTGCTCCCTCCAGGTCTTTTGTCCAGATGTGCAAAGTGTTGGCCTACACCTGTAGTTTAAACAGGGCAGTTATTTTTATTCCATCTTCATCTGTATTACAGTAAAACTGGGCTAGACGTCTCTATAGGTGCACATCTGCCAACATCATCACAGGCTTTGGGATTTAATGCTGCGATTCCAATATATAAAATCTTATTTTTTTCCACACCTGGTGAGGGCAGATGCTTTTCTTAAATTCGATTTAACGACACAGTGTCACCCTCCACTGCTCTGGCTCTTCTAATTTGAGATAAACTACGCTACATCCGATGCAAATCCGATATAAGGCGATGTTCCCTGACCGATGTGATAAAGCCCAGAGGCAATTCAAGCTTTGAGAAACTCCCACATACACACCAACATTAACACAGTATGGAGTTCAGTGTCTTGCTACACAAACACTGTTCTTCCTGTGAGCGCAGTTGCATCATGGTTCTCTGAGGCTCTGGAAGGGCTTTGTGAAGTATGATAAAATACCTCTGATGATGTCATGGTGATGCCATCAGGGTATTTTCGAACGGAGGGTGTAAAGCCGGAGTTACAAGTGCATGTGAAGAGGCTGAAAGACGAGGGTGTTTACCAGAAATAAAGAGTCTAATGCAGGATGTTATTGAGTTACATTAAAACTTATCACCTTTCACTGACCGGAGATTCACACCTTTGTGTCTAAAGCCATGATGTGTCTCTCGAGTATATGTTAATGGATAGTGCAGATTGGCCATCCGCCCATTCACACTGCAGCACTTCCGTCAGTACGTTGCCCGAGGACACGTCAGCAGGCTTAATGGGGGAGACGGAGATAGAACCGCAAACCCTCTGGTTAGAAAACGACCTGTTCTAGCTCCTGAGCCACAGCCACCCACACACATGGCATGACTCATTGATTTTACTTCACCTCCATCCTCCAACTTCCCTGACGCATCTCTTTTCCTCACTCCACTTTCGCCACTCTACCAAACGCTGACTGCAGCTTCGCTCAGGAGCCCCCATGCTCCGAGGTGATTTAGATGATGAAACAAATCATTAAAGCCATGATGGATATAATGACTACATATAATGTGAAATGTGCTTCTCATCAGGGACAATATCAGTGTGTGAAAGTAGAGCGTGTAGAAGCTAAATGTCTAACATCAAGTTCAAGGTTAATTAAATCCTATAATAGTAAATCCCTTATAGGGGCAGATGTTGCTGATGAGCTAGAGCAGGTTGTGGACTAATCAGAACACTATAGTCCACAGTTGATGTGTATGTAAAGGAAATTTCACGAGTGCACAGGAGGTCTCAAAGTGAAGCAAGATATTCATGAAGCAGCAGTACAACGGCTTTGAGATGTCAGAGTATACCAAATCTAGAAAAATGTAAATAAAAATAATTTTATACATGTAGAGGTGTGAAATCATCTCCATGTATCCATCCATCTATCATCTATACCACTTATCCTGCAAGGGTCACAGCTTGATCCAGTCCTAGCTGACATTGGGAGAAAGTTTGTTGAAATAATAATAATAATTTTAAAGTAAAGATTGAACAATGGCGCATTATGAAATAAACCATAAAGATTGGAGGTGGACTAAAATATTGGTGGAATTCTGCTGAAAAAAGAGCTGCAAGGTAAATGAAAAAATTATTATTTCAACTTTTCCTTACATAAATCGTTTTTTAATATTATATAATTGACATGAATTTATTGATACAGGAGTTTTAATAAAGCCTTACTTAATTATCTATTTCTGGGCACTTTGATTTAAACGAACCATTGGTGATAGTGGGAAGCAGCAAGGAGAACGATGGTGCCTACACATATCTATTTTACAAGATACTGTCAACAAAAGGGAAGATGTAGATGTATATTGTGTTACTGTTTCATAAGTGCTCATGGATACATCATGCATTTTCCACTTAGTTATGTTTTTACTAGAATCACCATCCTGCGGTTGTATGAAATCTGCCACTGGTGCAGTTTCAGTCAGATCACTCTCCCATTTACCTTTGACAATTAAAATATAATCAGTTAGTATATGAGTCCAAAAGAGATCTGGTCAAAATTGTTTGAATGTTCTTAAGGCTGATTTGAGATACACCCGCATTTAATCAGTTAATGCAGGATTCCAAATGAAAATCTGTGCCAAAGTTGATCGGATTTGTGGCTTACAAGAGATATCACGCTAACAAGATGAAAAAAAAAGTCATGTGAGGTCATCATAACCTGGACCTTTTGATCTTCGACCAACAAAATCTAATCACTTCCTCTTTCAGTTGAAATGAATGAAATGTGACCAAATTCCCTTAAAGGGTTCTTGAGATATTGCGCTCGCAAGACTAACAGAATTGATTGCGACTGTGTGTCACTGTGACTTTGACCTTTGGACACCAACGTGTAATCTCCTCATCGGCGAGTCCAACTGAATGCGTGTGCTGAATTCTAAAGATATGGATGGACAGATGGATGACCTGAATACATAAAGCCGAACAGGAGCTCCATATTTAGCAGAAGAAGCAAAATCCCTTGTAGTAGGTACATTGATAACCCTTTGTTTGAAAGACTGGTTGCATTTTACACTCACACACACAGAGCTGCATGGCTAATGCTAACTCGTGGAGAACAATGCACTGTGAGTACCATGTCATCGATAAAAAAACGAACCTAATAATGTGTTTGAGAAATGTCACTGCTGAAAAAGGCTGTCCTATAACTAAAATGTCTCCTGTGGATTTTTCCACCTCCAGTTATATGTCACTCCCCACAGAATACCGATCACACAGATGAAAAAAATACGGCACTATTTGGTTATTATCATGCAGAGGAGTGAGATATTAATTGAAAAAAATAAGAATAAAATGTGGCTGCTGTGCTGCTGATGAACAAATTGCCACTGTCAAGGAAACATTGGTTAGTGCTCATGCTTCACCAAGCGATGGAGGACGGAAAAAAGGAAATGTAGAAAGGGAGGAGAGGGAGGATTAGAAAATGTGTAACTCATCCGAGGAGGCAAACTAAAATGCAGAGCTGAATTCAGAAATCACACTTTTCAGTTGGCAAAAAAAAGTTTAGAACAGGTTAACTGGGACCTCCTTCCTGTTTAGAGGTGTCCCTTGATGTCTCGGACAGGACTCTGCTTTACATGACTCCAAAGAGGAAAAATAAGAGCTGAGGGGATCGCAATCAGAAGAAACTTCAAGTGGAGGGCAATTAAAAATAGAGGTCTGTACGTTTGCTGTCATGCATAAATGCCAGGCTTTTATTTTGTTAAAATATGGGAAAGATACCTTTATTATGGCCATCATTACTGTTGAAATCTGCGCCTTGACTGTGTGAGCTGGCCCCTGGTGTTGAGGAGAAAAGTAGAATAAGGGGAATCATTTTTTCTCAGCCCGAAAGAAGGAAAAAAACATCAGAAAGGTCAAGGGTTGCCGTGTGAGAAAAACAAGCGGGAGCGGATTCACACAGTGAGCCGACCAGGCCGCAGAGTGATGAGGAGAACAGAGGCAGCATGGCCGGATCCCAAGCAGCAATTTGTGACAGTTCCATCTGCTAGAACAAATTTGCCACACTAGTGGGATACAGACTCTCATTAAGCCGACTGTCAGTGTGCTGCAGCGAAGCAGGCCCATCAGTCAGACATGAAGAGCTTCTGTTACTGAGGAGTGTTAGATCCACAATCAGGTTGCATTGTGATTGGTTCTTTAAATTTGAAGACATTAAAATAAACAATGACTAGCATGTTACTCGGTTCAAAATCAATTGTCCCTGCATCTTCCACTTGTTGCTAAGCTAATTCAACAGTTCCACAACATAATGTCCCTTCTTTATTGTTTGTTTGTTGTTCTTGATGCAGAATTTGCTTTATTACTGTTCAAGCGTCTGGTTTGAATGTCTAACTTAATTGGTACATAGATATATTGCATGTCTGTTATTTCAAAGGACTCTTAAGCAATCAATTCAATCTTTAGACCTAAATTCATAACTTTTATTTTGAAAACAGTTTGCTAAAGAGGAAGTGACTCTATGAACGTTATTGCCATGACAGAGATCAGCATCTGTGACTGCAGGCAATTTACAATAGACATGGAAAGTGTGAAGTCCCTTACATGAACTGTTTGCAATATATGTATTCCACATAGAGACAGACTTAGCATGACCTGAAAGACATTTTAATTTAAATACAAACCAGGACCTATCCTTTAACCTAACCCAACCATGACCATCCACCATCTAAACTGTGTTTGTTATCCTTACCATGAAGGTAAAAGCCTGGTATCCCCTCCGATGGATCACTCATATAGTAAATGTTGTATCTTCTCCTTCAGATAAACATGAATTTTTGGGTATTGCTCATTTGGATTGGGAGGTCACTGCTCCTTCAGGATCCAAAGGCTAATTACTTGCAAGAATCCATTTTGTGCTTTTAGACAACCACCTCCTCCTGTTATATGTGAATCAAAATCTTATCTTGAAGGGCTGTCCCAATTCGTAGGGGAGGATTTCAACCACTGCCCTTTGTGACTCCGTTCCACGGGGCACGATAACCCCTCGAAGACAAGGGGTAAGGGCAAATGGGATTTGTCCATTTGGTGTCTCAGTTTGAAAGGGACACTGAGGCCAACAGCTGCACGATGGCTGCTGTGGCAGGGAGCCCCGGGACCAGAGGTGATGGTCTGGGCTGAGAGGTCTGAGAAAAGAGCTGCACTCACAGTGCTGGAGACTGAGAAGAGAGAAAAGAGAAACACTTCTCTGGGAAGATAGAGGAGAGGGAAGCAGAGGTTTTACTGGCCTGGTGACATTGTGGGTCCTGAGGCACACAATGACCAATAGTAGCTGACAGTTAGGTCTACGGTCAAGTTTCAGGCTCATGCTTAACAATATGTTTTAATATATAGAGAGAGCAATTCATTCATATTTTTTAAAACTAAAGTGCATGTGTAAATTTGTTGTTTTGGTTGCCAATCTATGATGTGACTAGTTTATCCAGTCTAAGTCTAAAGCATTGATGATTTCTTCAAGCTGATCATTAATTTCCTCATGAACTTTAAAGACGCAATATATTTTGTGTTACTTTCATGTCTTTCTTTTTTAATTGCTGAAGGTTTTTGGCCTCAGGTGTGGTTTTAGAGAAAGTAACAGTCTTTGGTGGTTTAATGGATCAAGCGTATACGATTATCATGAGGCTCCCACTTTATTCACGGATTTACTTAACATATTATGTTCATTGTCCCTCTTGTAAAATGTCTTGTCGAGTGCCAACAGATGTTCTTTTCTCTTCGCCGGTCAACACGCCATCCGGCTCTTTTCTAATCTCCCGTGGAGCTGATCTTTATAATACCTTCATGAATTTATAATGCAAAGCTTTTATGTGTTCCGGGATAAGTGGTTGTCGCTTCCTCTGTAACAATGATGCTAAAAAGGACCATCACCTTGTGTGATGATCTGCAGGGAATTACTTCTCTCCTGCCTATGTGCTTGTTTGTGTGTGTGTGTGTGTGTATGTGTGTGTGTGAGTTTCTACTCATCTGTCTCACTCTTCTCTCTGTTTGGACACTCACATTTATTTACATATTAAACGACAGTGCCAGACAGGGAGGTGAAGTGACATTTAACGGACTAAAAGCAGTTAAACATTGTAAAGCTAAATGTAAAATCAGAATATTTTGTTCTAGGTCTTGAATCTACTTCTTGACAAATAATAGCATATCCATCCACCCAGCGTTTCTGTATTGCATTGTCAGCTCTAATGGTAAATATTTTGATTTCGCTTTTTCCAGTTTGGCTGACGACTTACATTATATCATTACATCACTCACACACTGCTGACACAGCCGTCAGGAAGAATTCTGGGGCTCAGTATTTTGCCCAAGGACACTTCAGCAAGAGGAACGGGGGGAAAACTGGGATTGAACCATTGCTACCCGCTCTACCTCTTGAGCCACAGCCGCACTGGACACCTGGCTTTCACCAGACATAGATCCAAGCCCATAACTGCCCTTCAAACCAGTTCATTGCATGGTATGAGCTTGATAATAATGTTAAAAGGTACTCTCAGAAAGGAAGGATACTTTTGTATTTTTATTTTACTAATTATTCTATAGACCTGTGTTCATTGGGTTTGTTTAAACAACCTCAAATCCAAACATAACACACATGAAAAAGGAGGGGGTCCATTATCCCTGCTGCCTAATAATCCTTGAGCTCTAAAACTGAACACACTGTGTCCTCCTTACATCCTCATTGTACCCATACATCATGGAGATGTATGCAAGATCTGTAGCTGATCAGCAAATAGTGGAGAATAGCTCTCAGCAGGCACATTATGTGGCAGCGTGGCTGGGATGGTGGAGTGTTTGCACAATATAGCTGTGCTCACCGAGAGAGAGCAAGCTGCACAAACACGGGCTAGTGCCATGTCAATGTAACCCAGCCAAGCATGAACGCCCACATCTGCTCAGCCTGGTCACACGCACACACACACGCACACACACACACACACACACACATACACACACGCACACACACACACACAAATGCTCAACATACATGCAAGCCTAAATAAATCAGTATAAATATACTGGAGATGAATAGTCACACCCACAGCCTTATGAAATCAATATTTTACAGCCATTTTTAGTATTTGTCCCGTGTAGCTTTACACCCACGATACATGCAACCGCTATAAGCATGTTTAGACAACAATTGGAGTGAATGAAGGATTACAATTGTTGGGCTTTAATTTAAGGTATAACTAAAATTACACGTTATGTGAGTACACTAAAGGAAATATTGTTTTGAGATATTTTATTTTCTGAGCATATAAAAGGTGCAAAGAGTGGACCTCTACAAGTGATTGAATAATAACATACACATTTCATATCTCATGATAATTTCCATTGAGTATTTTGAAACTATGGGGATTGTTTTTCCAAGTTAATAAAGCAGGTATTCTTTCAAATAATGAACAAAACAAGTAAGGATGCTACTATTTGTTGATTTAAAGACAAGCAAATACTATTTGCTGGAGGACACGAGCTGGATCACAATAAAACAGGCGTTCTTAAAGAAGAGCTGAGGTGGAAGAACAGTCCTAAAGGTTTCCACGCTGATCTGTGTCAGTTGGTGTCACGAGACCTCATGCATTTCTCCAGGGCTCCCCCCGAAGACAGCTCTACATGTCACAAGATCATAGGCTCCGAATGTAACATCCTAACTGTTGTTTTATCTCTGGCATTTGATGGGAGCGTCGAGCGGAATGAGAGAAGAGGAGTTTATGACACAAATGTGGCATCTCTCTGCTATGCTGCAACCCAGCCTGAAGTCATTTCCCTAGGTATGAGTGACTTGATATAAAGAAACGAGGGAGCTTTCTTTCCTTTAAGTCGGTTGTGCAGATACTGTAGGTGGAGTGACAAAAAAGTCCGGGCAAGCGTTTTATCCTCTGAAAGGACCCAGGCTATGGCTGCAATTTCATGTTCATACATAAATCTGGAATCTGAAAAGTTCAAAGGCTTGAGGGAAACTCAAGTATTTTACCATATGTGCAGCAAGTGCGTTTTTCAATCCTTTTTTCGAGGATTCGGTTCTACACAGGAAAGAGACACACCTCAAGAAATGCTGATGATTCCATTTTCTGACTTCTTCGTGAACTCACTTATCATATGATGGGAAATAATCATCAATATGCTTGATCGTCTCTGTAGCCCTCTTATTTGCTGAGACATTTATTTTGAAACATAATTTTGATGTACTGTATGTCCAAAGGTTAACACACACAAATACACAAACAAACACAAAACACACATGCTTTCAATTTAAGTTTAGTATGTGCGTGTATATACTTATTTAACCAAGTGAGTGGATAAACGAAATCAGACATTCTTAGACAAAAATAAATACAAATAAATACTGATAGATCGTTCAACTGTAGTGTCTTTTGGGGATAATATTATGGTTATGTAATACGATTATGATCTTATGAAGTTATGCATGACCTCGTGAAAGGCAAATGTCAGCTGCAGCTTGAAAAATTGCTAAGAGCAAATACTCTAATGCGTTATATAACAAAATGTTTCTACAAATGAAAGTAATAAGTGCAGGAGACCCGGATGAGTCCAGGTGCTTTTACAATAGCTTCTGTAAGAGCAGCTGCACTAAAAGGACCTGATTTAGAGAGAAACTTTAAAAGTGGATTTCCCTTGAGTGTTCTATTTTTCTGTAGTTTTTTTATGTTTCATACTTTGGGTGCTGTGTTGCCTCCAGGCAGAAACATTAGTTCCGTGCCAGATGTCAGAACTAGCATCTATGAAATTATGGAACTCTGCACAGCAATAAACTGATTACTTAAGTGGTACAACATCCTCATCTTTCATATTCTAATTTACTTATGTCCTCCATAAATTGCTCTTATTTGATAAACGAAAAACAGAAAGTTGAAGCTGAAGTGTGTTTATATCGAACAATGTCTTTCAGTAATGGAGGGTATAACTAATGGTCTTGTTGGTTGTATGTTGTATGTGAATAGAACATTTGGCAACTGAACAAGGACCTAACATGTTGACTGTATAATGTGTATTATGGGGCCCCAGGGTCAACACAATGTCACTAACCACCTGCACCTAGTGCCGACCTGGCCCTCTGTGCCTGTTGCCTCCAAGTCTGAATGATTAAACCAACCAATGCTCATGCGTGTGCCAAAGTACCTGGCCCCAGGTCAGTTGGAGGCATTTAATAAAAAACTGCTTTATTTACATGATCCATGTGGGAACAATCAAAACTGAACTAATTAAAGGATAAAACGTAATGCTGTAGAAAGTTACTCTTCTCCAACTCAATCAATTGTTTGTTTTTTTCCATTTTCACCACAGCAAAAACTCCAGTATGGAATATTATAAAACCCTAATTCAAAACAAATCTGAAATTGAATAAAGTAAACACAATGCATGCTCATAAATGTATTAAGAGAATAAGACTAGTCTTTTTCTTTCATCAGTACAATCATACTGATGAAAATGATTGTAATTATCCTATCAAATTATGCTTTCTATCTTTAATATTTATACACAATTTTCTAAAGCCTTAATTACACCCAGTGGAAAATAGGAAGTTGATGTTAGTTGACTTTATTTCTTATTACACAACGGGGAGACTGTGAGTCAAGCATAAACTTGCACTATAAGGTTCACCAATAAAGTGGAAGTGCTGACTACACACCCAACACAATTACATAACCACTTGAGGTGTTTGGCACGGAGACGCAGGTGAATAAACTGAACAGCAGTGCCTAGGAAAAGAAAAAAACAGTCTTAGAGCTATTTCCTCTCTCAGTTTTCCTCGGTTTACCTCAATTCATCTTTGCCCTGCAAAGTGGAGCAAAGACTATTTTAATTTAAGGAGCAGCTTTCTCCAACACTGCACAAAGAGCCGAAAATGTCTTTTGGTTCGCGAGCTCGGAATAAATCAGAGCTGGAGCTGAAACATTAAGCTGCCGGTAGTGCCTGTGGAAGGGAATATGAAAGAAACAGGCACCAAGCTGGGTCTCACATTTGAGCCAAGTGTAGAGCAGTAAAACAGAACGAATCCAGGAGATGTCGACAATTAAAAAATGAAGACGAGGCCGCCCGCGCTATTGTCTCCCTCTCGGAGAAAGCCCCCTGAGGAAACATCTTCACACTGATTAATTCACTCAACAGCAGCAGGCCACCTCCCCAGTCCAACTGCAGGCCTCGCCGCCTCAACATCACACACACACTGACACATTCATACAGATACACCGATCAGTGCAACCGCTTGCAAGTGTTTTCAATTTGCTGGCTTATCAGTGCACCGTGTTGTACATTTAAAGACTTCAACCGGAACCACCAGTCATGTGATTTAAAACTCACAAATGCAGAACCTTATCTAAACCTGCCTGTTTTGCTCGGTCTGTGGCAATTCACCTAAGTCTGAAGTATTGCCTGGAATTAGTGAGTCCTCTTCAAAAAGGTGACATTAGAAAATGTAACCTTCATCCTACCTGGTTTATCTGCAATGGTGATTTGTATAGGGGATTTAGCCATGAACTATCCCTTTTAAGGCACACTGCCTAACATCCAATGTATTAATTTTGAAACTATGCATGTCAAATTGCTTTAAACTCTGCTCTTCACTTTCTCAGGCAATTTACAAAGCACGTTCCAAGTGTGAAGTGGATGGTTTGAATGTTTCGTGGGATATGCATTAAACACTCAGATAGGCATTAGTGTAATTAAAAACTATAATTAGATATTGCTTTTTAAGAATTAACTCGGAGAAAAATTACACCAGTTTAAATGTAGAGGCTAATTGGTGGGAATTACAACTAGCCTCTCTCTTTTTTTTTACTATCGCACTTTCTTTATACGCACAAATTATAAGAGCCATGTGTGGTGGGCCTGTGAATTGAGCAGCAAATCTCACAGGCTATGACAATACAGTCATTTCAGCGTCCATGGAGCAGGCCATATCGGATTTCCCCTTTCGACTCAAATCAGATGACAAAGAATAGGAATTGCTTAATCTGTCAACCCACTTGAGGTGCCGGAAAACTATAAATCTGTCCCTGATCCTCGGCTGGCAGGATATTTTGACATTAAACCAGCTTTCTGAAAAGGCCAACATGGAGGATATAAAGATGATGGGCAGTGAGGGGAGCTCTAACTGGGACGGACATGTCACTCCCACTGAGCTCGGACTGTGGGGGCATATTATTTTTGCAAAACAGAAGATTCAGTAAGAACGGATAAAAGAGTCATAACAGGAAATATTGTAATAGATAAAATGGAATTCAGTACATTATCTGCACCCACAGGGTTCTCTTTGGTCCATTTATCATACTATACCATTTCAGGTAGAAACCTAGTAACCCCACTTCGGGTGGTTTTAATGTGCACTCAAGCCTCTGTGATGTGGGTTTCCTGCACGTTCGCCTTACCTCCAAACACGCTCCTGTTGCTTTAAACAAAATCCATTAAATATCCATTAAAAATAGCTTATTGACACAGGGCTGTCTCGACTTACGTAGTGTATTGTGTTTCAATACCTGTTCTGATAAAAAAGAAAAAAACCTGCAAACCCTTTTGGACGGATGGATTGAGGTGGAACTGTGCTTCATGTGACACCAACAACAATTTTCGAAATGAACATATGAGAGTCAGTTTCTCACATACATTAGAAGTGGTCCCAAAATGAACAGTCCCTTTTTTTTATTACAAATTAATCAAGTTCAAGGTTGAGGTGTACGCTTACATGGCTGTAGTAAAAAGGAAAAGTAGAGGTCATGAACCGGAAACTAAACAAGGTGTTTGCCCTACTTCTGAAAAACTTCATGGAACAACAAAACAAACTGAAGCACAATTCGGTTCGGCCATCGTGGTTCATGCGGCCCACGGGGGGGGGGCGGTCGTGGTGGACATTCAACTAATGTGAGGCTGCAGTGAGACGTGAGTTAAATATTCACCACGTCAGAATTTATTCAAAGTTATTATTCTCTCTCACACCCCTGTCATTTCCCTTTGACTGGGGCTTAACGTGGGCTAGAAGGATCTGACTTCCAGCACCTTCAATTAATATGTAAATAACTGAGTGTTCAAACAGAGAGCAGAGTTAGACAGATGAACACACACACACACACACACACACAAACACACACACACACACAACAAAGGCCATTCACTGCAGATCATCATACAGACCACTATCACCACAACCAATCAAACTTTTTCAATTACCAACAAATTAGGTAATCGATAATATACATGTTCAATTATATAAATACTATGTCAATATAGTGGGTAAATAATGTGACATTTTTGCCTCTGATGTGACAAAGAGACTTAGTAGCATATACAAGGAAAACCACAGTTACGCTTAACATCACCAAAGTACTGCAATTCAGTGAAGCACAAATAACACCATACCGTAGAGTGTAAGCACTTGCAGCCTCCACCTCACCCGCAATTACAACCATGCACTTGAACGTGAAGCACTCAGAGAAATGTGCATTGTCCACAGCACCAACAACAGTGCAGCAGCGTCATGTCTATTGATAATAGCTATTTTTAAAACGCTGTTAACCTTTGCATGTTGTGTTTGCATTCAGGAAGAGGGGGAATTCGAAATTAAAAGGCCACTGCTTGCTTCTCTCATCGAGGTAAACAAAGCCACTATATCCACTGGAAATCAAGGTTTCCATCAGCGGATGAACTTTGACCAAACTACATCTGATAATGACTCTAGGATGTAGTTAAACCCTCAGTTAAAATTTGTCACACTTCAGTAATATGACTTATTTCAAGGTTAAAGCAGAGAATAGTTTATGGAGCGCCACGTCACCCAACCCTATAAGCTCATACAATATTATGCATCACCTGATTTACAGGTTATTATTATAATGATTTTCTGGGAGGTTTGACATCGTAACGTATACGATTCAGACTTGCCTCGGTAAGATAGCCTGTTTGCTAGCGTGCTATATACACGTATATATACCTGAATCCATTACAAAAATATGGTTCAAACTTTTTTTTTAACGAGTTTAAAAGCGTAATGTTATCGTATTGCCTGACAGACATCTTTTTTAATCACAATTATTTAGTCAGTAGAATACTGTAGTTTTGTTTGTTGATGTTTTGATTGCTGCTACTTTCCCTGTCCTTTTTAATAACAGGAAAAATGGATACTTGATTGAAGATATGAAGTATCGATCTTTATTGTCTTTATTTTCAGTCATCACATGCCTTGAACAACCTCAAGCTAAATTTAAAAGCTGTTGGCTAAATAAGAGCAATTGAGAATTTGTGTCATTCATAATCCGATTAGTCGATTAATCGTTTCAATAATCGATGACTAATCGGAATAGTATATATCAGAATAGTCGTTAGTTGCAGCCTTAGTTGGTAGACATGCTGACATTCCATGTGCACACTGACGCGAGTGTACACTGCAAGGTAAAGTTGTTTACATTGATGGCATGTGTTGGAGGCAATAACTTCAGTAATTAGTTATTAATATTTCAGTACTGTTTATTTATTCATATGAATTGTTGTGAGGGAACCTGTGTTTATGTTGATACGGTTGATTATTCACACACGCCGGCTGTGGGAGAGAGAGAGACCCGCCCCTTGCTGAGTAGGTGACTGCGGCAGTTGTTGCATCTTGATAGTTTTACACGGCACTAGGCAAAAGCTTTGGTGTGGTTTTATTTAATTGTGACGATGAGGAATAGAATGATCAAACTTGTATCCCCAGTGTGAATTGATGGTTGTGCTTCAGCTTGTCATACCACAGCTCACTGCCTGAGGAGCATTTTGGAAACCATAGGAGGGGGTAAAGGAGGAAATAATTGCTCTCACAGCCTGTTTGAGCTGCGATCAATCAAACGATAATCATAAATTTGATTTCTTTAGCTCATAATCACAAATCATGGTGTGTCTCATAAGGCTTAACACGGTGTGACCTATGCCCTTAAGATCACCGACCAAAATAAGAGCCACGTGTTTATGAATAATAGCACGGAGAATAAAGATCTGCCATACAGCTTAAAAAGAGAAGTCAACAGTTAAATAGGGCTTAAATATGACAGTGCACTCGTACCACAGACCTTCTTCTGAGTTGCACAGTTACGAAGGGATAAACAACTGTCTCTAGCCACACAGCTGCACAAGAAAAGGGAGATCATGACACGCTGGCCTTGGTTTGTCCCTGCAGGACCGGAGCAGCAAGCCACCACAGCAGGCACGGCCACCGTCTGCTGTGAGGCTGGAATGGAAATGTGTGTCGGCACAGCTTGGCATGGACGGCAAAAAGGGAATAACCCAGGCCCATGGAAAAAAAAAGATATTACTAGCTTCGCTACTATTGTCCATTGTCAGTGGGAAAGGCATAGAAAAGGGACACACAAACAAATTGTGTTATACGTACAGGATACTTAAGCACGGATTTATTGTTGCCGGTGGAAAACAATATTTTTGTGTTGTTTTGTCTTTCTTTCTCTTATTTCGAGATACTGAATCATTTGCGAAAAGCCCCCGAACTGTGCACCGATGAAGGATTGTGAGATTATCCCTCTCCTGCACTTTTTAATCTACCATGTACTCAAGAGCTCAAACTAAATTTAGCACGGAGCTGTCAAGGATCTTAGCCAGACACACACGTTTAATGTGCCTCACTCACCGTCCTCCAACACTGTCCCGCTGCTTCCTAAAACAGCCTGCTCCCCCTGACCCTCCAACACTCCAGGTTATGTTCACCACACAGGGCTTTTTTTAAAAAGGACAAACACTGATTCTGCTGTAGAGCCAAGTGGAATGGGAGCAGTGCTCGTCCGTTACAAGTGCCACAGCAACTCCAAGTCCTGAGTGCTGGCTCACACAAGAGCGTGGAGCACGTGAGCCATTATAGATGAGCCTTATCGAATGTGTGCCGCTTTTTACTTGATTGTACATCACTTATAGATAACTAGTACTCAAATCTTAATACAAAGCTAGTGTTTGAACTGTCGGGGCTTTCCGCACTTTGACAAGAGGCTCTGCGTTTCCTCTCCATCGTTCACTGGATAAAACATGGGATCTTTGAGGAAGCTAATTACAAGGAAACCACTTTTGGAAAAATCATGCATAAGTATGTCCCGTATGTTGAGTACGTAGTTTTGAGAATAAAGTCGTTTTTTGATCGCAAAAAGGAAGAACAAAATCTCTTAGGGGAAACGTTGTCCGTGTTCCTTCCCTTTGTGTAGATTGTGCATGTTAGACTGACAGCTGAGTAGTCTGGGTGGAAGAGGACCTCTCTGCATACACAGACGGAAAATTAAAAGCATTTCTGGTTAATTAAGGCTTGTTTGTGCTGTCGTTTCAAAAGGTCCGTACATTTCCAAGCAATCTTTCCGTTTTAAACATTCACAGGAAAAAAAATATGAGTGTCACTGATGAAAAATGAACCACAATTTGCAAAATAGCAGAGTAGAAAGTAGGAAACATGATGAATGATTGAAAACGGTGTTAAGGGTTGAAACTCTGCTATGTCTGTAGCTACCGATGGATTGAGCTTTGAAGATGTGTGCATTAAACACGTTAACAGGTCATTTACTCTGTGTCTTCTAGTGCCTGGCCTTATCTGGTCATGCTGGCCTGAACAGCTATTATGTCATTATTTAATTAAGAGTGAAAAGTTATTTAAATTGTAGTTATTATCACTTAAATTAATGGAGATAATATTAACACCCCATGATTCCACACCAGTGGGTATCATAACAAAAGTCACTTTTTTGTCAAGTACTGCTGGAATCTTAGCTAAGAAATAATTGTGTATACCATTCTGGAATATTCTGCCTCAAGTTCAGGATCGACCTGCACAAGCAAGTGCAGAACAACAAAAACACAGGAGGGACATGACAGAGAGAAGACAGAGACGGGTTGACCTACCGTCCTCCGTGGGGACGTAGATATTCAGGTAAAGGCAGTCCTCACTCTGCTCCTGCACATAGGTTACCAGTGTATCCAAGTTGGCTGTGAACCACACAGGGAGCATGTCATTGAGCAAAAAGCGGTCCTCTAAGAACTGAGGACAAACTGGGGCAAACTGGGTAGCATTCCTGATGCCCGGCCAGGACATGGGCGACTCTGGCGCCTGAAACCTCCGCTCCCCTGTCGGCGCCAATGCGTATGGGATCCCCAAGTACTGCTCCACTGGTCCCAGGATCTCATTGGGTAATGTAACCTTCACTCCCCGCAATTTCCCATAATTGGTGGTTACCACTGGGTGCTGCTGGGCCTGAACAGCGGCCACACAGATGGACATCAGCCCTAACCACAGCAGGGGGTTGGCCTTGGCTGTGGAGCAGTGCATCCATGAATGTCCTCTGGGCACTGACATGCTCCTGTTGTGCTGAGCTTGAGCCGGGCAGGTTGTGGTTGAGGTCAACCTTCGGGGTCCTAGGCGCAGCCCCGGCCACTCCACCGAGACGCTGCTCCTCTTCAGACTTTGAACTGAGAGAGGGAGCCCCGGTCAAACGAAGCAGCTTTCTTAAAGCTCCCCATCCTGAGAGTCTGCATGGAGACCGACTGCTGCTGTGTGACTCCCTTGGCCAGAAACAAGAGAGAGCCTGGGGGCGGTCTTGGGTTACCTGGGCTCCAGCTTGGTGGGAAATCCTGAGAGAACAAGAAGAAAGCAAACAGTTGATTGAATATACCATTATGAGTCATTATTGTAATCCACTTCCATCCATATAGTAGGTGTACGACAGTAATTTGAAGTGTTTTTTCATCAATGCTTTATAGTGTTGGTCAACCACTTGGATTAAGTCTAAAATATTTTGATAAATATAGAATGGATTGCCAATATTATAAATTTCCATATCCGTGGTGCCTTGATGACACATTTATTAATGCAAGTGATGGCATTAAATATATTCTGACACCACCAAGAGGTGACAATTATTTGATGACTCCAAACATTGGACATGTGCCATGAAACTGCCATGAAATCTTTGGTGGCCAGTGGATAAATAAAAGACTTTGGTGATGAATTGCCATGAAACTGTCAGTACACTTGAGACATTTATGGTCTCTAGATACATGATATCCTCTATTTTCTATGAGTGCTTTTAGATGAGATTTTAGATTTAAACCACACCACACTATCAACAGTTCCCGTTCATGTTAAGATTCACAGTGTACAAGCTCAGCAGGTCTTGCCTTGTACCAACGCAGGAGGCATTTGGAGCTAGAACGGTATTTGATAGAGAATAAACCTTTACTAAGGCCCAACAGCAAACTTAAATTGAAACATCTCAGCTGCACATTAGTAGTAGATGCAGGTTTCTAGCCCCATTTCTGACTGAAGAGCAACTGAATAAAGCCCTCCGCTCTCGGAAACCTCATTTAAATCTGCTAGAATCAGATCCACACCAAATTGCTCACGGTCATAGATATCATTACCCTGGTTTTCTTTTCTTTTTAGATCAATGCATTATTTCCTTGGAAATTTGTGAAAAATTAAAAAAATCCCCTATCTTGCATTTGTAAAGACAGATATATAATATTCCTCGCTCAGACCCTTTCACAAGATCAACACCAAAATGAAATGGCTTCTATTTGGCTAATGTCCCATACTTCCACCCCGTTTCATGGAGATTTGGTTCAGTAACCTTTCGAATAATCATGCTGAGAACATACTTGGTTCAGTAACCTTTGCATAACCATGCTGAGAACTGACCGACAAAGTGTCAGGGGGGAAATGTAACCCTCTGGGCACAGGTTAAATGCACCATGACTCCGATCCATTGCAGCCCTCCTGTCCTTAATAAACTTGGCTATGAGTTATCTCTCCTATAACACAAATAAATGAAAGTGTTGTAACGTTGCTGTAGAAATAACGTGTAAATTATAAGCATTTTGAGTTTCTGAAACCATGAATAGAAAAATAAAAAAAGAAGTCTGCTGATTGCTTAGTTTTAAAACACGCAGCTGGCTTCCAGTCACCTGTAAGCTCATCACTCAAGTTAGATGGCAGCAACACAACGAATTATTGAAATAACATGTTAATCCAAGGTGTTTATGATTAGTCAATATTGCAGAAATACATGTGTGCAAATAAATTAAGCTGCTTTATTTAGTTTTCAAGTGACAGCACTAAGACTTCCCTATCCACCCACATTGTCATGTTGGACAAGCTTTGAAATGTGATATTGTCGTCATTGTTTCGAGATGTTAATTTCTGCAAATTAGGCATAATTAGCAAATCTACAGATTTTTTTAAAGCTATTCTGTGCTGGCAGCCTATGCTACAGCTGAAGCAATGGTGAATTATATCAAAATTAACCTGTGAAAACTAATTGCAAAGCCAGTGGCGACCTGTCGAAGTCATGAGATTGGTTGAAACAATTTGATGACAGATAACTCCCCTGGCTCCTCTAATTTCACTTAGAAATCTGCTTTGTGGGCTCGGGGGGGGTCTCATGGACAATTGCATCAAAACCAGATGGCATGCAGCCCCATTATTCAATTTCCTGATGGAGCTTTCACCTCATTCCACTGCCCCCAGGCCTTAATATATTACATATATATGTATATATCGTTTTCTCATTTTAAGTGGTTTGTGTGGGGGGAAAAAAATCTCACACCTGAGTGATCCAGTTGAAAAATGTCGATTAACTGTCCCCCTTACTCACATAAATAAATAAATACAGTGTGCCACTTAAATTCGGGCCAAATCAATAATTAAATCTCACGATGACCGGCACTGACTCCTTTCTGATATCAAATATAAATGAAAAAGCTGCATGAATAAATCACTTGGATTCTGCTTAAAGAGTCAAAGTACATGCCAATCTTTGCAAGCAAGACATTTAAACTAAACACTTTTCAAACAAGGATTAGCGGAAGCGAAAACAGAGAGGATTCAAGCTGTTCCCGACTGGCAGCGGGGATTTGTCTTGTGAGGCCTGAGACTGCCTGCCTGGGAAAACACCAGAGACGAGAGAATGCCTGCTGAAAATTCAGTGTCATGCATTGGGTGTGGCAGCGTTCCAGAAGCTGGCCGAGTTTAATATCAACCTGGAAAAGCTTTATTGTGTCTTAGTATGTTGGAGCAAGGGTAGGACAAGGTGGTTGCAAGGGACTGAAGTACTTTGGCACTTTGCTACATTGTGCAATAATATAACATTATGATAGAACAGTGAAGGGGACCTGCTTGCTTTTCCTATATATTATTAGTGTAATCAAATAATGAGGTTAAAGTTCCCCGGTGATACAAAAGCCCATGAATCAGACTGTTCTAAACTCTCTCTTATTTCCCAAAACTTTATTACAGTGGTAATTTATATATTTAATGTACTCAATTATATAGGTTTACTATACAATCAATTTGCGACAAACAAATATATATTTGGAACATAAACCTGAGCGTTTGTATTTTCTGACATCATCTTTTCTGCCTCTGTTTGCCGTTTTATCTCCTTTCCCACATGTACAGCTATTAACATGTTTTTATATACGCAACAATACACAGAGTACATGAATTGTGACTGAGAGATGGAATCCACTGTTATGTCACACAATAAGCAGGTACAGCAGCCTGTAGTAGTCTCTGTTGTTGCGGACGTCTGTACTGTCAACTTTCATGTTCTGGGTCAGAGTCAGGTTTGAGCATGTACACAGACGTTTCCCATTAAAAACTATCCGTCTTGTCTCGCTGCCGTTAAAGCCTGGATGGCTAACAAGACTTGGGTCTTCATAGTTCCAGAAAACATCAAGGTTTCTCAGTGTATTGTGTTCATTTGACCAGATGAAAAATCTACTCTCACAAATCTTGGTGCCATTTTCAATCAGGGCTTTGTATTTCTAGCCACACATCATCTAGACGTGGCTACTGTAATTCCCTACTCGTCTTCCTCAGCAGGTCATCTCCAGTACATCTACATATGGTCTCAAATGCTCCTGTAAGGCCGCTGACCCAATCCAGAGAGAGCGACCCACATCACATCCTCTCTGTACTCTTTACCAATAGCCTCTATTTCATTTCAGGATTAATTTGCAGCTTGATCCATCTTTGACCTGCTTCTACCTCACATTGCTTGTCACTGAGCCAAGTCAAATACACTGTGCGATGAATTGTGACGTGTTTCCTGAGTCACGCGACTTTATAGCGGTGTCTGACGACTGATCAGTTGTTGAATTTCAGACATTTTGATCTGCTGTCTTTAGCCTCAGAGTCACAAGTTGATTCCCCCCCAAAATGGGAAAAATTTTCTTCACTGCATCTGCGAGAAATGGCAAAATATAATAAAAGGAAATGTAGTTTATGGCTAGATGCAATTGTGCTGCAAGGAAGACAAATAACAAGATAAAGGTGTTCTTACAATACAGTAATCAGTGTGAGATGACAGGTAATGCATTTGAAGTAATGGCCCCCGGCACTGTGGAATTTTTCTTCCTGTAGATATAAGACTTGATGTCTTTAGAGATGCAGCTCAAAAGTAATATAATCAAACTGGCCTTTGTCTAGACGTCTGTCTTATTTTCTACATGTGTGTCCATCTTTTACATCCAGTAAGAATGCTTGTACTGGACAGTAATACAAATCCCAAGTATACATTATTTTACCAGCCTGAAACTTGTATAATGTTTTAGTATGGGTCAGGTTAGGGAATGAGTTACAGTCAAATTGATCGAGCATTTTTAAAACAACAGATGTTGAAATGCGTTACATAGAAATCAAAGTGGCAATAAATGGTGAGGATTAATACGACAGTGAAGGGCAAATTGCTGGGAGGAACATTCTGCAGTGTCATACTTGTCCACTTAGTTTGGCAACAATGAAATTATCAAACATGGTTGAAAACATTAAAAGTTTCAAAATTTATTTGCATGCATGCATTTTCTTAATATTATGCTTTTATTGTTAGATGGAAAATGAAGGTAATCTTAACTTTTTTGTATTTGTTGAGAAGAAACTTCTTTAAAGTCCCAGTGCACACACAGAGCAACAATGACTGTCTTCTTCTACCAAGGATTGGCAGGATTTAAGAAGTAGCTGGACCGAGAAGTGGAGCATTAACAAAAAGTGTCTTCTTTAATGAAGACAAAGCCTTTAACAGAAAAATCAGCTAAAGGCAAACAAAGAGAAGCAGATGACGGGAACTCAGGAGACGAGGCGAAACCACAAGCACAGGAGACCAGGACAAACATGACAGGGACATAACAACGACGACAGGACAAAGACAAAGGGGAGCTCAAGACTTATACACACACACACACACGGGGGGGCAGGGGCAATTGGACACAGGTGGAACAAATAAAGACTGGCGCAGACAATCACAGACAGGAAGTGAAGCAAGAAAAACACACTAGGAACAGAAACTACAAAATAAAACAGGAAACAGAAACAAGATCGTGAAAACATGAAACAGAAACAACTCAAACAAACATAAACACAGGGATGTACAAGAAAACACGAGGAGGTTCTAATAAACCAGAGATGGAAACTAAACATTGGTAAATAACAAACCATGACAAGGATTCTGTGTCTATCGAAGTCTGTCATATTTCTTTGTGCCATAGAACTCCATCGTTATCCAAAAACTATTATAAACCCTTCCGGTGCACACAGCACCTCACAATGAATATGTACATGGTACATTAACTGTCCTGCTGTTCCTATTACCAACTGTGTATTTATCCAGCTCTGAAAGCAGACCCAATTATTAACTCAGCACTATTTCCTCCTGTGGAGTGAAAAAGCTATGAAAATAATGAATTATTAAGATTTTATATTGCATTGCATGTATAGTAATATATTGTAGATACAAACACACACACACACACACACACACATATATGTATTTAAAAGATTTACCATCCTATACTCAAGCTTATTTCAGAACCAGCAGAGGTGTTTCCATGGTAACGATCTATGACACCTGCTGAGAACTGGTAAAAACTGAAGCAAAAATGTCTCATAATTTCTGCTTTGCTAACAATGTTGTGGAGCTGCCAGTGAGAAGAAAAGGGCATTTTTCAAGAAGAAAAAAAAACTAAAAATATGTTTGAGAAGAAAATATATTTTTTCAAATCCCTGATACTGCTGCACCCACGTCTGGATTTCCAACAGAAAACATCCCTGGACATTTTTTTCTGCCACACTGTAAGTGGTAGAGCAGCCAGCTGCACGCCTCCAGCCTGAAGGGAGAATACCCATAATACACTGCAAGCTGGAATGGTAAAGAATAAATTGAAGATACTGAGGAGATTTATTACATTTTGACCAAAAAAAGAGCAAAGTGTGATTATGGTCCAGAACACATGGGTGACATCATGATGCCATGTGGCTGGTCACCTCAGGGATCAGCTACAGATGGCTCGGCTTTCACTGTGATCCAACAGAGTTCAAGTCTTCTCAATGCCAGCATATTAAAATCTATACTTATGACGATAATAGCTGGACTTGGTTTCATCTTTCTTGTAATTTTCCAAACATATATCTCCATATACAAGTGTAGGGGGGCCTAATCAAGCTTCTCAGTCTAAACCAGTCCTTAACTGGCCCGTATCTGTCTGTCATGGCACTGAGAGCAGACTGTCACACTTTCTTGAGCATACGTGCAAATCTCAGATTGATTTTCTCCTTTTCCGGAGATACAGAGAAATGGACAAGGTTCCATGTTTTCATCGGACAAGTGCTCCACACCTCACAGATGGTTTGCAGCAGTAGTGATAGAAGTACCATATCTCACTATTATAAGCTGTAAAGTGATTTAATGGGATAGGGCTAACACTGGCTGTGTCCCAATTTAGATCCCCTTGGGCCGTGTGGAAGGCAAAGGCCAAACAGAAAGGAATTTCCTTCTGTGTTAGCTGGCACCAGTACATCGAAAACATTTGTCACCAAAGCTGGTTGGATCGACCTGTTGGGGCGTTTGTTTGGGAAGATAAAACTCATTCAGACTAATATCTTTTCGGAGATGCATTCAGTCTTCAAATGCAGCCTCTACAGGACCTAAAATTGCGAAACAGCTTATATGTCACACAGCTCCATTGAATCACCTTGTATCTAAAATTGTGTGTTTATCTGAGCTTGCCGGGATTTAGCTACAGTTATGCAAAAGGCTTATTGTGAAATTTACACCGATCAGCCGCGACATTAAAACCATCTATCTAATTAGCTATGCCCTTTCAGAGCTGTCAGGGGAGGCTGGAACCAACCCGAGCTGACAGTCAAACATTCACAGTCACATTCACACCTACGGGCAATTTATTCATCAGTCAACCTAACCTGCAATGGGACTGTGGAAGGAAGTGGAAGAGATAGCCCACGCAGACACGAGGAGAACATGCAGCTGACAGTGCATGTTCTCCACACACGTTTAAAATACGGTTGTGTTAATGTGCACAAATCCTACGTGTTATAAAGGAGAGCCATTTTCTGCATTTTACACTCCATTATCGAATGCAATCCGTGACTAAAAGGTATGTGACATCAGAATAAACTTCATCAGGCTACAGATTCCTAAAAATACTGGATAAATTCAAGACTGGTATCATATCTTCAAATCTCCAGGTAGTTCCTTTCCAAAATAATTTGAAAATGATGTCTGAAAAAACAAAATCTACTGCTGTAAACAAACAGATTCTGTCCCATGATCATGTGCTGGCAGTGAGTGTCTCGATAGACCATGTGACAGAGCCCGGAGGACATTCCACAGTAAATACTGTCATGTGTTAAAGTGAAATAAAGACCGCAGGCTTGTTTGAACCCAAGCAAACATGGTGCGAGTCCACCAAGTCTCGGTCTGATACACTGTTAATGGAGCGGCTCCACAAAGTGTCAGTACCTCCGAGACAGAGTTGTTCAGGTATTGATTAAACTGACTGTGACGTTACAGTCAATATCACTGCTGATTTTTTTTTCCCCCCCCAGGAGCACACAGCCACTTGTGACATTTAAAAGTCATTTAGATCAGTCCTTAGGTGACGATACGTTGCTGAGAGAGTTGAGGGTGCTCAACTGGACAAGGATTTGGTCACAAGTCCCCAAAATGAACCCCCGCTCTGACAGCTCAAACAAGAATCTAATTATTGTTCATGGTGCAAAGACAAATCATAAATTCTGCTATGATATTTGACTGTATGTTGGGAAAACAAAGAACCAACCTGTGGTTTATATTTAAACATAATAGTATTATTATTAGAGTGAAGAGGAAGTACCTCACTTTTCTGAATCGTCTACATAAGAGTGGAAACTGACAAAATTATTTGAAATAAAGTTCATGGTTCATAGGGTGACTTCTTTTGTGGTTACTTGGTGATTTCTATTTGAAGTAGTAGTATGTGCCATGTAATCACAGGAAGTACTGTATATAATAAAATAACAAAGGTCTTTGCCTAAAAATCATTGATATTTTCTGTTTTTGAAAGTACTTTACAGTTTTAGAGTGATTTAGTTGTTCCGTATTGACAAACACATCGGGAAATTCATATAACAATTCAATTAAAGTTTATTTATATAGCGACAAATTATAATAACCATTATCTTGAGGCACTCAAACCATGACAAACTAACTGGACATGGAGCACTTAGGTCCTCTGAGGGTCCGGGGCACTTGTCCATTTTGATCCAGCCTTCTACTACGAATAACATGCATTCATGCTCCAGTATATAGATGCTTGGGCAGGTAATATCATTTAAATGTATGTTAATATATAAGATCAGCAGGTTGACTATTGGCAATAGAGGAGGCTTTTAAACCCTTTTTTTGGAAACTATACATTGTTTCAGAGTTGTGCCTTTGGGTCCTCAGTACAAATACTCAGTTTTTACACCTATAGTGGATCAATCCAACTAATAAGTATTGATTAATCAATGCTACATGTTAATCAATAAGACGATAGAGCCAAAGTATTTTCTCCTGTTAGCTTAACAACAGTAACCAGCTATGTTCACCCATTAAGCCCACATCTAAGAATGTTACAATTTGTGTTAAACACAACACAATATCGGAAAGTCTCAAAACCTTAACAGACTGGTTCTGGGTGTTTTCTTGACATCACTAGACAGTAAGAAAAACTACTACTACAACAACCGTAAAATAGGAAAAATCCCAGGTTACTAAATTAACATTACTTAGGCTTCCTTTGTCTTTCACTCTCGTGAAACTACAGTAAATTGAAAACACGCGCCCAAGAACAGAAAATGATGAATCTTAATATTTACCCCAAAGCTTCTTTCTTCACTGATTAGAGTCAACACATTTGCATACTAATAAGGACACTGCAAAGCTCAAATGCTTTCCGCTCATATTAATAGCAAAAGAAAGAGACGTGTCTGTTGACTCATTAAGCAGCTTATTGTGCAGTATGTTATAGATATGACTATAGCACAGTATTCCTATAAGACAGCTGACTGTGTGGAAAATAATACAATTTTCAAATATTATTACATATACTAAAGATATCCAAACAACAAGAGAAATTGTCTTTAAATACAACGAGAGGCTCTTCATCGTTGGCTGTTTGTCTACAAGTGGGTTTATATAGAGATAAAATGATATGAAGAACACAGCCATCTGGCAGCACAGAAATGGTAAAACAGTAAAAGAGGTGAATGCAGTGATGCTTTGTGCAGCTCAAATTGTCGCATATTGTTCACTGAGGTTACGTGCTTGTAAATGTTTCTGTGATAAACTGACACGGTGTACAGTATTTATTCTAATGCAGCGGTTTATGATAAACTGTCCTTCAGACGGCTCGGGCTGAATGTGCAGCGTGCTGCGTGGCTCTCCTTGGCAGACGCACACAGGAGATTGCGAACATTGTTCCCACCCTTAATGATTGTAGGAGATCAGGCCCATGAATACCAATGAAGGCGCCCACTGTCATTTGCATTTCAATCATTATAAAAATGATCCTGTCAGAGGCGCCCTGTCCTCCTAACGGGAAAATGTCACATACACTTTGAACTATTGCAGTTCATAATTAGCTACGTATAAATAATATATTTATTGTAACATTAACAGTTGTGTTTGTGCTTAGGTTTTTCGCATTTTTACAAATGTATGTATGTATGTAGGTATTCTTATAATGATATAAAAGATTGTGAAGAATCATTCGGACCATGATGGAGGGGAGATTTCTGGAACCTATCTTTTCATATTTGCAGAACATAGAGTGTGCTAACACTAACTGGGCACAGCCTGGGTCACATGCATAAAGCATGAGAGTCTGAACAAAACAACAGAATGCAGAAGAAAGAGAGTTCTCTGCTTCGGAGCTGAATGTACTTGAGGGGCTGTCCCCATCTGAACACCCTCCCTTTGAGTATGATCAGTCGGCACAAGAAGAAACTTTGTGTGAACCAGTTCACCTCAAGCATCACCCAGCCTTTACATTCACATATCATCTGTTATCGGTACCTGCACATCCTTCACTAAGCAGCCATAGGTCTGGAGCCAATTCCATTTCACCCAGTGTAGATGACACGATTAAACCCTGCAGGCAATTTGGAGTCTCCATAAAATTGCATATTTTTGGACTATGGAAGAGAGATTCAGAGAAAACAACCAAACACAGGCAGATCATGCAAACTCCACACACAAAGGAGTCCCAGGTGGCCAGTTCTGGATTCCACAGTTTTAATTGCTGAGCCACCTTGCAAGTGGTGCAACGCCTCTCTCTTTGTGAAATGTCCTCTACTGGCCAATGATGTGTCCCTCAAATAAAAACCAGCCTGCATGCTTACACTTTCATCCCTTCTCCTTCTTGTTCCCAGCAAAGACGAATCAGTTCCGGCAGTCATTTCTAGGTTTTGAATGTGTCTAACATTTTAATGAGACTGAGATGCCCTTTCATTTCCTCATTAACACCTTCATGTGGATTGTTTTCTGCTCAGGAGGTTATTTTTGTTTTGACAATCAAAAGAGACGGATGTATTTGACCCACACTTGTCATTTACAGCAATTATAGTGGTAATCAACATACAATCAAAGCATTATATAGATGTAGGAGGTTTTAGTCCACTGAGTGGTATCTATGATTTTTTTTAACTGAACAAAGCTTAGAATTCAGCAAATAAATGGTACCTTTCAGGAAATCCTCAAATATTAAACAGAAGTATTTACTGAGGCTTGGTGTATCATAGGGAAAGGCGATGAATAATGCAAACGTTAGCAACCAAATGCCATCATACCACTAAATAATCCTCTAGACAATATTCAAACACAAATACTCATATAGACTATAGTTCCAAAACATGTCATCGCATAGATTCTACTGTGTACATAATACTTAACAATACCACACCTTTTCTTTTACGCAGCAGTTACATATTTCAGATGTCCACAGTTTTCCATTGTAAAAGCAGCGAAGAAAGGCCTAATGCACATAAAAACCTAATAATCCATCATCCATCCATCAGCAGCACCACGTATCCTATAGGTTTTGTGTGTGTGTGTAATGTGGTGTAATTTACTGACATTTGTTCTGTCGGTGCATGTATACATATCTGTATACAGCATCCTGACTGTCCTTCATAGTATCTGTATTTGTCTTGTTTACTGTCAAATCCAAACCAGACAGTGATGGATGTTCAGAGTACAGAGTCAATGATTGCAGTGTAGTACAGGATCAGCTTCTCCTGAGGCAGCGAGTTGCGTTTCTCTTGAAGTTCACTGTCAATTCCACAATTGTTGAGTGTGCTGAGCCCCAGGAGAGGCCCAAAGGAACATCTGCATGCAGGGTCATCACCATCTCAGATATTGGAGATGACCATCAGTGCTGACTGTCAAGGGGCTGGATGTGATTTTCTCCTGCCCTATAACCTCTTGCTTACTTGCAGGACGTTGCTAAAGGTAAAGGGGAGCAGGGGCGCCGCCGGGATTGTATTTCATTGTAATCTTAAGAAAAAGCCATTTGTGACGTTAGTCTCAACGCTTGCACATATGATGTACCCAAACTAAATAAGGCAGCAGAAAGTTAACAACAAAGAGAGATACATTCCGTTAATGTGATTATTTTCCAACCTTTTGTTGTGGTTGAGTTCAATGGTGCCGGCAGAACTTCTGGTCCTAATCCAGAATAAAACCCTAAATCTGAGCATGGACCATCAAGACAAATCTAAAGCTACAAAGTAGGGATTCATTTTGGAAGTATATTGATTATCTGTTTAACAAGAGGGTGGCCAAGTGATACAGCAGTTAGAAGTGTTGCCTCAAAGCAAGACGGTTACCAGCTCCTGGTCCTCTAGCTTCCTCCTTTCAAGTCTAAAGACATGATCCGAGACTCTAAATTGAAAGTGGGTGTAAATGTGAATGGTTGTTTGTCTCTCTATGTTGGCCCTGTGATGCGCTGGTGTCCTGTCCAGTGTATACCCTCCCTTTTGGCAAGTGTCAGCTGGGATTGGCTCCAACTACCCCCAAGACCCTCAAAAGACAAGCCGTAAAGACAATGGATGAATGGATGTTAACCACTTAACTCATCAAATATAGCCCCAGAGAAATGGGCCGTGAACGATGGAAAAGACATGACTCCCATCATCATCATCGTCATCAGATGGTAGGCTAAACATCATGGGTTAACGACAACATGAATCTTGAACCACATTCTGCAGATTTGAACCAGACATTGATCAGAGAGCTACAACAAAGCCGTGCAAGGAACCAAGTGATTTTGCAGGGACGTCAGCGGCCCAGTCCTTTTTTTATCCTGATTGCAACATTTAACATATGTTATCTGTAATTTGCCTCTGTTAATTATCAGAAGGGGTCTGGATGTTTGCTTCCCATGCTGGTTATCTGGTCAAGTGTTGTGTCTGCTCACAGGCCTAAGGTAGAACATAAAGCATAGTAGATAGTGCCATAAACTCACTCAAGTGCTGTTTGATGAAGTTAAGTTATCTTTAAGCAGAGAAAGTAGTGAGAGCCTGACTCAAGATGACCTGAGATGACCGTAGAGAGGCTGTTTAGTTCTTCACACCAGCTCCAAATACTGACTAACTCACGTTAACACTCCAGCACGTACGCCAAAGACTACCAACACTACGGTACATTACTGGGGCTAGCTGAATTACTTCACGTAGGCTACCACAGTTAGTTGTTTTCCTAAGAAGTCATTTCAGTCCGTTTAGCTATTTCACCCTCCCTGAATTCGCCTCTCATATATTCTGCCCACGCTGCTTAAGAGTCCGTGCTTTTCACTGGCAGACACATGAGGAACCTGTTGCTCGGGTGGTAAAAGGCATCATCCATCATCGGAAGGTCGATGGTTCGATCGCCGGCTCCTCCGGTCCACATGTTCAAGTGTTGTTGAGCATGACGCTGAAACCCTAATTGCCCCTGATGGCAGTGTGACTTCGATGAATGAATAATTGAGAACCGAATTACTTGTATATATATATATATATATACAAGTAATTCTCAACTTCTACCAGAGGCCTGTAAGTTTGAGGGTTCTGTGCAGTTTCTTAGCTCTTCCTAGGACTGCTCATTTTTGGACACAGGCTTCAGATGTTGTACCTATGATCTGCTGGAGCCACAGCCCCCTAATGCTATATATATATATATATATGTATATATATATATATGGTATATGGGCTGTACAAATGCAGTCCTTTTTCTATTTACAAGCAAGTCAAACACAGCCTCAAACCAGCTCAAGCTACTAAACCCATGCATATGCAGTACATTTCGTAAAGAATAACATTAACACATTTGTTTAAAGAACAAATGTGCATCTGAGACTGCTGAACACTCACTCCTCTGTGAGCCAAATACAGCATGATTAAAGATTTAACATATAGGGAACAGATCTGTGTGATTCTTTCTACTGCAAGTTCTTTGTCGGTTACTGCAGCAAACAGGCCTCCTGGAATTGTGTGTGTTTGTGCGAGAGAGAGAGAGAGAGAGCGAGAGAGCGAGAGAGAGAGAGACTGGCATACAACAGGACATCTCACATCTGTATCAGTCATGAGTTTATGTGTGTATGATCGGGACGGATCAGAAAACAGCTGCCTGCTTGACACCCACATGTCGTCACTGTCAGATTAATGTGTTGCTCTGCTGTATCGTACAATGGGAGGCCTGCATTTGAAATTACGCATAGTTTGTTCAGATTTAGTCCCAGTTTGACATTTCTACACCATTTGTTTATTAGTAAAAGGCAACAAGGAAGACTGGGGTCGGCAGTAATATCCATGGAATGAAAAAAAAAGAGAAAAAGAATAAAACCAATTTTCTGCATTTGTCCCACGACATTGTTTCCAGCAATCTCTAATAATATTGGGAACATGCAGGGAGAGTGGATTATGCGATGTCGTGTGCCCGTTGCAATTGTTTGACTTTCATTTTGAACGACGAGGCTTTCATCCTGGATGGAGTGTGCAGCTAGTCGAAAGAGAACAGGACTCTCGCGGAACAATCACAAGCCAGGAGGGGAACTGTGATTTTAAGAGGACGAGTGTTTGATTGGATGTGGGACTGCAGACCAATTCAAAATGACTTATATGTTCAAACGGTGTCTCATACAGTATTTCTCTCTACTGAAGATGGCGAAGGATGGAAGCATTTGCTGTGCACCAGAATGAGTCAAGGCTTAGATGCAGTGGAGGAAGATATTCTGAGCATTCCAGGAATCCATTCCCTTGGAGATTAATTTGATTATCAGTTATAAACCCCTCGTACAATACCACTGAAGACCGGAGCTGGGTTTATATGCTTAAGAGGTCACATCAAGACCTATTCTAGGCACCCAAACACCCACGCACCAACACTGAGAGATCTTGTTTTTTCCTTGGGGAGGATTGTATGGCCTGTGTCTCTGTGGCCCCCTGGGGACCAAGTTTAAACCCTAAAAGGCCACTCCGGACATTGTGATTTTTGTCCAGGAGCCGCTGTGAGAATGACAACACACACACACACACAAGGTCACCCCGAGTTAAACCAGCAGCCTGCCGCCGGAGCAGAGACTTGCACAACTGCCACCCGGTGTGAACACAAGCTTCAAATCACAGCAGCGGTGTATGGCTGCATAAATTCATGCAAGCCCCTTTCCCCTCAAAATCCACATCCAGATATCCACACCACCATCTTGTGGCTGCCCGGATAGGGATGCGCGCCGGGAGCTGCAGGAAGATGCCTCATCTCCGCCGCAAACTCAGACACACAAGAGTTGCGGGGTGGGTGGGGTGGGTGGGGGGGACGCAGGTGTGAAATGGCTTTTAAACGCTTCGCTATCTTGAGGGAGAAGGCGCTTCGTGCTGTCGGATCACGGGCGCCTTTCTCTTTCTCTCGCCCTGTTGCTGTAAAGTAAACGGAGCTGTTGCTTCGCCGGCCGAGTGGGAACAGTGTTGCAGGAACACTGATTCACATACATGATGACACGCGCGATGTGAGATGTGTCCGCCCGTTATCAGCCTCCTCACTGCGGTCCCTCCATCATCCCTTCCCTCATCCAAATTTAGGCACAACCAAGTGCGCAAGAACGATCCAAAGCTGCAGCAGGTTATTTTGGAGGGGGGATGGGGATATGATAACTCCATATTGATTCTGATTTTCCCAAAGAAGTTCTGATTGTAAAAAAATAATAACTATTAAGCTGAGCTCAACAACGGACTGTCTGTGGATGAATCCCCCCGTGGATCGTGCGCCATCAGGGGGGATTCATCCAGTGCGTCCGGACGAACCGTCAGATGAGGACACACGGAGGAGGGAAAAAAGGGGTCAGCGCCTGGAGACGCACACAAATTCGGACACTTGTTTTTTTTTAGTCTGCTTTTCCCCTAGCTGAAGGGAAAAAAAACCTGGAGGGCTCGACACCGGCGCACTTACCTCAGCCTGTATCTCCGCCGTCCGAGTCTTTTATGTAAGTCCCGACTTCAGGCGAAATGCGCACCACAGAGGGTAACCCAAAAAAAATAAAGAAAAATTGAATAAAGTCCACGTCCAGCCGGCTGCTCAGCAAAATCCAAAGTAAGACGCGCAGTCCCGATGCACTGGAGGCAGCCCAACTATACGTCCTTTACGCGCGCGCTTGTGTGAGAGTGTGTGCGTGTATGAGTGTGCGAGTGTGAGTGTGTGTGTGTGTGTGCTGGGGCAGAATAGAGATGCAGCTTTATCAACACGGAAGATATTTCAATGAGTCACTGCAGAGGCACTGGAAACGGTGCTGCATCTAATTGCTCTCATACAGGGAGTGTGTTGCGAGGACGAGATTAGTGATAGAGAAACCAGGTCTCTCTCTCTTTCGCTCTCTCTCTCTCTCTCTCTCTCTCTCTTTCCCCCTCTCTCTCTCTATCTCTCACTCTCTCTCTAGTTTGCCATTGGACTACACCGACTGAAATTTACTAAGCCTGCAGCCAATGGATTGCCGCATTCTCTCCATCACCCTTAAGCAGCCGCTGTGTTGTGGCAGCTCTGGCATGGAGCTTAGAACATGGCACCGGCTGCTTCTCCAAAAAAGCGGGGTCCGGGTCCCCCCCCACAGGCCACACAGAACCTCACCGTGATGCCAAGGAAAAATTATTCCTTTTCTTTTTCATAGTCTTTGTCCGAGGCACTTGCCCATGACATGCTGTCTGCTCGGGGCAGGATGAACACAATACATGGCCTCAGTGCAAGCTGTGGGAGCTCAATTACACATCACTCATTTGACTGGAATTGGTTTTTAATTGGTTTTGATGAAAGCTGTACTCCATTAATAAAAACGTTCATGAATGCAGAATCGACTTTTTTTTCCCCCACGTTAATTTTTTGTTATCTCATCAGCAGAGCTTATACACTCAGGAAATTATGAAATTGGCAATTTAGAGACTGGGTTTGTGCTTTCGATGTGCAGACGAGTTCACGATGTATTGTTTTTATTTCACAGACTTCATATTTGTGTTTGTTTTTACTTGCTGTGTGAGCTTTGCATGGGTTTACATTTACTGCAGTGCTCGCTCTAAGCCTTCCTTTTGGGAATGGGCTGTTTGCTTGGCCTGTGGTGATGCTGCAGAGTCTACCTCAGAAGTATTTCTTTCTATTAATGAGTCCTCCTCAAACACTTCTACAATACACTGTCCCTTATTGTTATTGTGAATATGTTGAAAATTGTGTGCAGAGCTATTTATTAAGAGTTATGGGTTCCGAAATTACCTCTTGTCATGTCATTCTCTACATGGACGTATGCTCAAAGTGGACGAGACATCAACTTCCTGATCCACACCAACAGAATCTACAACAATGATTGAACAAAGAGAGGCAAGATGATCCGAACTGAAGGGGTTGACCTACCAAAAGGCAACATAACAGATGTTCAGGAAACCTACAAATAACATTACTATCTGATGTGGCAAGCCCAGCAGATAGTAACACCAGGAAAAAAAGGAGCAAGACGAGACAGAGAAGCACTGAGGGCTGTAGGGAACAGCTAGAACAGATGTGGAAGGTGAAATACATTGTGATCTCAGTGATGGTAGGAACATTGGGCGTTTTAATCCCCAAACTGGGAGAGTGGCTCCAGCCGATCCTAGGTACAACATTTAAAGACTCTATCCAGAAAATTGCAGTCCTAGGAACAGGTAAGACACTGAGCAGATACTTCAAACTCCCAGGCCAGGTTGAGAAAGACATACCACCCCATGTCCCGTGTGTGGGGTGCGAAAAACAATTCATTATATATATATATATAAGTTTAGATAACTGCTTTAATTTTTGCATATTTCAGAGGTCTCTTGGGCCATCGACACAATCTTCAGACCCAACTTCTCAAAATAAAATCTATGTATTATCAGCTTAATGTAAAGGATTGCAAAACTAATGTTGTGCTTTTACTTTCAAGAAAAACTGCTAATCATGAAGACATTCTGTGAATGTTGTTGCCATGACAGAGGTAAGCTCTTGTGCCGAGTGTCTGTGTCTCAGTGAAATGAAAATGATTAAATTATCAAAATGATCTGGCAGTGTGTTTGACCCACAGCTTGACCCAGTTACGGACCACTGCTGTAGTGCATCTGCAGAAGAAATGTTCAACTCAGTCCACAGTCTAAGGGCACACTGGTCCGCCCCCACTGACTGCCACAGAGTAGGAATGGATAAATACAGATATGTATTTTTAAAATGAATGAGACATGATCAAGTTGGATGACAAGCCTATTGTTAAGCTGAGCTAAGAGGACTTGGTCTATCAGAGTTAAAATCCTGTGTGTGCTAACCATCCACCCTGACCTCCTCATTTAAGGCTTTCGTGGGGCTATAACTAAGTCATGCTCCACTTAACACCTCTCTAGCATATGGGTGTATCGCTGGCTATTATTCTACGGGGCTTTTCATTTAAAGCAGCCGAAATTAATTTGGGGTTCCAGGACATTAGGGCGCTCAATGATGCACTTGGACACGGGACATTATTAATGAAACATTTTATACACCTCCTTTTAAGTCTTCTTTATCTTTCCAAACCCAGTTAATGACTTCTGCCTTAGTATAATTGTTATTTTATACACAGATGATAGCAGTTCTCCCAGTTTTTTTCAACAGCCTATATTTGTGTTAGATAATGGAAAAAAAAAGGAATATAAATAGAAAAGGTTGCAAAGGCTGCAGTAGTAATCGTGTCATATCAATGTCAAGTTCGTCTCACATAAGCATGAGTAAAGTCATGGATTGCAGTGATCAGGATGTCAGTGAAAACAAGCTTATAGCATGACTGAACAGCGGAGTGAGAGCCCGGAGGAGGCCGGCTGAGCGCCGCACAGAAGGCAGCAGGCCTCTCTTTGATGCCGTCATCATTTATTCCCTCTCCCCACATCATAACCCTCAGCAGTCGGGGGGGGTATGCTCCACACGCCTCTGAAGTCTCAGCTTCAGTCGTCGGCGAGGCCCAGAATTGACTGTGTGACTTTCGTGAGCCTGATGAGGGGCTTTGACTGCTGCCTGGGTGAAGCCAAGTCAAATGTTTGGCAGGATTACAAATCCACCTGTGGCCTGTGGCCGTGGACCTCCGGATGTGACACACGTGACCTTTCTCCCTCTCTATTAGCATGCAGGTTGCGTGATGGAACCGTCACTGGTGATTCCATCATCCAGAATGGCCTTTTTACAGAGTATTGGGATTCTACTAAAGTCGTGCTCTTGATTTCTGTTTATTTGAAAACTCGCAAAATGTACATTTATGATTTTATTGCACTTTGCTTTGTCTATTTGTGTTAATTGAGTTCTCACCACACATGTTATCAGAGGTATATTTTGAAGCTCTTTCTCCAGGACAATATTAACAGATACAAACACAATCATTTGTTATTACAGACACATGGTTTTTCTTAATGATTTCTTTCTGAATCAAACTCATCTTTCATTTTAATTGACTAAAAACCTCCAGTTTTATTCCTATCTATATTGTGATTGGTTTTATTGAGATGTCTGGTAATATATTATTCTCAGCCTGATTAGTAAAAATATATTCATGGGGTGATAAAAAAAGAGACAAAACTCTGACTCTAATAACTCATCAAAATGTAACAAGGGCCTGGTTTTATGCAATAGTTGGATTTATGTTCCGGAAATACATTTTTTAATTAGATTGTCATTTATTTAATTGGGTTGTCAAATGAGGAAGGTTTGTGATGTTTCTCTTCTTCTATTGTTTGTGTTATCACTTATCTATCATATCTATTTGGGGATCGAGTATTTTCATTTAAAATGCTTCGATCCTTGTTGTATAGAAATATTGACAGGTAAACCATATGGTTCTTATCTAGCGTTTTGCTTTAATTTTTTTTATTAAAGAGTCACATGATGGGAGGGCTCTTTAAATGTCATGTGTTTAGGAGCAGTCACAGAGTTTCCTCTCCCTGATTCAAATTAAGTTAAGCACAATTATTTCACTGTAAATAATGCACACCAACCTCCGATTTGATATCAATATATTTGGACTGGTTCTGGTTTTAAATGAACTGCCTGTAATGGCCCTGTTACAAGTTCTTCCTAAGTCGCCAAGCCAAAGCCTTGCATAAACCACAAGGACAAAGCAGTACATGTGTGTTCCAAATAACAGAAGTATAAACAGATATGGCCGCCCACATTGGGTCAAGAGGTTCCTTCCCCTTAACAAACAGGACATCTCTTACTCTCCACAGTTGAAACTGTTGGGTTTCTCTATAACGTTGTAAGGTCTCAACCATATGAAGTAGTCGTTGAAGAGCCTTGATATAATATATGGTGTTGCTACGGTGGTAGCCAAGGCTAATGAAAATGTTCTTCCGAAGAGGTTAATGTGATACAGTTTCTGTCTGCCCGAGTTGTGCATTTTCCAGGAAAATGTAGTTAGGTGGATGTAGCTTAAATTCAAAATTGAAATCATTGATTGTTTCTCTGCTCCACCAAGTAAATGGTAAAGTTCCATAGAGATGGCAACTCAGGTATGACAAAAAAGTAAATCTGAGTATTAGTCATAGTGTGAGTTAAGGCTCCCAAAAACATTTCCCATTATGCAACATAGTAGAATATTTGCATTTGACCTAAAAAGGAGTCAACCCTCATCCCATCACAATGACATCATCAGGCTTATTTGTAATGCAATTGTTATCCCGTCAAATGTCTGTGTGTATGGCTGAGTGTAGAGACGAAATAGACTTGAAGGGCAGTGTAAATCCAACAGTGGATAGACTGTTTGTGTGTGTGTGTGTGTGTGTGTGTGTGCGTGCGTGTGAGTGTGAGTGTGAGTGTGTGTGTGTGGGTGCGTGAATCAATAGGCTGTTTGGTCAAGTAAAGACACTGTCAGACCTGGAGACGTAAAGAAACACCAGAAGAAGTGTGGCGTTTCATACTTCACAGACGACAAGCTCGCTTCTGATGATTTAGACAAGCAGTGGCAGTAACCGCAAGCAGAGAGACAGAGACAGGGGAGTGATCTGAGACGACGAGGACTCCTCTCTTCCTCCGTGTTTAGGCACAGACGATTCCTGTCGCCTCGGGGAAGCAAACAGATACATAAAGCCGGTAAAGAGGCCGCTGAGGCATGACAATGGGATTCTACAGGCGCAGCCAGCTCTCTGGTGTTGACATGTGAAGACGAGGACAAGGTCTCTTCAGCGACTACTTCGCAACAAGTGCCGTTTGTCTGCCTTCATTGGATATTTGACGTGGAGTAGTATCTGTGTTGACGAAGGAGAGACGGAGCGGATAGCTTCCATTTCCGTCTTTAAAAAGAAAACTGTAATCTTTAAGGGATCAGCAATCAGCAATATTCACACTCGTCCCTCAGAAGAACCCCAATGCTCGACACCAGTCACTCCTCTGCTCCTCAGTGTCGCTCAGTAGAATATAGGGGGCGCTCTTCTTTGTATTTGTTCCATATTCCCTCGACACAAGGGAAAGAAAAGATGTTGCTGTGATAACAACTTGCCCCAACCTTCCTCTTACATTGTGAGTCTATGGCTATGTGAACAATGACTGTATATGTTTCAGAAGCAAAGGGAGCAGCATGATGTAATAGCACCTCCCAACCTTTTGAGGAGATCTTGCCCTGAGATTATGTGTGATATTGTAGTAGGCGGCGAAGAGGTTTGGGCTGTGGATTGGCTTTGTTGTGTGTCTAGCTTTTGTGTTATAACAATTGCATGGACCTGTATTAAGTGTCTGTTTGTAGTCAGGGTATATGCACAGTGCAGATATAATACAACTTTAACATTGTCCAGGCTTTTCAAAGCTCATTCAATGTGAAACATCCTTGTCTGGTGATAGGCTTGTGCTTAGTGAGTGTCTTAATTTCCACAGTTTGAAAATGTGGAGACCACATTCATGGCACAGTTAAATTTTGACCTAGGCCAATAATTTCCTCATTATAAGTCTCCATACCAAATTTTTAACTACAGATCTGTTTAGAATCTGTCCCCCTCGAACTCTGTGCCCACTGTTCCATTAAACATACACACAAGACATGGCATGTACAGATTCACACTTTCAAGATTCCCTAAAACGAAATTATAACCTTGGACAACCTCAATGTACAAAAATATGTGACACATTTCTAAATATATACATTTTTGTGTATTTTCTCATCAAATTGCAGGCTAAAAGAATGAGATTTGGGGTATTTTCACTGTCGTCAAATCTCCAAACGGGTGACCCGAAGAGTATGAGGGTTAAAGCCGCACTCAGAATAACATTTTAAAAGGTGAATTTGGCAGGATTCAACACCTGCAGCACTTAGCATGCCCAGTGGGCAACAGCATCAGGCCACAGAGTTGTGAGTTGTGAATGAGACATCATTTCAAAAAACACGCTTCCTATTGAGCAGTCAGTTCCATGCCCTCTCTCAAACTGGCTGGATAAAGGAGCTTTGTGACTTCACCTGTCAACCTTCAGTCTGATTTAACCCTGCACAAAGGGAAGAGGGCAGATCAATACACGGCCGGAAGAAAATGTGTCCTGCACCGTTCTACTTAGACAAATCTGGTCCGGTCTGCCTGAACCACTGGGATAACACGGCCCCTATTCACATACACAGTGTTAACCCAGGGTTAACTGAGGCCCAGGGCTACATGATTCACACTGCACTTCTACTAGCCCTGGGATAAATATCTATTTTAACCAATGTTTATTTTTTAGAGTAATGCCTCTAGGCAGGACATTAACCACAAGCAGCCCATTTCATGCTGACATCTTTTAGCCTGGTGTGATTCAACTTTTAGGGGATAACTCCATAATCTTTAGGCTAACCCTGCCCCAGAGTAGGCCAAGCAAACCATAAGCTAAAGTCAAAGGTAGTACACTTTGGAATGTGGCAGGAGTATGGATTCTGTCAGCATCACAGAAAAGTGTTTTCTTCTTCATATTTGAGGTGAAAATAAATCACCAAAACCACATTGCATTGTTGAAGCTTAGTGTAATTATTGTCATTCAACTTATATTAATTTCACTCACTCATTCATTGCCTTCTTTAGCAGCCAAATGGAACTTCAGCAGGTGTCATCACAATCAGTTTTTTTGTGTTTATCTACCAACTAATTGCACACACGTCCGTCTTTTTCTATCTTCATATGTGGGATCTTATCGGCTTCAAACTCTGCATTTTTTTGGGGTCCAGGGACGTAAAGTAAATAAAGCTAATCGCGGTAAAATAAAACTTTACTTCACCTTATGGAACTGACACAAATACTAGGGTCGCGGGTGACGATCTTTGATTGGCAGCAACATTCATAGAATCATTTCCATTTTGGCAATGCTCTGAAAACACCATGTTTGGTTCGCAATGTTTTTATACTTAATGTGATATTGAATCTGACCATTTCGCAAATTGCTAAACACACTCTGAGATAGCCGAAATGCAGTATCTGAAAATTATTTCAGATACTGCATTATTATAAACAATATGCTTACATGAATAGAACAGGACATTTATCACTTAGTGACAATTTTTTTACTTCTTGTCTGATGATCTATTACAAACCGAAGCTCAAGTTATATCAGAGTAATGGTTAATGTGTGTTCAGTATGTCAGAATTTTTAATGGAAATATTGAACAATGTGTGTATGCTGTAATTTTTCTGATAAAAACATTAGTGTATTTACCACTTGGCATGTTGCTTTGCACCACAGCGACAGAATAAAAGTAAAAAGCATTACAATTGGAGAATTGTGTCAGGAATCCAAGAATCTTTGTTCATTTGAACAGGAAGCAAATCCCTTTGATGTATTCAATTAGTATGACAAACAATCCCTTTGAATATTAGATGTTCTGGTTTAAAGCCAAAGTGGACACAAAGAAAGTCTGGGATTTAAAACATTTCTTTTCGATGTGTAAAATATAAACTATGTATATAAAATAATAAATGGTCTGCATTTATATAGCTCTTTTCTAGCCTTGATGACCACCCAAAGCTCTTTACGGTACGGATCTTTGACATTCACACACAAATCCATCACTTACATCTATATGTGCAGCACATTCTCTATGAGAAAGGGCAATTGTGGGGTTCAGTATCCTGCCAAAGGACACTTCGACATGCAGAATGGGGAAGAATGGGATCAATCTGAAGACCATCTGGCTAGAGGACAACCGCTCTGTCCCCTTAGCCACAGCCGCCCACAGACCTTCTGTGTAAACTCCCTTTTCCCTGTCAGCACCCTTTAGATATTATCTTGAATTTAACTGGCTCCAGTGCTGGTGGAGCATAAGTAACCATGGCGATTTAACCTGGTAAACTCCATCAAGAAGGATGGAACAGAGGTGGGAAATATAGGATCATGCTTAGCCTATATAGATCTTGGGTTCACTTAATTAGTGCTACAAATATTACACAGGGACTTCAATTATGAAATGATTCTGTATGACCTTTCAAGGTCATTCACATAATCACCAGTACCAAATTAAAACATTTTTTAAATGGGGGGATTATTCATGAAACCACTTGATTTCTTCATGCTTACATGGTGTCTGTGTTGCTTTGAATAAAATATGCCCTCAAGGTTTCAGTTAGGATCAGTCTAAGTTTAAGGGACTGAAGGCAGTCTGGCTACATTTAGAGGACTATAATCAAGTGTTTCCAACTCTTAATTTGATAGAGCTGATTTCATGATCAATTGCAAGGTCCCTTTATTTAATGTTTTTAGTTAAATACCCTGAAAACCCTGGTTTGATTCAGTGAGTTTTAATCTTTTAGCTTTTGTTGATCCTCACTTTGATACAATCTTAAGCTAAGGGTACTTTAACTTGTATGTTGGCTGCCACTCTGGTTAAACATTTGACTATGGATCATATTCATCTTAACCTATTGGTTAAGGGTATCACTCATTTGGACACATATGACTGCTTTGAATTCTGGTGTTACTGTTGAATATTAATGCCTGCATTAACAAATAGTTTATTGTTGTGTCTTCAATAAAAGTAGCTATAAGGCAGGTTCTCCGGAGACATTTAATTTAGACCTGTATAGTGCAACCACAGAAGTAAAAATCCAATATATTAAATTAGTTTCTATATTTATCATGATTATAAATTCTGAGAACACTGAATATGAGCAGCAGAGGGATGAGTATGACATGGCTATATTCTAGTATTGATTAAATTAGTGCTGTGTGGGAATCTTAATGAATCTGTCTGAATTGTGAATTGTGATTGAAGCAGTGTGGAAATTGCAAATTTACAGGAATGTATTGAGAGCAGTTTGTATAGTTTGATCCCCAGTTTTGATCTAATGGCACATACATTCTTAAAGTCTTACATTGCATGGGTTACACTAGAAATAGTGGTTTTCAGGAAAGATTATTACAAGGAAAAAACATAGAAATTACAGACAAAAACTGAAGTGCTACCGATTTGTTGTATGAATAAAACAGTTGGGTGGCTGAGGGGTAGAGCGGATGTCCTGTAGCCAGAAGGTCGGTAGTTCCATTGAAAGATGCTGGCCACTCTATGACCCATTCGGAAATAAAAGTGTTGGTAATAGATGAACTGTATAAATGTGTGTGTGTGTGTGTGTATGGCCAATTGTACTGTACAGCGCTTTGAGTGGTCATCAAGAGTAGAAAAGTGCTATATAAATCCAAACTATTTACCATAACTGCAACCTCAGCATATTGATGATAAAACTATTTGCTGTCGGACATTTTTGCACCCACCCCCACCACCCAACACTGCTACAATATTTCTTTTCCCACAAGTGTGAATTTCTTGTGCGACCCATTTTCCCACTCCGACCAGGACAATCTAAACCCTCCTGGCAGAGGCTGGAAGTGGGAACCGAGCGGCTGATTGTAAATGGCTCTGGGGTGCAGGTTAAATTACTCCGGCCTCTCCAGCAGTGAAGGAGCCCCTACCCTGTACGACTGGTGTTTAACCTCAGAAACCATTCAGATCATTCCTTAGATTTACATGGCACCTTTTTACAGGAATAGTGGCGTAATGTGTTCTTAGAGGTGAGATTAAAAGGAAATCAGTTTTACGTACGGGCCACGCTGGGCGGAATGTCTTCCTTTTCATTTTGACATCCATGTTATGAGATTAGCCGCGCTGCTCTTCTACAAAGTCAGCGTCTCTCCAGTGCTCCTCTGACAGTGAAATGCTCATATAGTTTTCACATGTTGCATCTCCTTGCCAAACTTATTAGAATGTATTGTGTTATTGATGGCGTGTCTTCCCTTTCAGCACTGAAACAAATGAATGTTTTACGTCAAAAGTTTTGTTGTCAGTAAGTTACTCTCGGTCACTTTGCATATCTTTGTTGCTTCCCCTACTTAAGTTCTTGTTATTTTGTGCCTACAGAAACTCTTGATATGGTTATAATGTATTGTGCTGACCAAGATTATATCATTGGACAAATACAGACAGTGCTCACCAAATATAATTGTTAATAAAGCTATATTTCTCCATATTAAAGCCACTTTCGCCCTTAAATGCATTGCACTCTCTACATGTAGTTGAATGCTATTGTGACAGATGCCATTTGCCCCTGGAGCTAGAAGTTACATCATGTTTTTCCTAGGACTATTATAATTAAGATGTTTTTTTTAACATAGGCAGTATCAGAGCAGTCAGTCTACTCTGGTTGTGTGTGTGTGTGTGTGATTTCTGACTTTTCATAACAATGGCATGTCACATGTCACTACACAGTGACACAACTGGAGCTTATGCTACCAATATGAAATGCTTGCTTCACCTCTTCCGTTAGTAGAAATGTTGAAATAATGGCTACCAAGAAGTTTAGCCCGATATTTGGTGTTCAGTAACACTATTCATCTTCCTCTGTCTCTGTCTCTGTCTCTCGTGGATATTTCCCCACTTCCCTCTCCTTGACCTATTAGTGATCCTTCCATCTCGAATAGTGAAGTGCACCTTGCAGCTGCACCATGTCATCCGGGATTCTCATAAATTCGGATTGATGTTGCCCCCAGTTCGTCCCCGACCTTAGACCGCAGAAATTTCCAGGCAATCCGCTGACCAACTGGGCTTTTGATCCAAATCGCAAATGGCAGCTGCCATAGCGAACGGGCAGACAGACAGATGGGGGTGCCATGGATCACAGTATGTACAGGATATCGTAAAGTCTAAGGTGAAGCACGTATTCCAGTGCTGCAGCTGGTGTTTGTTGTGTTACTTAATCAAAATGTTTAATGACTATGAATGCAATAATTGTATTTAAACAGGACAGGCGTGAATGGGGTTACTCAGGAATCACCCTCTCACAAGCTGTCCTGTAGCAATCCCCTCCTCACTAGCTTTCCTGTCTCATCCTATAAGCCGAGTTGTCACTCATTCCTTTGTTTTGCTTTCTTTTCTGTGCCATTGCATCAAATCCCCCAACAATCTCTCGGCAGGTCCATCAACACCCAGTTGGCTTTTATCTAAGCATCTGATGGAGGGAGTGAACAGGTGTTATGACTATATGGTGCAATTCTGAAAAGATACGATCACTACCACTACGATAAATAAAGAAAACAGACAAATTTGCCCCTGAGAGTCTTAAGTTGTGTTGATACGCCACACCACTGTTGTAAGGAGTGGGTCTATAATAAATACCATACCCCTAACCCAAAGTGTAACCTATATTTTTGCTGTATTGCGTCGTGATCCACTTATGCTAGGTCCGAGTGGAGCGCATCTTTGCCACTGTTGTGCCTACCACGATTTCTTAAAGATCTGCACTTCATATTCTGTGTTTTTTGGGATCTGTCCGCCTGATAAAGATATACTTAAGGGATAATGGAGATGTCCTTCCTAATCCCAGATGCAGTGTATCAGGGTGCCAAGGCTTTCCAAGTGCAATGGATCTACAATAAAGACAGGGCCGTGTGCCTAGTTTGCAGGTCCGCGCCTACACTGGTGAAATTAAAGTTGATTTTGTCATTACTGCTGGAGCGATTCAGCGAAACGAGTTGATTTGCAAGAACAAATCCCACTTTGATGAGGTCAACACTCTGGTCCAAAAAGTGGATGCTCAACAAGCAGAAGAATATGTAAGATATTAGACATGAAATGTCTCTCACCCTTTGGTTTGGACTAAAAAGCCACTTAGAAGAATCAGATGAACTTAACATCACTTTAAACCTACTTAGGCAAAACCTGTTATGTCATCTCATTCTATTAAGAATCACAGTCACGTTTTGTGGTATGCAATCTATTGCTTATTATAGGCAGCATAGGACAAAGTCAAGTGACAAAGTCCATTTCAGGAAGAGGCATGGTGGATAGAAGGGTCCACGAAACATGTTTTGCATGTGAAACCATTCATTAAGGTCACAGCCACTTGAAGTATGTTTTCAATTAAAGAAATATATAAATAATCAATAACTTGTTCACATGACTTCAGTGGTACTTGATGATCTACAATTACATGCAAACAAATACTCAAATGATGTAAAGGGTTTTATACAAATTCACACATCTCATGGATCTCAGTGGATTGAGTTGTCATAATTCTAAGTAACAAAAATAAGTAAGTATATCATTAATAAATGTAATTGTACATGGAAGGTATTTAATAAATGTATAAGTTACGGATAATAAATATATGCCTTCCATATAATATATGTACTGTAGGCCTAAATTCCTATACTGATTAGGTTTAAATTATACTCTGTTAAACATTTATTAATATACTTATACACTACTATTAAAATGTTGGATGTTGATGTTGGTTATAATTATTAAAATTTCAATCAATAACACTCAAATTCACACCTACTTGCAATTAAACTAACCCAATCTGTCTGGTTTCAGACTGTGGGAAGAAGAGAGAGTATGAGGAGAAGCCGTCATAGAAAGAAAGGCTAACTCCACATAGCATAACCCCGGGATTCAAATCTGACTTTCATATTTCAGCGCCGGGACTCTCTGGGTATTTGAAACCGGGAGAACTGAAACAAACCCCTGAATGTAAAGCTTGTACCAAAATGACTCTGCGACCTTGACCTGTAAAAAACAGGCCCCCGTCTCGCAGCAATGGCTGCAGCCACGGAGAGCCCATTAGTTACTGGCAGGTGGTGTGGTTGCTGCAGCTCTCACTGCCTGGTTTTAGGAATCTTGTTTAATCACATAAAATCATAATCTGCGGGCATTAGTTTGTGCGATCACGCATGTCTCCGAGCTGTGTGAGTCAGCAGCGTGAGGAAACAAAATACAGTATGTCAAATGTTCATTATAGCTGCATTAGAGCACTATCTGTTGGACACTAAGTGGCAGGGGGGGAGGCTGCAGACACACAGCTGCCATGTTAGATTAAGATGGATTATTTGTTGGGCTCGAAAGTAATCCTGTGTGGCTGCTGATTGGCTGGAACCCGCCCGTGTTTTGTCAGTGGTGTTTGTCGTGAAAAAGGTACGAGTCCCTCTTCAAACGTTTTGTCATCGATATTTGCCTGTTGTCACTTAACTTCCCAGGTCACTTAAACCCGGAGGTTAAAGTGTGCGTTGGGGAATCGAATGAACACTGGAACGATATCACCAATGAGGACATGTGTTCCACAGCTGGCAGGAACCCCTCCTGCAGTGAACAACAGTGACTGCCAGTGCTAAAATACTCAGGAGGATGTTAGCATGTCGGAGAGAGCCTTTCTCTGTGGCATGGTGGAGCAACGTTTAGCACTGTTGCCTCACAGCAGGGTCAGCAGGGGACCTTCTGTGCGGAGTTTGCAGGTTCTCCTTGTGCCTGCATTGGCTTCCTCTGGTTGTTCAGGCTTCCTTCGAAAAGTCCAAAGACATATTAGGTTAATTGGTGATGCTAACCTGCCCGTAGGTGTGTGGGAGTGTGAATGTTTGTGTGTTTGTATATGTCAGCTGGTGATGGACTGGTGACCTGACTAGGCTGTACCCATGCCCCAATAGCATGAGATTGGCCCCAAGCGTTTAGATTTTACTTTTGTATAAATCATGCCAAAATGCTACATCCATCATCTGATCTAATGGTGACCAAAACTAAAATCTCAAATGTCATAAATAACAGATAGTACTAAACAATCAACCCCCCTGACGTTTATTTTCCACACTTAAGAAACAATATTATCCAACCTATCAGCATTTAAATTGAACAGCCTGTCTGCTTTCGTCTCACTGATCCAGGAATCCAAAACATATCACCCCCAACAGCCAAAGAGCAGCAAACTGTAGCTCTGTCCTGTATGGAATCTGATGTTATACACTCTTTGAAACCTCATAGTACACATGCATAGTAAAATTGTGAAATGGTAAGATACCCCAAGATCTTAACATATTTTAAGTTTCAAGTTTTATTTGTCATATGCAGTTAACACAGGGTCAACAGTACAATGAAGGGTGTTGGACAAGAGGAAACCTTTCAGCTCAGCAGTGCAATAGTTAAATAAAAAAGTAAGTTAAGAAGAAAATTATTTGTAATACTTCCTACCCGTTTCACAGTAAGATAACTCTAGGGTTTATGTTGACTGAATCTATATCCTTTTGTTTTCTCAAGGATAATATTGTTATTGCAGGACTCGATGATGCACAGCTTCACGTCCTGGCATCTGGTTGAGTGCATAGACCTACTTTTATTTATTTGAAGGAGTTACAATAGTCATACAGGATGTATTTTAGACAGATAGACCCCTAGATTTGTATTTTGTGTCATCACTCAGAATTAAGTAGACAGACTTTGGACCAAAGATAACATATCTGCATATCCACCAAAAATTCCCTCAAGTTAATCTTAACTGTGAAGCTCTCCGAGAGGTCAGATCCTCGGGGTGTGTTTCCAGGGTCAAGAAGGCCAATTAAGTCAAATCTAAGAGAGAGAAACGATGCCGCCGGCTGGAACTCCAGTTCAGAAATAGTTCAGCTCTTATGGAGGTTTGCACTCTGAGTGCCGTCTCATTAGCACGAGTGATGGCAACTCCTTGTGATTTTACAGTTGGCCTTGAATTCATTTCCACTGCCTCTCAATGCAAATGCTGTTTCCCACCCCTGGATCCCCAGAGAGCGAAGGGGACTGCCTGAAGAGGATGATGCAAAGTTTCCAGCTCTGCACTGCTGACCTCAGCTATGGAGCCCCAACACACACATAAACACAAAATGACAGAGATACACAACAGACAGTTACCTGCTGAGTAGTTGTGTATTTACTTTACTTCTTCCTATTGCATTAGTCGTGGAGGTAATGGCTTATTTCACGGCTCTGTAATGTATGAACAATTTCCTTATGTTTTTCTAGATAGTTCCTAGAAAGAACTGTGTATTTTTGTTGCGATTATAGGGACAATGGAGACAGAATTTAATTGATGCACTTTCAATTATTAATTTGAAATGCTTCTGTGACCCAGGAAGTCTGTTAGTCAGCTCAACATTGATGAAATTAAATGAAAAATGTATAAATATGTTCTTCTCTGCACCAGTCTTTTTCTGGAATTAGTGTCAAATATAATTGTACTTTCCAGAAAGCCTTTTAGGAAACAGTTCCAAAGTGATGGTTCCAAAATTCCAAATCAGCACCTTTTTTGCCCTGTCGAGCTTTAGCAGAAATATAACTGGAGATTAGGATCCACTGAAATGTGAAGTAATGGGTCCAATTGTTTAAATAAAATAATACTGTGGTGACTCTCGTGCGTAATGCTGCATGATGGATGCATGCGCATGGAAGGATGAGGAGGAAACACGGGTTCAGCGCCCACAAAGATTTTTGGTCCCAAATCGATTCTATAGATCTGTGAGCTGTGCTCTTTGTGCTGAACTGAGTTCAGTATCACACAGATCGACCGACAGAACTGAACCATCTCAGTAAAAAACAAGAGCATATAAACATAATTCAGTAAAATGTTATAGATTGGGGACAAAATAGGTTTTTCTGAATTTAATAATCCTGCACTTTTGGATGATTAAAATACGTACAGGCGATAAAACAAGTTCCTTACACATTCTTAGTTGTAAAAAGGAAGAAAGAAATTGACCTTTGCGGATAAATCTAGACACACTCTTCCATCTAGATTTTGTTAAATATGAGAAGCAAACTTGATGAACCTGGATAGCACATTAATTAATGTATCCTGATATTTGGACATCGATTTTCTGATCATGACAGAACAATACCTGATGTCTACAGACGTTATTGGGCTGGATGATGGAATACTGGAGGGGGAAAAAAAGTCAATTTGAGCACCATCTGTTATGTTTACATAATGAGATAATTAAGCAGTGATCTCTAGATAATGGCCCAAAAGAAATTAGAGGCAAAACAGCTTATCACATGTGGTTACAGTACAACAAAAATATATCCCATGCAGATCCAAGTGGGACATTGGAGTGCTGGTCAACGCTGCTGCACAGCCTGTCTTTTGACACTTTGATCTGAGCCTCGGCGGGATTTACCTGACTGTTAAAGCTCGGCCATGAAATGGTTCAAAGCACTCTGCACCGACCCCATCACTTTCTGTGCTAAAGAAACACCCAGGCAGGCTGTTTGGTATTCACTCAGGCCCCCAGTGATGTTTTTTCATCCGCCATGTATTTTTTAGCTGCATCGTTTTGGCCCACATGAATTCATTTTATTTGAAGGACTTCAAACTCCCAAAGCTGCGTGGTCTGCTGCGTGGGGGGGTTGTTAGTCGGCCTAAGTTTAGCAGACGGGTCGGTTAGTGGTCGTAAACCTATTGAGAATATTGGAGAGATAAAGCAATAAAGGCTCAACTTAAAAGGGGTCTCTTCCGAGGAGACTCTAATCCTTCTACCTGCAAGCACTCCTCCTGGCTGAGTGCTCTTGTACTTGTCATCATTTTGTATTTCTCTTGCACAACCTACTTTGAAAGCTGAAATATGGAGTAGGATCACAGTCTTAGTTTTTATTAACATTTGGAATATTTGATACATTCATATAAAAGCATTTATGTATATTAAATCTATGGCCAGTGGATGCTGAGAATATATGATCATAGATAACAATGTCACAGGTTAGTGTCCCTGTGGACAGAGTGGCTGTGACAACGACAAGATTGTGTTGTGTGAACTTCTTCATTCATCTCGAGTACGGATATTGACACATTTCAGTCGAATTGGAAAAACTTGCTCGGAAAAGTGAATTATCGGTTCCGGATAATCGTTTTATCCAAGAATTCGGCTCAACCCCATTTCCTGCTAGGGACTGCGAACGTGTATATTCACAAGCAGAGAACTTTCAGTTCGCCCTCCTTCTGATGCAGAGCACATTCCCAGCAAGCACTGTGATGTTAATGCATACAAACGAAGAGACGTTACACTCTGCCGCAAACTTTAACAGAGAGACATTGTGGTTTCTGTTTTTTTATTTGTGTTTTCAAAGAGCAATCTGCAGCTAATTTGTCTGTCGAAGAATGTTTCAGCAAGCATCCAGACTCAAAAACCATTCAATTTTTTTTCATTATCCTGAATATCAGAAAGCGAACAAGTCGGTGACTGCAAAACAGTCTCTTCACCGATACATGATAATAAGCTGTCAGTTCTCCTTTTTACTGTAAACGTCCTCATTTCAAACTTATAGTATGGTGGCCCAGCAGGCTCAACATACTGCAACTTAAAAAACAGATGTGTGCAGAGCTTTTAGTAAACAGTTTATGGCACAGAGTGAGCATTGCATTCATTCTTCAATCAAGATTTCATAGACAATGTTTTTTGTTTTATTTTATTATGTTTTATTACTGTTCACATTTTCGCACATTGCACGTCCACTATTTCATCTTCAGACCACTTTTCATAATAAAAGCTCTATACACAGCTCATTATAAAGTAATTAGGGCAACAAAAGTGAACATTGTGCATTTACTTTCACGACAACTTTCATTAGAGGAAGTGATTATTTGAATGCCATGATGCAGATCAGCACCCGTGACATCTGTGAATGTGTGTCAGGTCACTGATATGGTGAAATAAAAATCACCACAGCTCTACACAGCCGTCAAAGTGTCTTCATCTTCACATCTTTGTCAATTTTTCCTGTTTTTCCCATCTCATGTTGCCTCGGAAACAGGAATCCTTTTTTCCCCCTGTTGAAACACAAACACGCGTAGAAGCTGGTGATTAGCACGATGCCGATTAAACAGCACTATTATGTAATCACAGTTCTGATGAGTTCCTGATTAATTGCCAAAAATGGCCCCCACCTGCCAATCAGTGTCAGACATGTGTGGAGTGAGAGATTGCTTGTTAGACATCAAATGGGAGATTTCCAGCCACAGGGGGTCGGTGGGTTGATTGTGTGCTGCTCAGATCCAAGAGGGTTTAAGTATCAGTGAAGTTCGAGGTTGGAAGAAAAGTCAAACTTATGTATCCTTCATTTATTATCATATGAAAATGACATTAAGATTGTATTCATGAATCAGGTTCATGATTAAAGACACATCTTTACCAAAACTGATGTGACATGATTAAACCAGTGGATTCAGAGGTTTTTCATTTTAGAATATAGGACTAAATGGTGATTATCCCATACAAGTAGTGTAGCTCGTCCTTTATTCAGATAGATTGTTATGAGTATGACAATCATAAGTTTGGGACTGACCCGGCTTTTAGTAGTTAATAATGTGAAAGCTTTTGTACCTGTTCTGTTTCAGACTAAATCCACTGTCAACGATGTGAACATCATTGACAATAATTAGATGGAGTGACTCAGACATCACAAAAACGGCCGTTGACTCGGCAATGCTCTGAATTGTTTGTCCATTTAATTAGACAATGGATCCACATACATTTTCGTGTAAGGTGATTTTAAAATATGGATTTGCCGCTGTTACTTGAGCAGAAATCATATTTCCTGCCACCTGTGAGTCGAGTTGAACATTGGTTCTGACGGGCCAATCACCTCTCTGCTCTCTTCCAAATATCAACCACGATTTTGAATTCCCCCCAGCTACAACCAAGGATTGACCATTCACCGGAGACCTGGATAGTTTGTGGTTGCCGGGCGGACTTATCAATGCGAAATAGCTTGTTTATGTCATCCACTGCATGTATCATATATGCTTTTTACGATGTGCTGTGCCGAGCATGTTTTACACATCTCAGCCATAACCATTTTACAAAACAATATCGCCGAGTCATGGAGTGTGACTCTGAATTAAGTTGCTGTAAATCAGTTATATAAGTAAAGGTGTGACTCCACTGCTATGTGACTCCATTTGTGGCATGCTGCTGCAATAAAAATCACTTTCAAGTAGCGATTGATCCCAACCCTCTCGTGTATTTATTCTATTGTTTGTTTTTGTTTCGTCTTCCCAGGTTTAGCAGGCGTTGCTGGTCCCAGGGAAAAATACTTTCTTCAGCAGGGTATTTCAGCTCCAGAAGCACCAGTGGCAAGTTCTGATAAGCTTCCTGCGGCTTTGCAGAAAGAACCAACTCTGTTTTCTGGAAGTGTGGCAGAGCCTCGGCTATTTGTCCTGCCACCGAACACTTCGGGGGAGGCAAAGCTTGAAAGAACACCCCAACATCAGCCCATCTCCCTTCATTTTTCCCACTGTTAGATGTCTACCCCTCCCATTACCCTCAGCCGTGCCATCTTCAACTCAGACCTCCATTAAGCTGTTCCTTACTCCACTCAACAATACAGGGAGAGAAAAGAGGGGAGGACAGTACAGTGGCACTGCCAAAAGGAAGGATATAAGGAAGACAGATGCAGAGAGTGACACCGAGTGTTTCTGTTCTCGCTCACAAAATCTGACTCGATCATTTTTATGGATCAATGTTTTGCAAGTTCTCTATTCAGGTCTAAAAGAGATGTAGACACAATATACAACCTGGAGACACTAAAGAGATTTGCAATAAAGTTGATGTTTACACAGGCAGCCTTTATTTAATCCCAAAGAGCTGTATCGACTATTTTTTCATTTTTCTTTATTATTTGGACTGTAATTGTCTCATGTATTATTTTCATTTGGACGCCGATGTTCAGGCTAGAGCAATCCATTATACCCTTATGAGCCACACTCAGAGTCTCACATATTATTGCAGGACTGGAAGATGCAGGGATTCATATCACTGAGTCCTGTCCTGCAGAGTCATCTACCCCTGGAGTGAATGCTGATTGAACCATAACCATTGCAGACAAGAGCCAAATGTTAAAGGGTGTTAGTGGGTGTTTTTGCCCATGCGAAAACAGGCTGTAGTAATGTGTGATGGGCTCAGTCTGTTGGAAATGTATGGAGGATTTTTGGTTTCAAAAAATGTGTGTTGTACAAAAGGAAAAGGTGCTATCTGCAGTGTTTATGGTGTAACTTGTGCCCCTTCACCATCTGTTTGAATGTCAAGACAAAATGTACTCGAAAGAACATCATAAGTGTTTTAACCCTCTTTTCCAACTGAAAAGACTCAAAATGAAGCGGTTGCCCAGTGCATGACCCATGCAATCGCCGTTTTACAGTCAGTTTCTTGGAGTCAGAGGGTGCACTGGGTGAGACCATATTCAGGAAGAGGGGACACATGGGTATGAGGATGGGGAGGAGGTTAATCAGACACAGTAAACAGGGCTCAGGGCAGACCATCAGTGGCTTTCAGTTGCCCTGCACTTCCCGTTTGAGTGACATGCAGCAGCACTGGCCCACTTCTCCCCACTGAGAGACCATTTATGGGCCTTGCGACGGGGAGAGGACATGCATAAAATAAGGCTGTTCCCCTGGGGTTAGTGTGTGGACGGGACGCATGGGTGCAGAAAATTCACTGACAGAGAAAGCCTCTTACGAAACCAGAAAGGGCAAGCAGAGGAGAAGCAAGGCCGGACACATGGACAGAGTGATGGATACACCGGAGAGGTGTTCCAAATGAGGACCCGGGAAATCCAGGGGTAATACAAAGGCACTGAGAAATATAACAAAATAAGTTCCATACTTAAATGCAGTTCAGAAAATCTATCAAAGAAAAAGGGCAGAAATAGCAATTTCCATCATTGAGAGCCTCCATAGCATCTGATAAACATTAAAGACTTTTTTTAAATTACTGCAACAGTCAGGAATCTTCATCAAATTTAGGTTTCTAGGGGTTTGTATTCATCTCATTCTGCGGTAGCGCTGTTTACAATTCGGTCCAGTAATAACTCAATTCAATTTTAATTGGTGGAGCAAAGATTCAATACAGGATGAAAATATGTGGTAATTACAATTTTTCAAAAATAGCATTTGCCCTTAAGTTGCGTCGATGAAATCAAATAGATACAAATGGCTTTCCTTTACTTACTTACTGGGAGGTGCTTTGAGGATGAAGATTAGAAAAGTGATATATAAATACAGACCATTTACTATTTACTTGATATCACAAATACCACATATATTCTCCATGAGAACCTTGCATTTGCTGTGGCCTGATCTTAGTGTGCAGGGGTTTGTTTTACAAAGCGGAATTTGCGGTTATCCAGGTAACTTCTGGTTTAACTCTGGGTTTTCTGTGCTACCAAGCTCGATCACGATAACTAGCTCAGGCGCCTAACCTGCTCTGATGCAAGTTAAATTCAAGAGATGAAAACCTGCCAATGGCCCAGATCCCTGGAAAACCTGAGTCATCAATCTACAGGATGCTGACAGTGACAAAAGAGTTTACAAATGATGAAGAGCAGAGTGGAACAATGTTGCCACTAAAAGTTGGAGGGAGAGTTAATCACATTAAATGAACACATAATACCTATTATAGCTTCATTGTAACTGATAGGTCTCGGTTAGGATTATTTACGACATTGAGATGATAATTTAACCAACTCCTTCAAAAGTGAGAGAAAAAGATATTTCTCTCTATACAGTAGAACTAATGGTCACATTATTAAGTAGATTATAAATTAGCAGCAGCTGAGTTGAGTCTTTACTAAAATGTCTGAGCAGGGAGTGGACACAACTCTGTGGTTAGTATCCTTCCTCATTCCTTAAAGGTAAACTTTACCACACAGTAAGTGAGTTTGCAACACTATTTAATGCTTACATTTATAAGGCCGCTAGTTAGCTAAAGCTAAATAAATCGCAGTAGGTGCAAATTTTAGGATATGGCTATTTCCTGGAGGCAGTGCAGACCAACTCACATCTAACCAACACAATGCAGAATACTCACAAACCCTAATAGCTGAGAGACAGATTGTATAAAGCAAGAGAAGTGACTTTCCCCAAAATCACTCTGTTTAACCCGTGTTCAGTTTCTTTCTCACAGTGCTGCCAACATGACTGGCATATGTGTTTTTGAATAAAAGTGATTAAATGTGACTAAGTATTTTTTTTATCTAATGTTTTGTTGTGTATGTGTGCATTTGTATTTATAATTTCCTTTTGTTTTCTTAAGCTCTTATTAAAATATGTTTCATACGTTTCTTAAAAGCAAATAAAGAAATTGCACAAAAAAAAAGGATGAAGCATGATTCTTCAGGTTGAAAATATTGTCACCAATGTGGTTTGCGATGCTGCCAAAGGTTTTCACAAACTGCTGTATTGCTGTTTGCACACACACATGCACACTATTTACAACAAAACTAAAATACATTTTGACAAAATTGCGCTGCACTACATTACTTGAAGTTGAACGCGCATTGTCACGGGGTCAGCGATGCCAAGTTCTGGTAGAGCCTCACAGCCCGCAGCTCTTGTTGTTCCGATGTTATTTGTTTCCAATAATAACCCTTGTCCGCACACCATGTCCTGATTTCCATTCCTTCTGTCTGCCTTCATACACACATATTAATTAAGGTTTTCATTGTAGCTGTGTTTGTCCCTTCGCCTTTCTGTTAACATCACAGCCTTGTCATGTAACAGCCACATGGACGACAGCTGAAGTATATGAACGTCTTAGCAGGGAGAGAAAAAAATTTGAACAGGAGGTGCTGACAAATGCTCCAGCCTGCCTTACGGTTATATGACATATAGCTGTAGATTTGTCATTAGCCACCCAGGGAATCATGGGGGCTGAGTGGACTGGCTGTCGGATCCATTGGACATTTTCTTGGAATGGCTTGATGAGTTTTGGGGTGCGATCAATACGCCCACTACCTTCCATCCATCTGTAATGCCTCCCCTGCTTCATCCCTCACGTCCAGGGGTCTGCATGTTTTCCACTAACCATTTCACAAATCCAGACAAGAGCTCTCCATTTGAAAAGATTCCAACCTCCCCTCCTATATAGATATATATATATACAGAGCAGGACGGGGGTTAACACACAGCGCTTTCTTCATTAGGCAACCAGGGACTCTTAATCAAAAAGCTGTTTGCCCACTGCAATTGATTTGTGTGTCTGCGTTCGGATATTAGTGTGAAAATTCTCTCTGAAATGGGTGTTCTCTTCTGCAAGACTGGTGATGAAAGAAAAAATGGAGAGTCAAAGTCAATAAACAGAGAAATAACAAGTCTGAGAGAGAAGTTTCATCTGATATACCGTTAATACGCAAGAAATTCATGTGAATGTAGCAAAACTGTGGGACAAACTTGGATGAAGTTTCTCCTTTTCTGTCATGAATTGAAATGAATAAAGGTTATGTGGGTTTTTTCCATTCAGTCTGCTCGGCTTTGATGGGTTCTCTTCTTTAAGTTTGTATCCCACCAAACGTCTTCCTCACTCACTTTCAAGGTCTTGTTTTACTAATTTTGTGTAATTATGAGCCAACTTGCCATTGATTCGTTTTTCTATTTTCTATGTTGTCACGACACGGCACGACAAGCAGTTATGAGTCATATGCAGAGATTCAATACCATTCAATTTGTATAGCGGCAATTCTTTATATACAGTATCTCATGGCCGTTTACATAGAACACCTTTACAATTATAGAGAAACCCAACAGTTCCCATAATGAGCAGGAACTTGAGAGTTAATGCTGTTTGAAATACTGTGTTCATGAGTCACCTCCTTTTGAAAGGCTCAAGAAAAATTGCAAGCAGAGCTGTCAGAGGGGGGCCAGGGTAAAGTGGTTATATTATGAATTTTTACATTGTTATGGTAAATGATATTGTATTTAAATATATATATATATAGCTTTTTTAGTCTTGAGGACCACTCAAAGCTCTTAACAGTGCAGTTTTACATTTACCCATTCACACACACATTTCACCACACATTCACACAGTGCATCTAATAACAGCACTTTGTTTTTCTAGGGGTTCAGCATCTTTGCCAAGGACACTTCGGCATGCAGATTGGGAAGGCTGGGAATCAAACTGCCGATTTTCAGGTTGGAGGACGACCGCTCTACCCCTCAGCCACAGCTACCCGCATTTGGTTTGTGGGTATATATATATATATCTCTCATCTTCTTCTATATCTACTCTTTTCTTTTGAAGTGTATTTCCATGAGTGTCATATTCACTTTAACATCATGTCTTTATCTGGTTTCCCTCCTTTGTTGATAACCTGTCTGGGCTGTATTGGTTTTGCACTAGTCTTCTTAACGTGTGTATCGAATTCCCGTGTTTGCTTTACCTCCTCATAAGCATGCCCTAATTTTGCATTTGTATGCTACAGTGGTTTTGTTTTTCCGTATTCCTCATTTGTTTGAACGACTTCTATGTTTCGCTCCTCCCTCGTTCCTGGACGCGACAATTGTCGACTTGTGTGGCAAATTGGATGGGCTTCACGTCATCTGCATTCTGTATGGAGCTGTGTTGAATCACTTCACCGCCCACTTGTCAGAGGGTTCATTCCATCATGTTCTCCCCAGTTACACCCACAATCATTAAAAATTCCAATCACAACCCCAAACCACAGCCCCAGCGTGGTCTGAACCGAGATACGGAAGGGACTAATAGGCTATGAGAGCGATGAGTGTGTGGGTCAGAGAGGACAGCAGGAGAGGATTGTCAGTTTTGCCTTAGCGAAAGCTCATTGTAAAGTCAGCAGGTTGTCACCACTCGGGAGCGGACGTCTCTTCGATGCAGCCGCCGTCAGGAATGACCATTCAGTGGATTGTTATTTCCCTTCGGAGGCTTCTCAGAGCTGCTGACCTTGGCGGAGTTAAGGCTGAGGCTTTATACCTGACTGAGTGACTGACTTGACCATGGACAGGGACAGCGAGCTCCCTGTATATATTGAATATAGAAACACTGTAGTGATTGAACTGCGATACAGACGCTTCTATTTGTTTTTAATTGCCTGATTTGATGCTTTGTGAGGATCCACTGTAAAATCCTTAGCAGACTGTTGTTGTATTTGTTTTGCCTCTGTTGAACTGGATTGAACTGAATTGTGTTTGGGGGTAAGACTGGAGGGACTTTGTACAGACACCCACACAGCCTCAATCTTTCCATATTTGAGATTACCGATGTAGCTTTTGGAGTACTTTCATCGAGACTACCCCAAACCCACTGAAGACAACAACATTTGGGCGACTGGCTGAAGCTGATCTGGGATGTCCAGAAATGGACGGATATAACAAATTTTACAAACCGAAGAAACAACCAGGGAAGCTTCAGCAAACCATGGTCCAACCACATCGGCAGATGCACGGGATACATTTGATCGGTCCATTTCCCGAGAACTTCTTACAAAATGTTTACTTTCATGGACTTCTACTGCCGGAGGGTGGAACTGCTCCCTTTAACAAATGCCACTGCAGAGACCACCGCTCACCTTTCCCCAGTGGGGCATTACCAACATTATACTCTCCAATCATGGGGCACAGTTTGTCTGTTCGATCTTCCACAACATTGTACAGACATCACCCCCCAGACCAACCTCAAAGAGAGAGGGAAGCACACCTTAAAGACCATGATTGCATCCTATATTGGGGATCAGCATAAGCATATCTCGGCTGTCCAGACCAGACCAGGAGCTTAAGGAACAGGAGTCTTGGTATGAACCCATCCTCAGAAAAAATCCAAGAAGGTCTGGGCCTAAATGGCAAGGACCATATCAGGCAGTATAGAAAGATGGGCCTGTGAATGATACAGTGGTTCTGGAGGCTTCAGATGAAAACGAGAATATTGCCCACATCTCCAAATTCAGACCCTGCTACACTACTGCAACACACAACATGAGACGTGCACAGCCAGGACATCAGTGTTTAAGTGACCAGAACAATCCAGATTCATGATCCAACACCGTCGATTAATGACTTAATAAATGTGATAGCTTGTGTATAAAGGGCAAAAACACACACACGCACTATCCTAGGTGAAAGATTGGAATACTAACCTAATACAATTAGCATATTAAAAGATATGTACAGCAAAAATCTGACTTGACTCTGACTCGCACCCCATATCAAACCTAAAATATAATAAATACATATTTTATGTTTAGATTGATGTACTGGTTGTGAAGTTTATGATCTATTTATGATGTTTCAGTCTCAGGTAAATACATTATTTTATTTTCTAGCCTTTCACGAATGCATTGGTTACTACATGCAAATTGTGTAAATGTAAATGCTTGTATCTCTAATGAGAATCCCGTTCAGCAGGACAATGTGTGTATGTGTATGTGCGTGTGTGTGTTTATTTTTGTAGACAATAATACTCTAGGACACATAGGAACAAAAAACAAATACACGACTCAGACAGCAGTACTGAGTGAATCAAGTTTGTCCGATCAATTTATGGTGATTTGTATCCAGAGCCTGTGGCGGGGTCATTGTACTGTGCCAAGTAGTGTGAATGAGAGCAGAGGGCTTCCACAGGTGATCAGCTGCAAGTGTATTGGAGACCTTCTCTGTGCAAATGATCATGTACTTAAAAGATTGTTTCATAACTAATGTATTATGTTATTTAAATAGAAAAATATGTATTTGCAACTGCCTGAGGCCAAATATTGTTTTTTCAACCATTTCTACGGATGAAAAATACATTCTGGTAAAGAGATGTCTGTGTATGAAGCAGAGCTCATGTTCAATGGGACGGTGTCGGTTGCTCTTGAAATGTAAATCAATCGAATGACTGCATTTGATTGATCTATCATTTAAGACAGTAGAGAGAGAGGCTAAATTAGGTATTGAACCGGCCCCAGGCTAATATCATCCATCGTTTTACTGGGTTCTGACAAGCCAGACTCCAGATGATATAAATGACTCTATCCCCTGGTTGTATCTGATCCCTCAGCAGTGATAGGCTCTTGATGAAGAATTGAGCTGTATTACATGGAAACGAGCTGTACTTTAACCCATAATCTCTACGTACTTGTGTTACAAGATGATGTTAATGTAATGCAATATGTAAGCCCGGATGAACAGAGATCAGAACACTCACTGCATCCAGTGGAAGGAGTTAAGGCTGCGCGCTTCATTTAGCTTTGTTAGAGATCATTCAGCTGTGCTTATTAAGATGACACACTCGTGCATGTACCAGAAATTCACTCTAAAATCATTTTTTTAGCTGCCCTACAACCAAAATTCCAAGTTAGCCGGGGACTGGTTCACACTTTGGTCAGCGTCAGCCAGTAATTACTACACAGCAGCCAGACTCACAAACGTGCTGCGTCATATTGATGCACACTGAGAAACAATAATTCTCTTTGAACAGGAACGGTAGCACAATGGCTGCAAGCACAAACTGTCCAGTCATCAGTTTTCGATTCTAAACTTTCTTTTAAGCTTCAACTGTTTTCCAAATCTGTTAGAACTCAAAGTATGGGCATTGCAGGATTTACCACAGACACACTGGCAAATACAACTGTGATGGTGACCTGGTATATTTGTGTACAAAGCAAATGTATTAGAGATACAGTGCTGTGCTGAGATGTCTGGCACCTGAATGTGTGGACCCTTGCTCCTCACACCCTTCCATCGGGCAAGCATATGTCCCAGATTCTTCCGAATGCAGGAGAGTGAGTTCAGCCGGGGTCAGAAAAAAAAATGTGTTTTCAGAGTGAAGAACAAGGAATCCTGCAGAGTGTGACCCCATGTACATGAACATGTGTGCTGGTGTATTGAGGGAAGTCGTGGCTGTAGTTGTTTTTCCTGGTATTATTTATATATCAAGCCTCCTCAGTTTTTTACTCTGTACTGTAGCTGTCATCTAAATGTTGACGGACATAAATAGACGCATTTCGTTGGAGCTGCTGTCAGATTCGGAGCCTGACTAATGCTGCATGTCATGTCTAATATTGTGTAAGAGTGTGATTCCACTGTGCAATCATATCCATATGGCTGGACAGCCTCACCATATAAAGTGTGGAACTTTCAGTTTAAGGGAGTCGCTGACCTCGGGCCTGAGTACATCAGAGGGACACGGCTTCCTGCAGCGTATCCAGCCCCCCCGCTGCGATCTCATCAGCCGCCATGAATACAGTTCAAGAGACCACGATTCCTGCTGGGGGTGGGGATGGGGGGGGGGTCATAGTCAATGTGGATTTCTCACATTTCGCTTCAAAGTGATCGACACCTTTCTTACTGAGAAGGAGTCAGCTGACATCCCACCACAGGAGCCGGTAGAGGTGATGGTGTGGCAGCTGTTCCCGCTGATCACCCCCCCCCCTCCCCACCTTCTTTTCACCAACCCCAGCCCATACTCCACCAGCTCCCCCCTGAGTAACTGACAGGGATCTGCTGCGGGGTCAATTAGCAGCGCACGATTACCCCAGGATAAATGTGACCCCAGAAATCGATTTAACACCAGTTGTGAAGATGGCTACAAGCAGACTGACCTGAATTTGCGCTCTAGGGCAAGAAGGAGACATGGTGCTGAGAGCCAACAACAAAACTGCTTGATATACAATATGTCTACTGGCTTATTTGACCACTACTGGCAATAACTCAATTGTCATTGCTGCTCACGTCATTTCTATCAGACATATTCTTATTTATAAATATTAACACACCTTTCCATTACCTTGTTAAGCCCTATGAGATAAATTCTGTTCTGTGAATATAGGCTAAACAAACAAAATTTGATTGATTCTGTTTACAATTAGAAAAAAAAACTGATTGAATGTAATATAACTATAATATAAACACACAGCATCAGAGGCAAAGGAAACATAAGGGGATGTATTAGTATAATTTGTCCATAGCATCACATGCTGATCCAAGTTTGGATTTTTTTTTGCATTTCTTTATGACTGTTACGCCCCCTGGTGGCTCGGAGTAGGACATAACATAAGGGCAACAGGTTTGGGGAAGTGAGGATGCAGTCACACAAAAGCCAGGACCCGATATGAGGCAAAGAAAGTATTTATTTACAGAAAGCAACTCAGGGATCAACCAGGACTGTCAGTGGCACCAAAGAAAATAACATAAATACCCCCCCACCCCCCCTTACAGGTGCTTAGCACCCCAAAGTACAGCGGGTGGTGCTCACTCTAACCTGGGGTATTAACAAGAAGTAAACTTCCGTGTGTGTTATAGACCCCGGACTATCTTACCTGTCAACGTTGTCCCTTTGTCCCCTACAGTGATGTCACCCATTGGTTTGTGAAGTGCCATGTTGAAGCCTCAGGGTTGGCATGTTGGCAGGATCATTGTTTTTATACCAGAAGTAAAGGTATTCTCAGAGTGACGTGGCAAGCCCTTTGAGAGTGTATTAGATATCCTTGATATCACACAAAAGTTTCCTTCACTAGTTCTGCATTCTGCTGCACCACAAAGACAAAGTATCTTCCTGCTGCCTTTGTATTTCTATTGAAAGGAAAGTCATGAAGAAGAAATGAGTCAGAGGAGCTGCTTTTCAGTTAAACACCGACTCTCTAGGAAAGGATTTTATCCAGGAGCTTTGTGTTTTACTATTATAAAGGTGTCATCAGTGACAGTGAGTGCTTAATTTACGACCCTTTCCTGCCTACTGAATTGCATTTAGTGCCACTTGTGTGATTAGGGAGCATTTTGGACCTAACCTAGGTTCAAGTAAGCATTTTTAGCCTCACTTATCACACTAGTGAGGACAAAAAAGGGTCACTAGTGTAACTAGTGATGTTGGAAAGTGGCGACCAACATCAATATACATTACCACCATCTATTGTGCCTTCTTTTTCTTATAAATTTATATATTTTCTATTAAATAAACCATTTGCTTCTTTTTTTAACAGACATCATAAGTCTGCAATAATGTGGACGATGAGATACATAATAATAAAACACAAACAGAGCTATCCATAAAATGTGTGCATGGGATATAAAGTGGAAAATACCTCTCCAAAAGCTGTCATGATCATTATTCTTTATAGCTGCTGGTGTTTTTGCTGCAAGTCAATATGGGTGAGGAGAGGATTGTACCTGGAACCGGTTGAATTGACATGCCTTTCACGTGACGGCTCTCATTTCACTTATCTGCTGCACGGCATGCGGAGGCGAGGGCCGGCGCACTTGTCAAGCAACTCTTACCGGGGCTGCAATCATGTGTGGCGTGTCACGGCACATTTGCACATCTTCCATTAGCTCATGACTGTAATGAAAATGAATAGAAGCAAATGAGATGATGAGTCAAGACAATTCCAGGGGACGACGTGATGTACGGAAATGAAGACAAACTTAGCTGTGCTGCCTTTGACTCGATGCAGAGGGACACAACACGGCATCACCAGGCGAACTGAGCCACAATATTTTCCTGCCGTCTCCTGTGGTACTGGAGGTGTTAAAGGTTTATGAATTCCAATGGATACTTTCACCTTGGGACGTTTATAACCAAAGTTGTGCCATGTAAACAAACTTGTGCTGTGTGAAACACATTAGAAATCTAATTATTATTGATCTTGTGCCTGTCTGTATTCTCACAGTAAATTTGTTTGGCCAGAGCTCCATGCGCCGCCAGCTGTTCTATAAAATCCTTTCAGCCCGGCGATTTACGCTAAAGCCAGCCGCTAGTTGAATTCAGAGAACAGCCCGAGACCCCCGGAACGTGTTCACATTGACCGATCTTCACAAAAATCGATAAACAGGTCATGTACCATGACCAGGCAAACAAAAAAGTCTAGGTGCAATTTGAAAAACGCAACAGGAGGGGGGGGGAGGGGGCAGAGGCCAACAGCAGATGTTAGGGACATAACCTCAGTTGTGCATCTTAGCATCAAAGGTTTCCAAAGTTGAGAGTACAATGAGGCTTAAAGGAAGTAGTGGCTCTAAAGTAAAGGTAAAGGGGAAGGTAAAGGAACGCCTATGATCTAAATCTTAACTACCCCTTGCACCTTCCCACTCCTAGGAAGCAGAACAAGACTTGACTGAAGAGGAGCTTCATTCACCTGACGGCAAGAGGAACCAATATTCGTGCAAGGTCGAATATTCAAAAAGCCCAACAATGTGGTGAGTTGATCCTTATCTCCATATTTTTCTTCATGGGATTGTGTATGGACAAAACAAAAGTTACAAACCTGCTTATGTTCTGCTAAATTTGACATAATTTTCAATGGAGTTCCTTGAGCTGCAGTTACAGGGAGTTAGTGTTTGTTGTGATGAGTAACAAGGTGTGATCACACTTACTCCTGCGTGATGTTAAACATGCAGTTATCAAATTATATGAATGTTGATTCAAAGGTATACAGACTAAAATAGAGTTCATGTTGCATTATACATTTTCTACATGTATTTGATTATATTTGTGGAAAAGAGGGCTACAAACTCGGGTAAACTCTGGTTGTTTTTAAACGGGATTCATAGATAAATTTGACTTGATTTTATACTTAGAATTCACTTGAAAGTTAATACATTTATATTTAATGAAGTATTTTATCTGAATGCTTCTCATATTAGGAGTAAAATCTGAGTAAAGACTAATGAAATAGTAGAAATAATATATGCAATGTGAGTAGAAAATGTACAAATGCAAGTATGGAAAAAGCAGTTTAAGTAATGTAACAGTTCAATAACTGTAACATGCAGAGGCTAACTGAAGGACAAGTGTGATCTGAGTCAATAGTAAGATATTTCATAGCAGTGAATAGTGGAAGTTGCAAAAAGTATTCAGCACAAAGCAGAATTTCAACGTGTACAAACTATTTAACTTGTATTGTATCCACTAGGAAACTGTGTGGCACTAAGGAGTTCAAGGGACCCAGTACCTCAGTGTACAGAGACACGTTCCGCCCTCCAAGCAGTTATAAGACTTTTGTCTCAACGACAGCAGAGAGAGACCCCTACCATGCTCTAAACGGTACAAAGTACTTCCCGATGAGCACTTTTAAGTAAGTTCTTTCTGTCACTTTATGTGTTCATGACGGTATTGTGTATGGAGAGATAGTGGGGTATGACATGTTTAGAATTCATCTGTAAGAAATGGCAAATACACCAGATAATGCAAAGCTAAGATATCTATTAAGCAAACATTTTAAAGTTTAATTCATGTTCAATATGTTTCAGGAGAATCACTGTCCAGGACAAACAGGTAAAAGTCCAGCCAAAGGCTCCGAAGCCATGGTTGCTGCCAGAGCCCCCAAAGACGTCTTTGCCCCCAAAGACGTCTTTGCCGCCAAAGACCCCAAACCAGTGTTCGAATTACGTTGGAGCCAGAGGGAGCCGAGGTCCCAGAAAGTGAGGACTAGCTGCTGTTGCTGCTGGGGCACTTACCAATGAGGACGTCAAGGAGGAATTGGACGGAGATGAAGAGCCTGGGGAGACGGGGTCCGGGTCGGGGACTGATATGGAGCTGGAGCACCGCCAACATCCTAAGAACTGGGGACTCAGTCAGTGGCGATCGTGAAAGGAGAGAAAAATCCATGGCTGTGTGCAAGTGACTGTTGTCTTGGGTGCGCTGCCTCTCAGGCACCAAAAACTCTGTTGCTCCATGAGAAAAAGACTGGGATGCACCTTTCGGATGCATGACAAAACATTGATTCGGCCTAACATTCCCCTCCCGTGGGGGAGCGACACAGTTTGAAAATCACTGCCTTTGGGAGACCAAGAGGTGAACTGTTCCCCCCCCCCTTCTCACACTGCATCAAGCAGGGGCACTGGACGAGGGCGAGGGCCGTTCTAGGGAGGAGTTTCGCGAACGGTAAATTGTGATAGTCTGCGATTATTATGTGTATTATGTGACTGACAGGCTCGTTCGTCAAGGGCGAGCCCAACCGAGTCCCAGGTCGGGCCCGGCACCCCAAGGCCCGCCCATAGCATATGTGATCGCGGAAACATGAAACGATTTCAAAGTGGCAGTGACAAAAGAAAGAAGAAAAGGGAGAAGTTAAGTTTCCCAATCAAAGAATTCGTCGAAAGAAAAAACGAAGACATATCTGATAATGTTTCAATTGCTGCTGTGCCAAGTTTAGCTATTGCTAGCAGCAGCAGACACACAGCCACTTCAGCACCAACTAGCCCTGCCTGCCTTGCTTCTAAAAACTATGAGCCATCATCGTGTACCACAGCTGCCCATATCCCTGACATTGACACCTGCACTGAGGACACACAGGATACTGCCATGGTCATCCTCCCTGCTCAAGCACAGCACAATGATAGGGAGAGCAATGATGTCAGCAATTGGAGTAACCCCAATGATACGGTGATCAGTGAAGACCCAGCATTAGGGCGTGACATAATTACAGATAGTGAGAGAATTGAAATTGTAAGTACAAATTCAAAACTCTAATTACCCCGAAAACACAACTAACCCGCCAAGGAGATTCACGATTGAAAACTTTGAAATGACAATGAAAAACGGGGACCAAATTACCAGGAAGTGGCTAGTCTACTCGACCAGTGCTGATGCAGTTTATTGTTTTGCATGTCGCATCTTCGGGAAAACGAAATCTCAATCAGCACCAATGGATTTCGTCCATGGAAACATATCGGAGTACATCTCCGAACTCATGAGCGCAGCGTAGATAATATGGAGAATTGGCGCCAACTTGTGGCAAGATTGAAACTTAACACCACAAATGACTCCTTGAACCAAGAGCTGATAAATAAGGAAATAGCCCACTGGAAAATGGTGCTGATGAGACTCTTTGCCATTGTATGCCATTTGGCTGAACGGAATTTCGCATTTCGAGGCCACACTGAACACCTGTACCAACCCAGAAATGGGAATTTCCTGGGTCAGGTTGAATTAATGGCCCAATTCGACCCAGTGATGAATGAACACTTGAGGAGAATCCAAAATCAGGAATGCAGGGAGCATTACCTCAGCAAACAGATACAGAATGAGATAATATCTGTAGTAGCACAAAAGACCACAGATGCTGTTGTATCTCTGATAAAGAGAGCCAAGTACTTTGCTGTCATAATGGACTGTACACCCGACAACAGCCATACTGAACAGCTAACCCTTGTAATGTGCATTGTTAACTGTGCAGAAAATGTGGGTATTTCCATTGAGGAGCATTTTCTTGGATTTGTCGACGTCCATGACACAACTGGGAAAGGACTTTATGAAACCTTCATGGACCAACTGACCAAATTTGATCTTGACATCTGTGACTGTCGTGGGCAGGCATACGACTGCTGGAGATCGCAAATGACGGCGGCCTTAAAAGTATACTCAAGAAAACAACTCTGCCGGTGTTCTGGATTAAAGTCACGGCCGAATACCCCATATCTGTGCTAAGCAGAGTTTTCTGCTGTGACTGCAACCAAAACGAAAGTACGGAGTAGACCGGACATCAGCAACACACCTCGGGTGTCACCCATTAGCCCTTGATGGGACCGCCTTGTTGCAGAGAAACAGGCTCAGGGCTCCCACTGATTCAGCGTTGTGGTTAGTTATATGTTTCATGGAATTTATATTGTTTTTTTTGGTGGTGATTTATTCATTGCTACTCACTGTGATGTTGTTGGTGCCATGTTAAGAGGACGCTGCTAATAAAGTTGCATAAGAATACACATCAGTTTCACATTTATTTGTATTATATTTAGAAAATACCCCAGTTTTATGCTAGTCATATATCATTTTAAATTGTCGTATTTATCGGCCACATACGGAGCCCCTCTAGTGATAAAGGTGGAATTTTTTTTAATTAACCAATTCATTTTTAATTTTAAATAACAAAAAATCTCTCCAAAGCGCACAGATGGAGCTTTGGTATCTGTCCGTCTCCGTCTTGCTGGTAACTTACCACGAAATACTTAATTAGAGGCCACGTATTAACAATTCTTTAATTTCTTAAAGAATTAGACATTAAATTAAGACCCCAAGGAACCAAATCAACTGTGGTAAAATGGGCATACGATCAGCCGTAACTGTAAAGTTAATCATTATGAAGTAAATAATTGTTTCTATTCACAATAAATGTCAGTTTCGCATTACATGGCTCATTAAGTGTGTGTGTTGCGTCTGGGTGGGTGTGGGCTGGGGCCCAAAATTGTTCTTTGCCCAGGGCCTCCAATTAGCCAGAACTGCCCCTGATTGCCAAACACCAAAATGACGTTGATCATGAAACTTACTTAGCTTAATGGTGCGACAGTGGGCCCCGCTCACTCCTGTGTTGCTATTGTGGAACATGTAGATGAAATGAAGAAGAGACTTGTTTCCCATGTTTTGGCACTCGATTCAGGTATCAGCATTACGCTGGATGAAACCTGTACCAAGGTAAATATATACTTAAGTAAAAGTAAAAGTACTACATCAACAATCCTACTTAAGTAAAAGTAAAAAGAACTTACTTTTAAATGTACTTTAAGTATTAACAGTAAAAGTACTCACTCAATGTCTAGGCTGTGCCATTTTGATAAAGAATATCTAAGTATCGATACAAATCGATTATGTACCATTTCAATCAATTTTGAATCGATATATGTCGTCCGGAATGCCGATTTGCTGAGCACAGATCGGTTCAGTTGGATTGCAGGAATATAAATCGATTAATCGATTTAGTGGATGAATCGTTACACCCCTATTACATACCATTAGATATCTTACGTGGTGGAGCTTATTCTCCAAACAGACATACCAAACATCAAATTGTATTATTCATCCGATATGTGAGTGAAACCTCTCTACAGACTCAGGTTGTGTTAGCCTGCTAGCCTTTTAGCTCAGGTGAAGCCGAGCCGGCAACAGGCTCGGAGCTGGAGTCGCGTTTCGCATTATTCGAGTCGAGTTGCTAGGCAGATTTCGTTGGGCACGTCTGAAAGTGCCCCCCCATCCAATGTTAACTGTGTGGTTCACGCTCATTGGTGTTTCCATGTCTTAAGCTTGGGCTGTTGCCCCCAGAGCAGAGAGATCTTTCTATGCAAGGGTGGAAGAGATGGTCTCCACTACACATATGACTTGATGTAAATGGCCACATTTCATCAGTTCCGGTTTTCCGTGAGTCGGAAATTGAGGCGTACTTCGGTGCATTTGAGCGGATTGCTGCAGCTTTGCACTGGTCAGAGAATGTATGGGCTATCTTGTTGTAGTGTAAATTGACAGGTAAAGCTCAGGAGGCTTGCTCTTCTGTGTCGGTGGAAGATGGATTAGAGTATGAGAAAGTCGAGAACGCTATTTTTACGCTCATTCATAAAACTGTTTTTAATCAACATGATTCCTTTGACTGCGAGTTATCACAGAGATATGAAGCGGAAGCAGCCAGAGACGGTACCGAGACAACCAAAGGGGGCGGGGTTAATAACAATTTATCCCAGAGTCCAGTCTGTGGACTGTAGAACCTCAGAGGCGACTGAAAAATGTTTTAAAGCATTTATTTGTGAAGGTTTTGTGTCTCTTGGTGGTAAAGCTGAGGACCAGCGTCCAGTTAGGATACTGCGAGACACTGCTTGTTTGCAGTCACTTATCCTGTCCAGTGTTCTGCCGTTAAGTGTTCATTCTGATGCATGTGCAGTGGTAAGGGGTATTGAAATGAGTTGTGTGCCCGCCCCTCTGCATCAGATTCATGTGAAGTCAGGGATAATGACTGGGTTTTTCACTGCAGGTGTCCGTTCAGGTTTTCCCATTAATGGTATCACAAAGACAATTTGTGAATATTACAAAGTAGTAATAACAACATAATAATACAACGATGCGGCTAATTGATCGATTTTAGGTATGGTATGGCCTGCCCCTTTAAGAAAGTTGTTGTGATTTAGTGCAACTGAGAATTGTGGGTAGGGCACTACATTTTGTGTGATTAAGAGTCATATCAGACCAATGAAATTACAGAACAGGTCACAGTGGACTAATGAAACTCTTTCGGCAAACAAACTCACACTTTATGCTTCAGATCACCCATTTTGCGCTTCGTGCACGCACCCTCATGGAAAAGACACAAAGAAATGCATATGATGCAGCTTTCAAGTTAAAAGCGATCCGTCTGGCTGTCGAAAGAAGGAATTAGAGCTGCTGCACGTACGCTCACCAGCATGAAGAACTGACTAGTTGGAAAAAGACGACAAAAGCGTGTGTGTGACGAAGTAATTACATACCTTCAGGCTGTTAAATTCCGATACTGAAGAAGACAACTTTAGTACGGTTGAAAGCACTGTTCTGAAAAAAAGCATTTGCGATATGTATGTAGTTGTGGATGTTACCGGCCTTAATTTAATTAAAAGTTTAAACATTTTTTCCCTGTAATATCTTGCCGTGTTAATATCATGTTTCAACGGGGACACTTGCGGCTTAATGACAAGTTCGGCTTATTTATGTACAATTTCTTTTTTCTTTTAAAAATGGGTAGGTAGGTGCGCTCTATAGTCCGGAAATTACGGTAGTTAACGGTGGTTCAAGTCGTCTGTCAAGCAAATGACACATTAACAAAAGCGGTCCCCACTCGAGTCACATCATGCTTCAGTGCCCACCTCCACCCCAATCTCCTCCCGTCTTCAGCAGAATCAAAATCACTTCATCTGGATCCAGTGTTGGCAGTGAATGCAACAGAACGTGCATTCCTTTTAGCTATGAAAAAATAATGTCATCAACAAAATTCTTAATGATCAGTTAATCGATTGTCGATTAATTATGCCCATCCCTACTGTGGAGATAAACTAATGTGTATACTTTGTTTGTTACGACAGTTTAAAAAAAAGCAGCTGTAGACGCAGATAAACGGACGATACAACTTTAACAGACTCCTGTGGGCTGTAATCGCTTTCTGGCTGACGATGCCTTTTTGGAAAGAAGGGGGCTAAAGCTTCATGTCAGATCCATATTTTATTAGCATCTTATTTTCAGATTGAAATTGCTGGGTTGTCAAAATAACTCACACCGACTCTAAAAGCTGCAAAAGTCATAAAAGATTAGAATTCCACCTTTTGTGATTTAATTCATTTCAGAGTTGTACACTTGACAACGTTAAAAGCTGAACCATAATTCATTTGTGATGAAACTTTAAAGGATTCAGATAAGAAACAGATATGCTGTTTGATTCATTTTAACCTTAATTTTTAAAACTTTAGTCCCAGTCATGGAAGACGTCGACTTGGTCCATCCTGTGCAGTTTCTCATGGTGACTCCTGGACCCGCAGGGATCCAGGTTTTATCATCACCTCTAAAACAAACATGCATTCCAATGGTTGTCCAATGTTTTATTTCAGTTTGTGAAAATAGTTCATATTAACACAGCTCAGGAAAACCATCTTCTGCCAGAGTAGATGAGAACAGTCACCTCTAATGAAACCCCAAAGGGGACTAAAAAGTCACAGACTATTGAAAAAAAAATCTATTTGTGGATGTTACAAAGTAGTAATAACAACATGATGGATCAAAAAGAATACATGGATGTAGACAACTCAAATAAACACTAAGGAAATAAAGAATATTTAAATAGAAATGTAAGTTAAAACCATCAAAGTTTGTCTATAGTCACAGTTCAGCAATAAAAAAAAAGAAGACAATTTGTAGACGTCACTGAGTAGTAATAACATGATTTATTACAAAAACAATACATGGATGTAGACAACTCAAATTAATAACTAACCCTAACCCTAATAACATATCTAGGAAGCTGTGCGGCACTAAGGAATTCAAGGGAGCCGTTACCTCAGAGTACAAAGATGCGTTCCGCCCTCCAAGCTGCTATGGGAGTTTTGTCTCAACCACAACAAAGAGACACCGCTCCCATGCACTCAACGGGAAAAAAATTCTTCCCAATGAGGGTATTGTGTATGGAGAGATAGTGTGGGGTATGACATGTTTAGAATCCCTCTGTAAATAATGGAAAATACACATGATAATGTAAAGCTAAGATATCTATTAAGCAAAAATGTAAAAGTTTAATTCATGTTCAATATGTTTCAGGAATATCCCTTACCGACACAAACGGTTAAAGGACCCTCCAAAGGCCCCGAAGACATGAGATGCCAGAGCCCCCAGAGACGTCTTTGCCCCCAAAGGTCCAAAACCTGTCTAGAGCTACTTATGGATTTGGAGACACAATATGTTAATTATTAATAACATTTGAATAAACATTCTACCAGCAAAAATGACATTATATATGGCACCAGATAATACACCAGTATGGCAAAGCAGAGGATCACAAACATTTCAGTTTATTATTAAAAATCAAAACAGTAAGTTCTCTATTCCTTTCGATAAATACTATTTAAAAACCAGTCGGCTACTACACAAATACCTCAGAAATACTCTCTCTTTACATAACTGTACCATTTAATTATTTTGAATTAACTTTTTTGATCTTGACAAAGGGCCTTGATTGACCAGCTGCCTTTTTAAAAGCTCCACTCCTGCTCTCAGTCGGCGCCGAAGTTCAAGTTAGTTGTCGCAGCCAAGATATCGTGAGGATTCAAGATTTCCGTAACGTCCTGTTTGTTCCTTGTCTGACTTTCGCCTGCCTGTCTGCATTATTGCATTTCCAATAAACTATATTTGACGTTACTTCTTCCTCAGCCTGTCTCTGCCTCTGCGTCCAAAGCCTGGCCTTAACACAGTTAGCAAGCAGCAGCCTTTTCACTGCTCTCTGGACTCCTCCAAACTGTATAAATATGACTATTGTTAATAGCTAATTAATTTCTGGAACCTTTCAACCTCCCTGGACTGTGCTGTTATCACCCTGAAACATATAAGTGGGCATATAGGTGTACTCCAGACCAATGTCAAACCTTTATAAGCAAAACATCGGGAAACTCTGTGCAACTGAACAATTATCCTTGACTCAATAGTATTCATTGAATGAACCAGTCAGGTATAAGAAGTAAGCTTAGAGCTGGAGCTTTTACTCTGGACCAACAACCAACTGGTATACAGTGGGGCAAAACAGTATTTAGTCAGCCACCAATTGAGACAAAATGAGAAATAAAAAATCCAGAAAATCACTGATTTTCAAGGATTTATTTGCAAATTATGATGGAAAATAAGTATTTGGTCATTAAGAAAAGGTCATCTCAATACTTTGTTATAAACCCTTTGTTAGCAATGACAGGTCAAACGTTTCTGTAAGTCTTCACAAGTTTTTCACACACTGCTGCTGGTATTTTGGCCCATTCCTCCATGCAGTGATGTTTTGGGGCAACCAAACTGGTGCAGGTCTACAGTTTGGTTTCTGGTCTCCTTTGACAGCTCTTTGGTCTCGGCCATATTGGAGTGGGACTGTTTGAGGTTGTGGACAGGTGTCTTTCATACTGATAACGAGTTCAAACAGGTGCCATTGATACAGGTAACGAGTGGAGGACAGAGGAGCCTCTTAAAGGAGAAGTTACAGGTGTGTGAGAGACAGACATCTTGATTGTCTGTAGGTGACCAAATACTTATTTTACCAATTAATTCATTAAAAATCCTACAATGTGATTTCCTGGATTCTTTCCCCCCATTCTGTCTCTCATAGTTGAAGTGTACCTATGATAAATTACAGGAATCTCTCATCTTTTTAAGTGGGAGAACTTGCACAATTGGTGGCTGACTAAATACTTGTTAATCCCACTTTATATAAGTGTTCCCCTTTTTTATTTAGCTATAAATCTTTAATTTTTTTACAATTATGAGTTGATAAGAAATTATTGATGGTATCTTATTCCCCATGTGCTGGAGGCAAACACTGGGAAATGTCCAGACCCAATCCTGAGTTTTACCGGACTTCATATCTGACTCCAGCTTTACAGCTTCAGGGTCCAAATGACAGATTTGGTCACTGGGTGCATGTATAATTGCCTAAGTCAGTAATCCATCAATGCAGTTAAGTATGGAATATTATTAATAAATGTCCCATTTGCCACTTATTTACCCAAAACAAGATTTGATGCTTTCAGTGGGTCTCATCACTCTTTAACTCCGTGTCAGTCATTCCATAGACGCTGCCACATCTTCTCATGCAGACTGTGCTCTGTCATAATCAGCACGGCAGCAGGATGCCAATTACTTTGCAGCAAATTGGAAAGGAATCTCAGAATATTACAAGCTGTGTTATATTTAATGATTATTGCAGAGAATTGCTCCAATTTCCTCACTGATACAGCAAGCAGTGCTCGGCTTCATCGGCAGCACATGTATTTTTTACACTTTCTACCGAATAAACTTGCTATCTCATTAAAGTGGACCTCTGTTCTTTGGGGGTTTTGCGTGAGAAACAGTCTGCCGTTTCTGGATTGCGTAAAGAGAGCTGGGGGCTGAGCAATGAAGTCGTCCTGCAGCAGGGACACTGTGAGATCCCTGGAAAAAGAAAAAGGCCTTAATTTCTTAATTTGTTCACTGAAGCAGTCAGCTGAAGGTTTCTATGTTTTATGACAAGTGCAAGTCCCAGAAAGCTAATGCTGAAACCATGTAGGGTTAATTGATGCAGTAAAAGGAACCCGCGCTAGTGGCCCTGTCACGCTGGGTAGAAAAAGCCTTTATAAATAATCAAAGAATTATTTGAAATACCATTGCACGAAGATCTGTTTAATTGGAACGATTAAACCCTGCTTCGCGGAATCCGGGGGGGGGAGGATATTTCTACTTCAACTTTCACATGTCTTTTTGTTTTTGGCAGTTTTTTGACAGAGATTAATGAGGCAGTGATCACTGCTTTGGTTCTGTGCAATATTTATGAATGGTGACTAATGACTGATGGAAAGCAGGTGAGTCTGGGGGTGGGGCCGGTAATGGGATCTGCGGGACGAGGTGATGCAGGGCAGGGGGGAGTGGCTGAATTCTGAAATGACATGAGAATAAGTAAATGCATAAAAAAAGATAAGAAAATGTTAACAGCCGACTGAAGTTGTGACAATATGGGTTAAAATTCTACTGTTGGGTAAAATATCTTGGGAATATTAACAGCTTATTTAATTAAATACAGACTACACAGCTAATTTATCATTTTAAAATAAAAAATATAATCTTTGGATCAATAGGAAGTTGTTTATTGTGGTGACACAACACATCAGAAAAGTCCTAATTATTAAAATTGAATGGAAGGGAATTCCCTTTCTTTTTTCTTTTTGAAAAAGGGCACAGGTAGAAGCTCTAACTCTAGTTAGTCAACAACTGACTGGGAAATATTCGTACTTGGCCTTGGTTGCTCACAATATACCAATATATTTTAAGACGATGTATACATGTGGTCAACATTCAAGTAAACTCCTATTTTTAAACTGATAATTTCCTTTAAATTCATTTGACCTGGTTTGTGGTCATTTACTTTTCACTTTTCACCTTCTGTGGTGATCTTGCACCTGAAAGCATATTTCCTACCACCAATGCGGAGTGACATGAAGTCACGTGATTCAAGATGCATCGACAAATCCTCAGCCAGCATTCTCGGCGGTGATTTACTGTACACACAATAAAATACTCAAAATGTTGGCTCAAGGAGCTCGTGCCTCGAGCAAAAGTGTTACAGGGAAAGGAACAAACCTCCCTGATCCAGAGCAGATGGTGATATAAAAGGCAGGGATATCTAAATGTTGCATAAGCAACTCAAGTGAGAAATTGTGTGAGGCCCATGGTGTTACAGTGTAGCTTCCTGACAGCATTTAGTGGATTTTCCACAGTCAAAGCCACAGATTCAGCCCCCTGCCCTTTCAAGGTCCTCACGCTCTGCTCTGTCAACTTTAAACTGTCTGGCAAGTCTCCCTGCTGAGGGGGAAAAAGCCAGTAGAACAATGTACCAAATGTAGAGTTTAAACTTTAATCTCCCTTTCAATTAAATATGAGGAACAGCAGCAGGGAGGATTCAGAATGGATGGCGAGTCTAGCCAGAAAGGGCTGAATGTGATGATTTTACAGGGTAAAGATTTGTATGGATCATGTTTGTTTGATGATGTGCATTAAAATAGTTTTTTTTTAAATAGGTAGATTTAAATACAAATTCTTATTGCGTCTGTTCCACATCTTCTGCACCTGTTTTCTCACAAAGATGCAGAGGATAACCCACTACTGTGCTATCTTGAATCCATGTTAGAGCTCACATTCAATGGGCATGCAAAACACAATGATTGACACAAACATCCGATTCTTTACAAGCACCTGTTAGTCAGAACGATTTCCTCTCCATTTTTCTTGAAGTATCAGCCAAAAATGTTGCGTTTATCTTTCATGTGGTGCTTCAGCTTCATGTTAAGTTTAATTAAGGGGTAAACCAATTAAAAGGAATCCATGGGGGGAGGAAACACAATGATCAAGAACTAAATTAGGAAGATTTTTTTTAAATCTTTTACTCCTTGCCTGTTGTAACACCTTGATCAACACACCAATCAATGTACTATAAAGTGCTTTGATTGGTCATCAATACTAGAAAAGCGCTTTATAAACCCAGACCTTTGTCTCTTCTAAACTAACTGACTGACTTCACCTTTTTTCACATATATCAGGACTTACTGTAGGTTTATGTAAATTACCAATTAGTGCTGCAAGATTTACTGTTGTCAACAGTGGCTGACAGATCACACACACACACACACACTCACCAACTCCAGGAAGTGAATTAACAAGTTTGTCAAGGAATACATGAATAATAAGGGGGGGTGTGAACACAACCTATCCTTTCAGTCCTCCTTAGCTTGTTACGTCTGCTCTCATATTGAGAAACAGAAGCTGATATTATAAAACAGCACTGTCACTTGATTGTATTTCAAAACTTGTTAAAGTTCTTCTTTGCTTTTCCTCTAGAAGGAGCCAAAAATGATTGCAGGGGTCGTTAAAGGTAGGGTTGATTTGTCTTACTGCCTTATTCTGAGCTCAAAAAGAAAGCCCAAAAAATTGCTATCTCAAAGTTCCCTTGTGTTACGTTATTTATTTCATTTATTTATGTTCAAAAACACTGGGCTTTCTGGCTGACATTACCTTCACTGATCCTGTCACTGACCCAATCCTCAAAACAGCTCAAAACTAGTTAATCTCTGAGTTGCATTAAAGATATATCACAGCCTCTTCCTCTTATTCTCTTCATCCATAACATCCCTAACAGGTGCTGTCAAGAAGACAACTAGCAGGATGTTAGACCATGTAGAGTACCAGGTCTTGTGGGGGAGACAATATGTGAAGGGACTAAAAGCTGCTCGCATTCATCCACCAGCTTTCCCAGTAGACCCTGTTCCCCTTCTCGTGCAAATGTTACAAAGGAGTTTATCAAAAACATAAACCTTGCATTTAGTAAGTACTGTTTCTTTTTGGTATAAAGGGGGGCAGACGTTTGTATTACTTATGTGGAATGTATTAGAGATAGTATAGTACATGTAAGTTAAACCTGATGTGTTTCAGAAGCAATCTGTGTCCAAGTAAATTTAATTAAACATTCCGATTCCAGTGTGTGTTCACTGCTTTACTTCAATCTCTTTTCTCTCTATCCGTCTACTGCTTCATATTAATGCATACATGTATGTATTTATGTATGTGTGTATGTATGTATATATGTATTTCTTAGCTCTGCACAACAACTTTGAAAACCACCAACTATTTTCCCTGAATCGTGTCTCTGTGTTCAGTGAGTAAAAATTAACAAATATACACTTCTGGCATTTACCTTTTTGGCATGTTTAATCCTTAAAGTCAATAAATGTGGACCCATTTATAATATACAATATACATATAACATCTTAAACTGTGCAGGCTCTTGTGTTGAGGGAACATCCAATATTAGAATGAATATTGGATGTTGTCTCAAGTACATATTCTCTGGATGGTGTACGCATTCATTTTAACATCATTTTATCTGAGTGGGATATTAATCTTGTCTCTGGGTTTCTGTTTCCATGCTTTGGAGAGCCAGTGTGTCCTTACAGGTTTGAGCTCGGGCAGCGGAGAAAATGAAGTTAGAATATGAGAAGTGATGCTATAGGTTGTCATTGGATGAGGAAAGAAAGGCAGGGTCGCTAAAATAGAATAGAGGGCAACAAATGGGAAGAGAGGCTAACGGATGAGTTGAGAGAAGAACAGGAAAGAAAAATAGAGAGGAGAAGAAGACAGGTGAGCGCACAAGATAAAGGTGGCAGGTGAGAGAAGACGTGGAGGAGAATAGAGAGGAGAGAAAGGAGTGGCGAGATAATAAGGGAGGGTAAAAACAAAGGGGGCAGAAAGGGGAAGGTACAAGATAAGAAAGAAGAAAGGGAGAAGACGTGAAGTGAAAGATAAAACAGATGAAGTTGGAGGAAAGGGGGAAGACGAAGGCAATAAATAGATGACAGAGCGTGGCATGATATATGAGAACAAGGGAAGGGAGGAGAAGAGAGAGGAGATGTCAAACAAATAAACTATGAGAGTGTGAAGGTGGGGAAGAGGAGGAAAGATAGGAAAGGGGAGGATGGAAAAAGAAGAGAGATGAAATTGATCATAAAGTGAGAAGAGAAAGTAAATAACAAGAAAAACAAAGAGAGGAGATAAGAAGAGAGACAGAGGGAAGGCTATAAAAAGTTATAGAAAGGGGGGGAAAGAAGAGGAGAAGCAGAAGATGGGGGAGCTAAGGAAGAGAGAATGAGGAAGGAGAAGGGGATCAAAGAAGGAGGAGGAAAAGAAGAAGGTCAATAGAAGGGAGGAGGACAAAGCAAGGAGGGAGCGAGGAGATGAGGTGAGAGTACAAGGATGGAGAGAAGAAAGGAGGAATGTGGGGAGGAGGAAGATGTGGAAACTGCACGTGGTGTTGAAAAGGGAAGTGATGGGAGGACATGAGGCGAGAGGAGGAGAAGAAAACATCCAAAGAAGACAGGAAAGAAGGTGGAGACGACCTCAGGCTGAATATAAAGCCGCATTTCCCTTTCTCCTTTGAGCAATTTGACAATTCTTCTTTTTCATGTTCTATACGTTGTCGTGCGATATATGTTGCGTGTGGCTTTTTCCAAAGGGTGTCTGGCTGTGGCGGGGGCCCCTCCACATTAATTAGGCCCCGGGTGATTTAGAATTCATGAGTAAATGCCGGTTCCATCCGTCAGGAGCGACACAAGTCCCCTCTCAGCCAGCTGCCTCCTACAGACGCATCTTAAGTTTGTTCGGCCATGCGGACAGCACTTTGAACCTCTGAATATGGATGTGTATACAGCTAATCGGTGAGGCAGACGTAAGCAGTTGGTGTCAGAAGTGGGGAGCGTTCTATATTCTTCTCATGTATATGATGAGGTGTCGGTGCATTTTTTTGCTTGAATTCATCCCATTTGAATTTGTCCTGCTCCCCCGTTGAGGCCCCCCCCTCTCCTCGGGTAGGCATTACATTCATTTCTCCAGACAGAGGCTCTTATCAAAATGCAGCAGGCCTACTCGGACAAATAAAGGTCTGGCAGTGGGGGAGGCTGCAGTGTGCCACCGTTGAGCCGTCGACGCATATAAAAAAAGATATTAGGTCCATTCTAATTATGCTCATGGAAACATGGTGACTTGGCCTTTCTTGTGTACAGTAAGGGTCAGAAGCAGAAGCACAGCAGTGATTATGGAATCAATAACTCTCCAATAGGGCCAACTGATTCTAAAAGGCTAAATGTCACAACTGCTGCCTCAGCATATACGTGGCGTTTTCTCTCCTGCAAAAGTCAGATTGGAAGTAATTCTGATCACTGCAGCTGCAGATGCAGAGTAGATGGTTGTGTTACACAAGAAACTGTGTATCCTGCTACATAGTTTCCAGGTCACGATTTAAATCAAGACTTCTCCCAACAACACAGCACGACAAACCATCAGTGGCTTTAGCGCAGTGCCCCTTCTTAAACAGGCCTGTTTGCTTGTCCTGTGTTATATACTTCAGAATTATACCTCGTCATTGGTGAGTCCTCCTCAGTTGTTGCACAAGATACTGTCAACTCGTTGTTGTTTTCATGTTGGACATTGTGTGCAGAGCTTTTTATACGCAGCCTACAGTGCAGAGTGACGTTAGAAAAGTGTGTGTTCATCCAACAACGACGTCTATTATAGTCCATGTATGTACCTTACATATAAGTTTGAATCATTTACTTAACTGCTGTTATTGTTCAACTTAATTCAGCTTGGTAAGAACAGCACACAGCCCCCCCCAACCCCATCCCACCCCCCCTCTCACACTCATAGTAACTGCAAATATAGAATTTGTATAAATATTGAATGTATCTCGTGTCTAAATCACACCAAACTCAGCGCTGCACTTCCATGACTGCTTAGAATATACATGCTAAGAGTGATGTTAATTGTTGAACGGCTTGCATAGATATGCGCTCCATAGAAAGACAGAGGTTTGTGTAATTTGTAGGTAGATGTGTACAACAACTTGCCAATATATATATATATATATATATTTTCTGAAATCGCAACTTTTTTTAAAGAATATTTCATTGTTTACTGGATTGCCAACTTTTCACATCAATTAGCTTCAAGTCCACTACAAGTCTTGGTTTGCACACACATAGATTGGGCTATTTACATCATCATCATCATCATCATTACCATCATCATCATCTCCATTCAAGCTCTGTTAAATTGCCTGGGGAGTTTTTGTTAACTGTCAATGTCTCTTCACAAATGGACGTAGGTGTGAATGGTGGTTTGTCTCAGTATTCTGTCCCTGCAGTATGCTGGCAGCCTCTAGGCTCTCGACCTTCAGAAGGATAAGCGATGGATGGTTGGATGAATAGATCTTCACACAACATGATCCATTCCCTGATCAGTGGATCCATTTGTCTTCATGCGGACATTTTAAACAAGAATAATGTGTTTTCTAAATTGTGTCAAAATTCCTCTCGTTGAAAACATATTATCGCCACTATTCAACCTGATTACAGCATATTTCTGGCCCCAGTATAAGCAGCAGGGCCAACCCATTTCACTCATAGGTCAATAATATCTAGAGGCTGGAACAAGCTCCTCTCTTCTCTGGCCAACTTCCCCACCAAGAGGATTCAGAGCAGGATCCCTTTGATGATCACACATCCTGTCTAATTAATGAGGGGGGAAATTAGGGGATACTGGGATTTTTACCAGCCCCAGTTCTTCTGATGTCTCATTAAAATCCAGTCTGGAAGTGGCCTGTCCTAAAACCGCCCCTGCTCGGTCCACTGGGAAGTGGGCAGGCATAAGTGCTCCATTCTGCTCCAACTCCCAGTGGATGTGGTATCTGATATGGTCGGTCATTCTCTGGGTGGGACAGTAGTTCCCCCCGCAGAAGAAATCGAACAGTAAAAAAGCCAGAGCAGTGCCTGGTCTCTGGGCGAGCCTTGACTTTGATTTGATCCTGCAATAATAACATTTTCCAAGGATATGATGTACTGATCCTCCTGGGTACACACACAGGGGATTTGTATCGGTTGTTCCACGTCTAACCCAATCCGATATATTAAACCATGTTTGCTTGGAAATGCTGAATAAATCCCACCATAGCAGCATGAGGTTGATTTCTTTTCATGCTTTGAATTAGGTTCAAATAGAAAGAATGAATGTGGATTTAATTCAATTATCATCATTGAGTCTGCGATCGGTCTTCAGGGTCAGTCAGTCTGTGTCTGTCAGTCAATGGTGAATTCAAACTAATCAAATGATGAATTTGATGAATTATGCTGGAATTTATCTGAGAGCGTAAAAGAACCTTCACTGTCGGCTAAAGAGCACTGGTTCCCTTTTTTATTCAAGTTTCATTAATATTGAAGGTAACGCCTGTGCAAAAGTCATTACATATATAAGTCTGGAGCGCTTTGTGAGATCTGCGCTCCACATTTACACAGACAAAGGGACTCGACCTCACTCGACAACTGCAAAGCACATTCATATGGGGATGATACTATTCATGGCTGAGGAGCAATCTGGATCTAGGACTGGTTTTATATAAGTTTAAATTTGGTATTTACATGGTCAAGACAGGGATTGTTATGCCCCCATTTTTACCCTGAATAAGAAATAGGAATATGAATTAAACATGTCCTGCTCTGAAATTATTGTTAAAAAGCAAATACTAGATTTTAATTCCTTTTTTGTTGATGCCGAGTCATGGCCGCTACTGTTAGTTAAAACAACAATAAAAATGATGTTGTTAGGTTCATGGAAAGAGGAAGAACAGCTCATCAAAGAGACGTCTCCTGTGGCCAAGTGTGTTGTTTTGTTGACCAATCCAGTCACCTAAATCAACCCTTTCACTTTGTCGCTCTATATAATCCATATACATACAAAAAAACAGTGGATCAGTAGTAACAGTTGCAGAAGTCATTAAATCTCTAAATGTGTGCTTTAATGTGACATCTCTTGTCTCGGTTTCCTCCTCCATTCCCCAGCCTGCAATCAATGCATTAGCTCCAAAGCACCAGGAGACATGAGTAATTTATCATTTTGGTAATTCATAATTAAAGCGGTGCTGCGGCACTGATGCATGCACAGCTCTCGCTACACCCACACACTGTCTTCTCGATCCACAGTGTTCGGGGGGGGGGAATTTGTCATGAGCATTGTGTGCCAAGTGATTCTTTCTCCCACTACCGGTAAACACACGTTTCACACCACTCTAGATAAGTGAGTACTTCAGTTGCAGCTCGCAATTTTTTTTAAAGGTTCATTTCAACAAGTATAGGAGGTTACTGACTTTTTCTGTGGCTTTGTTAGTTTAACCAGTCTGCCACAAACACATCCCCGGCACCGCTTTGTCAGCCAGCTGCACAAAGTGTTTACCTCCGCAAAATAGCAACCCAGGGATTTTGTCAAACTGTGCCGCTTGTACACCAGTGAATATCTGTGTATTGATCAAAAAAATAACATCACAACAGTTACTGGAATTTAGTGAGCATGCTCTTCCTTCCAAAAAAGCACAGTGGAAAATGTCTGGGCCCTTATCTGGGTGAGCTATTGCTGGCATTCCGTTGAGAGTCACCTTGTTGGCCTGCATGTCTTAGTCACTCATGCAAACAGGGTTAAACAATACATACATATTATGTAAATGACTTTCTACCTGTAGACAGAGATTTCAACATTGAATGCGTCACATGAGGTTTAAAACCTATATTTAGCAACGTTGTAATCCAGCGATTTTGTTGAAGCAGTATGAGATCACAAAGTTTGCCAGATGGATGAGTCAGCGCGGATGTACTTGTCTTTGGTCCCTCCCCTGTTGGAGGTAATGATGATGAGCAGTGCAGGTTTATTTCGCCGAGCTGCAGGATGGCGCATCACTGTAGAGAATAGGGATATGGTTTGGTTTGTTTATGACCATCAGATAAACCAAAAGACACGTACTCTGTGTTCCCAGGAAACAAAATCCAAATATTTCCTGTATGAGATTGCTTGCAGATGATCTCTCTTATTGCAGCTTTGTGCCTTGTTGTGCCTGACACAATGGATTCAGTTGCACTTTTATAACTTGACAGTTAAATAGTTATGACACTTTGGTTAACTTAAAAAGAATGCCTCTCCCAACCACTGCAGTTTCCGTCTGCCTAACACTGAAATCTAATCACTTCATCATTTAGTTCAAGGGACAACTGATCAAAAGTTGAATAAATTCCCTCAACGTCGTCTTGAGACATCACATTCAAGAGTCCCAAAACAATGTGACCTTGACCTTTGACCACCATATTCTACTCTAGGTCATCCTGTGGACGGTCCTGTGATCTCCTAGACACTAAAATCTAATCAGAAATCTGCTTTGCATGTGTTTTCTCCTCCAAAATGTGTGAATGATGCTCTTGGTGCTTGTCCGGTCAATCCTCTTTCCAGGTCTTCAGGGTTGAGAGGACGCATTATTCAGGACTCAGGTTTTTTTGGGTCTATATGTCAATTCACTGCACCTTCTTTTAAAGGTCAAAGGGTGTGGTTTGTGCACGGATGGTTCAGCCTCATGAGGGTAAGTTGTGATTTGATATGCGGCTCTGTCAAATCCATTTGCAGAAAATGCGGTTTTAAAATAACAGCAAGTTAGTTTCATGTGTATCCTGAATTTTCAATATATAGGCAATTCAAATAAAGCTGCTGTGTCAAAAACATATTATGTGTCATCTTTCAAACTTTCTGAAAACAATAACGATCTCAGGGAAACTGTGATATTGGGGATGGAAAAACCTGCCATCTGCCACGGTGTTGTTTCTGATATCTGCACTGGGGCTGTCAAGTTTTTTTAATTCCACACAGTGGCAAAAACAACCAGACTTTTTTTTTATGAAAGATCACTTATTTACATATCATGAATTTCCCCCACAGACTGAAATAGTGTTCGACAAAGGAGAGTGGAGACATTTTGCTGTCTCTCTCATCTCATTTTCGTCCGCTTATCCGGGGTCGGGTCGCGGGGGGAGCAGCTCAAGCAGGGGGCCCCAGACTTCCCTTTCCCGGGCCACATTGACCAACTCTGACGGGGGGATCCCGAGGCGTTCCCAGGCCAGTGTTGAGATATAATCTCTCCACCTAGTCCTGGGTCTTCCCCGAGGTCTCCTCCCCACTGGACGTGCCTGAAACACCTCCCAAGGAAGGCGCCCAGTGGGCATCCTTACCAGATGCCCGAACCACCTCAGCTGACTCCTTTCTAAGTAAAGGAGCAGCGGCTCTAATCCGAGTTCCTCACGGATGGCTGAGCTTCTCACCCTATCCCTAAGGGAGACGCCAGCCACCCTTCTGAGAAAACTCATCTCGGCCGCTTGTACCCGCGATCTCGTCCTTTCGGTCATCACCCAGCCCTCATGACCATAGGTGAGGATAGGAACGAAGATCGACCGGTAGATCGAGAGCTTTGCCTTGCGGCTCAGCTCTCTTTTCGTTACAACGGTGCGGTAAAGCGAACGCAATACCGCCCCCGCTGCTCCGATTCTCCGGCCAATCTCACGCTCCATAGTACCCTCACTCGCGAACAAGACCCCGAGGTACTTGAACTCCTTCACTTGGGCTAAGGACTCATTTCCTACCCGGAGTAAGCAATCCATCGGTTTCCTGCTAAGAGTCATGGCCTCAGATTTAGCGGTGCTGATCCTCATCCCAGCCGCTTCACACTCGGCCGCCAGCCGATCCAGTGAGCGCTGAAGGTCACAGGCCGATGATCCAATGAGGACCACATCATCTGCAAAAAGCAGTGACGAGATCCTCAGACCACCGAACTGCAACCCCTCCCCACCACGACTACGCCTCGATATCCTGTCCATGTATATCACAAACAGGATTGGTGACAAGGCGCAGCCCTGGCGGAGACCAGCACCCACTGAGAAAGAAACTGACTGGCTGCCGAGGACGCGAACACAGCTCTCGCTTTGGGAGTACAGGGATTGGATGGCCCTGAGGATAGACCCCCTTACCCCATACTCCCGCAGCACCTCCCACAGTTTCTCCCGGGGGACCCGGTCATACGCCTTCTCCAGATCCACAAAACACATGTAGACCGGATGGGCATACTCCCAGGCCCCCTCCAGGATCCTTGCGAGAGTGAAGAGCTGGTCCGTAGTTCCACGTCCGGGGCGAAAACCGCATTGTTCCTCTTCAATCTGAGGTTCGACGATCGGCCGAACCCTCCTTTCCAGCACCTTGGAGTAGACTTTACCAGGGAGGCTGAGAAGTGTGATACCCCGGTAATTGGTACACACTCTCTGGTCCCCCTTTTTAAACAGGGGAACCACCACCCCGGTTTGCCACTCCTTTGGCACTGTACCCGACTCCCACGCGATGTTGAATAGGCGTGTCAACCATGACAGCCCCTCAACACCCAGAGCCTTTAGCATTTCTGGCTGGATCTCATCAATCCCTGGGGCTTTGCCACTGCGGAGATGTTTGACTACCTCAGTGACCTCCACCAGGGAAATTGACGACGAAACACCATCAACCTCGAGCTCTGCCTCCAACATAGAGGGCGTGTTATTCGGATTCAGGAGTTCCTCAAAGTGTTCCTTCCAACGTCCGACGACCTCCTCAGTTGAGGTCAACAGAGTCCCATCCTTACTGTACACAGCTTGGATGGTTCCCCGTTTCCCCCTCCTGAGGTGCCGGATAGTCTTCCAGAAACACTTTGGTGCCGACCGAAAGTCCTTCTCCATGGCCTCTCCGAACTTCTCCCACACTCGCTGCTTAGCCTCCGACACGGCAGCAGCTGCAGCCCTTCGGGCCTGTCGGTACCCTGCAACCGAGTCAGGAGTCCTCCAGGATATCATATCCCGGAAGGCCTCCTTCTTCAATCGGACGGCTTCCCTGACCACCGGTGTCCACCACGGTGTCCGAGGGTTACCGCCCCTTGAGGAGCCTAAGACCCTGAGGCCACAGCTAGCCACCGCAGCTTCAGCAATGGAGGCTTTGAACATCGCCCACTCCGGCTCAATGCCCCCAACCTCCACAGGAATGCCAGAAAAGCTCCGCCGGAGGTGTGAGTTGAAGATACCTAGGACGGGGGCCTCCTCCAGACGTTCCCAGTTCACCCGCACTACTCGTTTGGGCTTACCAGGTCTATCCGGAAATTTCCCCCATTCCCTGATCCAACTCACAACCAGATGGTGGTCGGTTGACAGTTCCGCCCCTCTCTTTACCCGAGTGTCCAAAACATGCGGCCTCAGATCAGATGACACGATCACAAAATCGATCATTGATCTTCGGCCTAGGGTACTCTGGTACCAGGTACACTTATGAGCACCCTTATGTTCGAACATGGTGTTTGTTATGGATAATCCATGACTAGCACAGAAGTCCAATAACAACCGACCGCTCGGGTTTAGATCAGGGAGGCCGTTCCTCCCCACCACGCCTCTCCAGGTGTCTCCATCGTTGCCCACGTGGGCGTTGAAGTCACCCAGCAGAACTACGGAGTCCCCTACTGGAGCCCCATACAGGACTCCATTCAGGGTCTCCAAGAAGGCCGAGTACTCTGAGCTGCCGTTTGGTGCATACGCACAAACAACAGTCAGAGTTTTCCCCCCTACAACCCTTAGGCGCAGGGAGGCGACCCTCTCGTCTACCGGGGTAAACTCCAACACCGCGGCGCTCAGCCGGGGATTTATGAGTATCCCCACACCCGCCCGGCGCCTCACGCCCTTGGCAACTCCGGAGAAGAATAGAGTCCAACCCTTATCCAGGAGTACGGTACCAGAGCTGAGACTGTGCGTGGAGGTAAGCCCCACCAGATCTAACTGATAGCGCTCCACCTCCCTCACAAGCTCCGGTTCCTTTCCCCACAGCGAGGTGACGTTCCACGTCCCCAGAGCCAGCTTCTGCCGCCCGGGTCTGGTCCGTCGAGACCCCTGACCTTCGCTGCCACCCATGTGGCTGCGCACCCGACCCCAACGGGTCTTCCCACAGGTGGTGGGCCCATGAGATGAAAAGAGGGGGGGTGCCACGTAGTTTGTTCGGGCTGTGCCCGACCGGGCTCCGTGGCAAACCCGGCCACCAGGCGCTCGCCATCGAGCCCTCCGTCTGGGCCTGGCTCCAGACGGGGGCCCCGGGCTTCCTCCGGGCCGGGTCACATCTCCTCTTTTTATGATATTCATTGAGGTTTTTTTTTGAACCATTCTTAGTCTGGCCCCTCACCTGAGACCACTCTGCCATGAGAGACCCTACCAGGAGCACAAGGCTCCAGACAACACAGCCCTCAGGTTCACAGGGACACGCAAACCTCTCCACCACGATAAGGTGACGGTTCCAGGAGAGGAGACATTTTGCTGTGCAGTACCCATTTCACAGCCCACAGGGAAATGGGTAACTAAAAGTTTGGCCGTCCAACATAAAGTCTTAAACAGTGCTCAGACTTTTATTGTGGCAGGCACCCTGGAGAGTTCTCTCCATTTCTGTCTTTGTTTGAGTTTGTCACACAGCAAATAAAAACCTTGTGTAATTTAACACGTGTGCCATCAGTACTGAAACTCTCTCCCCCTCCACTGGGGATCCTCCAATTGTCTATAAATGAACAAACAGTGTTTATAGGCCAGGGCCCCCTGTTGTCGGCATCCTGGTGTCTGTTGCTCTCATGCTGTGTTTGTTGTGCACCTGATGACACATATAGAGTATACATGCACAGGGTTGATTAGCAGCGGTTGCAGTTTGCTGTCTTTGTGGACTTCTCCCTGCTTTGGCCACATATACAGAGTTGGATGCAAGATGCTGAACAAAGACATTAAAACATCACTGGAACAAAATTTGACAGAATCAATTTAAAATCAGAATGTACAAGCAAAAATAAAGATTTGAAAGAGTAGAATAAAAAGGATGAATCTGTATAGAGATGTAAAAGTGAGTTGAAGGAGAAAAACATTACATATAAAGTAGATAGAACTGTGCTAAATAATCAAATAGGAATATGATAAAATGCAAAGACCTTTTAGTTAAAGGGCACTTGTGATATACAAGTTGCAATAGTATTTGTATTTGTGTAGTATTTGGTTGTATCCTTATTTGTAACATTACAACTTTCATAGAATCACTATCTGTTACGCGATGACGCTTTATATTGAGCTTTTATTTTGAAAATGTCACGGTTATAACTTGCAGGCATGGTAGCTTGGCTGGTGAGCATGAATTTGCAACAAAACAAATCAGTAATAAAGTTTCAGGTTGTCAACAATAAGCAAAGGAACAACAGGGAAGTTCATAAACGATACCAAAACTGAAAATGTGTTTTTGAGCCTAAACATTACCGAATCTGAAATGTACAAGGTATAAGTAACTGGTTATGAAGTGGTCTCATTTTTTTATTGCTGCCTCTTAATGACCTACAATAGCAAAGGAGACATTCACGGAGAAAATTGGCCTTTTCTATAAACTGTTCAAGATGTCTGAGGTCAGGTGGAACTACTGCTGGGTTCAGATGCAACAATTTTATAGCAGGGATAGGGTTAATGTATGAATACTACTAAATAAATATTATAATATAGCCATAGTAGAGTACAGCAACAAAGATACAGTACATACAGACAAATAATGCCATTTTGCTAGTGTCAAATTTGAGAAAACCTTTGGAATATGACAAATAATGTATTTGGTCCTTGTTTAAACCCGTTAAATCTCAAGATCATTTTATTAGCTGGTGTTGTTCAACAGTTTTTCACCGTTTACATCAGTAAAAGTAATTATCATATTCCAATTTATCCACCGATAAAGATCCCTGGTCCTTTAGGGAACATTTGGACACAAATTGTTATCATATCTACAGTGTAAAATGTGTCTTTAATTGAGGTCATGTACTTAGGAATTGATACAAACTGTGTTTACCAATGTAATTGGAAATGCACCAATTGCACCCACTCTCTGCCACGTCTGTGAGCATTGGGTAGGCGTGCACAAACACTGAACTTTTTTTGCAATAACAATGAATGTTTTATAAGTCACACAATATTCTATTTAATCCAGAGCATCCACAATGTAATGCAGATAAAGCTGTTTTATATATTTTGTTTACTGCTTGTAACTTTTCTGGATCCAATCACAAATGAAATCATATATTTTACCCATTTGCACACAATCGTATAAGGTCCGTAGATTTTCACTCCGTTCTGGGACAGTGTCTCAGTTGTGATCTCCTCTTGCTTCCAAAGTTCAACATTTAAATGTTGCAACAAAATGTGCATGTTTTTGATCTTCTATGAAATTTACTTTAATGTCCAATTAGATTTAGATCTGTTCTTGACATTGTCTTGTGTCTTAGTTAGGGTCTTCTCTTTGGTTTCTAATTAGATGTGTTATAATAGCATGTAACTACGTTACGTTTTTGGATATAGCAAGGAGTAACACGGGTTTCTTATAATAAACTGTCAAACATATTTATAGTTTTTGTGTTATTTGATAAAAAGGGCAAATTCTTAGGTCTTATTAGTGTTACATAAATTAAAGCAGAAGACATTTTTAAAAAGGTCAGAAGAAGATTTGTTAAAAGTGATTTATGATAGATAAATAATACATTTAGGAAACATCTTTAGGTTCCCAGGTATATATTCTTCAATGTATATACTAGCAATCAATAAATTCCAGTCACTTCCAGCACTTCACAGCCTGATGACAAATAAATATTCAGTTGTCAGAGTATTAGTTACACCTATAGCTGAAAATAAGATGGAAGGATTGTACTGCTATGTTTGCTGCTGGGATGCATTATACATAATAATTATTTTCTGCTACTGAGCCAACCTTTATTGATACAAATGGGGTGGACAAAATAAAAGAAACACCAGCTTACAAGAACAAATGTCCAAGAACTTTATTTGGCAGTACAGGAATTCACAGAGCTCCCAGACTTAACATCAGAACAAAGCAGTAGAATACGCAGAGACGCAGCTGACACACACTGACGAAACACTATGTTGCCAGGCAACACACTAGTTGATGTTCTTGTCTGTACAGTCACTTGAAAATATTTCATTTGATGCTCATGCTGTATGAACATCCTCCTCCACACAACTGCTCTTTGTTCTTCTTCTCTGTTCATTTTCACTGTCGAATATTAGAAATCCCCCTTCAACGTTCTCAAACACTGAGCTTAAAAAGCTCTGCAATTGGAACACTTACTTTGGTATCTATATTGAGGCAATGCTAATCATTTGCTGCATAAACGCGGCTGTGGCTCAGGGGGTCGAGTGGGTCTTCCATTTACTAGAGGGCTTGGTGGTTTGATCCCAGTCTCCCCCGTATCGTGCTCCAAAGTGTTCTTGGGCAAGATACTCAACCCCAAATTGCCCCTGACATCTGTGAAGTTACTGATTTAATATCAAATACACAAAAAACAACTAAAAAGTCTAAATTGACCACCTTACTTTTACCCATGTGGCGTTCATGGGCTTGTTATAGTGGTAGTTTGCATGCTCTCCTCATGCCTGTGTTGGTTTCCTCCCTCAAAGACATGCAGGTTAACTGGTTATGCTGAAGTGGAAAGGAAACGCTGCTAAAATCCAGGTGCTGCACCATCCTGTTGATGTGATAAGAAGCTACCTGTATAACATCTTCATTTATTCCTATTCACAATAAGGCAGCAGGGCCAGAATGAGGCCATCCATGAGGCCACTAATGTCACTGGTGCTCCTTTGGACAGCTTTCTGAGCCATGTCAGTGATATGATTGTAGAACTGGCACGCAGCTGAAATTAGCCAAACGTCTGAGGAGATAAATATGAAATACCCTTTTTAGTCTAAAACAGCACAAAAATAATGAATTTTCTCCAGAAGGAAGCTTGCCTGTGAGCCCCGGGTGCAGATCCGGCTACTAATTCTCGCAATCTGGTCAGAGCCCTGGATCTTTTGGACGGCTGTGGACGGTTTGCTCACTGAAACTGCCGGAATAAACACCAGTTTGAAAGATTAAAGTGTTCACTCTGCTACTGGGAGTTCATGGATTTTTAATGAATACTAGTCACTCGAGCCAAACTCTGTGTTTGATGTGCCGTTGGAGTTTGAGTGTGCGGCTCAGTGACAACTGTCAGAGGAGCGGATTGGCTGGCTTTGAATATAAAACATTACACAGGTGTACGAAGTCAGCTTGATCCCAGGTGACTGAATAATAATACTGTTGTCAATCCTGTTGTTCCTGTTTTAATAACAGTGTCAATGTGAGGAAGGAAAACGATGTTTAAATTAGGTCAGAATGAGCACATGCTTAAGGGGGATTTGGACCATAGCCCTTTCCTTTAAACCAATATGACCAAACAACCATTCACCTTAATAAAGGGCACAGCAAGGGATCCCCTGCTGTGCTCACACATCAAACCTTACTGACTTTCTATGGACTTAATACTCGGAGGCCAGGCAAAGAAAGTCTGCACTGACTGCGGAGCCTCTCAATCTGACTTTTGCTTTTACACATGCACCTCCTCTGGAGAAAATACAGAGTATCTGCAGAGGTCAGTGCATAACTAAAAGCAGCTTAAATTTGCCAATTCTTACATCCCCTCTCAGCCGTTCTCCCCTCCCCCTGTGAGAGTGTGCTGCATCTGCAGATAAAGAACTTGTTTGAACAGCATCCAATATTTGATGCTTCAAAGTAAATCATGGGATCCACAGTTTATATTTAAAAGTTAAACCTGAATGACATTGGAGGACAGCGCTGTGGCGTCAGATTGACCACAAACAGCATCAATGGCTGGTGGTCGGAGGCCATCCATAAAGATTTTATTGTCTTCAGCAGGCAGGATTCAGCATGCATGCAAAAGCTAGACAATTTTATACTGAAGGGATTCTGTCCCTCACATAGAACAATGACTGATCAGCTCCAAAAGTTAATAATCTCAGGTAATAATGTATTACTGCACCCATCCATCCAAAACTCCTAACACGGACCTTGTCACACTTTTTCCCGTGTCACCTGACTTCCTCCCCGGCTTCCATCATAATTACTACGGCCACTAGAGGTAATTTAATAATAAAACCGAACTACGGGTCATAACGAGCCGCTTGCACAGACGACCTTAGGGCTCCAGTTTTGGCAGCACAGTGTTATAATTTTCTGAGACTAGGTTTCTCTAGCCCCTGCTGAAATTTGATGGGGTTGTTTCTACCTGTGGCACGAACTTGGTCTAGACTGTGGAAGCATTATCCCTGCTGCTAGCTGCTGTAGCAATAACTAAAACCATTTCACACTCACAAGATACAATTTGTTCCCAAATCTTTGATAGTTTGTTCCACGTTTTTGATTCATTTGTGTGCAGAAGTTAAATCTATATGTCCAACACAGCAGAACAATCCTTCTTTTCATTACTCGGGCAGCATGAAAGTCTGAGGCTATGAAATCTAAATTGAAAGACATAAAATACAATTCATCAAGTCGTTTGAGTTGGTGTAATTACAACAAGGATTCACCTCACGTTGTGTTAATCATATATATGGAATCACAGGCACTTCTGTTGTGGCACAGTTCCTGCTGTGCAACACAATTTATCCTTTGGATGATGGATTCTACTTTTTTGGCTGGGCAGCAAAAGCAGGGTGAAAATATGGAAAGCTTCAGTCAATATGTAACCCCACAGTGAATCTATGGTGCAGTGAGTGAGGTGGTGCGTGCAGCAGCCTGCTACATCACAACCTCAACACATTAACACAACAAAGTTACGTTTTATTTTGTAAAAATGAAGTATCTAACATAAAGATAAACAAAGTGTCGTCATCTCTCGGTCACCTCTCTCATTCTGCAACAACTGTCCTAAAAAAAAGTCGATAAGAAAAATAGATAAAACTGAAGTGCCACTGCTCCTTGAAAGTCATTCCAAAGGGGAATTATAAAACAAACAGCTGGAGTTGTTTATCCTGATGTGTTGCCGTCTTTTACTGCTATTGACATTCTGGCAGTTGACGGCCTGGAAAGAGAAACACTTCCATCGACCCGGCGGATGCCCAGAGCGCCGACCCGCTGCTTGGTGCCTTATCAGAGCCGGGCTCTGTGACCGACTGACAGGGCTCTGTTGGGCCTTTCCTGGCCACTCAGCAGAGGACATGCCTCACTGTCTGTTAGGACCCTAAAGCTGTCCCATGGGTCATTAAAGGGTATGTAAACAAGGGGTCTAATGGTGGTAAGGAAGGAGGAGTGTTACCCGTGTGTCAAACGCATCTTCCAGCCATTAGCATGGTATAATATGTACATTACTGTTTGTTTCCCATCAGATGGGATTAAAGACAATTTGTAACCCATTGTTTCTCTGACCTATAAATATCATACCGCATGAAGCTAGGGAAAACTATTTTAGAGATCTATCAGGTGAGGCTATCAGTTAACCCGATTGAAAGACATTTGTTTCATCTTAAAATGCATTTTTGTTACGACATTTATGGCTTCTGTCAGTATTCGAATTTGAAAACTAAACTGTGTCAGTGTGGATGGACAAAAACAGATATGGTTGGAAACAATGCCACGAGGCAAAGCATTGTTAACGCTTGCATTTCCACCTCGTCTTATGAAACAGCTTCGCCCCAATTTGTTATGTTTGTTATACGACTTCTATTTGCCAAGCCACATCTCCTTGGTTGTTGCACCGATGCACAAACACCCTTGGTGCACAAATAGCATGGTAGGATAAATAAGTTTGCTGCACCGCCATCTTGTTGTCAGATCAAATCTCCCCCCTTCGGTCTCTCACTCTCCCTGTTCCAGCCTCGGAATTGAGCCCGTCCCCCACGTGAGCTTCTTTGAGTGAATCCTCCTCAAACATTGTTTACTGAATTTACTTTTGTACTGTGGGGAGAGCGGGGTTCCCTCTAACCAGAGGGTCGGTGGTTCGATCCCAGTCTTCTCAATTCTGTATGCCGAACTGAGCTTGGGCAATAAACTGAACCTCAAACTGCCATAGTAAAAGTGCTGCCCTGTGTGAATGTGTTTGTGAATCGGGGAATGGAAAAATAAACTGTACTCTAAAGTGCCTTGAGTGGTCATCGATGTATGGAGGAGGTCATATAAACGCAGACCATTTACCATTTCTTGTTCACGTGTGACTTATAAATACGTTTCAATGAATTTCTAAACCACTGTTCCTTATTCATACATTTCATATCGGCTATTTCAGAGGTCTGTTCAGCGATTGAAACAATCTTTGGACCAATACAAATAAAATGGTTCTCGAATTCAGCTCGATAGAAAGCATTGCAGCAACAAAATAAACATTCTGCTTGTCCTTGGAAGACAAATTGTCAAACAGGAAGTGATTGTGTGAATGTTGTTGCCATGATGGAGATCTACAGACTGAAAGCACACTGCGTTTAATCTATACATAGATCAAGTAGCATTGGGAAACATTATTTCAGTGGAAAGGGACGTGTTTACATCATTTCTAGCAACTTCAGATATACACCAGGCCTCATCCTGGCAGAAATCCAAATACAGACAGTAACAGCTTTGTGTGTCGCTCAACCGTTTCCCAATCACTTTGGGGTGTTGCACAATCCACTGTTCGATGGAAAAGTCGCCCCCGTCACATCAGCCTGATACATAATTCAGAAAATCAAGGGTGAGTAACTCTCCCGGGGGCGTTCACCGTGGAGTCCGAGCCACTTTTTGCTGAACCCAGACGACCTTTACTGCTTCATTTGCTTTTTCTCCAAACCGTGGCATTTTCCTCAACTGTACACATTTATATTTCATTTCCCTTTTATTGCAGCCGTCGTGGGGCGGCGTCTCCGTAAAGCGGAAAGGCTGCAGCTGTCATCTTAATAGCACTCTGCTGATGTACGGGGACGGAAGAGGCATTTTTTTTGTGGAACACTTGTTCGCACACATTCGACCGGCTTCAATGGAAGCTCTAATCCACACAGTGTATGCCTCAAAAGAGAAGAAGATTAACAGAGAGTGATAAAAAGGAAACAGAGAAAAGACCGAAGAGGGGGTACGGACCGTGGAAATGAGATGCTGATGCACCGTTAGCTCGTTTGTCACCGTTCTTCTACACAGTAAAGCCCGTGTAAAGTATTCATGGACTCCCTTTTGCTTTGCACTTTCCTTCCCGCATGAGATCACTATTGACTCTTGTTGAGCCCTCCGCAAGCAGCCGAGTCTATGAGAGGACCTGAGTGTGATATCACAGCCGAGGGGGGAATGTCTGCCGAGGCTTGCCAGAACGCTTATTCCCTCGCCAGATTAACACTGGCTGTGTCAAACCAGTGGAAAGCAAGGTGGAACAGATGATTGTGATGTAGATGTGATTAAAAATGTAAAGCAGGAATCAATACCTGACATTAATCATTTAACGGAGCAGTGCACACTCAAATTAAAAGCACACAATGTTATTGTCTGATGGGGAGATCTTATTAAAAGAATTAGAAAGGCAAATGTGTTTCGCAGGAAACATAATCGTTGGCTGGATTATGATTAGACCTGATATATTTCCTGAAAGAATGAAGCAGCAGAGGCACAGGGAGGTGGTTGAGGTGGATGGCTACGGCTTTCTTTCCCCCCTCTCTCATTGATTCTATGTTCATAATGTTCTCACTCAAATAGACCCTACTTGTGCTTTCATGTCCTGCACCCAAGCTTCAGCTCTTTGCCTCACACTCACGCTGCTTCTGTTAGTTTGGGGATTCCTTGTTAGACTTTTGGACAGGAAGTTGTAGGGCAGAGTAGCCATTTTGTTTCAACAGTTATCTCCTGCGTAAGTGCTGCCAACGAGTTTCAGTTTTTGCACCTTTTCTTTTTGTTAGACAGAAGTAAGTTTGGTTCTAGTTAGGGATGAGTTCTGGTATTATCTTACTTCCCCTGAACCTTAAACCAAGTTGGGGACATAACACTTACTGTAAAGGGTGTTTGGCCTCATTCACCAATACCATCCCAGTCTTCCCAGCCTGCATTCCTTAATGTCCTTTGGCAAGATACTGAACCCCACAGCTGGTCTAATAGAGGAAGTGCTGCACATGTATGCACGGTGTGAATGTGTGGGTGAATGACAAAAACTGTGCTTTACTTTTAGTGGTCATCAAGACTAGAAAAGTGCAGAAAATTTGTTTGGTAAGAATATTTCACTTCGGATTTATGACCTGTTCTTAAAATGTAGAATTCTTCGCACCCATCCTGTTTTCTAATATTGATGAATGCCACATCTTTGTGAGATGGAAGTGTGTGGTGGTTACTGCTAATTAGCATATAGGCCAACAGAAATCACACAAAATTGTCTGGTCTTAATTGTACATTTAACTCCTCTTTGTGTTCACAGATCTGCTTGCCAACATTGTCCTCGCCATCACCTGCTCCTGTAATCAAATTTATTCTCTCATCACTCGGAGCTGAATAAAACATGAGGTCTATTTGCATCACTGAGGAAGCGGGCGGGTTTCAGAGCTGGTGGAAAAAAAAGCACAGTGCCTGCATCCCTATCTCATAACTGACAAAGTGCTTCTCGCGGTCAGAGGGCCTCTCGATATCTTCACCTCAGCGGCATACAAAATGGCATCCAGCAGAACTAGTGCCATCAGATCTCAGGCATTCTTCTGCGCCCTCCCGTCTTCGGCAATCCGGTCGTGGCCTGTGCTTTGGAGATATGTAGACTTGAGAGATATGCTTTTGCTTAGTGTTGAGAATAGAGAAATCTGTCTCATGTTCTCCCACCGTGTTCGTGGCGTTGCCGAGATATTTGTCTCAGCCGAGTCTTCAAAAGAAAAAGGAGGATTTTCTTAATACTATTAACATAAAGAAGTTTGCATACCAACCACTGTTGAGTGTTTAAATGCAAACTTTTGGATTATAACCCTTTTTGTCAGACGAATCAATTGAAATACTTAAATCACAGTCGCTTCAGGGGATTTCCTGACTTTAACACAGAAGCCCCCGTGTATTTAATCCCTCATTTTCCTCAGTAAGGTGAGTTCTTGTCTTTCCAAATCCCCTGAAGAAAGAAAAAGCTCAAATATTGCTTCCTTACAGATATGACATTCAGTCAGTATCTTTTGATTCTGCATATCTTGAAGAAAATGTTCAGGAAGAGGCCAATCTGCATTATCTGATGGGCTCCCACGCTTCCCTTTCCACATTCCGTTCCACAGCCCTCCTCAGGACTGGAAAAAATAAACAAGTTTACTGTTTCAAATAAGGTCATCTATACAACGTCTCTCCCTGGCGTCCAGTGTTTTTTTTTCTTCCAACTTTGCCTGTACAGGAGCTGCTTGTCTGAGTCCTGATAAAACCCCGGATATAAAACCTGACATTGAAGATGGATGTGTCCCGCGGCCACTCTCGCCTATCAGTCGTGAACACAGCCGAGGACAGGGGCCTGGGAAACGTGTCAGGGAGCTATCTCTCTGCCGCCGCTCCCCTTGCCCTCCTCACTCACAGGCAGAATTAAAGTTGAAAAGGTTTGCGGCGAGGATAAAAGAGAACGGTGACTGGCAGAGATGGGAGAGAATGCAAATTTGTTTTTTCTTCTCCCCTTTTGGTTCAAAAAAAAATCACACATAGGGGGCGACGCCTCAAGCCCACTTGTATGTTTTTTAAAACAGGTATCTGGAGACAAACCTGAGATGTGAGGACATCACCCGGCTGACCCAGTGAGATTGCCAAATGTCCCAGAGGTGGCTGTTTATAGAGAATGACAAAAAGCCAGTCGGAAAAGGTGGACACCATTATCTTGAGATGGGTCACAGCGTGCTCAAATGAGCGGAAAAGACGCCGAGCTCGACATCACAGGCCGGATTTCAATTTCAAAGAAGACAACATGCTGAAAGGCATAAGTGACACTGTTGTGGACAAAATGCACTTTCCAAAAACTCTCTGTCAATCGAAACACAGACACTGACCCTTGTGAACATGTTCAATAGCAGCAGTGGAGTCAGGGCAAGCAAGGTGAGCAGTGCTTGATTAGAAATGGAGCTAAAAATACATTAAAAGAACAATTAGACAAGACTAAAATGGAAGTACATGACAAGCTACACAACTTATATTACATTATCCCCCCAAAATGGTTACATGAACATCCAGTCTGACATCCTTAAATCGGATTCAATCTTTTGAATGAAGACATTTTGGTCTGGTGCTCTATTCAGCCAGCTTCCACTTTGAATCTACATTTAAGCACATGCATTCCCTTTTAACACTTAAACCACAGTGTGATCAGACTGTTAGCCGCATGCACACGCAAATACAGGAACTTCACCTCGGGCAGGAGAGGGTGAATGTATATGTATAACTCCAGAGCGATGAGGGTGTACGCGCGGAGGCAAACATGAGCAGAGATGAAAGAGTGGAGGCCTCTGTACTGGATTACACTGTGGGGTGGTGTCAACTCCAAACTGATCCATTGTGTATGTGTGTGTGTGTGTGTGTGTGTGTTTTCCAGGAGCTGATCATTTAAACGGAAACATCCAAATGACCAGCTAAAATTGGTAACTGTGCTATTACATGCAGCGCTACATTGTGGCACATTGCTGTAATGCTGAGTTCACACCAAAAGCCAGTCAGCGCTGAGTGTGAAACTCACAATTGAGCAAGCATTTCATGAAACTCGAATCCGATAAGCCTCAGGTAGCATTTCATAGATTGATGTCAATTTCCTACGTCTCCAGGTGGCCTTGTGGACTCACACTTGACAATGCAGCAACTGTAGTCAGTGGCTTGAGTAGTGGGAGTCATGGCATTTAACACAAATTATAACTGTAGTGTAACACAAAAGCCCTGCACAAGTTTAAGCACACAAGGCAGGTGGTCAAATGCTGTTTATTTCCTTTTTTCCTGAATGTCTCCGACTCAATGGGGAAAAGGCAACGCGCTGAAAGACTAACTAACAATCATGCAAACATTTCAAATGATACCCAACCACAGCATGGACTCGTTTTATTTTGGAAATGCACACATATGATTGTCAGTGCCGGACATCCAAGACAGTGGGGCTTTTTATAGAGAATAAACCACAGTTTTATTGTGAAAACAATGCAAGGACAACAGTTAATGATCAATAAAATGAATTTCGAAAATGTGCGCTATGCATGTGTGCGAAAATGTGGGGGTCTTTTGGGGATTTTAATGTATTATGTAGGAAAATGACATTCACATTTTTAGACCAAGTGCCCCTTTTTCTCTGGATGTTTTAAAGACCCCCCCCCCGTGAGCTATTTACAGTATTACAGCTTGAGTTGTAGTTTTTGTTGTTGAATACATTTGTAATGTTTAAGCAACACACATTAATCCCTGTTCACTGTAGCACTTTAGCAAAATGGTGGAAGAAGATAAGGAAACAGATATATAAACCTCACCTATCTAAATATCTGCGTAGCCCTACCGCCAAGTGACACAATATGTGTAATAAATCAAGCAAAACCCAGAGCAGGGTAAGGCATGCAGGAAGGAAGTCAGCTTTTTTTTTCGACTTGATCATCACTGTGGAATAAGAGTCGGACGCACAGACTGGATTATATGGTGGGGTTTCTGACGGGCTTTCTGGCTCAGTCATACGCCGGCAAGCCAAAGAGCTGCGGCCGAAACTCCTCCATGCTCCTGAGTCGCAGCGTGGCCTCCTGGGTAAGGCTGGGGTCCATGTTGTCATCGGGAATCATCACCACCTGCATCCCCGCCGCCAGCGCCGCCTTCACGCCGTTGGGAGCGTCTTCGAACACCAAGCACTGAGCAAGGACGAGAGAGAGGAAAACAAAGTGATATTATCCTATAAGCCTATTAGGTCTACAGGATTCCACCCCCTGCAAACGCTGCAGAGCTGAGAGCGAAAACAAACATGGGCAAAACGAGCAGGCCACCATTTCCATTTTCAATGTGATGAACTTGACACTGCTCCGAGCAGTATTGTTTACCCCTGCCAGGTGAAATATCCATTTAATCTTCAATTTGAAGAAGGGTGCCCCCTGCAGCCCTGCTTCATTGGCTTTGTTTACAGTTTCAGAAAATGCTCTTTGACTCCCGAACTGATACGAGTTGTTGTGCATACCAAGAGGCTGGACACACTGCAGGACATGGGGAGCGGCAGCCTGTAATATTAACGCTCTATAAAAAACTTAAATTTATTTTCCATTCATCCTGTGAAATGTGTGTTTGTGGTATATTCCTACCAGTGACACTGAAAAGACAATGCTTTTATTTTGTCATTTGTTACTTTACTTTATTAATTCCTTATCAAAACTTGCTTTGGTATAGTTTTTTGATTTCATAATGAAAAAAAATAATAAAAAGAAATTAGTTTTCCAATCCCTGGGCACGTTTTAGACAATGGATTCCAGAGACTCTTCCCACTAAGAAACTTAGTGTTAGTCCAACTTGTTTTAAATCCAGCAAATTAATATAAATCTGTAATTTTCTTATTTTTGTCATAGGTAACATTGCTGCTCTGTTTTAGTGCGTCTCATAAAAAAATTAAATATGCCTAAAACATTGACTAACAGTGTTTTTCAGTTTCATCTTAAATTTGTATGCAACTTCATCAAATAAATTAAATGTAAAAGGTCACATTTAATAAAGTGTTACCTATCATGTTGAGTTATTGTCGGTAAATCAAATATCTTGAGAAAGATTTAATTAAATAAGGTTATTAATACATGAAACTTGTGTTTAATGTACATTTATAAATATTTTATTTAATCAAATCACTCCAAAGTAATTTGATTTACCAACTCAAAATGATAGAAATACTTCGTTAAACATGACCCTTTATGTTGACCCTGCTGCTCTGGTGGACAAAGAAGGTTTACTGCTCTAAAATTTGCTATGTAAATCACCCTCACAGATCAATTGACCCATCTGTCATAGTCAGACTGGCCATCAGCAGCACAGGGATCAGTCTTGCTATATTAGCGGCCCAATTGACCATCAAAACATTCATTATGTTTTTACCATCCTTGGCAGGCAGGGAGGCTGTCACACCTAGGGTTAAGGCTCATCACCTCCAACCAGCCAAACTGCCCACAGAGACCAGAGGGAACAACCAGAGAGTTAGATACATGGCATGGAACTTCACAGAGGCCGACCTCAGAATACTCCAGTGTGCATTAGCGTGAACTTTGTGTACGTTCAGTGAGCTATCACAATAATGATCCCTTACAAATAAGTAATGCTAATGAGAGAAAGCACCTCACTAGAGTGGCCAGCATAAGTGCATCTGATTAGGATGTTTTTCTTTTTCTTAAATGTAGAACCCATCGTATTTATTGGTAAAATAATTTTGTTAACTCACGGATCAACAGTTTGTCAATAACCGTAAATCCCCAATTTGACCTGAGGAAATAAAGTACCAATTTTACACAATTGTCACCGTAGCCAATCTGCTGCTCATGCTTGAAAATAAGTGATCAGTGCAGACTGAGTTAAGTAATATTAACCACAATTACAATTAGTTAGTGCCTACAATATCAATAACAGGTAAATAACAGTTATACTGTTAGTCGTTTTAAGTATTTGGAAGCGGAATTCAGGCCAAGTGAGAAGATGGAAAACACGAGGCAAATTTTGCATCTGAAATACCTCTCTGTTCACATGTTCTACAAGGACATTCCAACAGCTGCAGTAAAATGAATACGACTGAACCTTCACCAGGAGGTTAATCAGTTTTCAGTATCCGATAATCACATTCAGAAGTGTGCTGAAAGGAAGAGAGAACGCACCAAGGCCTCGTTCATACCAAGTATTTCAAAGTACTTAAAGCTGGACACAGAAGCAAGAACGCTCATATTTACCCAAACAGCAAATCAACAACATTAGCTTCAAACTCATTGTTTATAGGCAAAATTGAGATTAATTAAAAAATAATTGTGATGACATTTCATGTTTTGTATGACTAATGAAGGTCTGGCAAAAAAGGGTTAGATTACACTCAATGGCGTGCAAATCAGGACCAGGGGTCGGATTCAAAATGAAATGACTTGGTGCATTGTATTTAATGCTGAATTGAATTTGGAAAAAGTATGTGGTATTAAAAACATGGACAGTAGGTATTATAGGTCAAATATCCTATCTAGGGTCTTCACAGTGATGGTAAAGCCCACGTTTTCAATTATATTACACAGTTGTAGCCAAATCCAATACAATTGAAGTAAATGCAGTCCCCTTCAAATATAAAAAAAAACAGAACATAAAATGCCTCCATGCTGCTCCGGTGGTGTGATCCAAGTGTCCGGAAGCCCCGACATTCAAAATCCACTGGAACACTGTTTACCCCCTGAGACTCAAAGTGTTTAGTGGACTCCAACACTTCACCCACCCCTCCATCGGCACAGTGGTGTGTAAATAATGGATTTCATCTTTGGGTTAACTATCCCTTAACACCAGTCAATATTCATTTCTTGAAACCGGAGCCATGACTTGTTCCAGACCTAAAGCTCATTCAGTGGACTGAACGCGATAAAACTATTCTTAACCCAAAATAAGACACACTTGTCATGAGAACAAAAATGTCACATTTCATTTTACCACTGAGTGAGTATCATACTAATATTGTAACTAATATAGGTATACGTGTATAAATAGCTTCTGAGAAATGACACTTAATAAATCAGCTGAAAATAAGCAAGTACTGCATATCTATTAAGTTTTGGTATCTGATGTCTTATCTTAAAGGTAGGGGTTGGTGCGTAGTTTCTGAAGCACTTAATCTTAGTCTGTGAAATACTCTCAACATCCTGATGGGCATCAATAAATAAAGCAGCTGTCTCTGGCCCTCACGTGATGTTAATAAACATGATCAATCATTTTGTTGGGACAGAATTAAATGATTTGCTGGCGCATCTATCTGTCACTAAACAACCTGCCTTCGCATGGCCGCATAATCCTACATTGTATATATCAAATATCTGTTTATCTCTGGCTTTTCATGCTGTATTCTAATTACTTTTTTTTGCCAACACATCTTGTAGTTTTAAAGTGGCCAGAAGTGTTTCACAGAGAGGTCTAAAGACTATTGTTTCAGCAATAATTAAACCACAAAGTGACTTTAGCATGAATTTGAAATGCCTCTTTGTTTCCTTCTTTATTACCAACATTGGATCGTGAATTCATTACTGGGTTCAAACACAGCTTTAACCTTTGTGGTTGAAACGGTACTTCAGTGTGAATAAAGGAAACGGCCGTAAACTGAGTCTAAAGCCCTTCAGAAGGAAGCGAAAGCTCAGGCCTGAAAGGCTCAAGGACCTTTGTTCATCTCAACTCTAATACGCAGGTAGAATAAAGGGGGCTCCTCAAGTCTCTTTAAATCCTAATTGACTTCTGTGATGTCACTAAGCCTGAAACTGGATGATGTTGAACAATGCAAGCGGAAACACAGAGTTCACAACAGAGGGCTCGTGCTAATTCCCTTGAATGGGAGCAATTAAAACTAGTAATTACCCAATGAGCTGGCGAAACGACCCTTTAATCTGCCTCCAATGCGCTGTATTGAAATGGATGGAAGCACAGTGACAGCTCAGGTGGATTATAAATGGAAGTAACAGAAATAAGAAAAACATTTTTATAGTTGAATAATGATAGGTCTGTACCAAGTATGGGAACAAACCCAGTCACACATACATTACTGGGACTGCAACCCAATAGCTAAAACACAGTCTTGCCTGATAGTAGGAGGTTGTTAATGATTACATTACATCACATTAAGACCCTGACCCTGATCTAAAGCTAATATTGATCAGATTATTCCACATCATGTGATACTATATGAAAAGTGAACAACACCTGATAGCTTTTCATTTATGTTCAATATGAGGAGCATGATCCTGTTGCTGGACTGTCACTGACATTGAAACCACTTTCAGTTGTGTTGCTATTCTATAGTTTCAAAAGTTAAACGGCTGTTCCTGGTCTCTATCCTCCCCTCCCCACATCTCTCTCTTTTATCCCCCTCTTTCAGTCTTCCTCTTTGCTCTCACCCCAACCCGCTCTGCTAGATGTGCCGTCCTGTTGAAAGGAATTGTGTTTTTTTTTCTCCAACAACGCAAGTGCTTGCTCTTCCTCTGAACTTTTGGGTTTCCCTATAATATTTTGACCTTACTTTGAGCAGCGGTTTAAGATAATTGATTTTGTGATTAGGCTCTGTACAAATTAAAAAAGCTATTGAATTAAATCATCAAATTAGAGGATGAACTGTGTCTTTGTAAGGTGGGCCTCCACATTGATTCTCCATTGTTGTCATATGTTGACGTAAGGAGGAAGTCTCACATGGCAATATAACATGACTGTCCAAAGTCTCTCTGTTTAACTGCGTTTTTCTACCTCTTCCCCCCTTCACTACAATTTGTTTTCTCCCCACTTTAGTTAGTTTCTCTATTAAACCATTACTATCAGACAACAGTCATAAACTGTCTAAATAATTGATAGGCATCTTCATTATTATTCCTCCCAAGAGTAAACACATCAGTAAAATGTAGTCCATAATCTGGGTTAGTATCAAATTAATGCGCTTTTCCACTGAAGAGTCTCAAGAATCCATAACCAGGGACTTCCCAGAACCATTAAAACCATTCTAATGACAGTCGTGGCACTAATGCAGCTAGTAAAAGCCAGTTGGGGGCACCGTCATCAGCAAGCATGAAATAAGCATGCATAAATAACATTATTTTCAGGCTGTGTTATGTCCCTTATTCTGACAGATTCCAGGAGTATTTTTGCGGCAGTAATACTTGTTGTTGTCTGCTCCCCCACCGGCACAAGTCCTAATTCAGTCAAGAGGTGGTGGAGAACAGCGGAAACAAAATCAGAACCTCAGCCACTTAATGCACGTTACATCCTAAGCCCCTACTGTGGTAAAAGGTGTTAACAGGATTTCCCTCCTGTGATAATGGTCTCTGGAGTGCCGGCAAAATTGAAGAGATTCTTCTCAAGCAACCGGAAGGGGGTTTAAGCGCCTTCAATCAATCACATAGAAGAAACATGCTTTTGTCTGATTCCAGATGAGTGTGTCAATAGACGTTTTTAAAAAATGTACAGACACAGACTGAGTCTTCACCAATTGACGATGAAGACTTGTTGGGAGAGATTGAGACACAGAGATAACGAATAGCATCGCTTTCTCAGCTCACGTACACACAGCATAACCTCTTTTATTTGGAAGGCAAAACATTGATCTGTGATTGGTCAATACATGTTAGGGTTGGGCGGTGAGACGAATACATACAGTTAATCGGCGAGTGGTGCGGGGGCCATTGTTGGTTGTTGTTCTGTTTCATTGGTTAATTGATCAGGAGATATTTATTTAGCTAGTATAATGTCTTGCCTACTCGAGTCTTATCCTCTCAATGTATTTATTGATGGTTAATTTGTTTTAAGCCACTGCCACAATATTAAAACTGATCACCACACAATGATTGAGACTTTCTATTTAATTGGTGCATAAGCATCATTCAGCCAGTACTTCATCAGCTTGTTCTTCTCACACACACATACTGTAAACTCAGACAGGGAGAAAACAACAACATTTGGTTTTAACACACACCAATCACATTTATAAAGATGAGAAATTACTTCTTTCAGCTCTCTCAGCTTGCAAGTTGCATCCAATTTAAGGCAAAAAATTATAAATCCACAAGAGGAGAATTTTTACTCTAATTTGCAACAAGCTCTTTTGTGCATTTGCATTGTGTCCATTCCATAATCAGGAGAGTCAAATAACTTTCATAAACGTTTTTAGTTGTTATGATGATATTGTCTGTTGCTCACAGGACAGATGTGACGGAGAAGAAATCAGTTCTGGATCGTGTGAGGAGACTAAAAACAGGAATGAACTTGGGTGCTGCCGCAAAGAATTGTGGGGCGGCATTTTCTTATTTCCTTTCACAAAGGAGACAAGTTAGGAAGCATTACAACTCCTTTCTTTATAATTAAGAGAATTCTAACAGCTCTTATTATGGTGGTGGCTGAAAAACTTCCAGGTCATTTCACTTAGTTAGGAAGGTTCCCAAGCGAGTATTCGAGCGGAGCCCGAGTCTATTTGGAAAACAAATGAATCCAATTGTTGCTGTGAGAGAACACACTGAAGTACACACATGCCTGCCACAACTGACCACATTGCAGTAAGGAACCGCAGCAGCATCAGTAGCTGAGCACTGCTGACTGGCCCAAAACCATTTCCCAATAGAGGCTGTCACACAAAGAGGTGGTGTTCTGCTTGTTAAACAGCAAGCCACAGAGCAACACAACTTAATATAATGCAACAAGGGTAAATCCACTGAAGCTCACCTTTCCTACAAGGTGGGAGACAAGAGTTGAACTGCCTTTGCATGCCAGCATAAACCCTCATAACCCAAATTCAAAGAACATCAGAAAAAAACACATTTATTGACCATTGAAAATTTGGCCAAAAATCCCTATGTAAATTGATTAAAGGGCAGTTTTGAATGTTGTAAAACTGGATTGCTAAACTTTAATGTTAAGCAATGTATCACTGAAACATCGTTAAAATGAATGATAACAAATTCTTACTGCGTGTGTATCTATTTCAGAGAAAATTAAGATTTAAAATATTTTCATTACCACGTGTGAATTATTAGTCAGACTCTACAATAGGGAAAATCTCAAATTCAAGCAACATAATAACAGACTGTCATTAAGAAACTGTTTCAACGGACACATTTTTTTCACAATGTCTGTTCACCAGCTCAGAGTCTGACTCTGACAATATCAGGACAACCTGATGTAGCATTTCAAAGTAAAAGCCCTTTGAAATATCATACTGGACTGTGTTGGTGGTAGCAACAGTAGATTCAAGGAGATTCTTATGGGATTAGACATTGAAAAGGATGGCTGAGGGCAGCTAGTTACTGGGCCGCCCACTTGTTAACCAGTCTGGTAACCGTTACATCAACCAACAGGGTTAGCGTAACCTTAGAGTTCTGGTGCTTTGTGTGAAAAAGATGGTCTGGAAAGGAGTCAAATTCCCAGCCTGCAGTATTGACCCAGTCCGTCCCTGCTGTTAACTGAAGAACTGAATGGAGACATTTGAAGAAGTCACCTTGGGCTTTTCGTAAATGCAACAGTCACTACTTTCCGACCACTTTCAGAGGAAACTATGTATTAACCATGTTAATTCATGGATCATGATGTTTATTGTTAGTTTTGGCACAGACAACCCATCACACTAGGTGGAAAATAACTTGATATAACAAAGCACAAGCATTATTTACCATATATATGAGACCCGAACTTAATTCACAGCCTAATCTAATTTTCTTAATCCAATGTTGATTCAGTCAGCGCTCAGAAACCATCATTCATCATTAGATGTGCATACACCCTCAAATCGATAATACGACTCTCAGGGGGACGGAGTGTTGAATCCAAGATTGCAGCTCTTTGGCGCTGATGGGTAACTGATCAAAACAACACCTCTCCAAAATAAACAATTTTCCACTTTTGAAATTGGACAACAAAACCAAGTGACCTGGATAATCTAAACAAAACAAAAAACACCAAGTACCTCCTGAGGCTTCAGGCATTTTTGTCAATTTCATTTGTTATTGTGAAAACTCATTGCAAAATTCAAACCCACACCAAGGCCTTTTACCAAGGCATTAAAAGCTAAAAGGTATTGGAAGAAAATATTTTCTATAAGCAAATAATTCCTCTTTCTGTGTGGACAAAAGATACCTGCATCCTAAATGGCAAATTGCAGAGGGATTGTTGAAAGAAATAAGAACCGCAATAGTTTCGGTTTGGCTTTAAACACCCAATTTAATACATCACTCCTTTTGTTTGGATTGAAGGAATAAACAGCCTAGTTTCAAATAAGGAAGGGAGGGATATACAAGTTCTTAAGAGTCTTTCAGAAAAACAATATGAAGCCTTTTTAAAGTTTGGTCCAGAGCGATGCTGCCTGGTCTCCTTTCCTTCCCTCTTTGAGGAGACACAGCACCTGCTGGTCCTCGGCTTCATAAGGTGCCATAGAGGGTTTGAAACATATCCACAGACCCGCATCCAAACACATGCAAGATTCAGCCGAGCCAGCATATGTGGATTCACTGTGGACCAAAAAGTAAATGTGACAAGACAAAGGGGATGAAGGGTGAGGCCAAAACCGTAAAATGTGTGTGTTTGGTGTGCACAGATACAAATGCACACCTTGGCTATTGTCTCCAAAAACAACTGGCCCACTAACACAGACACTGTCAACTCCCTAAGGGGAGCTTGTTGTGGCCAGATGACAGCAGCCAGTGCCTGCATGCTGGGATTTGGAGAGGATCCAGGCCCTTGTTTGGCTGCAAACAGTGCTGCTGGCAGTGGAGTTGAATAAGGACGCCTCTACAATGAGCGGCTGCCCTGATTGAGCGTCTTCTACATTTTAGCTGAGTTCACAGGCATCAGGGAGATCATGTGTTTATGGGTAAAGATCACACATGGGGTTTGAACCTGAGCGGTCGCATGGCGTTGAGTTATTTACTCCACAAACTGATCAAAGGATACAATCCCAGCTATTTTGTGTAGTTCCGTCAGCAGTCCCTGGTTAACCTATTTCTATATTTCTTTTTAATACTTAATATTATCCTGCTTTCACTTAAAACCTTTAATATTCTCTAAATTGTGATCTGCCGTGTTAAAGTGGAGGAATGGGAACCACTCACCACTCTATTGATTGTATAAAATGAATGATGCAGCCTTGGGAATTACAGAGCTTAAAACTAAATGTAGGGGCGGGGGGGAAATTGAGAGTGAATGCCTAGAGTCAAAACAAGATGAGATGAATTTTCATATTATATTTAAATGTGTTCTATGATTCAGTATGAACTGCTGGAAAATGGAAAAAATCAGGGACAGTTTTCTATGCTTAAAAAAATAATATTTAGTTTGCTCAATTTGTGTTCACAACACGCGGAGACCCATAGAGAAAATAAAGACCAGGCCTGAGGTAGGAGGTGCTGAGATAGTTGTAAAACACATGCTTGATGTCTGTGTTTAAGGCAAGTGATGCACCATTACGTGGAGTAAGAGGAATAAACATAGAGCTCTGTCTGTTTAACACATTTAACTTATTCTGCATCTGTTGCCACGTGCCCAAAGCTGATCTAAGTTTTAAAGACTGAAAGGTAAGTGCATGGACACAAATCCTTATCTAACTGTTTGCATATCAACAATCCAGTCTGGGTGGACATTCTTAAAACCTGCGAATGACAAGGAAAGGAAGAATTGCAACTTTTACAGACAAAGTTGCATCAGTGAGGTTCTCCCTCTTGTGGTTTCGACGTTTGATGCACTGACATCATGTGCACCATTTTATCCCTATCTGACTCACCTGGTTAAAGATCCTAGAAGGAACTTTAAATTTCACGTCACATGTCATAAATTAGTTTAATGATTTAAGATAACCATTGAGTATTATATGCATTTGTACAGGTATGATAAATCCATACTTCCCCCTCTCATCTTACAGGGGGCAAACAGAACATCCCACCTGAGTAAATACCAATTCATTCCACGTATAGGGGGGTTAAAGTTGGCTGGTATATTAATCCATACCATTAAACAGAGCTGTTTGCAAGATGCATAGCGATGAGGTTATGTATCGTAATTCTCGTTCTGATCTCATCCATCTTGTAGTAAGAGATGTCGAGTTGGCGGGGCCCAGAATTAGGGGCTCTGGTCTGTATGTATTAGCCTTTAGCCTAGCATTTAGCCTAGCGCCTAGCCCCGCTCGCCTCCCTTGCTTGTTCCCTCTCTCTCTGCATAAACATTGGCTTTTGCAGCCGGACTGTCGTAAATCATTGCTCTGACCTCACGGGCAATCTGCCCCGAACACAGACATTGAGAATACTTAATGGAAAAAGCCTATTTTCTCCCTGATTGTCTCATCTGCTGTTGTAGCTATATTAAAATAAGAGTTTCATAACAGGATAAAACTCTTCCTGTTGAGTGATGATAAAAGACAAAAAGCACCAGAGTATACCAGGTCACATAGTGGATAATGCATCCCAGCAAACTCAGTACCAGGCACACACACACACACACACATTGGTGGCGAAGTACGTAAGAATCAAAATCCTTTTGACGAATGAAAAATCTAATCAAATCCAGTAGAAGAAGCTTCCTTACTATTTTCATTCCTATTGGTACTTTGCTCTGTTTCGAGGTCGACAGATTTGTTCTTGGTTCAGTTCTTTCAAGATGTATAATGAAAATACATCACCCACAAACTAGATGAGAATATTCACTCCTGTTATCGGTCAGACGTGTCTGCGGCTTGAGGAAGAAAGCAAATACAGGAAGAGGGCACCTTGCTCCTTAATGTAAGTATAAGAAAGAACTTGCAAAACATTATCTGCTCAACACTACACAACTACACCAGCTGCTATTCCAGCTGTTCCCGATGTGCTGCATCACCGAATACCTACAGGTGTCGCTGACCTTAAACCTGAGAAGGTTGGATCCTGCTTCCACCGGAACCAAACTGTTCAAGAGCCTGATTTAGCCATATCTGGGTGCAACTAGTGTTCACACCTGTCCAAACAAATCACACTTAGGGTCCAAGTGTGAAAACGCTGCGAGTTCTCACTGGTATAACCCTACTTCTAAATCAAATGTAGCTATTAATTAAAGCCAACCACTTATTTATTGAGTGCAATAGCTGGGAAATGAGACTGCAGAAGAGTCAATATTCTTTCTCTCTCCAATGCTGTTCTCATAATGGCCTTGGCTACTGTAGTGCTGTGAGCACTGCTCTACCAATATGTCCCCGGTGGATTCATCATTACAGCACTGAGAAAATAATGTCTTACATAGAATCCCTCCCTTTTGAATAACACTATCAACAGATGAATCTGCCGCGCTTCACCCGCGGCTTGTACAGCTTAGCAGCTTTGTCAGCACTTGGCACTAAGGTGAAGGCAATGTATCAACCACATGTCTGACACTCTGTCTTCATGACCACTTAACATGGCTGTAGATAGAACATGTCATCGTGCCCATCAAAGAAACACGTAAAGTATGTGCTGTGTAGTAAACACTACTGACGTCTCATGCTTTTGGAAATTAACACATGTTCAGTGGTGTTTTGAAAGATATTCTCAATTTGTACACATTTGTGGCTTTTTATTTTAGCCCAGCTCGTTAAGAGATGTTTAAAACCAGTTCAGGTCAACTGGGAGAAATCAGGTGAATCATTTGGTGCATAAATAATTGAAGTGGCTTGCATGGGTTTTACTTGGATAATCAGATCATGAAAACTGATCTATGTAAAAGAGTCATCACTCACAGCTGATGCATTCTGTCAGCAATGGTTTAAAGGCAGATTCGTGGTTTGGCGTAGAAGCTACTCTGTAGGTACACACTTAGCCTACACACAGGGCCTAAGCATTCAAAGTTGTGCGTAGGGGTGTGTGTGTGTGTGTGTTGCTTTGTAATTACCCCGCCGAAACGCTAGTGGGCATGTCAGGGTACAGCGTAAGGGTTCTGTGTTGGGTACACTTCTACTTGTAGGCTACACCGGAGATTCAACGCAGAAGGATGAATCGGCATTAAGAAGGAAAACCTGTATATTTTCATTGTATTTTAACCTCTAGCTTTGTATGAATCTTTTTCTTTCAATGTGCCTTTAGTTGTTACACAAACACAAAACATAACAGGAAGGAATATTATCTCTTTTACTTCTGTTCCTTTTCTGATATTAACGGCTGCTTTGAAGAATAACATTATTCTATCAAACATATGGTCCCTTAATGACATAGGATGCCTTGTTACACATTATAAACAAGTCCATCTGCTGCTCATTACTTCACAATAATAACCCAGCAACAATATGCAAGTTTGCACAGTTCTGGTCAAAATTGCTGCCACTCAGAACTTTCTTATATAAGCCATCTGTGTTGGAATTCCATATTCATTTAACATCTATGATTGTTCCAAAATATTTGTACTCATCTACCTCTCGCAAAAAGGTGGATAATATCTATCACTGAATCAGGATTCATAGTTGTGCGTAGGTGCAAGTGTTTGGTGAACAAAAAAAAGACCCATTAAAGAAAAGAGTATTTTCACATAGTTCTATTTGTATTTGTACTGCAATGCAACAGGATATAATGTACGCCTATGGCAGTACTATCATGTTTTTGTTACGCAGTACATTTCATCCTTCTTAGTATGTTAGGATTGACTTGCTCACTGTGTGTAAAACAATCCTGTGCTTTACTCAGAGTTGCTGCAGCTTTAGCTCCCAACAGAAGAAAGTAAGACAACAAAAGTTGGAATAAAAAATGTGTATGTCAAAAATAGCACGTGAACACACGCCAATAAAACTGTGTGTTTGTGAGTCATGCATGTGTTTCTGTCCTACGTGCAGTGGCGAGTGCATAAGCGACAGTGACAGATCGCCCTCCGCATCTTCCAAATGATCCGGGAGCCTGAGGCGGCTCGAGCAAGGGATGTGTAACATTTCATCATCTCTGTTGTGGAGAGCAGAAATGAAACCAGTGTTGATGATAGATGGACCTTTACAGTGGAGGATAAGAACTCAGGAAGCGCAAGTGTGTGTGTTTGTGTGTGTTAGTGCAAGCGTCATATGTCAAAAGGTCACACACAAGTACATGGTTCAAGGCCTTTGCCTACCTAAGGCCAAATTCTAATGAATGCAATAAGCAAATAAACAGATAGATGGTACATCAACATCAGATTTATGCTGGGAATAAAAAGCTGTAATGTCTGTTATGCAACTCTGTTAATAGTATTTACATATTGACGACTTATTTATACTTCTCAAAGATGCATTCAACGTAAAAAAAAGTTGGCTGAAATGTGTTCAGGATTCAAAAAACCAGAAGATGTATCTGCCAAAGACAGCTACTAAAAAGCTAAATCAATCATGCCTGTAAAAAGAAAGAACACAACGATAGGAATGAAACATGAGGTATGCATCCCAGACAAATATAATGGTTTATGTATTAATCCCTTACTTAAGGAGATGTAGAGTTATAAAAGTCCAACATTCAATAGATAGTTCAGGCCTACATAATGCTGCTATAACAAGGAAGTGTTTTGCCTCATACAAAAATGTATTTCTATATTATTTTAAGAAAATATTTGGCTCATTTAAAGGATCAGTACCAGTCTCATCATGTGTGTCTGTTAAGTGGAACACGGGACTCAGAATGTAGACTGGAAGAAGGGGGATGAGCTAGTCTAACTTACGATCACAAATACACCTAATCATTTTTTAAGAAATGTGTATGAAAGTAATAATTCAACAAACTTAATTAGTGAGGTTTAACTGGGAGGCTACATGTTCAATCAATAATTTGATAAAGAACGCTTTATCTAAAATGGTTTTGTCTGCAAAAATACAAATGATTGAAGAGCCTGAAAAGTTCAATTCAGGACAACCTAAATGTTTTTCCCAAAATGTTTTTTGATCTTTTAGGATTGCTCTGAATTATATAGTTCAGAGTTTATATTCCCAAAAAAGTTGAAAATGCAGATTTTCCAAACATTAAAAAGGAAGACGTGTAACAGTTCTCGTTTATAATTGCAATTTCATTGTCATTTCAATTCGCTGTCTTTTCTACTTTTTGCATATTGAGTTTAGAAAATAATTTTCATGGTCATTTGTATATGGACATGGATGAAAACATTTTCTTCATGCATGAAATCAACGATTTCCATTGCATTTCTTCAAATCATATTACTGCCCAATTATGGAAATTAGTGTTAAGATCATACTTTATTGACTTCTGAAGTGCAAACAAATCAAATCAATTATTAAATCCGCCCCTTGTTTGGGGTTGATTGCTTGAACTTTCATCTGAAAGGGTTCTTTGTGAAATCGGGGGAAAGGGAAACACAGCCGGACATGTTTACTGACTGACACAAAGTAATCACAACAGAGGCAGCGATTACTGAGCACATTTTCATTAGGAGATAACTTAACACTGTGCTGTTTGTAAAGAGATTGCAATTTCCTCAAAGAAAAGCCAGAGGACAGCCCAAGGACCTAATCAAAAAACAAAGAAAATCACCATTGAGCCAAAATGAGTGTCTGCAAATCTCCCAGCCAGCCAGCCTGCCTCCCTGTGCTTTGCTTGTGATCTAAGGAGGACCCTGCAGCCGGCTTAACCCAAACATTTGAAGTCTGCGGCGATAAAGTATCCAGCCAGGAAAATACAAACAGGGAGAAGGGACTGGGCAGCGGATCCGGATGCAAGTCGAGCAACGCATATACGCTTGAGTAGATAAGAGGAATACAGAGGGCTGCAGAGTGTGGGCTAAGTGGTTTTAAATCAACTTGGCCATCACTGTATTTTAAACCATTCGGCTACCCATAATAGTTTGTCAGAGTTTATTCCAAAGGCTAACCAAACGGAACCTTTCAGCCTTTGTACTGTTTAAACCCTCTCAGGACTGTTTCTGTGTTCCATGGAAACCTTTTAAGATACCTTGCATCATCCCCAAAGCCTCTCCTTTACAACAGATGCGGCTAAACTGCGAGTGACCCTGGCCATGTTGCACATTCAAGCACCAGACTGGGGACAAATGAGATGGCTAAAATGACAAATTAAGGATTCTGCTGGCTGCAGCTTGGAAACACAGTTTTTTGCCTCATTTTGGATCAGAGCACCTTTACTTTGGAATCTGTATCCTTGCAAAGCCCCGGTGATTTCTGAGGGATGAAAGCCAATAAAAGCACGGGGGTGGGGCAGGCCCTGAATCATAGTTGCCATGTTGTTGCAGCATCATTATCTTCACATCCAAAGCTCCTGTTTTCAACAGGGAATTCACAGACCTTATCCGACCTGTATGAGATCCTACTGTTTCTTTCTCATTCCTCAGTGCAGGCTTTCTTAAATATACTGTTCCTGCACCAATACTGTTTGCTTTGAAATGGGCTAGTGATCCAACTGTTGTGTATATTAAAAAACTAATTTAGAAAATTATAATATCATAGCTGAATGAATGTGTGATAAGTGCCTGTCCCCCTTTACTGGAGAACATTCCCTTTTGGGGTTCGCTGATGAGTGTCTGAAATGAAATGTAGTATAATCATCTGACCCTTACACACGACAAGTAGCGTGTTGACCGATCTAGTTTTGCAAGTACCATAAGCTTGTTTAGTATTTATATTTGTTGAAATAGGAAACACATTTTATGAAATAAAATACATATTTCAAATCCCATAAGATGTACACTAATCAAAAAATCACACTTAAATCACATATCGGATCTTGATGTTACGAATAATTCCAGTAAAAAACATTACTGTGTACTTTGTTCAGATCAATATGATGAAACGATATTCAATGCAAATCCAAAATAATCAACTCATTAAGGGCTGAATTCAAAACTACACTAAAAATCGAAATCACAATCACTTGCACGAATTTCAGCATGGCAACCTTTGACCTTGCAAAAGCAGTACAATCCCATTATAGCTTCTCGGCAGGGGCTCAATCTAAAAGTGAAAGACATCAGTGTTCGCATCCAGGATATTTTGGTGTAATAACTGCTATTGTTTGAGGCATTCTGCCATTTTTTTCCGGGAGTTTGGTGTAGCGATGCCATTAGTCTTGTGCACGTGAGGAAGTAAAATCCGAGCTCTGAGCCAAGTTCTTCCGCTCTCATGAGTCGTCCGACTGCAGTATGGAAAAGACGACAAAAATAAAACATGACTGCAAAAGCAATTCTTTTTTTCGCACTTCACCTAACGCTTGTTATGGCAGAGAGGAAGAGCGGGTCATCCACTAACCAGTTGGCGATCAATTCCCTGGCTTCTACCGTCCACATGCCATGTCCATGGGAAATAATGAACCTTAAACATCATGCTGGATATAAAAGCACAGCATATTACTGCACAAGAATATGACTTGAAGTGCAAAGGGATTTGAGTGTTCATTGGGAAAAGCACTATATAAATGCGGTCCATTTACCTAGGTGTGGATGTCAGGGATGCTTCGGCAGCTCCATTACCAGCATTTCATACACCAGTAGCTAGCACCACAGTTGCTTAAGTGCACTTATATCCACACTGCTGTCACTAAAATGAAATGTTCTTGTAAAACATAATCTCAAGGAGCCATTGTGTGGCTTTCTCATGCATTTTTCATACATCTCACATGTCTTATGGGAAAAAATGTTTTTATTTAAAATGCTCATAATAAAGATCTGATCAAATCTAATCCCTTATCCTACAAGAAACACATACCCTCCCAACCCAAAACTGTTAAATTAGGGATTCTGTGCAAACTTGTTGCATTTAAACTGACCTGTTTCAGGTAATTCACAGATTTGGAAATCTATGGGCTGGTGTGCATTTGGAGGTAAGCTTTAAATATGGTAAGCTTTGGCAGGGTTTTAATGGGCTAATTTAATGTTCAGATAGAAAAGTGCATGTCTTAATTGTACCTGATTTGAATATCTGGATTATTAAGCCTTCCCCTGGTGTAATGCTGTGTATGATTAATGACAGGGGAAGAACTAGTTCTCCCTGCCTCTCTCCCTCCCTATCAGTATGAGCATGAACCAGCTCACTTTCATGTTCCATTAATCTTATTCAGGCTGCCGAGCACACCTTTGGTAAAATCTCCTGTCTCATCAGCGGTGTTACTTGAGGAGTTATGAAAAATGTCTGGGGCTCTCCATGGAAAAGAGAGCAGTGCTTTTTCTTTCACTTGCGGTCAGCTCAGACAGCGGCGTTCGACACCACATTACTCACCTGTGGGGCCGGTGAACTGCGGTGTTCACAGTGAGGGACGTGGGGCTTTCTCTGCTCCGCCCCAGGCCTCCCGAGTATCACATTAAATCACATCTTTGTAATATATTTGTTTGGCTGCAGGGAACATTTTCATAAAAATAATTCTGAATAGGAGACAGTACACATTTCTCCACTTTTCCTATATTGCACCCACACACACAAATATAAGAGGTGTAAACAGACATTTTTACTAGCCAATGCTTTTGTATTTGTGTTTACTTTTAGGTATTAGTATCAATTGTTTAACCCATACTCACAAATAACAGTTGGTCTCATAGGCCCTTGACCCTCAGCAAGAGTTATTAAAAATCTATTAATCAATAGAAGTAATAAAAAGCTTAGCAACCTCAGAGACAGAAATGCAATAGCAGAGCACATCGACAAAATAACAATATTTACAACATGTTATTCAATGTTTGTACAAAAGAAAATGTCTGCAAGAGATGATTGGGAGCCATAATGACATTTGTAATAGTAGAGGTACTGCCAGTAATTCATATTATATGTGAGAAGGCATATTTCTATATTCAAATCTAGTTGAAATTATAATCCACGATTCAGCTACCACCAAGATCACGACCCACGAGCACCAACACAATCTATTAGATATAAATCTGTCCCTTCACTTACGCAATGAACCTTTCTCTTCTCTCTCTTTCTGATAGAGATTACCATATTGGAATTGCTGGATGTAATTCATTCTGCTTCAGTGAAACTTTGTTTGCAGACTGAATGATAACGATGACGATTGAGTGGGAGAATCTGCAATTCTCTATTTCTTAAGTAGAGCACGTATAATTTACCTTCAACCCTGAGCAACAGGTAGCTAACTAGCTCCGGCTACCATCAGCAAATACAGTAGCTATATTGTCCTATGAGAGGGAAAGACTGACAAAAGGCCTGGTACTGCTAGTTCATAAAGTGCTTTGAGAAAGTAATAAGATCCTTCACGTTTTGCACATTTTGAATTGAGATTTTGATTACAACTGCAAATGGATAAAACTACCATTTTCCTCTATCATTCTATTCAAGTGAACATGTTATTAAAGTGTTGACAAATTTAGAAAACAGCATTAACAGCTTTGAGTCTCTAAATAATTATTTCACTGGGATTTGTGCAGTGTATCTCATGCCTCTACACATTCCTTGCTGCCTCACTGGATGGGAAGCTGTCTGTGAACTGCCATCTTCAGGTCTCTCCACAGATCTTCTCTGTGAGGATTAAATCTGGACTTTGTCTGGTCTGCTCTAAGTCAGTGAGGGACCTCAGGTCACTGTCGTGCTGAAAGGTGAACTGCTGCCTCAGTCTCAGGTCACGTCCACTCTGTCTTTGGCTATAATCATCTTTGTGATTAGTCTCCCTGTCCCCCTGCAGCTGAGATGGCCCCTTTGAGCACGACACAGCAATTAGCCTGTATTAGATGAAAATAAGTGCTTTTTGTTTGTCTGAATCTTTCTCCTATCTCTTCATAGCATTTCTGGAGCTCATCTAGAACTACAATAGATCATGTACAGTCATTGAGGAAGTACTCACACCTTTGAGTTAATATTGTAAGAGATAGATTAACAATTCCGATTAGAAATGTATTGGATAAATACTAATATGGATAAATTCCAAAATCGATAAGCCTTCGAGTTGCCTTGTTCAGAATGCTAGATATTAGGAATTGGTATTTAGTGTAAACACAAAAGGATGTGTAGTTTGTTGTGTTACAGATATTTCACTAACTGTGATCACAGCGCGATGCACTTACTTTTTGTATGATGTGTCATCGAACGTGTCTGTCTTTTACAGAATTATCCAAAATCAATATAACTATCGCGTGCCCACTCAACTCCCAGCATAACCTAGTTTACTCTACCTGCTATCCACTTCATGTATGTCAGTGTCTCGTGTGTCAGACACAGCTGGTGTGCTGCAGTCTTGCTAGGACCCACAGTGATTAATGAAGGGCTTCACAGTTCATGAGGGTCTCTTGTGGCATGACCATCAAGATGCTGGCAGCTCAAGTGTTTGTCACACGTTTAGCCCGTCTTGTTTAACACAACTAAACCCATGGACAAAGAAACAGTAGAACCACTGGAAATAGGGTGTGCTGTATTTGTAGCTCACTTGGGCCTTTTCTGACCTTAACTCTGTTTTCTAAACAATAATGAGTCATAATTTAAACAGTAGCACAAACACAGGGAAGCTTGTTACATAGTCTGTGCAGGAAAATCTTTTGATTCCAAAATCTGGGTCTGTCTGAGTGGACTGAACCTGTGACATCTATCTGCCTCTCTGCCTGTTTCTCACATCTTAGTGACTCACAACAAACAAAAAGTGGGTTTTTCATCAGTGGAATGAGGCAGGGAGATTGTGTGCGAGTACGTGTGCGTTATTACCATACAAGTGTTTCTTCTGTTTACCTCCCCCTCCCTGTCTGATCTCCTTCTCTCTCTCTCTTTCTCTCTCTCTCGCGCCAAGGCCCTGTCTCTGCCTCTCACCCCCTCCTCCACTCCTCGGTCACGGAGCGGGAGCCGGGGAGTGACGCATCATCATTCGTTATTCCACTGAACACTCTGTCGATTCCCCCCTCTGAGCCGCAGTTTCATATCTCATCAAGAAAAATGCCAGCCCTAACCGGGGCTGGCTGCAGATTAAAAAAAAATCAGGTGCGCCGTGCCACAGGCAGACCTATTTGCAGCGAAAGAATCCTTTAAAGTGAGAGCAGAGGAGTGAGTGAGGATATATCTATTGGGTGCCTCAAATCTCCCTGTTAAATTAGGCTGTAAATGTCCAAAAGCCATACAAAGAAAAATCCCACCGTTGCTCCCTTGTCGAATGATGTCTTCTTTTCTCGGCCCCCTTTTGTTATGATATGATCCAGGAGCCAATTACAAATGCAGTATTTTGGCGTTAAATTGTGATGTACTCACTTTTTATCGAGGTGAAGGGTTCTCACGTCAGGGTTGGCAGGACCTCTGATTGATGAACACTCGATATTACAGTGTGTGTGTGGTGGGGGGGGGAGTTTACACTTGCCACCCACATTTATAATCGCTCAAAAAACTGGCTTTTACTCTAGAGCTGCAGGATTCAGACAACTATTATTATTATTATTATTATTATGAACTGTTGCTGCTATCATTGATTACATCTGTACGTCAATAATTATAACTCTTAATGTTTTCATTATAGCAACTAGTCAGAGCTGATGAACATGATGGTCCACAATTGTTCCAGGTCAATCTCTCTTGACCTTCTTTGTGAAGATAAAGTATATTAGTAGTAGTGGTAGCTGCCAAACTTTATCTAAGACAGAAGTTGAAAACATTTTCATCTACCTGCTAATTCCTCAAATGTCTTTCTGTCCGTGGAACACATATCTCGTGAACCACTCATCTTATGGTCTTGATACTCCGCATGTCATTGCAAATCGCTGGAGGAATTCCAATGCCGAGTTTGGTGTGATTTGGACACGCGATATGTCAACATGAATAAAAACTGAATAAACTGACGACCAGCGCTCTGCAGCAGTCCGTGTGGGCAGCTGGGTGAAACCTCACCTCGGGTCTAAATCACCGCCAGATCATTTTTTGATAACTTGACTAGTTTTTATTCACCATATCAGACAAAGAAGGACTGACATGTGACCTGTACTCATCTCCTGCATGGCAACAACATTCACAGAATCACTTCCTGCTGGACAATTATCGCCGAAATCACAATGTTGGTTTTTGTTGCTGAAATGCTTTTATCTGAGCGGAATTTCAGAGCTTTTATTTTGAAAAGTTGTCAAATTGGATTACAATATTGGGTCTACTGCTTAACAGGCCTCTAAAATAGTAGACATGAGATTTAAACAAAATTATGTTTAAATCAGTTTAATTTTATAAAAAAACATCGATTAGACAGTTTATTGTAGTTCTGGTTGAGGAGCACAATGTCAAGAATTAATCAAGGAGAGACAAGCATTACCCCAGGCCAAGCAAACAGGCCAGTTTAGAGAGGGTACTGGGCTAGTGGTCTAAATTTGGTGATAAAACCAGTAATTATTTACAGTGTTTGGTCCGACTATCTCTTTTACCGTGGCAGAGTGTGTGGGTAGTAAATGGGGAGTCGATTCGACACCATCTTTCACAGCCGGAGACACGGATTTGTGTCCAACAAGTCTTGTTGTATTTACGGCCACTTGACGACTAAAGTAATTAAATCAGATGTGCCCTGCCATCTACGTGCTTCATTTTTTATGAGAGTCCATCAAAAATAAATGACACTAGCAGCGGATGAGATTGAGACATGGTGACAAGAGACTCTAGATGCATTTACTCCTTGTTACCCTGATGCTAGCTGGCAGGGATCCATACTACAGGTAACATGATACTCCAGCCCCTCCACCTTGGCAGCAGGTAAAACCAGCTCCAGGACAGATGCAGATTCACTGTATCAGTGTCTTTTTTCAGATTATTTCTGTGTCCATTCCACACATATAAATTTGAAACGCCCAATCTCGTCATTCTAAAGAAGGACAGGAATAAAAAAGAGAGTAATCCTGTTTACTAACACAGACAGACAAACACAACCTCCTTTGCTGGAGCTACTTACTGTGACTACAATATGTAATCCTTGATATTTGTCTTTTACTTTACTATATTATTATATATATTATAACCTATAACTTTAAAGCTAAAATCTCTCTCTCTGGATGTGAAATTACAGCAGGAACAATTAACTTAAATATGAATTTTATTCAACTACGGTATTCACTGTTATTTATGTATTATTATCATATCTGTTAATCTATGATCTCTCTGACCATCATCATCATCTGATTCGCAAGACCAACAGCTATCCTTAGTCACTAGTCATACATTGGAATGACTTCTGCTTTATTTGCCGGAAATATGATAACACGAAGCAAAATCCAATTGACTGGTTTAATAATTGAAATCATTATTATTATTTATAACACAACTATTATTTTAAAAACTTGATAGTTATAGAAGATATTGTTGTGATATTGTCATGATGAATAATTCTGGCCAAGATAATCATATAATGACTCCCTGGACATCATCAAAATGTCCTTTGAATTTCCCTTATGACAGTAAATGTTTTCAATATGTGACATCTACTGTTATTAAAATCGTAAGCATATAATAAGCCTAAATCTAGCATATAGTTACTACAAATTAATTCAAATGTTAGACTTCTAAGCACTCACCTTAAAACACAATATCTATACAATGGTCTTGAGTCTAGACAATGACACAACCAATCATTATTGTAACAGATTTATTGCAGAGCTGTTGTTGCAGAGCTCTTTCTTTTGACAGGGTTCATGTTACCGAGGGCATTTTCTTATTTCAATTGCGGTGCCAAGCTGTCCTCACCCAAAGTGAACACAGATGATGTGATAGCTGAAGGCGATGCTCAGAAGAGGACAAGGGAAGTCCAAGGCCTCATTTCTAAACATTTTTATTTTTTAGACAGAACAAAATGAATCTGAATCCTCAACTCAAACTGAGCAGCTGATTAAAAATATTTAAGAGATATGTTCATCAGCAAACAATGGAGCCTGAATACTGGGGATTATAATTATGGCTATCATAGAAAAAAACAATGTAAGAATCTGTCTGGGGGTGTGACAGCTTTTCCTTCACATTACAAAGTTGTAATTACTGTCACTTGTTCATACAAGATGTCGCATCTCTGCCTATGTTTAAGACTTGCTGTTGTTACTCGGCACTCTGCATTAAAAGCACAAAGAGGGACCACCACCTTTGGCAAGGGTCACCCAGTGGAACCTTAGAGTTTTATCACCGTTCCGGAGGCGCGGCTGAGAAACTAAACTTTTAAATCAAAATCCAGTTTCAAGCAGGTAAGCAATTTTGTCAGCTGAATTTGTACTGTTTAGAAAAATAGTTTATATGATGAATCTATTAATTCCAGAAATTTATTTAGTCTTTGGATAAACTACAGCAATGATCTGCAACTGGGTCAGACTGCATTTTTAAAAAGTTGCCGTCAAATCACTTGATTATTTTATTTGACCATCTCTGACTGACACGGACATTCAGGAGTCTTCCAGATGCAGATCTCCGTCATGGCAACTATATTCACAGAATCACTTCCTGATGGCAATTTGTCTTCAAAGTAAAATCATAATCTTCCTTCTGTTGCTGCGATGCCTTCTATCGAGCTGAATTACAGAGCTGTACTTTTGAAGGGTTTAAAAATTAAAATGTTCATTCTGTAAGATTTAGGTGAAAGGGTTCAATTTTTGCTTTGCACAGAACCTTCAGCACACAAGCAATAAAAAGTGACAGCATAAGGTATAACTGTTTAAGAAGGATTTAGGAATACGTTTTTAAAGGCTCTGGAGACACAGGCACAAGCAAACAGGTATTTTTGGAAAGGGCACTGCACGAGCTTCTACAATGCAGAGCACACAAAATAATAATTTTGTGTAAAGAGCCCAACAAAGGGAGATAGAAGACAGAAACCATTATTCTGCTCTGTTGCCATTGTTGCCAAAATTTAAACACAAACGTTCGATGACAATCTTTAAAATAGACACAATCATTTTGTCTGAAACCGCTAACTATATGTCAGGCAAGAGAGCACATATTATAAGAACTGAATGAGCAAGACAGCTATCCGTATCCATGGTGACTGATGTTTCCTGGCTATGCTGAGCTGCCTCTCAGCTGCGCTTCCCATCGCGGTGCGGACCAGAATGAATCCCACCTCATTGATTGGCATTTGGCTCTGAACATTCCTATTGCCACCACTGGGGAGATTTAAACGTAACTGTTGCACTGGTGGAGGTGAAATGATTCCACACGTAAAAAAGGAAAAAAAATCTTCTCAGTCAAGTTCTTACATCACCCCCCGATGCTACCTGCTGCTCCACTCGCTCCTGTAACTCAAGGCAATCTTCCACTGAGCGTTTATTTCATCAGTCTCTCTGAGGAGGCGAGACATGTTCCTGAGGTTAACCGTCCATACATGATGGATGAGACTCCACCGCAGCACTAGCCATTTGAATCTGAACCCTTTTGGGATTTTAATGAAGGTAAACAACGTGTCATTTGTTAAGCTACAAATAAACTGGAGCCCCCACGCAGGTTTACGAGAACAACAGCCCTGTGTACTTTTGTCATATCATTGGTTACAGGTTCTCTCTGATCATTATTCTTATTGAGACAAAGTCCTTATTTTTTACATTTTAGCTGTAATATCTGTGTAATCTAAAACCACCCAGTCTTCTGTGTGACGCTTTCAAAGCCAAATCTGATTTTGTTTCTACAGCCCATATTCATAAATCTGTAAATCGATATGTGAAAACTGTGGCATCTCCTGCCCTAAATCCTCGACTAGGGTAAGGAAAATGTTACATAAAAAAATAAATATATATATATATATATACACCACTAAAACACTACACGATTCACCCTGAGTTTCAAACAGAATGAAGTCATGTAAATCAGTTCTCTAATTGGCAAGTCATGCACTGAGGAACGATTTGTGCAAATTCTCAGAACACTACCATTTTTCACACGTGTTCTACAGTGTGAGTGTTTTCTCCAAAGTAGGTCAGGCCGCACACTGTTATTTGGTGTCTTTTAGTGAGATGTTTATTTGGCAGCTATTTTGGAGTGACTCAACACTGCCAAAAGCTTCCTGAGTGTCTGAAAATATATCTTAAACAGCCCATGAACCCTGAAAGCTCACCACTTTTGATCAAAGTGCCAGGGAAGACGTGCGTGTCAGTCTGACGTCAGGCTCTGCCTCTCATGACTGAAAATGGAACACATTAGCTTTGAGTCAAACTCCAGTGGCTGACGTACAGGCAGTGAAATCCAACTGAATATAGGACATACTGTACATGGTGTTTGACGTACTGCTCTCGTAAAGCAATCTATCAGATTGCCCAGGCTGTATGCACAACAGATCAGACACAGATCAGCCACACACTTCCAGTGTCTCCATCTTTTATGATAGAATCCCTCTGCTGGACAGAGATCCAGAGAGTTCCAGCTTTCCAGCTAGGTCATAACTGGAACGGTCTGTGAATCTAATCCCAACCCATGACCAGACACAATTGGTGTCAGGACACAATGGGTGTCAGGTCATGACACCCTGAAACCAGGCTGCTGCTGCACAAAAGCCTCGGCAAAAACAAAAACAAATTCAAATAGAACAATGAGCACAATGAGTAAAAAAGGCCCATCCATATAGTCTAATTCAATCCTACAGAGCAGCTCAAGCATAATTGCATCTCTCGAGAGATAACAACACTTTGTTCTTCATATTCTGAATGGATGTTCATTTTTGAGGTGGAAGTTTGCATTGAAGTGGACTGCATTATACTGAGAGGTGTTGCCGTTTACCCACCACATTCACAAACACAAGGAGGTCTGAATATTAGCTACTCATTTCAATAAGGTATATACAATGCAGTCCGGGACAACAATACCTCTCAATATGCAGTAGAGTAAACACTTTAAACAGGAGCAGGATTTTTCAAGGTAGAATATGTGGAGGACATGTTGTATTGGCAACACAATATTTTCTCGTAAAAATACCTCATTTGGAGTGAACAACAACAAAATCAGCTAACTTTCCTTTTGTTCTGTTTGTTTAAAAATGTTGAACCCCAGATTGTAACTGATGGCTGTGCCAACTGTAAAGGAAGGGTGTGTGATAGAAAACCCGCTGTATAAATACGAGTGTGAGTGAGTAACTGCAACTTGTACTGTAAAGTTGTTTGATTGGTCGATAAAACTGGAATGCCGTTATATATTACAAAAATAAATTATAGTAAAATGAAAGTATACGAAATTATTTGTATATAGAGGATCTACACTACATTCATTTGTTTTCCATTTGATAAATAGCAAAAACAAGCATTTTGAAAGCTTCCAGTGATTTAATCTAGGACAAAGCACTGCCCTCATTTCACTTCAATTTGAAACATATCTGCAGAAAATGTTGAGTCGCATTAATGGGAGTTTTTTGGGGATATTCTTTATGACTATACTATGATTTGAAAATGAGCTATAAAGTGTGAATCTACAGTATTTATTGTATTTTAATAGATTACCCGCAGTCATTACTGTGTGTTTCTTTTATCTCAGTTTCATTTCAGAAACACAACTGGTGGATTAATGCGAGGGTATACAGTGGGGATCGTTATTGCCATCGTAAAACAAGACTAAATTCTGCAGCCAAAAGCGGGAGGGAGAGAGAGGGGGAAGAGAAAAAGTGACAATAGTTGGGGAGCAGAAACGTTACTGTAGTTGTGTGATGCTGGTGAAGATAGACTGACAGCTTGTAGTTCAGAGATCCCGCTGTGTTTGCAGTGCATTAGACAGGTTTAAAAAAGCAGTGACATTTGCAAATGCGTAAATACCATAAAATAAAGAGCACATCTACCGACGTTTTAAAGGTACTTAAAGAAAATTGGGCAAAATCGGTTTATAATGACACTGTGCCTCAGCTTAACAACCTCACTCCTCTGCCATCGGTCGCTGCTTATGTCAAGACGACATCACATATGTCTGTGTCACGGTCTTGCTCGGAAAGATAGGTTGCCTCAGAGCAGGAGAAGCTGCTAATTCAATCAATCAAACCGATCAAATTTGATTTGTATAGCGCATATCAACAAATCATAATTTGTCTATTAGGACTAAACAAGAGCAAGGGATAACTACCTCCCAAAAAATTTAGAAACATCAGAGAGAGCCACATGTGAGGAATCCCTTTGCCATTATAAGAGTTAATAAAGAAACACTTAAATCATTTTAAAAAATGTAAATCATGTTCTGTGTATACATTTCTATTACATTTTAAACGGTGTAATAATCTACATGTTCCTTTGTTTTAATTCAGTTATTAATAGAATATACAAAATCTTTGAGATGTGTCCATGCTTCCCAACATTGGGTCACATTTTAGAAGATATAACTACAGGGTGATTTGCTTCATAGCTGCCTTTTTCACGTCAAACCATCCACCATTTGCCCATTAATGGTTTAAGAGTTACCAATTTATAACATTAACCTGTTGTAGTCATTTAATGGAGCCTGAATAGGGAGAATGGCCCTCTAATAGTCGTGCAGATTTATGCTGTTTGTTATAGTGTCCTTTACAATGACACCACATCATTGGAATGAACTTTGAAATGGACCCGGATGGTCTGTGATGCTTCATGCTGTATGAAAGTTTGAAATCTACTTACAGCCATTTACTCCATTGACGCCAAATGCATTTGTCCATCATTTGAATATCACTTCAAAAACCAGGGACAATGTGGCCTGACCGCAGAGAGAACTTATTTAAATGATTACACACATGAATTGAAAATGCGGTCCTTCTGTAACCGGTGGTATTTACCTTTTCTGGGGGAGCTGGAGGGTTGAATCTGCCGGCACACACCAGGAAGGAGTCCGGCTGAGGTTTGCTGTTCTTCACCTCAGGATCATCACCCACAACAATGTGGTCAAAAAGACCGAAAAAAGGCTTTGTGTTGGCTCGTCTTCAACTGGAACGTCACATCAGCTGAGCTGGTTGCCACAGCAATGGGGATTGAATGCTTCTTGAGATGGTGCACGAGTTTCTCCACACCTGGTTGTGAAACATGTTTCAAAGCGAGGCTTATGGTTAGAATAGTATTGAATAGCAGCTATACAAGGCCAATGTTTTCAATAAAAATCCCGATTGATGTGAAGCTCCCTCCCAGACAACATGTTATTCTTCTTTTTAATTTCAATGGTGCCTGGAGAGCAGAGCACAGTTGTGGGAGGTTTTTTAATCTACAGTTTCAAGGATGAGAGTCTATAAAAACCTGTAATAAAAACTCCCTCAAGGAACACGCACCTTTAACCTGTTAGGTTAGGTATAGAAAACATGTAGACACTGAATACATCCCTGCGCACCCTGTAAACAATGCTCCTGCCAGCCAAGGCCGGCCCATTGCAAAGGCAGCCAAGAAATGTGTTCTACTCTGTTCAGATTAGGATCAGTCAAAGGTAAATCGATCGCTAAACTTTGACCAATCGAAATGCCACTGCGAGGCGTGGGCAAAGGACTTCATGCAAGAACTCCATTGTTTGTGTTGCTGCCCCTGGAGAGTTGCTGGTGTCCCGCTGACTCAAACGGTTCTTTTGTTGGAGTTATTGTGTTCAGTGGTGGAAGAAGTATTCAGAGCCCCCAAAGTATAATTACTCTTTTTATTTAATCTTTTTCTCAATGGAAGGTGATGGATTTCAACACAGCCATATCATTAACTATATGCCTAACCATAACCTTAGACCAGTCCATAACCACAGGAAGATGATTACTGGAAAAACCATTATGACAGGAGGGGAAACAGACAGGCTCCAACAGGAGGGACGTCCATAGTTATAAGACCCACACTCTTTTTTAGTGGAGGTGGGCCGCTTTGGCAGAAGCAATTAGTATGGGAATACTCTCCTATTCAGCAATGAGGAGGCGGAAATAACCCTAAGCTTAGCTGAATATTATTAGTGTGCAATCTAGATGCAATCTGGTTTTATCACATCTGATGTACATGTCTGGTGCTGTGGTGGTGATATGATCTGCTTCCCAATTTAGCTTATCAAATAACATGGCCTGGACGTGAGCAGGAAGGTGAGAGAAAAAAAACATGTAGGGTTTGACAGATTAAATCTTGCCGGTGGAATAATAATGATTAACATGATGTGAAGATCTGCAGATACAATGAACTGAAGGTAACCCACTAAAACGGCCTATGTTAGCTATCAACAAAGAAAACAAACTCTAAATGTACCAGCATGCACTGCATGTGAGGCTCTCGGTGAACATTTCCTCAGCTTGGAGGGAGGGTGTTAACAACAGTCCCCATGCCTTTTGGGAAGAAGTAAATAAATGAATATCTGCATAATGGTTCTGTTGAGTCAACCCTGACAATCAGCATTCGCTTGTCCTTGTTCAATAGCATAACTGACGTCAATGAAATGCTTGCCATTATAATTCAATGGGGAAATGACGTTGTAAGGATGAAATCCGTGCGTCATTTGATGAATTCAATTATGAGAGACTGCTACCTGCTGAATTACCGCCTTTATGCAATTATTATAAATGTATTTTTTCTCCAGGAGTAATTTCAGACTTTAGTATAGACAGAGACCACAGGTTTTGAGAATCATCTGACTTATGACCTCAACTGTGTCCTCATTAGGTTGTCACAGTGAAAACCTACTGTAGCTGGTTGTTATTTTATCCTTTTAAATATAGTTGAAGTACTGAATAACACGGGGGAACGCTGCATATTGAATGCACATGCAAGAGGAGCGATCCGCCATGTAGGCTTAATATTCATCAATGACACTGGCAAAATCGAGAATACCTGGCATGAGTTTGGCGGAGGGAAATATCCTTTCTTGTATTAGTCTGCTCTCGGCGAGGAGCTCCCCGGCTGTCATGGGGAGGTCCAGAGAGTCCCGGATCATCTGGGCGGCATCCAGAGCCTTTTTACCCATCACCGTGGACTTCAGGGCCCACGTGTACTGCTTTCCAAAGCGATCACATATCTCCTGGAAGGACACGGTGTAGAGTCGCTCCGTGTCTGAGACGAGGAGAAAAACACACAGGAAGAATGAAGAGGTGGTCAAAGAAATGACATTCAGGATTAAAAATGAATGGAACCTTTGGTGCACAGCTACAAAATGTGTTCACCTACAAAGGGGACAGAGACTCACTTTTGACTTTGAACTCAAACTGCAATTAAATCCAATAAACGTCACTATGTGTATTTTTTCCCGTTATTAATGTTAAATATGCATAAGATGGTAAGCCAGAGGTCCCCCATATAACCTGACATAATTAAAAAAAGAAGGTATTTTGAAGCTGCCAGACTTAAAGGGTACATATATGATCACCAAGCATGCCCTGAGCCATTTAAACCGTTCAATAGATTATAATCTTTAATTCGGCAAGCATATGATTAATAAAACAAGTTCTTACTATATATAAAATGTAAGTTTTATATATAGTATAAAACTTTCACTGTCAAATCCAGGCTCAGCCACCGTGGACTTTGGTGTATTTCCAGAGAAATGAAGCACAGGCTGATGTTTTTAAAGGAAGCCGAATTAACAAGAGGCAAACAATGTTTCAAACGCTCAAAACTACAATGTTCGGAGTGATCCCCTCGTGTGGATATGTGCGGATGAGTCTTGAACTTCCGTATTTGCCTATGGACTGCCGGATGAGAGGATTCGAAGTTTGGCGAATGAGTTGTTTTGGCGCACATGCAACCTCGTGTGAGACAGCTTCACAGGATATAAAACACACAAACACACGCACACACACACAAAAACCGTGTAAACACCTAATAATAATCCGTCCATGTCGAAGAGGACATGGCTCACAGGTTTGTAGCAGCTGCTGGACACAGACATTTTTAGAACACCGGTTTGCTTCCGCGCTATCTATGACGCGGAGGGGACGAACAGTAACTAACACAGAGACGAGGGACATGTATTAAAAATAGCAAGTAGTGCACCAAGAATAACATGTTAAACTTTTTTAAGCATTCTTTGTAAATTCGGTAGAAACAGAATATACACTATCACAGGGAACGCGTTGGTTTGAGAAGCAGCATCAGAACGCAGGGATAGTTTTTAGTCGGCAATGTGCAATGGCTGCTGGGAAATGAAGTCCATACTGAAAGGTTATTATCAGAATCAAGCGTATTTTATTGCCAAGTAGGAATTTGCTCTGGTTATTGGTGCATACAATGAACATAGAAACATAAAAAAAGCAATAATACAACATACATAGGAAAAGAAATAAAAAATTGAAAACCAGTATATATTTACTCACTGTTTACTTCTTATTTACTCACTTTTTTCCAATATTTATACAAAGTAACATTTATTTTGACATAAACATTTCTGAATAAAAATATATAAAAGATAAAAGATGTAAAAAGTGAAATGCAAAATGCAAAACAGTAAACAGTGTCCGATTGCAATATGCAATGTAATGCAGTATAATATAATATGATATAATGTGTTTATTTAACACATCCTTGAGGTGTGGGGGTGCAATTAATATGGTACATATTGTCAAACCTCTCAGCAATCACAGGAGTCATAATTATTTTTGAATGATTAGCAATTTAACAAACTTTTACATCTATTTGACTAATCCACTAACACATTTAGTGTTGTTCTGCAACAAACAATTGTGCAAGAAACATTCAAATAAAAAAATTTAAAAACAGAAATAAGATTAAATAATATTCATTGAGTTTTCAGAGATAAAGAGGATTCAACCAAAAGAGGCTGAGGAAAATAATCTTGGAACTACTTGTCTGTCTTATTATAAATCGAAAGAGAACAGACTGTGGTGATGGGCAGGGTCAAGGTTATTTTTTAATGCCGTCTGCAAACCCATGAGGCTCTGCTTGTTTTCCCGGTGTGTGTGATGTCCAAGTGTGGAAACGTAGGAATCCACAATCCACGGAGGCTAACAATTTGCAAGGAAGCATAACACCCACACACCTGACCGCACTAACAGCCAGCCGTCTCTCTCTGTGTCTCCTTCTTCACAAACACACACGCGCAAACACACACACAATTGCCTGTCCTTTATAGCCGGGCCTGATGCATTATAAATGATTGTCTGGTAGATATGTGAGGAATTTAGGTTAGCTTACAGATCAGTAATGCAAATTATTGACAACCAGGGTAAGTGGAACTGAACTGTGGTGGATCTGTGTGACAGAGAAGGTTGACTATAATCACAGTCAGTTGAATAATACGTAATTTATAAATGCCTGGGTTCGGAGTTGACCCGTGCTGAGAATAGAATTATTTCGGAGCAATGTCATGCTTTAGGCACTTCAGTGTTTCCACAGAAATCTACAAGGGGAAGTATTCAATCAATTAAAAAAAATAGCAAGTTGCACATGGTTATAGATGTGAAGCGGTCTGCATGTGTGGATGAAGTAATATGATAGTTTCTGACAATATCTACGGGGCTCCTCTTCAAAAGGATAAATAACACGTGTTTTTATTCGGGTCAAAATTCTGTGTCTTACATTTCCATTGTCCGCAGTGTGTCAGAGAGAGGGGCCACTGCAAATTACTGACAAGAGGCCGCTCCCTGTATTGTTACCAGCACTGCCCTATTTTTCGGAATAATTGGAAGCCCTGCTTTAACAGAGTTTGTCTTGTTAGTGTGACAGAGATGTCGGGGGGTTGAGAGAACCCTGTAACCTGGACTATCTAATGAGCCTATGGCTTTCAGGTCTAATTGGGTGCCTGCGAGTGCGAAAAGGAGGCTTTGAGTCCCGTTGAGTGTGCTTTGTGCCAAGTTGGGCAGTTTAGGGAATTGGTCAGACAGACTGGGAGCTTGGGACACTAAACAGAAAGCAGCAACCCCTGAGGAAAGTGCAGTTTATATATATTTATACATATTTAATGTAGAAACTCTGACAAGGTAAGTACTTTTGTTTTGTTCAAGCAGGAAATAGCTCAGGAAAAGAGTAGCCTGATGATGCTTCCAATCCCACAAATCAACGCAGCAAACAGAGAGATTACAGTCCAGTGGTGGTAGCAGGAGATTGCTATGAAGCTAGCCCAGGGCGACAATTTGCTGTCTGACTGAAACTGTGTGTCTGCAGATATAAATAGTGGGGTGGTAAAAAATCACGGCATAGAAACACAGATAGTTTGTTTCCACGTCTCCCTCTGGAGCAGGACTGCTGCAGAGACACTTCTACATTAGACCCAGACATGCTTGTATTCAATGCTTTATCTTTGCTGCCTAATTGATGCGATGCAGACATCAGCAGTCAGTGTGGTCCAGATCAAGACACTACTAATTTCATTCTATGCTCTTAAACTGCACTTATTTCTCTTATAATTTTCCTACGTCTGCAATTATGCTAGCATCCGATGTGATGGTGGATCACGATAGTGGTTGTGGTTGATCCTGGACTATTCATTTTTAAAAGACTGCTTGAGATACAAATACAATAACTCCTGAATTAATTTACCTTTCATTATGTTACAAATTGTGACAGGAGCTCCTTCAATTGGGAAGGCAACTCATTTCCAACTCTCTTGGAAACTTAGATGCAAGGCACATGGTACCTCTGCTTCATATTTGCAGAGGCTGAATCTAATTTCTGTTGCTTCACATATTGCTTAAAGTTTATAAAACGCATGTATTGATGAAACATCACTATAACATGTGTATTCCTATTCCCAATTATGCTGTCGATCGACTTATCAACCAGTAGGTGCGCTTAGTACATTAATACTTTTATTTAGTAAAGTGGGATCAATATCAAGTCTGCTCTGTGTTATTACGACAGTAGCGGAGCCCCAGCTGATAGATCTAGTGTTCTTACAGTGTGACAGGCATCCAAGGAGGATCAACCTTTCAGGCCAACACTGTCACATGCACAGATGATACAGTCATTTGTAATTCTCCTCCAGTTTATCCTTTGATTACTGACTGTGACACTTCCACAGGAGGGTCCTAAAGCAATCAATGTACGTGCACACACACACACAAACACACACCGCTATTTACATTGCAATGATAAGCTCGTTAACTCTCTGTGGCTGATCAGTATCGCCCTCAGCGATTTCCCCAGACGGCCATTTGTCCTGGGCGAGATATCGGCAATCACCATTTCAAATGAGGAGAGGTGATATGAAATGCAAATTCAGCAGCTAAAATCAATGCCGTTCACCTCGGGGGAACAAAGTAAAGGCAGAGCGCCCTCGTGCAGACAGCTGTCCTCAAGCGCTCTGAGAAAGACGTTACATCTCATTACAACACACATAGAATCACCTTTTAGCAGCATCCGTATGACCGTGTCCTATTGAGGTGTTGCATTTCCAGGGGCCTGCTGTTGTTCATGTGGGCACACGGACATTATTTCGCTGAGCAGACTTATTTGGATTTTTTAATGCAATGGTTATTTCATTTAAAATCTTTCCCTTTAATTTGCACTACCTTTTGGCAGCTAACAGTGTACTTCAGGAAGCTAAGTGCTCCACAAGGTAACTCCATCCCTCTGAAAGACAGAGGGGAGCCGGGCTGCCGAGGATCGAGTTGATGTATCGTGTGATTTGGGTCTTCACCATAAGTCCACCACTCTGTCAGTCCTTCGACCTTAGGTTGGAATTTACTGTTGGTAGTCAAGCTATGCATATTTCATTTTTCCATTTAACCAAACTATTATCTTCAGGGTCAATTCGACCACATTCGGTGTTAAAGACTGCCACTTTTCTTTTCATGTTTAATAACCTTTCTAAATAAAATTAAGATCAAATATATGTTTTTAATGTCCCCTTTCACGTGTTGTGTGCTTTCACGCATTAATGCACACATACAAGCTCATACAGCAGGGCGGGTGATGCAGTGGTTAGCACGGCCGCCTCACACCAAGCAGGTTCCCAGTTCTCTCCGTGCGTGTGTGGGTTTTCTCGTTTCTTCTCCCAGTACTCTGGCTTCCTCTCACAGTCCAAACCCAGATAAGAGCTCAAGACTGTAGGATTGAGTGTGAATGTTGTCTATATGTTGTCCCTGTGTTACACTGGTGGTCTGTCCAGGGTGAAGCCCACCTCTCACCCAATGTCAGCAGGTATTGGCTCCAGCTACCATTAAGGGATATGCGGTATAGATAATGGATGGATGGATATAGCCCTACTATATGCAGCACCTGTTTCCACTACACATCATTTATACATTGTTGACACAGCCGTCAAGGGCAATTTGGGGTTGAGCATCTTGCCGAAGGACACTTCAGCAGGGAGAGTGGAAGAGCCGGGGAATCAAACCACTGTTGACCCTCAAGTTGATGAGCCTCTCTACTGTTGAGCTGCAGCCGCCCATTGGATCAGAATAAAGGTCAATACTTGCAGAGTAGCCTTTTGAACCATTGCGCCTGAATTTTTGTAAATCAAGTTGGTGGTGTAATATGTTTCATTTGCAGCTCTGAAAAGAACTGTAACTGTTTATAAAAGACATTTGATCGATGCTGTTGTGGCAACATTATTTCTACGTTTTGCACAAGTTTCCTCATCCTCCGTCTTTCTGATTCCCTGTAAGGAATTCTCTTCAAAGTCAAGACTGCTTGTGAAAATTCATAAACTGGACATGTTTGTTTGAAGTGTGAAGCAAGGTGTCCCTTTGGTCTCATCAGCCCGCAATTCAGAATTATCAGAGGCCTCATTAACCTGATAAACCTGAACGAATGCGTTCATGATGATATGATGGTGGTGGTGATGAGGTTGACAGTGAAGACAGTAAATATAGTGCTGGGCAAAATCCCTCCCATTCTGCTTTTACTGTGAGGGAACCAGATTACCCGGAGGGAGGCGGTAAGCACTCGAGACTGGAGTGTTTATGAAGAGTCTTCCCCTCGCTGATGATAATGCTCGGCTAATTATGGCACTCATTCACAGGCATCTCCATTTTCAATTAGCGGTTGATTACAAGAAGACGTGAGTTTATGTGGAGGAGGTTAGTGTTTTGATCTGTGGGATTTTGCATCTATAAGTTACTTTTAAATGTTGTTGTTGTTAAGATCTGGTACTTTTAAAGGATTACTGACAATGGCTGTTCGCCCTGTATATAAAAGCTCACACAGCGTATAGCAGTGGGGGGTTTCTTCTTCCCCCTACCAGCCTAATAGATTGTTTTCAGCCTGGATTCAATGTTCTCCTTGGTGTGTGCCCCGACTGGAGCAGACAAGCAACCTTTTGTCGTTAAACAGTTTATTTATAGTGCACCTCCATGCCACAGGACTTTTATTAATTGTGTGTTTCTTTCTTTTGCTGGACAGGACTGTTGGGCCGCTGGTCTTGGCCCAGCATCGGCGTGTTGTGCTGATCATTTCTTTCGGCTTTGTGCGTTGTCATTTGGATTTGATGCAGATGTTTTTGTTGACATGTTTTGGTTGGATAATTGCACCGCTCGAAATCTAAATAAAACCATCGTTGTACCTGGTAAAACCTACTCCGGCCACTCTGCTATGTCATTTCTACTCTGGGTGTGACATATGGGGGCTCGTCTAAAACGCCGCATTTGTAGCCAAATTGGATAAGTAAGGTTGAGTAAGCAGTTCTTTGATATGTTGTTCGGAAAAGTGCGTTGTTCTAGTGGAGCGGAGTATAGTGCATGTGGGTTGTCCAAACCGTGGTGGGTAAGCGTCATCGTGTGATTATTTCTGATTAACTTAGATTTGGAAAGTCGGATCAATAAATTACCTTGGTTAAGATTAGTGCGTGTCTTCGGGTGCGTGGTTTAATATTTATGTTTTTTGTTTTTGGGTGGCAGGGATCTAGAGCGGTCGTCTCGGGGGCACTTCCGATTTCCACGGAGTCATTATCAACTGGTGGCTCTTTCGGATTTACGGGCTCCGTGCTTAAAATCCCCGGTCTCATGCCACCTGAAGAAAAGCAGGGTCTACTGTTTAGACAGGCATCGGGTAATTTGTTGATCTCAATAGAAAAATCATGAGTTAATTGGGGAATATTTTGTATGTTTGAATATGGCTTCAAAAATTGTGACTAAAGAGTAGTTAATAGAGGTTGCAGACAATTATAACATCGTGATTTCCTTGGTACAAAGGAGATTAAAAGAGAGCCTTAGGTGCATAGTTGTGGCCGGGTTAGTGGATCAGCAGGTGCTAATAACTACAGCGCCACCATCTGAGCCACCGGCGCCGCAAGCGTCTACTTTTGAGGAGCAAAAGGCTCTGCTGGAAATGCAGCGGGAGACGGAGCTTGAGAAAGTCCGTCTCACGTAAGAGGTTGAGAAAATAAAGCTTGGTGTGTTGTGCTGATCATTTGTTTAGCTTTGTGCGTTGTCATTTGGATTTGATGCAGATGTTTTGTTAACATGTTTTTGTTGGATAATTGCACCGCTCGAAATCTAAATAAAACCATCGTTGTACCTGGTAAAACCTACTCCGTCCACTCTGTTGTGTCATTTCTACCCTAGGTGTGACACCATGTAGGGTTCAAAAGCCTGTTTCATTTTTTCTCAACTGTTTGATTCACCATTGTGAATTAATTTGTGTATCTACCTTTTACAACCCTATCTGTATTTGATAACAAAAAAAAAGATTGTTAATGTTTTAATGGTCGTTCTCACAGTTGATTTGCGGACCTTTACCATTCTTGAGCATTTTAGTCATTTAATGGATTACTGAGCCTTATATTAACCTAAACCTAAAGTGCCTTAAACAAGTACCTTAAAACAAGCAGGGTGTGATGAATAATGAAAAGGAGGATTCTCCTCTGTCTCTCTTAAGCACCCTGTCCAGTTAGTGGCAGCAATTACTGTATCTGCTCACGTGGCTGAACAGATGCACACAGAGCTGTCACTCTAGCAGAGGGCTGCAATGGTGATTGAGGCGAAACCGGAGGGTTACAATAAAGCTCTGGAGTAGAAAAATGTATATCTTGTAGAGACACACAGCGGTCAAATAGTTGATTATTTATTCATCAAATGATGTGCAGAAAAATCTAAAAATGTATTTAAAATCTTTGTTAAATCAATATGTAAGGAGACCCAGGAGACCCTGCATTTTAAGACCCAGTGCAGCAAATATTATTCTAAGAGGAATCTACAGATTTGGGTCTAATCTTTGGTCTAGACTATCTCTTTACAATCCTCACATTTTCTTCAAACTCTCGCAATGTGATATTGTTTGGTTTCTGTTGTCCAAATAAGCCCTCGCAGTGGCTCGCTTGTGTTTCATTGTCGGAGATTGAATTGAAACATTGATGCATTTCTGCCTTGAGAATGCTAAGTATGCTGCAGAATATGCTGTGCTACTACTGCAGCAAATCCTCCACATTTTGATTGTTTCCGTCTGCATGATTTCCACCTTCATTGTCTCTGTTGTCTTCAATTTTATATGAGTATCATCAGCAGCTCTACCTCATCTTCTGTTATTTGCACCAGACTATACACAATTAGATTGGGCAAATCTGTGAAATCCTCACTTAAGTTGAGCAAAATGACAATGTGATTCTGTTCAAGTGCTAAACAAATGTAACCTGAGGAGACCCAGTTTTCAGCAGATCCATTTAGAGACAGAATGCACAAAAGCTTGCCATGTTTACTGAGAGTACTTTGAAGCTGTGCAGAGAAAGGCTTGTTGTTCCACAGCTGAGAATTCTGTGCTTTACTTCACTTCACATTAATTTTTTTAATTGATACATTGTTTAAAGCTACAATATTGAAAATCCCTATAAATATGAAATCTGTTTTCTATTCTTGATCTTTTCAGTGAGGGATATTTCCACAAGTTGATTATTTACATTGTGTTGTCTGCTTGATGTTATGTTTTTGTGGACATTTCTTACTTAAGTATAAGTTACATGTGTTGGACTATAAACAAAAAACAAACGGTTTGTATAATGCTGTGTGTCATACAATTGCTTCCTCATCTAACTGTTTACTTCCACTCAAATCCAATTGTGTGTGTTTTTCTGTTTTGTTACTAGACTCAATTTCCACTCGTTGCAAAGAGGGATCGATTTATGATATTCAAATGTTTTTTTTTGTGTGCACAAAGTGGGGACTCAATACTCTGCCGAAGCACATTGTGTGTAAACAAACTGTTTCCATTTCCCACCCTGTTTCCAACTGCCATCTGCCACTTGCACATGTGGCCCAGTTGCATCTTGGGCTGATGATCACCATAATCACTTATTTATCGGAGAGGCCTTGATAAAAAGCACACACCAGGTTCAGTAAAGAGAACCATGGCCTGCTGTTAGTCACAGAAATGTGTGTCCCTGCAGGTCAATGTAGCACACAATGACATCATGACTGCTCTCCAATGAATGTGTTGCTCATAAAGCATCTGGGTAGTAAGGCATCATTTATGTGTGCTAGTCTTTACTGAATTCTACTCAGTCCACCTTCTTCAAGTTATATCATGACTGAAGATTGTGCTCTGTATTCCACATTAAACAGTGAGTGTACGACTATGGGCATGTTTGTATTGGTGTTTACTGCACATACTCAACTATAAATATTGTGCAATTCCATACTATAGACTACACCGCCCCAACATTAAAACCAGTTCAGTCAGGAACACTTTGTCATGATTTAACCATTTATTGCACAAAGGTTTAGGGTTAGGCTGGATGTTACCCCTTGGGCCTGCAGTTTGACAATAATTTCAACGTTGACATTATTTTGGTAGCAAGTGTGCAATACCTCGCATTTCCCGAAAAGCTTCTCTACCTCCAAAGTATGATAGATAATCGCACATCACTGAACTAATCCATGAATATTACATCACCTGGGTTACTGAAGTGTTTAACTGGCGCTGCAGGAAGTTCTCTGTCACGTTTGGTTTGTGGCAGACTAAAGATCAGACCAAATGGGATTGTTTGGAATTTAATAACACAGGCTGGTGACAGGCAAGAAAAAAAATAAACTGAAAGAGCAAATGGAAAAGGTTCAAACCAGGAAAACAAAAGTATTGGGAAATTTTAACAAACTGACAAAGCAGAGAGGGGAGCAAAGGGACACTATATAGATAAAGGAGATAGTTGCAGAGAATCACAGGACTCGGAAAAGGAAGGTGGAATGAAGCTTCAAGGTAAAATTAGAACAAACAAATCCAAAATGCAAACAGATATAAATCCCAAAATCCAAAACCAAAGTCTGAACACAAGAAGACTATTATATCCAGTTCAAATATTAATCCAAGACCAAATCTAATCAAAAAGACAAGGGCACAAGCATTGTGTTCATGTTTACTACTGAGTTGTAGTTCACACACATTTTGGCAGAGTTCAGAGCTAAAAATAGAATCACTTAAATACAGGCGGAAAACTGAAGGAAAAACTTGGCGAGTGGAAGTTTCGAGTTTTGCTCATGATCGTATACCATCAGCAAAATGTGAACCGGTATGAAGCCTCAGTTGACAGCCGTATTAATACATCTTCTATAGCAAGGCCATTAATTTAGCAGAAACAGACTCAATGAGGGCGGCTGTCTGCCTTGACCGGTTGGGGTGAGAAATAAATAAATGTGGGGGCAGAGAGACAGAGAGAAGTGAAGAAGTGTTCAGTGCATGATGGGAATTTCCCCTTCAGCCTAGACCTACAGCAGCATAACTAAGGCATGGTTCAGGACTCACCTGATCCAGGCGTAAATAAGGCTCTATCAAAAAGTCACGCCTTGGCCATTCCATTCCATTTGCCTGGTGAACAACAGGCACTGTTCATAACCCGGCTAATACAATTTCTACAGTGGCGCATGGTGGAGGTAGCTTCGTGCTATTGGGGGCCTCTCAGCAGTGGGGACAGGGAGACTGGTCAGTACTGAGAGAAGGTTTCGTTCAGGCAAGTGAATCGGCAGGACCTCATTAAAACATACTCAACGATCACTGCTGCACAGATTCTGGCTCTTAATGACATCACAAGGACAAGATGGTGGCTCCCAAGTCCAGGATATTTTGGCTTCACTTTTGTAAAGTGGAAGGGCGTGGTGATGTGTCATCAATCTTTAGGCTGTATACCATCATTGAAGTGTCTGATACAATATGCGAGGATGTCAGAAAGGAGGTAATGCTAAATGGTCTGTATTTATATTGCACCTTTTTTGTCTTGACCACTCAAAACTCGTTCCAGTAGTTCTCCTAATTCACCCATCTACACACACATTCATACATACATATATACCGTCTCTATCACACATCACTCACACTACTGGCCCAGCTGACAGTCGACAGGATCGGGGTGCAGTATCTTGCCCAAGGACACTTTGGCACAGGGGAATCGATCCTTCTGGTAAGTGGACAACCCACTCTATCTCCTGAGCCACAGCCGTCCCAGTGTGGTGTCTTAAATCCATGACAGCTTTACCCAGTGAAACAATACTTAAAAACATGTTTATGTTATTATGGGTTACTGAGTAAAGATTGAAGAGCAAATTTATATAATTCAATTTGACTTTTTTTACCGTCATTTAGCAATTATAGTAAATTCAATTAATCAGCTCGTCTCATTGAGATGAAGATCTTTTCTGCCTCCTCTTTTCCTCCTGAGGCCAAGCAGTAATAATTCAACAGCAACACAACCAGTATGCCAGAACACAGATGTTAAGCCAAATGACAAACAATCAAGTAAAATGCAGAATTAATGAAGTCGAGAAATAGATATTTTAGAATTTTTCCTCTGGTGATTATGAAGGCCATCACAACATACATGGCACATAATGATTTAATTATCTTTAATTGTTTGTAAAGAATTATGTGTTTTTTTTTATATAAGTGATTAAAAAAATATGACAATTTGTGTTGTGAAAACCCTTAATTGGACATTAATGTTATGTGGTATGTGATTTTACCATTTGGCCATTCTTCAGTAATCTCTTTCTGGGAAACTGCATTTTAGAAAGTAATATCATTGATGTTTGCCTCAAAATAATTGGTTCAGATGGTTAGAATATAGTAATATATCTATATAATATAGATACAGAGCTCTATTTAACGTTATACAAGAAATTAGAAGTGGCAGTGCTTATGGTCACCAAAAAAAAACTGGTTGTAAGAAGAGAAAAGGAATAGATGGTTATTTGTATAATAGAGATGCTCTCAATTCAGGGTGAGTTTACGTCCTGCCTCGCAGTACCAGTTGAAAATGTTTTTGGTTGTTTGGTTCTTTCATTTTATAAATATATTAGTACATAAATATCTTGATAAATGAGTCCTATTATCTGCATTCCTGTTGTGTGTTTGTGTCACCAGCGGAAAGGGTCAGTTGCTCCGCATTAACAGTCTGCTGCACCTTAGGAACATCTTGGTGCTTGATATGGCGCTTGATTTATGTGGCTGTCATGGCTGACGTGCAGTGACCCCTGAGCAGCCCAATACAATATTCATATCTGTACGGCACACAACGCAGCCCTTCACATACTCCCTGTTATTTACAGAAAAACTGGCCTTCAAAGTAAAAGGTAAGTGGCGTCCTTTAAAGTTCCACAGAGGGAGATCACTGTAGCCTCTGGGTTTTCGGACAGACGATAAACATTTGTGTTAATTGAACCCTGTGTGTCCAATTGGGTGTGACTAACAAGGCCTCGAGCCAGCGCTTTGCTTCGTGTTTACAGCAAGGACCTAACAGGAAAGTCCAAGAATGAGATAAGATGGATGTTAGAGAAAACACCACCATTATTTGAGATGCAATCATATTAGTTTTGTTTGGTTTTGCCTCAGAATGCCCCTCACCAGGACTCCACTACTCATCAACCTCCATTGAGTACTGGCCACCAAAAACTATTTGTAGTCACTAATGTCCTGCATTGTCATCGCTGCACAAAAGACAACCCAAATCTTAACTGTTCTTGATTGTGGTTGTCTAATTTTTCAACAATATACCAAATGCTATCTTAATTAACCTCTTAAAGAAATGCAGAAATGAGAGGATATTACTAAATTAGCAATATCACTGACATTCCACAGTTGTCGTTGTGTCTCCAGAATTAGATTTGAGACCCTAAGTGTAACCCCCTGCCTATTTTAAGTGTGTACTGCAACACCGTGGCTGATCTGTCGATAAAAGGACACCATTGGTATGCCAAACTGGAAAAGCACAGCGGTACTTGATTTATGAATAATGTCACCAGTCAGAATATTATCTGAACAGCAGCTTGGAAACGGCTTGGACTAAAATTAAAGTGTATATGTGAAGAACATATGTAGGATAAGAAGGGATCCAGATAAAGGGCTGATGCTTATGCTAATGCTAATCAACATACTGTTTTGTCAGTAAAGCAGCTTTCAACAGCAACAACTTCAATTTCACACATCAACCACATACGCCCCAGCCATAAACTTTGATCTGATCATGTGAGGCTAGAGAGACATTTTATTTCAAAGATTTCTATAACCCTTGATCTCTGGCGTTTCATATATGTTGGAAAAACAAACATTAACATTATGCAGCTTCCAATGTGATGAATAGAGCACATTTTTTCTTCTCATTGCTTCCCACTGAAATTGAATTGAAGCCCATTTTGATCGGTGAGACACCAGAAGCCCATGGCGATGCATGAATACAATTAGACGGCAGAGCCCGACCCCCACGATAAATAATTGTCAGTAATACCACAGCTGATTAACTCAACTTCTTCTATTCAAGGTTCGGGGACAATCACCACCCACTGAGTACAGAAAAAGGCTGTGCCAGGGAGACACAGCCATAATTATGGAGCGTATGATGTGTGGAGATGCAAGAAGATACGCATTGGAAAAACAAACGCGCCTTAGAACTGTGTCAACCATCCCCAGTCTTTACCACCATCTCCAACGTCTCCCTCACACAGGGCACTATACAAATCTGCTTCAAAAAGTCAAGCATCATTACCATAAATCCTAAACCTCCCACTGTTCTCTTTCAAATGAATACAGCCCAGTAGCGCTCACACCAGTAGCAATAAAAACTGGTTGAATCCCACGTCTGGAGACAGAGGACGAGGCAGACTGGCTCATGAACAGGAGGGAGGTGGGCAGACTTAAAGAGACGCGAGAGCAAAGGTTGAGTAATGTCGTCTTTGAATCAATTACCATTGCAAGTTATTGTTAGTGCTTTGATTTCTCTAAGACAAATACATTTTTAACACGGCCGAGCCAGGCTGGCTGTTCCCCCCTGGTTCCAATAGTTATGCCGAGCTACTCTCACCATGCCCCTCACCATGAACTTACATACACAACACTCGATTGGCATCTTTTACCAAATTTTGAACTTTTCCTTTCATCCATGTTCTGGCATAGACCCGCTGTCTGGAGCTTCTCCACCGAAACAAACTACTTAGTCTGTAAACTGTCACTTTATGTCCGAGCCATCACATTCAAATGAGTCTCATTTCATCGCAGCTGGTTAGTGTGAAGCACAAACATTTGCACACATCCCACAAAATCACCTTGGATACTGTGTCTGCCAGCTCATTCACTGGCAATGGAACAGCTCCAGCAAGTGTTGCGTGGTGGCAGAGCTCAGTCCTGGCTCCCTTCTGTCTGTGCCTTGGAGGGGGACTTGTTGGTATTTGCAAATTATATTTCCCTTCATGTGGATTCCATTCGAGTGATAACGGCGCGTTATGTAAAGCAATCTATTCACACGATGCCAGACAAAGAGAACATTTTGGGGCTGACAATTCTCTGGTTGTCAGTTTGCTGATCGGAGGAGGATACTGTTTATCTGCAGGCATGTAGACGAGGGGCTCACGTCGTTGTGTTTGATTCCCACCACTTACCAGGATCCTGTAGAGTGATCAACAGTCAAAGTCGGCCTGATGTACATTGGCCTCATTAGCCTGCCCACAGAGGAATGGATCCGTCTTGTAACATTACTTCACATATTTACACTCCAGTGATTAGAAATTACAAAGTCAGATCCTCATTGCTGCATCTTTTATCAGTGAGATTAATTGTCTTGTCACAAGTGCATACTATTATTGGTTAAGTGGGTAGGGCCATGATTAAAAATAAAAGAGGCAGAAAAGGTAATTAATTAATCTGAGTCACACATAGAATTTCAATCATTACAGTCTCACCAGTCTAACATACACACACACATACTTACGACATATGTTTTTACTGGTGGCAATTTACTCCTTCTTTGTATATTAATTGGACATATTACTAATTATCTATAGAGAGTTATATATATAAATACTCTTTCCTGAGCTCCAATCTTAAATAGGAAAACTTCATAAATATACATGTACAGTCAATACTAATGTTTTCATAAAAGAGCAACAAATAGAATAAAAATACTGTAAGCGAATAAGTCCATATTTACATCCTCAATAAACAGTAGAATAAGAAATCTCGTTACAAATATATAACAAAAACAATAAATATGTAATAGCAGTGAAAGGCTGACTAGGATATTGGACATTGTGAGTGTGGGTGTGTGTGTTGAATGCAACCATAGTTTGTCCAACTGCACAGGGTTGATTGCTCTATTTATTCAAGTCTTACGGCCTGGGGGGAAAAGCTATTCCTCAGTCTGATGGTGCGAGTCCAGGGAGTTGTGTATCCCCGACCAGAGGCCAGCAGGGAGAGCAGGCTGCTCAGGATGATGTGATGTGTCCTTTATGACCCTCAGGGACTTCCTGCGACGCCGCTGGGTGCCTACTTCCCCTGAAGGCTGGGGAGCCCGCCTCTGGTGATGTGCTGTGCAATGTGTGCACCGGCCCTCCCCAGTGCCTCGCGGTGCATGATGGTGCAGGTGCCATACCAAGTGGTGAAGCATCCAGTCAGAAAAACTCGCTATGAGCCCTCGGCATGTGTTCTTGAGGATTGAGGGCTTTAACCCAAATGTCCTCCGGCCCCTGAGCCGATACTGGCACAATATAACCACATCAGAGATGGTGTGAATTCCACATGTTGATACCAGGTGGAACAAGTAGGCTTGAATCTGTTGTGACTCCATCAACCCTCATCCCTAATCCCTAACAAAACAATGCAAGCTGTATTATATTCACAGACTCACTGCAATCCTGAATGTCATTACAGGAAACATTATAAAATAGACCAGTACAATTTTTCATCTGCAAGTGTATTTACTGCAAAACAAATCTAGAGCTGAAGTGATTTAGTGTAAAATGTTATTTTCTGTCTTATCAATGTGTATCTCCTCTGTTTAGTGTATTTTTGGTTGTTTTGCAGTTTTTTAGGGGTTTGTGTTGTATAATCTGTAATGTCTGCATCTATTAAGGGTCATTTTGTCTGTTTTTGGTCATATGGTTTATCTTAGACGCATCTTGCCTTTTGTGTCTCTTTTTACCAGTTCACATCAAATATATATGCAGAAAAACATGAAGAAAGAACAAAACAACAATAAATAATAGACAGCCTTTCAATGAGAAACTAAAATATACATACTATGTTCAAAAATGTGTAGGGAGAAGCAACAATGCTTGTCCAGCCCTAAACGTAATCTATATCATTACCTCGATAAATCAATTCATCACATAATTAATTATGTGTAATAACGATTCAGTTTTTTTTTCCTAAGGTGGAGTCACAGATAGATTTGTGCACTTGTTAAAGTCCTGTGCTCACAAATATTGAGCTGGCGCGTGTTGTGTGGGATAACTATCCATTACACATGCAAGCGGGGTATTGTTTTGGCCCCGGTCAGTATGTTTGTGTGTGTATGTGTGTGTGTCTGTATGCAAAATAACAATGATGGATTTTCACTGTATCTCCAGATGATTAACTTTTGGAGCTGATTGAGGTCAAGGTCAACAAAAATGTGAAATTTGTGAAAAATACTTATTGCAGAATATCTCCACAATTAACAGTGCTAGGGAAACAACCCAAGGCTTATACAGACCAAATTATTCACCCTCAGATGATTTCCTATTATGAATGACCTTATAAAGAAAATGAAATAAACATCATGCAATGTTGAAAAATGTTTTTTTCAAGGTATCTCTGCATCCCATCACCAATAACATTAGATACACTATCTACTGCTTATATTGTTTAAACAAGTATTAAACACCATATACACGACATCATTATGAAATGGCACTATTATAATTTAAAAAAGTTACCCTCACACCATATACAGTGGGGCAAAAAAGTATTTAGTCAGCCACCAATTGTGCAAGTTCTCCCACTTAAAAAGTAGTTTTCATCATAGGTACACTTCAACTATGAGAGACAGAATGGGGGGAAACAATCCAGGAAATAACATTATAGGATTTTTAATTTATTAATTGGTAAATTCCTCTGTAAAATAAGTATTTGGTCACCTACAAACAATCAAGATGTCTGTCTCTCACACACCTGTAACTTCTCCTTTAAGAGGCTCCTCTGTCCTCCACTCGTTACCTGTATCAATGGCACCTGTTTGAACTCGTTATCAGTATGAAAGACACCTGTCCACAACCTCAAACAGTCCCACTCCAAACTCCAATATGGCCGAAACCAAAAATTAGATTTTCTGGATTTCATTTTGTCTCTCATAGTTGAAGTATACCTATTATGAAAATTACAGGCCTGAATCTTTTTAAGTGGGGGAACTTGCACAATTGGTGGCTGACTAAATACTTTTTGCCCCACTGTGTGTATATATATATATATATATATAGCATACACATAGGATACCTCTCCTTTATTGCCACCAGTGCACCGCTTTTTGAAGAAAAATCTGTGGCTAGACTATAAGGTTCTCCAGTGTGTTGCAAAATACTTACTAACAACTCAGTAGTTATGGCTTTTATCATAAAACTTACGTGAATGTGTTGTCTTGTAGGGGCAACCAAAATCCATGAAGTGAATTGAACTGCACAAACTCGATGCCCACGGACACGATATAGAATGATTACATAATGAATCCTTAATGCATTGTTCTAAATGGGACTCTGGACACTCAAGTAATATTCCGAGGTCATTAAATGCAAAGCATTAGTGTTGCCTTAATTATGCACTGCTGGCTGTACAGCAGGTTCAGGGTGCTCCATAGATTTGTTGATGAGTTGTCAGAGCGTGAAGGATTAACACTTAGATACCACATTAGATTAGTGCTGCAGCAGCCAACCTCATCAAGGAATGAAGCCTCTTCTTTTCAGTATAGTTGTGCAATATAGGACATTAATGACATGTATTAAAATCAGTTTGTTTGCATGAAAATAAACAAGATATAAACACTGATTAGACCATTACATCTGCATTAGACAAGAATGAAGTGTTCGGTAGCTAAATGAGTGGGGTCGCAGAATTTCTATCAATGGTACTCAGCCCTCATTGTGGCCTGTGTTGCTAGCAGGATTGTTTAAAATAGAAGCATCTCTGTTCCGTCAGAGATCGATGGAAGACTGAGTTCCCAGCCATTCAAGCAGCTCGGCGTTGCTTTGCTAATGAGTTGAGTGGAATTGGATAGCAGCACACGCTTCCACTCACCCTTCAAATCCTTTCGTGGTGTTGCGCTCGTGGTCGTTCACATGCAATGAAAGAACTGTAAAAAAAATAATAATGCAGCATCCCAACGCTGTGAAGATACGGGAAGTGGCTTTGAGGTGCTAATCCAAGATTATAAAATCACTCTGAAGCATTAGGCACAGCAGTACTTCCGGCTAAATGCTAATATTAACATGGCAGAATTGTCATGATGACAATTGGAGCTTTTTATTGGTGAAAAAGGCTCTTTGAGTGGAGGTTGCTGTAGCAACCGGTGTAGGCAAACTACTTTAACGATTTCAAAAGTTGTTCATAGTACCATTCATTTACACACCCACGCTTATAAACAGATGGGCCCAGGTAAAAATATACAGGAATTCCCCTGGAATACCAGGTCTGAGCACGGTCAAAGGGAATGTCTCTAAAAATCATGAACCTACGCGATTAAGGACAAAATCTACAAGCCTCATATAATACAAAATAAGTTCTGAAGTTCAGCGTAGGCTAAACTTACCATCCAAAGTGAGTATTTTTGGTAGAACATTTCCAATGTTTGAATGGACAATTTTACCTTGCAGTTTTCAATTTGATGTTCACAGGGGCAGATACAGCGACAGTAGCAGAATGCCCCGCCGACTGCCTCATTCAGTCGCGCCGTCTGTATTTTGAAAGCACATTTGTGGGGTCTTATCAAAACAACCCTGATCTGTCATTTAGCTTCCTGAAAACTCGGTTTGTCGTTGCAACTAAAATGATCCATAGAAGATAGAGAGAACCATATTCCTGCTCATACTTCAAGAATAGCTGATACACTTCATAAATGTAATAACCCACGCTGATAAAATGATAGCTATCAAACCCTAGGGAAGGTTATTGAAGGTAAATGTTATCTTGACACTTGCTTGGAAGTTTGCAAATGGAGGATCTGGCCCTGAGTTGCCAGGACACATAGGTCCCAATAAGCCCACTTGTCATGTGTTACCTCAACTGAGCCACTCACTGATGAAGGTTATGAGAAGCTGTTGAAGGCTATTTTCCCAGAGGTCAGGCAAGTTATTGTTATTTTCTATATTTCTGTCACTCTCCTCTGTTTATTTTTCATTTTTGCGAAGTGCTTTCAAGTGTTTTGTATCCCTATGGGTACAGTGTGGTGTGCATAAAGTAATATCTAAACAAATGCAAAAACATAAACACCTAAAAGTTTAACAAAACAAGTCCTGAGTTAAAGAAAACTCATGATAATTGACTTTGATTTGAGTCATAGGGACTTGACTTAGACTACAACTAGTTGTCATTTAATCACTTTTGAGTATGTTGTTGGCATGGTTTTATTTTGAGTTTGAGTCGTGGTAAGGGATGTGAGATACAGTTTTAAGACGAGTAAACAACCATGTGGAGCCACTGGGGTTAAAGACACCTAACTCTTATCTTCGTTTCTGTCTGCCTCCTCGGAGTGACAGTGAAATAGGTGACAAACAAGGTGAAGCTTGTCTCATTACCGCAGTGGGTTGTGCCGCAGCAGGACCTGAACGGTGCAATTGTTATCATTGGCATCGCGCTGCATTCAGGGTTTCTCTGGGTCTCTTACTCTCTACTACACTATTTCAAACATCGTACGAAAGTATGATGAGAGGAACTGGGAGTTAAGAAAAGTGCTGCTATTGGGTTAGATTTTAGGACAAATCCTGTGAAGGTTGAATGTTTTTAGGGGAAACGCAACCAACATGTCATCACCTTATTAAGTTGTTAAGAGTGTGTTAACAAACACTTGCCAATTTACCAGTGAATTATCAGGAGCACTAACACCTGAAATACTGCAAGTCTGTCATGGCAGACCATGACTGCAATTCACAATGTAACAAACAGTCGACTGTATACTCTCAGCCCAGGAGGTGAATTTCCATCGGTGCAGAGGATTTTAAAGTGCAGCGGAGGAGGAAACAGACCACATCTACATAGTCAACAGAAAAAAAAATGTCTCACACATCATAAATTATTTCTGAAGCAGCATTTGATATTGTGTCTGCATCCGTAACTAGGTGGAAAAAAAAATAGTACAACTGGTGTTTCCGTTTGTTTGCCCTCATATCTTCACATTGCACGCGGGAGAAAATAGATTGAATATCCTGAATGTGGGGATGTTATTGGGTTGCATGGTAAATAGAGATATATAATGAGCTATAGCCAGACAGTGTTTGTGTGTGTGACTTCAGTGGAATGGTCAGGATTAGGATGTATTTGCTTTGACAATATCTAGCATGGAAAATGGCTACCAATTCGATCTATTTCACCAGCAAATAGTTTCATACAGAGGGCAGGATGTTACCATCCAAAATGGAGGGAGTGATTTTGAACTATTATGGGGCTGTGTAAGCAGTCCACATGGCAATACTGAAACAGTTCCCTTAAAAAGAAATGAAATGTTAAATTAAAGGGAAAAAAAAACTTCTGCATCAGAGGCAGGTCAATTGTTTGTGTTTCTTTTTCTTTGTCTACAGGACTTATCAAAACATAGCAGATCTGTGTGAGTCATCATAAAAAGTGTGTACAACATGAGCATCACACCTGACTCTATTCACCACATGTTGCTGATACACTTTCTACTGATGTATATTGTTTTTCTACTTATGTTTATTTTTTTTTCTTATATATATATATATATATATATATTTTATTTTAATGTCCGATGCCCCAACCACACCATGTCAATTTCCTGTATGTGAAAATATACTTGTCCAATAAGATAATTCTGATTCTGATACTGGCTGCTGCCTCAGCTACCTGAGACCCTGATTGAGGCCGGGGCTTACATGGGGCAGTCGATTTTGGTTTAGCCAGAAACTCTAACAGCTGACAGCTCTGACAGCTCTCAGTCAGACTTCGGTGCAGATTTGTAGTCACTGCTGTGGGAAGGATGGATTTCCTGTGTCGGTACTCCACTTCCTGTCCAGTCAGAGGCAGAGAGGGTGTGCAGGTTTATCCACGATGTCTAACAGTTTGCTCAGTGTCCTCCTCTCCACCACGACTTCAACGCTCTCTGGCTTGCAGCCCATTAAAGATCTAGCCTTCCTGATTCATTCCTGTTTATACAGTCTGTCGGTGTTGCCAGCTCGGATCCTGCTCCCCCTGCACACTTTCTGCTAAATTTGTTTCGCTATATGAAACTAAATCTGCAATGAATCAATATTATCGATAAGCAATTGCAAGAAACTGGACAATTCATCAGACAACTCTGGATTACATTCATTGACCTCATTCACTTTACAGCTGACACAAGATTTTTTAAATGATGTCTTTGTTCAATGCTGTGTCTGTAGGTTGCACTTCCTGCATTGGAAATTAACATTGGCCTCTCTGCAATAATTATAGTTCCAAATAACGTAGCCATGTCCAAGGAATGTCATCGGCATTAAGTTATTTCCCAGTCCACCTCTGATTTACCATATAATCTTCTTTTTAGCTGGTTTTGATTGCCAATGGGCCATATGCATCAGTCTTCTGCTATCGATTATTGACTTTGATGTCAGACACATGTATTCGGTATTATGTGTTGCCATTTAAACAAAAGTTGTAATGATTTAAAAACTTTTGCGCATTTTTACAATATATCATATCGATAATTAATAATCTGGAAGAGTGTTTCTGTGCCAGCTGGCTCCAAGATTATAGTTAAAATATACAAGAGTACAGTGGAGTAAAAAAATGTAAATCTAAAGTGTATTATAATAAATAAATAGATGGATGTACTTTATTGATCCCAATTTGGGAAATTATTGTATCACAACATCATGCGAAGGGCATTTCACAAAGAGAAAAGAAAAAAGGCAAAATACAAAAGAAAAGAGACAAGCTCGCATTATAATATGAGTCATCTATGGGGGGGGGTACTCAATTCTGTTTAAGTATTAATTTAGTAAATACTAGTATATTCTGAGTGGACTCTTTAAGAGATTTTATTAAAGCAAATCATGATAAATCTTTGTGCACAAGATATTATATCAAACACATAAAGGTGCTGCCGGTGTCACTGGTTGTGATTCTGGTTTGTCATGACATTGCTTTCACACAAATTTAAATGGACCACTATTTACCGAGGAAGTCTGTTTGTAAGCAGTGCTTCCCAGTGGACTGCCTCATTCTGTGTGTTCATGCAGGATGCAGGTTATTGTGCATATTATTTATCAGAAGTAAATGCAGCACAGAAAGCTTATACTGTGCTGCATTATTCCTGAAGGGAACAGCACTGTGATCACAGTGCCCGTGGTACTCGCTCTAGTGGGCAATGCTCCGAGCACTTCACGCATTCCAATTTCTCCAGAATACATCAATACTGTCCTCTAGTTCTCCCTTGGTGACAGTGGAAATTATACATTATTATGAGGAGATCATAGGACAAGCAGAACAGGGAAGGCGCAGTATTACACAGATGAATTTTCGCACCACTCTGGATTAAAAGTTAATGGGAAGAGCTGAATATTGGATGAGATGAGGCCGTGTTTGCCGGCAGTCCTCTCCGCCGCGGAGGCTACTCTGACTTGACTCCTCAAATCTGTGATTCACAGATTATGACTTCTCTCTCCAGTTGGTCTTTGATCATCCCGCAGCAGAAGCAGACCCTGACAGAGCTAATCAGAGATGTTTTCCTAGGAACAACCGTCTGCTTGCAACCGCAAGAAGTGCCTCACACAGACATCACACTGTGATTCATCGCCTTGGTAACACCCACTTGATCGAGTCCAACTAAAGCAACTACATCCTTCATTTTAGTTTTACTTTGAGGCAGTAGTGTTGAGAAACAAGACCTTGAAAGAATTGGAACTGGCCCCTGCTGAACTCGCTGCATTTCTAACTCTAATAGATTTAAAGGGTAATCTGGTGAATAGATCTCAGGTTGAAGGTTTATTACTCTCCTAATCTTAACAAAAGACATGTTCAACTGTACTTGTATCCTTCGATAGCTGGCAAAATTTGGACTGTTGTCATGGAGACGTTTCAGGTGTCATAACGCGACTTTATATGGAGCTTTTTGTCCTGACTGGCTGCTTTCCTCTGAGGCTGGATATGAAAACTGACGACATTGTGGGGGTCCAACTAGAGAAATACATCCATCCATTCCTGGGCAATGAGGGATGCAATGTGTTGATCTTTCTCAGGTCAACCTATCCCAGAATTCCCCGGTGGCTGTCACTTATATGTCGAAGTGTCCTTGACCTCCAAAATACCCCTGTCTCTGTGTAACTTGTGTAAGTGATAGAGGGCTAGGTATAGAAAGTGTTGTATGGACAATAGGTTCATGTGGATTGTGGTGTAGAGCATAATGATCTCTAAGACAAAAAAACTAGCTGTGACCCATTTACCATTTTGCACTAACAAATAACGAATAGCTAACAAATATTACAAACAAGATTTGACTTCTGGTGCCGAGCTGTGGCCTTCATGGTCTATGAATGCTGTGTCCCCCATGAGATGCAGCCCCTGAACTGTCTGCGACACAGCTAGTGACAGGTATGTGGGTGTTTGTTTGTTTTTGTGTGTTTGGGGATGGAAGATGGTGTCTGGTGTCAGAGGTTAACGAGGGGAATGTTGATATCCCTCCTCTGACTCCAGGTCCATGACGTCTGGCATCCTTGCAGTGGTTGCTGTGACTGGGTCTAGCACTTGTGGACAGTTTGCTCTTATTTGTGTTTACCTTGCGGTGACAATGTAGCAGACAAGCACAAAACCTCAACATTTCCAGAAAAAGTTACACAACACATTACCCTTGTGTGCTCAAGAAACAGCTCTCAGAATAACATGATTGTGATGACTCAGAGCTCCTGCGGTGCTGGTCTTCTTCCAGGGACTCGAGCTCTTCCATTTGGTTCAATCTTAACCACTTCCGATCGCGCTCTTTATCTTTAAAATGTGTGCATCTCTGAGCCCGGTTGTAGTTACTGAGATTTGAAACGTCAGACAGTAGCAGCAAGTCTGAAGAAATAAAAGAATAAGACATTTGTAATGGCTCTAACAACGACACAGTGCACCAAGCTTTATTTATAGCTGACTGGCTGCAATCAGCTGCCTCCTCAGGGCCTGAAGTGGCTTTTACCTCAACCACAGGCTGTTAGACGGCTCATCAACGTGACAGACAGCTGCTGAGGCTGGAGCTAGGCCAACTGAGGGGGAAGAGGGCGGGACAAACAATGTACTTACCGCTGCATGCCCAGAAGTTGCCAATTAGCAGCTCTTTTTTTTTCACATCATAATGGAACACTCCAAAAATGATACCTTAAAGACAGATGTTACTTAAGTTGGTGTTAATCTTTGATTTGTGTGAAGCGTTAGTAAAAAAGCAACATTGGATTCATAGTGTAAAGAGCTTGAAGAGTGTGTAGAGCAAATAAACAATTAAAACAATTACACTAATCATAAGATACAAGAGACAACTTTCTTAAATAATGCAATAGCAAGTCTAAAGCCCACAGCACAATACAACAGCTTCCACTGAACATTATCCATCACTGTTGGACTATACTGCTCTCAGAAGATATATATTTGTATATGTATTCATACTTCTATTTTTGCCTGTTTTACCTCAGATGTAAAACCATGAGCTCCACAAACAGAACACAGCAGTATTCAGGATATTGTCTTCTGTTCCAATTTCAACATACCTGCACAAATATTTGATCAACTCTGAAAATAAAAAAAAAGGGCAAAGCACAAGAGGGAGGCATTCATATTTCAGGTTGTCAATCAGTTTGTTTTTCTCCATCTGTTGAACTTGATATTTAAGGAACAGCTTGCACTTTGAGGGAATCCATTCACATTTGGGTGAAAATGTCCCCTGGAGTCAAGGATGAGCTGATTAGATTGTGTTGGTCCAAAGGTCAAGTTTACGATTGACCCTTCGTTTTGTGTTAGCGTTTATTACGGATGGCCTGTGGGAATTTTATTTGCATCTGGCACAACTGTTCACTTGGACTTAAGGATGATTAGCAAGAAGGTTCCATGATCAAATCCTACTTCCTCTGGGGTGTTTGCGTGTTGTTTAAATAATGGACCAAAGGACGAAAGGGCTGTGATTTCCTAACACACATTTTTGGCCATAACTCACAAATTCATATGCTTATGACAAATTACACATAATAGCTGTAATTGAGGTCCTTCAAAGTCTTACTGCATATATTATGACAGACTGGACGGGCATGGACATAATCTGCAACTTGTCTTTTTCAAACTGCTCTTAAATCAGATCGAGGATGAAATAAGTGGTCAAGCTCAATGAAAACAGGCTTTTGTCAAGTCAGACATAGATAACTATACTTATATATAATTTGATGTTGACTTCCCTTTTCTCCGGGGAATAACTCACAGTGCTGTGTTCATTTCCGAACCGTAAAACTAAACTGGTATTCACTGGTGGCGGTGCTGTTGGAAGTTGTTTATATCTTAGACCGGATGATGCTGAGAGGACTTTACTGGACCCAAATTGCAGACATCAGACAAGGCAAGCAGTGCGGAAAAGACTATTTAATCAAATATGTAGCAATTGGCAAGCAGGGAGAAACTCAGCCCTTCGCCAACCAGTTTCAACAGGAGGGCAAAAGACCATAGACAGAATAATGTAAAAGCTTAGTTAATTATTTCGTGTAAATAATGCAAAAAGGGTTAGGGAACAGTCAATATCCTCCCGGAAGAGGGGAGGGGAAAAACAACCTGATGCCGAAGGTCAGCTCTGCCTTGGTTGCCTCTTCACAGCGTCTCACAAACCTTTTCTTGATTGTGGTCGCTGAGCCGTCAACACTGACAAGGCTGACAACACACTTCAAATCCAAACAGTTGTTGATTCATTAGTTAAGTGTCACTTCACGATAACAGGCTGCCATACACATATGAGATGCAGAAAAGCCTTGGGATTTCAAAGGAGCAAAAGAGCATTACCTTGTTTTATAAGATTTTGAAGAGTGTGGTAATGGTCTGTAGTAAAGTTTATATATAAGGTGATGTCAGAGAGCTGGATCTTACTTTTATGTTGCTCCTTGGAAGCAGGAAAAGCGGACATTTTTAAATGTAACATTTGACCTGGACAGGCTGGGCAAGTTGACCTATTACAATGGCTTGTCATTACACTCGTGTAAATTGTAACTGATAAAATTGTTTTTGCATTAAATTAGGTATGTTTTCGAAAAGCATGTTTTCATGATGTGAAGCCGATTAGATGAACGTCGGTGAGATATGCATTCGATCACGATAAACTCATTACAAAAGACAAGTGAACAACCGCAGTATTACTCAGGGCGAGTAAACATCCCTATTGGATTTTGGATTTCACAAAGAATAAAGTACCCACGAAAAAGTAACTTGTGAAAAGTGTAAAATGATCCCTGCCTTAGGTTGGGATTCCCAGGCATTTTATCAGGATGATGTACAATGCTATTATCAACACAAACACAGGTTGCCCTCACACTGCCTGTCCACTAACACAATCGCTTACCTGCTTTATCTCTCTTCTTAAGACAAATCTCGATTTAAAAAAAAAGAAGCTTTTATCTCATGATGTCTTAAACCTTCATTATCTGTATCTTTATTATTATTTCCTTTTTTTACTTCATATTGTTTGTTGTAAAGCACTTTGTTACCTGTACTGAAAAGTGCCATACAAATAAACTCCGGCTGGGCAGACAGAGCTGTTATCCATTCTGAGGAAACTGCCGGTGGACATCCTGCAGCCCCAGATTCATCCGCAGCCACAGACGTTACATTTGTCAGGTGCAACACGTTGTTTCTGCCGCGGTGAACGAGGAGGACTGGAGAGGCCAGAAGGGGAGAGGTTTCTCTCCGTGCATCACGACCTGGGCTGAACTCGTTGGTAGTGATCTTTAACTTTTCCTGTCTGCTATCACAGAACACATTTTATTTACTCTGCTCGCTGTACATGTATATGCTCACACACTGTAACAGCCATGAACTCTACATTCGACCGGAATAAATCGCCTGCGTATCCTCCTATCCTGTGCCAGTTAGTCTAGTCTTGTACGTGGAGTTCCAGCGTTATACCCATGTACATGTGTAATTGACAAAGTTTTTCCCATCATGCCCAGAGGTCTTGTAGAGGGTGAATAGAAACTGCAGCCACCTGGATCTTCTGACTTTGTGACAATTGCTGTTGATCTGGGCTGGGCCATACAGAAATATAATATAATAAGACATTCATGCCCCTATTTCAAGAGGGATGTTCATGCAAAAACATGACATATTGTCCACAAATGTGTCATACATGAACATAATTTCACTCCATCATATATGAATACAGATGATCATCACAATATTGTTTAATTCAATTCTATAATAGAATCTCTCCAAAGAGAGATGCAGTTTGCTCAAGTCAGTTTAAAGCAAGTGCAGTACTTTCATAGCCTGGGTGCCAGACGAACTTAGCCCCGCCCACAACATTTGTTGTTCGGGAAGTTCGGTCTGGAGTCGCTCCGTTGGGGAGAAACTATGCTCGAACAGAAGCTGGTCGATCCAATCAAATCGTCAGGGCGGGCTTTATACGATGATGGACAGGTGATCAAGAGTAACGTAATCAACCACGTCATCAAAGTAGGCTTGGATAGAATGCCTGCCGCTGGAGAGCTGAGATGTGTAGATGCTGCATTTGAGTCTGTTTTAGGAGACATCGACAGCGCATTCATTTTGAAAGAGGAACAGAGAACGCGGAGGCGACGCCAAAGCGCCGCGTCGCGCTAATCCCTATCGCGCCGGCGCTTGGCTGTTAAACACCGGACGCTGAAGCGACGCTGACCCGCCGGGCAGTGCTAATAATATCACCTGTTGATCCAGTAGTATTCAAGCATACCGGTATACTTACTTGTTGCTCCAACATTAAGCAACAGCGTCCCAACATTTGTCTCTCTTGGTGTTGTCTTTATACAACATGTTCCGAGGATCATACAACTCACTGCACTTCTCCACTTCAATTATTAATTTAATGTCATCCATGTTGAAGAACTTCTCCGCTGTTTGCTCCGTTAAATGTCGGGTGTGGAGGGTAAATTACGTATTCCCCACTCCACTCCCCCCCCCTCTCTTTTTATCTTTATCACTGCTTGTGTGGCTAATGTCATTGGTAAAACTCCAGGAAAACAGTAGGGGACTTCAAAGTATTTAAATTAATTTCAGTGTGTTTCCTGTCGCGATACGCTCGCGTCAAGCCTCCGGTGTGACCCGCACAAAGGTTTAACATGGGAGTGGATGGGAGCCAGCTGTTATTTAAGGCTTGGCGCTGCGCTTCAGCGTCAGGTGTGAACCCGGCATTAGTAAATAACTCACAATGATTCGCTTAACATACGTCACATACTACGTTGCTCTGATTGGTTGTAGGTCTATCCAATTGAGCGAAGAGGAATTATATTTCCTGGTTCGGTTGAAACACGCCCCATAATCACAGCCCAATGGAGCGGTCTCAGACTCACATTCTGACTAGAATTGTGAGTATGACAACGTCAGGCTAGTACTTTCACATTTTCATCAGTGTATCACAACTTATTCAGTTTGACCCTGATTCTTTCAAGACAAACTCTTTGAAATATTGAGGAAATTACCCAGAGCACGAGAATGCCTTTTCAGCGGACCATGCATAAAATCATTTGCTTACAACTGTGCTATTTATTTCTCTGAGGAGGAGGAGGCGGAGGAGGAGCAGGGACAAGGACTGATTTGCAAACTGTTCACCAACCATCATAAGAGCTGTTGGATTGCTTAGAGGGTCTTTGCATCTTGTCACTCCAAAGAAGAAACCTAAGGTTATTAATAATAGAGATACACCGGCAAGTGTCTGCAGTCAGTTTATGAGCTACTTCCTCTGCTTTCCGTCTGTGTCACCTCTGGACCCAAAGAAAAATACTCTTTGGGCTTGACTGGAGTGCTCTTTTTAGAAAAAATACTTTCACATTTTGTGGGAAGCATCGACTTTGTGCACTTTCAAACCCATGCATCAAAGATTGGAAGTAGATAATATGCTTTATCTCAGTAAAGGTAGACTTTAATATATCCAAATTAGTTTTCTACAGCTTGAGAGTGAAATGGCATAGAACCATATGAAAGATTACTGAACTTGGTGTTTCTCCTACTGAGATGGCTGGCATGGGAATTGAAGCAATTTCTGTTGAGAGTAGCTTTGAGTACAAAAGATACCCTACAGGCATGTTAACATGATGCCACCACTGGCATTAAGTTGTCCACCTAATTATCAGAACAGAAAAGCTGAGGGAATTCAGAAACAGTTTGGCAACCACATCAAAGCCAATTGGACATTGTATATTATGGATGTGTTCCCTTAAGACACAAGGATCTCTAAAAAGACAAGCTGAAAAATAGCAAATCACCATAAAGTTTAGCGCTTTACTGCAGCTCAGACTGCAGAGGTCCACTCACTGACCTGAAAGTTCTTCAGGTCGTTACCTAGCCAATTGTGAACAGGGGGAATTTAATTGGATAAACTGAAAGCGGTCCAGTCCTATTATGTAAAAATTCCATGCATATACTTTGACGACACCTAATTATTCAGAAAAATATCATGTACTTCCTTCTTTCAGATGTATTGGGGAAGAGAGTGGAGGAATTTCTTTCAGATGTATTGGGGAAGAGAGTGGAGGAATTTTAAATGTCTGTTTCACTCTGTAATTCGTCCGTTGTTTGAACTTGAACTTGGCAGAGATCCTGAAGTCTTAAAGCAAGCCCATTCTTAGTATTGGGGTAGGTGAAAGAACGATTAGGACACTGCTTTAGACCAGGGTTCACTAGCAGGTGGACTCTGGACCCACACGCCATCCTGTGCGGACCCAGACTTGTGATAAATCATCGAGAATTGTCCGATTTTGACAGAAAGAAATAAAGATAATACGGTGTTAAAGCTGTTGATAAAATGTGTTGAAATTGTTGAAAGCCGCTCAAAGATCTCCCCCCTGTTTGGGTAATAAAGGGTCGTGACATTCAGCGTTTCCAAGGCCAGCAGCCGGAGAGTGCTGGACTTAAGTGGAAGACCGATCGAAGGCGTGGACGGCCGGGGAGAGAAAAAGCCAAGTCAGTCATGGAGGACTCTTGGGAGAGACGACTGTATTGATTTCGGCTTCCCTCGCTCATGACGGGAACAAACCGCAGAGGAACAGTGTTGTGTGTCAGTGATACATCCAGCGGCTTAAAGGATTGTAAATATTGTGAGGTGAGTGGAGGTCAGCTATTGAACACGGGACTAAAAGGCGATAACCTTAAACCAATAATTGCCCTGCAGTCATTTGTGAAAGCCACACAGAGGATGGAAATTTCATTTTTGGTATTAGTACTATTCTAGCAGCAAAATTAATCAAAATAATCAGTGGATTTAATACTTGCTTCTCCATAGAATAATAATAGAAAAAATGCCACTGCATTGTTTTAGCTCCACGATAGTTACAGGTTTCTAATTTCGGTTTTGTTTCACTAAAATTCAGTAGATCTATAGTTTTTGGGGATCCACACCAACGTGTACACACTCATAGCTATCCCTCACCTGCGTATTTCATCAATATCCATGACTTACCACCGGGGAAGTCAGGAGGAAATGTCCCTGTATCCTGCAATGTGAAGGGGAGGGATGACAAATTCCTGCCTCTTGCTCCTAATTCACCTCAAAATTGATGGGTTCTTCCTTGGCCTACGTCCCATCTATCCGCCGAGTCCTGATGACACTGCAGCCGCAAATCATCTATTTTACTAATTTACGAGATGAAGATCACCCTGTATTGAAGAACACTTGATCAAACTCCTGAGGAAAAGTTTTACTGGCATTATGAAATCAAGTTACCCTCGACTGGACATTTGAGCCAGTACAGCTCTTCCACACTGCACTTTCTGAACCTGGATTTCACGTCTATCTTTATATGCAGTCCTGAACAGTAGCACAATGCTGTGAGAACAGAGGTTACAATTTCTCACATTATACTTTCTTTTATTGTTTAATTTATATTTATATTTGTGATGAAAATTGGTCTGAGGATTCTATTTATCGTTTGTCAACTTACCTTTATCTTATATACTGATGTACGGAATACTAATGGGTATGAGACCTTCTCCATAATGCTGTCAGTGTTATAATACTGCGTTTTGCGAATCTAGGGCAAAGCCTCCTTGGACACTGCAGCTCTGTGGATATAGCTGGGCTGATGAGAAGGAGGCTGGAGGAAGTCATTACCCACGTTGTAATTAACAGCTGGAGCTAAATTACGCTTTTCCATATCTCCAGAATTCTAATTTTCGTGGAGTTTAGAGAGCACGGAAATAGTCCACGTTACACTTTGCCGGAAACACCGAAAGTATATTTGTTAATGAGTTAGGAAACACAGTGGCTTACTGTGAATGATATCAAGGTTAATGTAACATTTCTAAATTAATTCAGCCACTTGAGTGCTACCGTTTTTAAAAAGAGATACTCGCTTTGATGCCGTACATTTTTACCGAAGGTCCAAAAAGATATGACATTTATTGCATGGGTTCAGGAGTTAAATAAAGTTTCTGCGGCGATTTACATATATTACACGAAAGACAGTGGATTTCTGATAAAACACCGAGCGAGAGACGGAGGAGACGGCAGAGTTCTCCGAGAGAGCCTGCAGAAATATTTAACGAGAGTGCGCGATAAGAGTTTGCGGAGGAACAGCGAGAGGGGAGAATCTGCCCTCGTTTTTTCGTTTTCCAGTATTTAACCCTGATCTGCCAGTCCGTCCCATGAGGAATTAGACAGCAGTCACCATCAAAGACACTTGCTAATAACAGTGAGCCGCAGCACATGAGTCACCTACCCTGCTGTAAGCTGCTGTTCATCATGTCGCACGCTGGACTCGTGGATCTCATTTATTCCCGCGGACTTAATAACAGTAACCGGAATAAATGTACTCGTGACATTCAGGTGAGGCTTTCAGAAGACAAGCAGTCGGCGCTCCGGCTGCCATCTGGCACCACTGATGTTCTGTCTTTGGAATTTGTTTTGGCAGACCACAACTCCTGGCGACTGCATTATCTCCTCGCAAAGCTAAATGGACTGGGTTGTAGCTTAAAATAGAGGAAATGGTTAATGTGACATGACTGATATAAAAGATTTGCTCGGCAGAGTCGTAAACCTTGTTTAGTATCTCAGTGTAACATCCTGTTTCATTTTGATATATTCACCTGTCGAGCCGTTCCTGTCCCTGCATTTGTGGTTCCCACACCTGTTAAGCATGGAATTACCTGCCTCTCCCTGGTGTCCTCATATCCATCCCTCTGCATATAGATACGTTCCTGTTTCCCATGCTCCTTGCTAGATTCCCAGAATTGAAATGGACATCATGATTCGAGGTTACGGAATGGGAAGTCGACATGTTTGGAGTTGAAGTGGTTAAGTCGGGAGAACACGGCTGCAAGTCAACTGAACCCAATGGCTGGAACATTCTGTAACCAGCGGTCTTATTTTAGCTGGAGACAAATATAAAAACCAAGGTGGCAAGCAGGCAAAACTCCGGAACAGATTGAATGAGCCAAATGAGGAGGAAACTGCAGGGAACCAGGCGGGCTTAACAGAATTAAACAAAAAAAATCCCCAAAACACAAGGGAACCGAACATGCAAAGAGACAGGGGAGCAGAGAGACTCGTGCCTTGATGAGGCGTCTGAATAATCACAGAAGTTATTCTCGTGAACGGCTACTCGGGCCAGATGAACAACATGATCACTTATAAACCGATATAAATAATTTCACAATCAACTCTAATGAGTCGCTTTCTCAACACACATCTCGACTTAAGTTTTAACAACTTTTGGACATTCAGAGGAGCATGTTAATGCACAGGCAACACACAAAGGAGATCGGGTGGGCACAGGTTAAACACAGTAACCGCACAATCGAGCAAAAACACAAAAGGAAAAGTAAAACCATGATTAATAAATACAAAGTCCCATCCAGTTTCAAGACAAGGCTAAACCAAGAAATTTGCAGAAGTCCTTTACATAAGCAGATCCACTCAAAGTGGATGAAGCTTTAGACAATTGCAAAGGCAATGTTGGGAAGATCAATATTTACCCCAGCTGTGTCACGAAATAATGAAGACAATTCTATCGCAATATATTGACTTCCCGATCAATGAAAACTTAAGTCCCATGGTCTCCATTTCTGGAATCATCTACAAAAACATTGCAACGTTGTGACTGATTTAAAAGCAGATAATGTCTTTGTTCTTCCCTGGGTTTGCGCTCTGGTTTTCTGACTTTGCTTGGTTTACCAGTTATGGATGTCTTTCCTTGCCGGTTTTACCCACTGTCAATACTTTTAGTGACTGATCTCCGAGTGTCTTATGAGTCTGGTTCTTGTAACGCAAGTACAACATGGGCTCATTGATTTTGTTTTATCTCGTAAATTCCAAGATAAATTTTATTCCTTTCTACTTTTTTTTCTTTTCAGACTTTAGGAATGCACTACTGACAAGAAAAACGGAAAGAGGACTAATAGGATAGGAATTTTACATCTTATCTTTGAGCTTAAACTATCTGAAATTGCCAAGTCATGTTTAAGTCTTGGTTATGCTGCTGTGGGCCTATATTGTCGGGGGGGACACATGGGATTTCTGCTTCCTTGTCTTCCTCACATTAATGTCTCATTAATACATATTACTGACTTGACAAATTTCCCCTGAGTCCCTGTGCTTTATCGTTAACAATTATAATTACCACCAGATTGCTTAGATATACAATATTATACTCGAATTACTGCCAATACTGCTATCATTACAACTGTCATTGCTGCTTCTTTTGTTTCACCTTGTTAATCCCTATGAGACAAATGTTATTCGTGAATATGGGCTGTACAAATGACATTTGATTGATTGATGTATACTTTCCACCTCTAATGTGAGTTGCAGGAGTTACTATGCCAACCGCCATGGTGGCTAGATGAGGCAATGGGTGCTTAAATTCTCTAAATATGAGACCCGCTCTGCGTGGCATCAATCGTAATATCTACTGGTGTCAGTCCGCTCTCCTAGGCGGCCATTTTGCATAAAACATCAGCGATCGCACAGAGAGAAATCCATTAGAGACACGGAGCAGCGACCCCAATCAACAGGATTGAAACACAGTTTGAATTTGGACTAATGTGTCAGAATCATTGGGAGAAACAACAGTGGTGGACGAGGCAGCTCGGGAGAAAGCAGGTAACGTCCAATCATTTTCTCGATGCGCTGACTAAGTAAGACAGATAAGTCCTCTCAGTGTCTCTGATGTGTTTGTCTGTGCTGTGTCCCAGCAGAGCTTCTGAAGAGCCCCTCGGAGCCGTCTCATTTGAGATCGGTGCCTGGAGAGACGCTGGATCAATTAGTAAAAGAAAAGAAATCTGTCATGATCACACTGAGCTGTTTAATGAACAAATACACGGATTTAAGAAGTGAAAAGCAATAGCGATGCATGGGAAGCTCAGTGGTTCTGTGTGGACAGGTTAAAGGACTATTTTTGCTTTTTGCTATATTTAATACAAGGCCGCCCCCTTTGAAACAAATATTTACACATGAGCTAAACCAACATTCAGGTATAATAATTTAAAGCTTTTACATTTTAAAGCTGACCAAACAAGCCCTATTAGCTCCCCTGGTGAAATGTCAAAGCTGAAACACCATGAGAAAATATTCTGGAGTAGTACTACTCTGGATTTGCCCAAAGAAATAAATACAGGGAGCAGGAAGGCAATTACAGGGTCATGTTAGAGTATGTTTAAAAATTGAACACGTTGAAAAATCCTAACAGCAAATATGTTGAAACATCATGTCTGACAGTTGGAATGCCATATTGACATAAGGAGGAAATATTGCAAACTTTTTTCATTACAGAATTGCTTCAACGCTATTTCCATCATGCATGTATATGTATTAACACGCCGTAATAAAACTGCAAACTAGAGCAAAAGGGAACTGATTAGATCTAAATGGTGGATTCAGGGATTTTGTTTCACTTACACACAGCAAAACATAAAATTGGACATGTCTTATGTTGTAATAAGCTGTGTTAACATGTATTTTGGTTCATTATAGACCAACCTGTATTGGTAGATATACTCTTTATAAGTGCTTATAAAAGTTGCAGGACAAATTAGAATATTTCAATGTGTATATAATTAATGGGGAATGGCTTTTTCGATTTGTGTCTCTGTCGTTTGATCCTTGAGTTAAGTCAATTTATTTTTTTGTGTTCTTGTACCTTCAGTTATTTCCTAATTTATTTAGTGACTTACTCTGGTGTCTCATTTCTGTGCACTTAACTATGGATAGCTACTAGACATATTACCACAAAACATACCTTTGTAACATTTTTCAACATCAGTGCTTTTCCAGGGATTCATGGATCTTGATGATCATTTGATTGATTGAAATTAAGGGGATAGTCGGGGCTATGCGCCATTTCAGTTTTTTCAAGTTGTGTTTGTTGTCCTCAACTTTTGGTTGTCTATCCAAATATCTACATGCAGGGACGTGCACAGACATTTTGTCGGGGGGAAGGGGCTCCAGTGAGAAAAAGGGCACTTCTCATGATTATTCACAAACTCTTTGAAACCGAAAGTTAAATAATAATACCCTTAATGCCCTCAAGCTAACACAATTGTTGAATTCTCAATAGTAGTAAAATAAATAGTTATTAGATGAGGAGCCAACAATGAAAATAATCCAGGAAGCTGTGCACAAACAGAGAATCACAATCCCCCTTTGCTGTCTGTGTGCGCCTGTCAGTATACATGCAAGTCAAGCTAAAGTTCTCATGCGCTTCTGCATTGGCTTCCAATCCAGTTGTGGGACAAAAATACCACACACACACACAGAGAGGCTTATCCAGGAAAATATAATATAATATAAATAAATAACAGTTTTTTATAAAGATCAGTGAGTGATTTGAAAAGAACAGAGGTATCAACCTGGGATACTGTGAAGGTGATAATCAGAGTTTTTCACCACACAAGCCTAGTGCACTTATGTGGAGCACTTCAAAATAATACAATTTTCTTTTTTTAAACTAATACAATCATATTACAGCATGTTATGCCGATGGGTATTGACATTCTGTGTAAAAGTATGTACTCAGGTGAATATTTGTCAAAGCCAGTGATGGAGGTAAATCTGAGCCATGAACCATAACATTAAGCACTGAGCCAAAAACAACCAGCAGCAGATACTGCTCTCTGTACATAATTTACAGTGCACTGTGTTTTGTAAATGTATCTGCCACTTTTTATTATCCTCCCCGCTGTCAGGGGATCCGCTGCCATGTTTCCTGCCTCCTGGTAATTGCAGCATTAACATATTGTATGTCATAATCCTTCTGCATATACAATAAAGTCTCTAAGTCAGGCATGTCTATCAATGCCAAAAAGAAATAATGCTCCATCACGCCTCTACCTCGTGTCGAGCCCCCCTGGGGTTAGCTGAGAAACAAAAGGCTCCGTGTGTAAATGTGTAATCGCGGTCTACACGTCCGTGCCCATGGATTGGACAAATTCCTTCTTCATTGTGAGATCAAGGAATGGAGAATTTCATAGAGCCACATCTGAGAGAAAAAGATTTCCCCAAATCGTGTCCAAACCGCGAGCACGGTTTCAAAATCTGTTGAAACGGATTATGAAATTGAACCTGTGTGCACGGATTCAATTCATTCCCATTCAGATAAATATCAAGTGGTCAGCTCCAAGTTCAGTAGGGAACTCCCCAGAGATGCATTGAAGACTCATGTAGATCCGATCACTCAGACAACATTGGGAGGCCAAATAACTCCCAGATCTCCCTTAGCTGTGTGACTGCAAATATGTCATGGGCCAAACTGTCCGCCTACTCAGCCAACCTCCTCGGACTTGTGACAACAAGACCCGTAGTCACAGTCAGACGGACTTAAAATGGCATAATTTGCTCTTTACAACTGACAACTGTGTTTGCACGTGGAGCAGGGAAGTTCTATGCTCTTCTGGGGACTCAATGTTAATAAAGCATTTTCATATGGCACTTTTTCAAAAACAAACAGGTTTAGGTTGGAAGTTCTGATATAGCTCCAATAAATGGTTCGAAAGGACCAAATATTTAAATCGAGAAAAAGGACGGGTGAATCATCTGAGATGTGAAGCCAAAGCTCACGATTTATGTGCTCGCACTGCACGCTCCAATTATCTGACAGGACCCGACTGTTTACGTTGTTTTGTTGCCTCTGGCACCTCCGGAACAGCTCAAATAAGAGAAGTTCAAAGTTTTTTTCTAACAATGGGAGAAACATGCTGTCTTGAACATATGTGTTTAGAAACCTCCAATATAGAGGAGTTGGCATAAGGGCATGCAGGTGGCTGGGAAGATGTGGGCATTATGGTTGAGCTATTTTGCAGATGAAGGCAAACTACTGTATTGTAAATTGATCATGAGCTACACTGTGATTACTGGACTGTAAGAAGAACCCCTTTATCTCCCTCTATTTCTTTCTCTGCTCTGCAATTGCTCCCCCGCCATAAACCACATTTCTACTGTTGTTTTTTTTGCCATTTTGTTCAGAGGCAGTGAGGGAAAATGTGCCGGGTTTGAGAAATCAACTCGTGACTTGATGCCACGACTGAGCAAGAACCTGAAGGCAGCCGACCAAAGAGTCTGACATGTCAGGAATTCATTCGACCTACTGCGACGTGGTCCGGCGCATGGAGACTGGGGCGTAAAGTGCACAGCTGGCTTCCAGCGTATGATTCCTTAATTTTCTGAAAAGCGTTGAATAAGCCAAACACTGCTGAGACAGTGATGTCATGGGAGCCGCGATGGCCCTGTGTCCATGGGGCCCTTTTCCTGGCGTCTGATCCCCTGTGACAGGCTCACTCTGCCTGCTCCGTTTCACCTTGTCTACTGCGGTAGAAACATTCTGTCTGTCAGACTGATGCCGTCATATTTACACAAACAATAGACCTGTACCTGCTGCAGCACGGTGGGTCACATTTCAGCTCTGCCTTTCAGTGCAAATAGAATGAGATGGAGGGGCGGGTTCCAGTTCTATCAAAATGTCATATATCATGTTGAGTATCAGAACAGATGGTGGCTGGGTTTTGTGCGTGTGGAACAACCTAGATTTGTGCTATGCCATTGTTATACACTGACCTTGTAGGAAGAAAGAAAAACGTTTTGGGCCAAGCTGGATCTGTCTGTGTTCCAGAAACTCTTGCCTTTCATTTAAGCATCCATGTTATTAGGTTAGAGCGTCAGCCATGTATCTCATCTGCCTTTACCGGTTGGCTCAGCCTCCTGATACCCGATATATCCGACTGACATCCATGAAGAACCTGTACACCTGCTCATTCAAGTGATTGTACAATTGGCCAGTCATGAGGCAACAGTGCAATGTGAATGGAGATTAAGGACAAAAGCTTATTGTTCACACCAAACATCAGAGTGAGACTGATAAATGGATGGAAGTATCAGCTGCTGTCCCCAAATCCAAGATCTCAAAATTCAAGTTGCCGAGCGAGCGATTGTCAGGGGCGATGTTGAACGATTGTGAGAATATAGCCAGGTATGAAATGAGAGATTTAGCATCATGAGTTGCAACCTTTAAACAACTCAATTGCATAACTGAGTCATAATATGAATGACATAATACAAGAGAACTGAGAAATCAATTTTTTTTTAAGTCTGAAGGTTAAAAAGATTTGGTCTAGCCTACTGAAGCACTAATTAGCCTGAAGGGAAGGTTTAGAATTAGAGGACTGCGGTTATTGTCCTCTAACTCTCCTTGTGTATGCACAGTCATGAAGGACAGAAGGAAGGATTACAGTCACCCAAAGCTCTTCTAATGTGCGTATGATTATGAAAAAAGAGACCCTTTCAACACTGACCAAAAATGAACTGAAAAGGTTCCATTCAGATGTATTCAGTGGAAGAAGTTGACCACTCTTTGTAAGTGCTCTTAGTCTGGAAGGCTCCAAAACTGTTTAATACTTCTATTTTACTGCGATATGCTATATATCAGGGTACTCCAATGAGCTTGGGTCTACCGATGTCTTGGGTCCCAGGTTAAGAACTACTGAGCTACTATAAATAATAATAAAGAAGATGCTTGGTCATGCCAACCCCTGATTGCTACAGAGCACTGGTTGCCTTTTAATTCAATTTGTATGACTATTTAACGTATTGCGTGTCCAAATCAAGGACTGCACTTTCGTGACCAATTTACAATACACAAGACACATATAGCCAGATTGTTATCTACTCTGTATAAAGGGAGCTAGTGTAAAAACTCATCCCGACTTATACAATTCTTAATGATTCATCATACAAGTCAGATCCCACAGAACATCTCAAATGACAGTAAGAGTATATCTCCATGTGATATATTACACTGTCAATACAAAACAGAAATGGAGACGTACACAAATAGTCGTGCAAATGATGTGAAATGAATATAACCTGGCAGCAAACAGGTCTGTTCCATAATCCCGGGCACGTTATGGAAATCCTTAGCCTATACCTTTCCCCGTTTTATCACTATGTGCAGTGTGTCAGCTTTTGTCAAATGCCAAGAGGAGAGAGAGAGAGAGAGAGAGAGACGTGGTGGATTGTACCCGCTGACATCCCACGTGGAACCCGAGGCATTGTGCGAGGCCTGCTGAGGGCACCGGCATCCACCCTCTGAATGGATCCCCCCCCCGAGACGGTTCCCCAAACATGTGAGGGCCTTCAGCTCATCCCTCATTATTGATATGTGCTGCCGAAGCCCTGCAGGGCCTTCTATTCACGCCGCCCTGTGATTCCTCACTGTCAGTTTTTCTTTATGTCTGCTATTTGCGTGATACACTGGGGATGCACAGCCTGAAGGGGAAAACACAACGAGCGTCACACTCGTCTTCTGCCACTCGGATATCACAAAGTCTCTCTCGCCGTACGTCAGCGTGCTGGTGTAACCATGAGCACGGAACGATAACTTGGCAAGTAGAAGTTTTGCGACTGTTTAAATTGCGGTAATTAAGATGGGGTGGGGGGTGGGGGGGGGGCATTCGCTTCAATCATCGCTCATCGGGGATTGTCTGTGTTCGACGGGAGGGAAGAAAAAAAACTTCCTCCGCAGCGCTTTTTGACAAGGCCTGGAATCAAAGCCCCGGGAACGATTACTAAAACATCAATAATAGTTTAAAGAGCACATTCCCCACTCTAATTAGCATGCCGGTGTCACCTTCCCCGTCTCGACTCTGTGGCTGTGCGCATACAGATCATGTGGTGGGGGCGTATGGCTCTCTCTGCTAATGAGCGCACAAGGTTCACGATTTCAAAAAAAAGCTCCAGATCCGTTCGGAGGCCCAGTCCTTACATAATTGTATATCATCACAGCCCCGTGGCTGATTAAAACTGTGACCGCGGTAGTTAATGTGTCATTACCGAGCGCACAGTTGAACCATATGCTCCCGACTGTGACCTTGTTGACCAGTCAGGCTGTGGCGGAGTATAAAGTTAATGTGGATTTAATTAATGAAGGTTAAAGGGCAAATGTGCATATTCAGGCACTTTTACCAAAGCTCAGAGACGTTTTCCGTCTGAACACTGATTCATGCTCCCTGTCTGTGATGAGTATAAGAAGTGAGACACTGCTGCTGCCGACAGTTTCATATCCTGTCTTTTGGGTTTAGACTAGAAAAGCACTTTAAGGTTAGAGGAACAATTGTCATTCCGTAAAACATTCATAAGGTAAAAAGGCTTTTATCTGCAAGTCACTCGGGAAATTCGTCAGTAATAACCGAGAGATGAGAGAGCGCACAACGTTGAGTCATGCTTTAGTAGCTGTCAGTGATCATATTTTACAACTTGGAAAATATGTTAAACACGTGTTTTAAGGCACATAAAAACTGCCCTGAAGTGTTTTCTTGTAAACACGGTTTTCCTTTAAGACTCACTTTTTCCAATGGGTGTATCCCTGAGTACAGACAACAGTGTTAAATACATTTCCTTCCTCGTAAAGCTGGAATTGGAAACCGGCATTGCTTACATTACAGGGATATTAGGTAATTAGTTTAAACGGATGTGTTAGATGCAGTCATGTTTTTATATCTATTGTCTTAAAGATAAATATTGAAAATAGTCTTTAAGTTGTGGTTTTAACTCTGCTCACCTATGATTAAAAAACTCAAAATAAATAACCTGCTTAGCCATTGAGTGTCCTAGGGCTCTTCAAATCCCTGCTATTGGCTTTTTGAATAGTTTTTCATTTCCTTATATAAATTTCTACATTTGTACTTTTTGGCACTGGCATAGAAACAAAATTAGCATTAGATCAATGTCGTGTGATGCTGTTTGTCTGCAGCACTGCCCCGTGGTCTAAGACATCAGAGGTTAGATAAAGACTTCCAGAATTTACTATAAAAGTGGAGAATTCAAACTCTTGCTGTTAATGAGTAAAAGGAGGCTTCGGAAGGCCATACTCGCATATATATTAAACTGAAGGTGCTGCTTCGAGGCTCTCTGGCCAGCACCGTCTGCAGAGATGATCTAACTTCATTGCAGATCAGAGAGGAGAGTGCCCTCATTACAATCAAACACACACACACACACACCTCCCAATCAGAGCGCCCAAGGCTTTATCTTGCATTTGAAATTGGCAGCTCAACACCTCCTCAAAGAGATAGGCATCTAAAACACTCCTCCTGCCGTCTGTTTAATCTGCAGCCGCCGCTCCCGTGGCTCATTACTCCCCCAGACTGGGTTTTAGCTGGGGGTACGAATGCAGGACGCCTTCATTTCCTCCCACCAAACCCCGCAGTGCACGTCTCCACTCCCTCACTCAGCTAATGTCAGCACAAGACGTGTGCTGTCGGAGCCGTGTGTATCCAGCGAGAGCCCGCCGGTCCCACTGCTGTTTTCCAGCAATTTACTGCTCTCAGACAATCTTGAGTATCAGCACCTGGGAGCCGGGCTTAAGTGCATCACTCAAGAGCAAGAGGATGGGAGCTGCAAACGGAAGCAGATGTTTCCATTTGCTCCTCTGTCACCCCTGCAGAGTTAAAAATTTTTTTAAATACAACCTTTATATATCAACCTTAGCTTATATGAGTTAATATTACAGAGGTAGATACTTTGTTCATCCCAGAAGGGACATTAAAGTGTCCCAGCCACAATTAAGAACATAAAACACAACACTCACACACACATAACCCCAAATATTGAGCAAATGCTATAAGCTGACATCTTCGAAAAGACTCACTTTCTCCAACCAAGAGTTCAAGGTTGTGTTTGAAATCACTCACCAATGACTATATAGTGAATTTGCTATTTTGTTGTGCTGTCTGAATATTTAGTGACATTTCTTACACTTACAGTTGACTTAATGTATCCCTCAGAGCAACCTGAAAAGTAGTGGTCAACAGATGGCCACTAGCAATATTATTATTATTATTATTACTTGCGGTGTTGAGAGAGGGGAGCACGTCCCAGCCTTCTCTGTTGATTCTACTCCTTCTTGTTCTCATCAAAAATAACTAAATTATCAAGTGAATACATATAAAAATAAATATATTTGGCCGCATTTTCACAGACCGATTTTAAAAGTCTGTTTTGGCTTGGAGATATCTGTGACTTGTGCTTGGAAAATATGGCATCTGCGGCCAACAAGTTAATATTTACATTTAAGCCGGCTCATTCATTTGGCTTTTTACCTAATCGTATCAATACTAAAGTGTACAACAAAAATGATTGTTGGTGTATGGTGTTTTTTTCTTTTGTCGATGATCTCACTATATAGTCCTCTACATAGAACTCCCTGTGTAGTGAGAAGGGGGGAGTGAGTGACCATTGGTTCGGTCTCCTCCCGCCAATCTGCTTTCTCGCACGTTCCTCACCGGAGAAATCAACTCCCCGAACATGAACATGAACAACATTGTCAAACAGAAAGTAAACACGAACCCGTGTCTGTTCCTCTTCACCGTGATCACAGTCGTTATCCGTGAACTCAACCCTTTCTGTTGCCATGGCTACAAAGATCCCTTGACCTCCACTAAGTCCAAGTGTTCAGTTAATCCCAGAATTCCAATTAGACTTGAAAAACATCTACAAGGCTGAGTTGCTGACTCAATTGGAAATCTCCAGGGGCCACAAAAGCTCCAGTGTCTCCGTGTCGGTTTGTTGTTGCTACGTATAATGCAGCTGCTGTCGGAGAGTGCTGAGTGGACGGTCCTGGATAAAAACAAAACGGGACCCATCTGCAAAGTTCTGACCCTTACTGGGATAATGTTGTCTTTAAAAGGAGAAGTGAATGGTGAAAGTCTACTCATTACATAACACCATAAACACAGTTAGTGTTATGCTTGCATAAAGACTGCAGGCTACCAAGAGGCACAAAAAAGAATGGTCAAAATCATATCTGCAGAGGTTAAGGTTCAACTTTTTTTAACTGTGCTGATTTAACTTTTCCAGCACAGCAAAAAAATCCCGGAGACCTTAAAACATTGCGGGCGCTAGGAGGCTTTAGTCAGCGCTGTTGTTCTCCTCCAGCTGCCAGACCAGGGAACCACATCTGGGACAAAAGAACATTGTCCTGTTTGGCTTCACTGACAGGTGTGACATTTCTTAGGTGTTATTCGAAAAAGTTCAGATCAAGGATCTGCTTTTTACTTCCCTCCAAAGAGGATGGGATCTTTAACGCAGATATGACTTTGAGTCCCTGGAGGATCAAGCTCGAAAAATGCTACTGTAGGTAATACTGTTCAATGCTGATGACAAAGGCGTAATTTTGTCTAACCTTATTTCCTCACACCTTTAAAACCTCCAGTTGGTAACACAGCTTTCTGTTGGACATTTGTATTCTCCAATCCCAAGCTGACATTAACCTGATGACATCACTGCAGTTATTTTGTCCGAGGTGACAGTTTCACGGGACGAGTAGTGCTAACGATGATGAGTGGACTCACTTCCATGTGTTGTGTCCCCCGAAACATAAATCAGACAACCAGTCGAGTGTTGAGCTTAGTGTTAATACATCTCTACCCACTAATTAAACAAATGTCACACTCGGCATGTGGATTGATAATGGCTCAGGGAACTTTGATGCAATTTGGACACGCAATACACTCAATGTTAATACAAACTGTATAAACAGGGGACCAGCGCTCTGTAGCAGTTAAATAATTGATTTATTTGTATAGCACATATCCTACAAGGTTAAAAAGTGCTTCACACAAAAAATACATGTCAAAATGAGGTATATCTTTTCCTACGTCCTCGGACACTACAGCATCAGTCAGCAACAGGGTCAAACAAGGGGAACAAAATAACTCCCAGATCATTTCATCAGATTTTATCGACTGAGACACAGACTGACTGACCTGCAATGGTTGCTGAGCGCAATCTAATTTGTATGATGTCAATTCATAATATACATTATCTCAAGGTACTTTACATATAAGGTCAAGATCTTTAAAATTATAGAGAAACCCAACAGTTCCCACAATGAGCAGGCACTTTGGTGACTGGAGAGAATAAAAAACTCCCTCATTAATACTTCCTGTTTGGCAATTTTATCGTCAAAGTAAAAGCATAACATTCGTTTTGACTGCTGCAGTGCTTTAAATGGATTTGGATTACAATTTGGAAAAGTTGTGACCTTGGGTCTAAAGATTATTAGTCACTTGCTTCACAGGCTTCTGAAATGGACAGGAAAGCAATGTATTGAAAATCATTGAAACTTGTATTTAACTCATGCAACAGTAACAAAGCAATTTCAGTTCTACACAACATCACTGCGGATAAACCAGGTAGGATGAATACTTGTTGTTTAACTTCACCCTGCACTGTAGGCTGTAAATAAAAACATCTGCACAGTTATAGTGTATTGCAAAACTGCTTGAGGACTTACTTATAAGTCTTACTTATACTCCTTACTTATAAAAGGCCATTCCAAATAGCCATGTTTACAACGGGCTCTGCACTAGTTTCAATTAATATGCAGTAAAACCTGCTGCATCAGCCAGATAAATCAGTCCAACCAGATGAGGGACATCAATTCAGGGTCAAAACCTTCCCTGCTCTGTGTCCTGGGATTCCATCAGACTCCAATGAAATCCCAGGAGGACATTTAAAATTGAAGGCATCCCCCCTGAAAGTGTAAAAGCTTGTTTCACACCGCAATGCACAACAAATAGGCACTCTGTCACTGGTGAGTTGTGCGGCTGGCGAACAGCTGAAGTTCACACTTTATCACATTGTGCGACGCTTCCCTTACTCCACCGTTACACTTTACAGTAAGTTATAGTTCATAACTCATGATGTAGACCCCTGGGAATATAAACACCCCCGAAAAGAGGAACCGGTTGCTTTGCCCCCAGAAGGAAGTGTTACTACTTTTGCTGAGTCATGAATAATGGATCACACTACTGTATAATCCCTGGGTGATAACTACCCCCGATCAGCATGGAGGAAAGCGCTGGAAATAGAAACCAGAAAACAAAAAAGAAGGATGACCTCTTTTGCAGGATCAGAAGCGTGATGCAGCAGCAGCCCCGATAAACCCAAACCTTCCCTCCACCAGCTGTGACATAACCGCCCATGTACACACACACACACACAAACAACATCCAGTTTGTTGTTTGCAAATCCATCCACCTTGACAAAGTGTGCTCTGCTAGCGTGCAGGGGTCCGGCTCGAGATGTGGAGGATTGCTATAGCAACAGCGGCCACGGGATGGTTTATGTTGGCTGCCGAATCTGCCTCCCATCTACTGCATAGATGGATATCGGTAACATCTCTTGGGTAAGTGATTGTGTTACAGCGGCTGACGGGACTCAAGCACATCTATTTCAAGGCAAGGCTCTTTGGATTGTGTTAAGAGAGCTGAATAAGAAGCAGATTCAGAGAGGGCAGTTGCAGGACAACTGCTCCCCCATTTGACCGCAGGCGGTACTACATGTCTCTGGTCCCCGAACTGCTTGCTGTCTCAGAGGACACACCTACGCATCAGATGTAATTCAGCATGCTCACATACACTGTGCCCTGCATGCCCCCACAGAAACACTCAGAGAAACAGCAAACACACACACAAACACTCCCCCACACAGACAAATCTTCACATGTTACTCATGTCCACAACAATAGTTAAAAAGAGACATCATAATAAATAAAAGGGGGCCTTTCCTCCCCTTCTCTTTTGATTTCTAGCTATTGTCTGGGCCTCCTTGAAGGACGAGGCATAGCAGCCATTCTCAGCAAGATGCCGGCTGAATAGATTTTGCCAGAATGGTCTGCAGCTGTGTTTAACAGGCTTTTGAATCCAAATGAATGTTGAGACGACACCCATAGAGCTGCGACACAGAAAATAAATGCATTCTAGCTGTCTTTCATTTATGTTGCGTCTTGTTTACTGAAAGCCATCGAGTGAAATTCTTCTCCTGAAACCCTTGCGTCATTATGGTCAAATAGCTTACTGCCTCTCTGACACACAGTAGATGTCTCTGTAATATCTGCCGCCACCCTTACAGGCTTTTCCCCCCCAGAAGACAATGTGACACGTATGCATATTAAGACAAATAATGGCTTGATTCCATTTGGCTACGTCAGTTTCCAGGTCCTGATGAATGCCACCCTGCACGGCTCATTAGGACGCCATAATTTCCCAAATTGGGTTCAATAAAGTGCATCCATCTATCTAATAATCCTGAGAGACAAAGGACTGCAAGATAAACTCAATTCATGCTCATCAGGTGTTGACAGACGTCGACAAGATTGTCAAATGAGCTAACCTTCGCTAAATACACAGGAGGATGCTAATAGCTCTCTGGCTACCTTGCCTCAGACCAAACAGCAGGAAACACGAGTGTTCAAAACTAATGTCAGCAATCTACAAAGAATTATGGGAATTTCTTTGCATTAATTATCCTCTTCTTGAGGTGTCAAACAGTGTCACAAACCATACTGGACATATGTGAGACCTTAAGGATCAAAGCACAACTTATAGGCTTTAGAAAACAGAACATTTACCTTTAGAACAGCGAGTCTTCAAAAATTCTACAAGATACATTAATTTGATTGCATACTGGACATTGTGTGCAGAGTTTTCTTTCAAACTCATCCTACCTGGTTTATTTGCAATCAAGATTGTATAGTCAATATTTTTCATGAAATTTACATTTAGATACATTTATTGTCCCAAACACATGCACAGACACACTCATGCAGTTTTAGGGAATTTAGCCTCTGCTTTTAACCCATCTGGTGCAGGACACACAGAGCAGTGAGCAGCCATGTACGTGGCCCGGGGAGCAGATGTTGAGGGAGTAAGGTGCCTTGCTCGGGGGCACTAAACAGGATAGGGAGAATCCTCTTGGATTTTTGGACAGATCAATTCAGGTTCATCTTTTGTTTTTACTCAGTGGAGTCGAACCAGAGTCGAACCAGAGACCTTTTCTGCCCATAGTCCAAGTTTCTTGCTTAACTACTGTTCACGTGTGTGGATTATATACAGTGGGGCAAAAAAAGTATTTAGTCAGCCACCAATTGTGCAAGTTCTCCCACTTAAAAAGATGAGAGAGGCCTGTAGTTTTCATCATAGGTACACTTCAACTATGAGAGACAAAATGCGGGGAAAGAATCCAGGAAATCACATTTTTGAATGAATTAATTGGTAAATTCCTCTGTAAAATAAGTATTTGGTCACCTACAAACAACCAAGATGTCTGTCCCTCACAGACCTGTAACTTCTCCTTTAAGAGGCTCCTCTGTCCTCCACTCGTTACCTGTATTAATGGCACCTGTTTGAACTCGTTATCAGTATGAAAGACACCTGTCCACAACCTCAAACAGTCCCACTCCAAACTCCAATATGGCCGAGACCAAAGAGCTATAAATACTTTTTTGCCCCACTGTATAAGTATGCATGTTTTACTGAGTTTGTGTTGTTTTTTCTACACTGCATATTGGCTATTTCAGAGGTCTGTTAAGCAATCAACGCTATCTTCACACCCCAGTTCACAACATTTCAAAATAAAAGCCCTCTAAGGAATGAATTCATTACATCAAAGACACAAATGTTGCGATTTTACTTTGAAGACAACTTGCTAGAGAGAAAGGGATTCTATGACGGAGATCAGCGGCTGTCATGTCTGTGTCAGTTTGAAATGGTGAAATAAATAAAAAAATCAAATCATCGAAAACATCTGGCTATGATTTTGACCAATTTGCTGAAGTTAATCCCAGGATGTGGAAGATGACATCTTCACACACTGCTCCACCCCACTGACGGCTCAATTTGTATTGATATTGACATTTTGTTCGTCCAAATCACAACAAAATTCTGCACCGCCTTTTCTTGGGCAATTTACAATAGACGTGCCAAGAGTCTCACATTCAGACTGACAATCAGACGTAAGTAGGATTTATTAGGTGAGAATAATTCATCAGTTTCTCAACTTTGGACTATTCCCTTTTAGTTCACCAGATGTGACACCAACTGCCACTAAATGAGTGCAGCAGGTTACATCCTTTTATGTGGATTTTTGAGATTCTCTATAACTCAGGAAACAGACAGGTTTTCGGCATTTTCTCCAATGTTTACCCAAGAGACAAGTAAAATAAATGGAAGTTATGAAATCATCTTTCCGAGCATCTTTACTCCGGCCTCTCCGACTCTTTGGCTGTTGGATGCCAGGTCTTACAGTTTGAAATCTAACCAGTGATCTTCTCGAAGGCTGCAGTTACGACACTCTGTGCAGAGGCGGACAGAGTGATGAATGGACAAAGACACAGCCTTTTTATATTATGATGTTATATCAGAACTGGGACACCAAAGGCATAAATACACATGCAAGTTATTTAGAGCGGTGTGACTGACATACAAACAGAAGGATTTCTATCTAGATTTAACTTCCATTTGAGTTATTCTCCCTCTCTGACACCATCTCTAGCCCACACTTCTTTTCTAATTTGGCTACTGGAATAAGATTTATTTCAAACTGAATCGTAGCCCTGCCAAAATATCATGTCAGAAGGTGTGAGGCTATTTCAGGAAGGTGATTCATTCTGCTCATTATGAAATCAGGTTGAATAATTTATAGGTATAGTGTTGTGAGGGCTTAATGTACCGTGCTGTGTTTGGCCAACCACTGAGCCCTTTTAGGTGATCTAATGCAGTGTATTCTTTTCAATGTGGATATGCATTTGGCTGTTTATATATTTATACAGACAGGTTCATGACTTTATAGCTGAAGCATATGACCTGTGACAACACATGTGGTGTCTGTGCCGCTGCTCCAACCCTGGCAGGAGTAAAGAACACTAACTTGATGAACTAGCAATCCCTTGTTTAGTTCCCTCTGTAACTGCGGCTTTACTAAAGTAACTTCTAAAGTAAGCTACGTACTGTAGCATCCAAAACTGCATGTGGTCTCTAGATTAACAGATTCTGATCAGTGAATTAAGTGCATTCCACCTGGTTGCCTTATTAGCCTTTATAAATTATAAATCTAAAAAGCTTGTATATTCATGACTCTGATCAAATTAAAGAGCCCCAAACATAAAATACAAAGTTGGTGGAGCATCTTAACACATTTATGTTGGTCTTACTGTTTTTTGGATAATGTGGCACGATGGGAGAAGTCAGTGCAAGGATGTAAATAGACGTGAAATTCAAAGAAGTGAAATTTACGTAATTCCTTTCACCCCGTCGAGTTGAAATATTTGGATTCATTTGAAAGATTTGCGACCTTTAAGTAATCCCACCCCAGTATTTCCTAATGAGAGATTATATACGTATATTATATTAGTTATTTATAACTTAATCATCTTACAAATAACCCAGTATATTATTTATCTATTTTTTTGACTTGTTACACAATAGTGTCCATTCAATATGCAAGTATCTGTGATTTCCCTTTATTTTTCAGTTTCTATTAAATTACTTTCAGATGTGTTCATGATTGATGTGAGCATGCATGCTAATAGGCTAAGCCTCGTTAAAATGAACCATTGTTCTTTTTGTCGTAATAATTAAGATCTCTAACATCTCCATACATCTCAGTCTTACTTTGCGACAGACACACTTCTCAAGTTATTTGATATTAGCATTGAAGCGATGGGTCGGGCTCATAACTTGCTCAATCTAATCAGCATTGCAGTGTCGCACGGCATCGTCCAGGGTGGGGGAATATGAAGAAGGCGATAATGGGCAATGGGCGAAGCAATCAGCATCCCTCACAGCCTCCACTGAGCATTGCGGCTGACAATTATCATTCCTTCATGGTTATAGTTTCCCATCTTCTAATGGCTACTCTGTGCAGGATAGTCTCAAACTGGTTCCGTGAGGTCAGAGAACTTCAGTGTTCTTCTTAGTCAGCAGATGGGAATCCAGTTGAAGCTTTGTGATGTGGAGGAGATTGGCAGCATGAATGTGCAGAGATGATTGGTTGCAGTCACGTCAACAAGGAGCCAAACCTCAGATTGTCTTTGCTTGTGTATTGATTTATTTTGTTTCGTAAATGCAATATATAGTAAATACATTGTTTATGTGAAAAAGAAACATGCATACGTTTAAGGGTGTCTGAATAAAAAAACAGATTCTGACTCTTTCAGTAGAAATGGCCGACTGACTAAAGCAGAACTGTATAAACGGAGGGTCACATTGGGTCACGTAAATAAATAAAGAATGTTTCAAAATGAATATGGCAAAAAAAATGAAAGAAGCAGTAGGCTACAGTGTCACTACGGTGATGCACACTTTGGGAAATTGTGTTCTTCACTTTGCTCGTTCTTCTAAGATTACCGACCTTATCTCCCGTGGCTCAGGGGGTGGAGCGGGTTGTCACAATTACCAGTTGTCCACGTCTGTGCCATGGATGCACTGTATAAAAGTGTGTGTCAATTGTTGTATGGTCAAAAATCTGTTCGTACTAACTGTTATTGCTTGAGGCCCATCGTCTCTGGATTTCGAGATCTATATAAAGCCATACATCTCTTCTGACTTTAAAGAGTGTTCCACACTGACAGTGGGGGGAAAACCAAAGTAGCACTGTTGACGTATTTATCAGCAAGTTGAAACTCAATAATTTGACAGCTAATTAGGGAGAACATTTCCCTCTCTCCCTACTCTGCCGTTATCAACAAGGTTTTCAGGTCAAACTGAGCTTTACATTCCCATCAGCCCCGCTGACACGCATGCACACACAAATGGTTTCTCCTGTCGGCAACGTATCGGCTTCCAGAGTAAAACTGAATCGCGTCAAGCCAAATGTCATTTTCTTTAAAGGAAACTACAATGCTGTGCGGCGGTTTGACTTTTACAAAATGGTGATCTGACCTTTTTCAGGTCAGCTCCGCAGGAGAATGGAAAATAAGTGAGAAAAAAGGGCATCTGCATTCTACTCAGTGCGCCAGAGAGACTGTCATGATCGTCCCCTGTGCCCCGGACTCCACGCTCACTGCTCCCATGTTCCTTGCCTCTTCTCCCAAGTCCTCCCTCTTGCTACCCACCAGATGTCCACCATCACCTGGGGACATCTGGACAGCACTCAACTAACCCCAACACACACACACATACACACCTGTATCTCCCTTTCTGTGCCTGTACTACCAGCCCTTTGTCAGATTGTCTGTTTTTCATCCCATGTCATGCTCCTTGGTGTCACTTGTGCGATCCAGTTGTCTCTTCCTTCCTGCCTGTCTTCTCCTCTGCCTGGTCACACACCAACTACCTGCAAGTCGGCTTTTCTTACTTAAAATGTGCTGCCTCGTGTCTCTATTTGGGTCTGCCTTCTGCTGCTCTGCTTCCCACTGGCTAATTGTAACAGAGAGCTGTTCTGCTCTGACACAGTAATGTCAAAAAACGCAGTGATGGATCCTGAACCTCATCTAAAAAACGATCTCATTAGATTTGAGTTTTGGGCTTGGGAATGGAAAGGAGAGAACTCCACAGGAATACAATACTGTCATGTCGAGACACTGACTATTAAAGAAGAACTGGCATCGTTTAAGCTGTCATTTGAAAAATAAGAAAAAAAATACATTTATATGTACAGTTAGCATTTCTTTTGCAGTGTTCCCTTCTATTGTGTTGGTGGCATAGGACAAGGAAAGCAGAACTAGCTTTACTGTGGGTGCGTTTCTGTGCCTCAAAATTGAGGTTTTTATTTTGGTCTGAGAGATTGGATCTCAAACGCCTCCTCAATGTGTCTTGGGCGGGTTCACACCTAAAATCAAGCTGGGCCTGTTTCTGAAGAAGACTCATAGCTGGAACTGAATGTCAGAGAGAGACAGTTGTTTGAACGGGGATAGTAGTGCATACTTTCAGACCGCTTGAAGTCTGAGCGAAAAGATTAGACCCTGCCTCCCAACACATGCTTAAAGGAAACTGTCCCGTAGAAAACAGATCCATAAATCACCTGCACAACCAATTGTTTTCAACCCTTAGCTATGTTTTTAGGTGGACGAAGAAGTAACGACAGGAAGCAACAGCCTCTATTGTGAGTCTTTACAATAGTCTGCTTTCATAGTGATCTTACGTCAGATCTTTACATTTCTGTACCACTTTTAGCTCAACACAAAACTGAACGCCACCAGATAACACAAACTGGAATAGCACAAAGTCTCAATATTTGTCTGTCACACACAATAAGACATTTTAAATTTACTAATGAATGCTGTAAAAGATTAAAGTGGTTGACTTTGAATAGACTTTGAATAGACCAAATGGAACAAGCCTTGATAACATATTGATACGTTATGTTTTCACCTTTTGTATTTCTTCTTCTTTTTTTTAGTGGGGCGGCCGATGTTGAGGGGTTGAGTGGTCGTCCTCCAACCAGAAAGTCAAGAGTTCAATTCTCAGTCCCCCCCCATCTGCATGCCGAAGTGTCCTTGATATCTATGAGTTTGTGCTAACAGGGCACATAAACAATAAACAATATTTACAATATTATTGAGAAAGGACATTATTGTTTTTATACTTTATACTTTTTATATTATTTATACTAGAGGGGAGCAGCAATGACGATCATAATGATAGCAGTATTGACAGTGATACAAGTAGATGTGAGTAGGCATATTGTATATATAAACAATGTAGTTATAATTACAATCCACTGTCAGCTGCATTACGATCCGTCAACACGCCTGAAGCCGCCATCCCGGATCTGCGTCGACAGATTTAAGAATCTTCCTCGTCCTGAACTCTGCTCCATTAACCCCGGAGTGAGATCAAAGCTGGACTGCCACTGAGTCCCGGGGAGTGTCACATTCATGGGGGAGGCACAAGGGAAGTTAGCCCCGAAACTAGCTTCAAATGCAGGCAACACTTTACTCCTCCTGCCTGTGAGTATAGTGCTTTAAATTCCTCCTTTAAATCTAAATGGAAGTAGAAAGTACTCTGTCGTTCCCTTACTGTTAACGCTTCTGGTGAATGTTGCCAGGCTGTAAGGGATCAGTTCAGTTCACCATAAAAAGTTAATCTTTATTAATCTGTTTGATTCTGACCTCGGTCACACGCTTCCTTACTAGTGCCTCATATAGTAAGTTGGCTACAGACAGTTAACTACACATACATATTCATTAAAGTCTAAGTTCACGTATCAAGGGTTTGCTGCTTGGGGTTTCCTGATTGAAATCAACACTGTGATGTGTCTGATGCAATTAATTTACTGCGCACTGTCCCTGCTTGATAAAAGGAATAAAAGAGGGATGATTTCTCTTAAATTCAAGTGTATTAGAGGTTCTAGTGTAGTGGAAGAAACAGATCTAAAAAATGTATGAATGGGTTCACTGAGGAGGGGGGAGCATCCCTTGTGCTCAGGATGAACATTAATTATGGCTTCAATGGGAAGAATATCCTTTAAAATCCAAAGGCTATTTGTTTGTTTATTGAGTCAAATTTACCACAGCCAATGCCCCACACAACCCAAACCCATTAACATTCACTTCACTATGTGCACAAAAGTCTATGACATTAAGAAATACCCCTCTAAAGTCACAGGTGCCCATGTAAAACGTGAAGTGCAGCTAACTCCGAGCGTCTGGGATATGCCAAACTGATCTTTCGCATTGAGTCTCACCGCTATTATGGGATATTTGCAATAACACATGGTTAAATGATGATGTCATTGTCTTTAAAGGTTCATTGTGTAGAATTTTGTAGCATTGGGTGGTGACGATGCATGTTGCAGCTGAATACGCCTCACCTCACCCTCCCCTTCCAAACATGAACGAGAACCTGTGGTAGCCTTCATTTGTCAAAAAAACTCTTAAGGTCTTTAGTTTGTCCCGACTGAGCTACTGTATGGCGGCCTCCGTAGACCCGTTCCCGGGCTCATTCTAGGGTCAAAAAAACAATGATTTGTACAATTTAGTTATTCACACACTCAGGAAAACATCATTACGATTGTTTTATCTTCAATTTCTGCCAATAGATCCCTTCTTCACATAAACCTCACACACTGGACCTTTAACAGAGCCACAGTAGCAGCTTCGATGACGTGGCAGTGCCGTGGGTCGACTCACTGTGAAGAATAACAAGCCTGACATTTAAACTTCCCAAGCGTTATCATAAAGCGTCATCACGCACACTGACAGTTTCGAGCCGTAACAGGTTTCGACTGATTACTGATGTTTCTCCGTGTCAAGAATTTTCTCTCAGATCACAAGTTTTCTTAGCTTTCCCCCACAGAGGAAAAATAACTGTTTCCCTGCATTCAGCCCTCCACAGTAACCAATCTTTTCGGGTGCTTTGTATCGAAGGTTATTTAGAGTGACACCTCGGCAATTGCTGAGAGATTGCCCACCCCATGCCCTCAACCCCCCCCCCAGCGACTGTTGCTTGCTTATTTGTTGGTAGAAGGCTAATATGAGGCAGCTATCTGATACAGTCTAACCACCATTTATTTCCCAGCAGAGCCCCCAATACAAAACTGTCGGGCTACTGCGGCCAATGTGGTCAATTAAGGCAACTGTGCTGCAGTGATAATATATAACATCTTATCGTATTCCAGGGAGTAGCCTCAGAAATTCCAACATTGCAATTATCTTAAGGTGTCAAAAACCATATTCTGTGACAATTTAAAAATCTGATATTATTGGAGAGCGGCACAGCCTCACCTCTCAACCTGCCCTGCAGAGTAAATGAAACATATACAAGTTGTAAACTCCAGAAACTCAATGTAAACTTTTGTAAGTTACTACATAATAACAGCCAGAGTGTGTCAGTGCATTGGGAGGCTGCCAGTAGCCTTCATCTCTCTCTGCTACAGGATCAGTTTAGTAGAAGCTGTTGTATTACCACAGTTTTAAGAGAGAAACCCTCAGAGTTTTAAATTTAATCCTCTTCCTACTTATTCCACAAACATCTGTCCATCTGTCCGCCTGTCTCTATGTATGTGGGATGCTTCTCTTGCAGAAAACCCACAACAATCTTTTTGTTCCTGAAATGGTTGATATTTAGCTAAATAACACAGCTTCTATTTTGAAAGGATGTTAACTTGGGTCTGAGGAGTTTCGATTCCTTTACAGACCTTTTCAGTGAGTCCTTCAAACTTCTACATGAACCACACAAGTGATCAGTAATGAAGCAGATCCAGTTACATTTTATGGAAAACATTTACTATGAAATCTTCATTGCTAAATAAACCAGGTAGGATGAACGCAAAGTTTTTCAGTCTTGATGAGAACTCAACGTTGACATTCATCCATTCACACACACATTCACAGTGCATCAATGGGCAGCAAGTCAAAACTTCTATCCATTGTTTTGACTTGAGAAATATATATATGTTTTTATCAGTATCTGATAATGAAGAGTAAAAGTACATTTTAGGTATGCTTTAAGTTGAGATTACTATTTCAAATGTTGTTTCCTGAATTGTGAAGACACAATAAGACATCTGAAAGCTGGCAGAGGAGCAGGACCGTGAGGATGTGTCCACTAAACTTTAACACAGCAGACTGCAATTGGTTGTTTTATCCATGACATTTCCACAACCTTAACTCTAGATGTATGGTTGTAACCATGACGACAAGGTAACACTAACACAAACATTAAGTGAGCTGTTATTTTGATGGATTAAAGGGTTATACAGGGCAGGTCATTTAATTTAAGGGCAAAGTTTTGAGTCTATAGTTGTATGGGGTCAGTTGTGGGTGAATGTGGGCACTTTCTCTTCCATGTTCACACTTGTGTACAAGTAGACGTGCTTCTTTTCCAGAGGAACGATGGATCCAATGCAAGGCACGATCCTCCTCAGTCTACATGAAATGGACAGCTACTTTTATTGGATGTTTTGTTGTATTCCATTGGGTGTAATTGTTGCCTGCTGGTCAATGGTCAACTCATCAGTGAAGAAAGTGTTCAGGAGCCCTTTGATGTCTCATGATGAAATAGTAATTGAAGCTTGGCCAAGGAAATCAGAATTCATCAACTGTGCATGATGTCCTCTCCTATTCTGAAGTCTGCTTTCCTGCAGTCAGACTCACCCTAACCCCTACAGGTCATTAAATCTATGGGCCTGCTAGTTCCTAAACAACTACAGGTATTTTCTAGTTCTGGAGACGGCACTGCCTGCTTACACAGTCCCTCATCGGTGGAGTCTAGGGAGTGAAGCCTTTGATCTTCGCCAAGCTATCCCAAGAAGAATGAGCTCTCACGGAGCAGAGTGGAGACAAAGAGCATTCTTTTTATGCATTTCAACCAAATCTCAACAGATTTAATGAAACTACATCAGTACTTTAGATTGAATCAAAGGAACAGATGACGAATATTGCAGAAAACAGGCAAACAGTGGGTCTGATCAGAGTCTGGGAAATGCTGTGTGAGGAAATGATCTATGAACTGCTCGGTGAATGCATTTCAATAAGCTCGGTAATGTGCTCTTTGTGTTCCCGGCCACTTGTTGTAGCTAATTATGCGGGCATCCCTGCTCAGCATTTCCAAGCCGACTGTGATCAATGGAATTATCAGGAGAACATCCCACTTTGACCGGAGGGCCAAACAAAACAGTGGAATGGCTAATGCCAGTCTGTGGATGTCTCTCTTGGTATTGATCGTTCTTTGCACACTGTGCTCTGAGGGGACTCGACACACGCTCTCACGCTGTGATCGAGCACTGAAATGTAAAAAAAAACCACAATGCCTCGCAGCCGCCTGCTTATAATCAGTTTATATGTTGTTCAAATTAGTCAGGACATGGCATCTGTCTCCTTAGAGACTTGCCTGCCCTGCAGCGTACAAGCATGAAATGTTGTTATGTGTGTTATGTGTAATGCGGGGGGGGAGAAAAGGGTCCCCCAGTGAAAATTGAACGCGGCAGAGAAATGTGACAGCGGCAGATTGGAGACAAAACATGACGCACTACCCTGGTTCATTTTAAATAAGATTTGGCCGGCTCAGACGGCAGCTACATGCTGAGAGGGGGAGAACAAATAATGCCACCATGCAATTGTTGGAAATCTCACCTATAGTGAGGCAATCTTCAAAATGACAAGGTTGTGAGGTTTTCAGGAGGCAAACCTCTCGGCCCTGAAATGACTATTGGATTTTTGGGGGATCAACGCCAGTGGAGGAGAATACTGTCATTGTAAGGCAAATCCAAGAGGATGTAAACACAGTGTCTGAATACAAACATATATGGTCTCAAAAAGACGCTGAAAGAAAGCTCATTGTAAAAGGAACAGTTCACCCACAATTTAAAAAAGTCTCATAAATCCATGGTGTTGAATTGACATTTTGTTTTACATCATTAGTCAGATGCTGTGTTCATCTCTAGCCCATTTGGACCTAACCGTTGCCCATGATGCATCTGTTCATTTGTTTAGGAAAATTGTGTAATTTGCTGCAGTAGATTTAAGACGTGATGGTGCAGGCGCTTGCTGCATGTGGATGATTGCAGCAATAATTACTTCTTTTGATATTTTGGTGAGCTGTTTGTTTCATATTCTGTGTGATATGAGAGGCCCTATGAGAAATAATTCACACTTGGTTTCGCACACAGCATCTTGATCTCACACACACACACACACACACACAAGTATACTGTTACACAAAACCACTATAACCTCTTGCATGTACCATCATATACGCTCTCGTACACACTACTATAGTCATGCACCACACAGACGCAATGGAATTCTCATTTCCCCGATTGCACCGGCTAAATTGGAGCATTTAAATAAAGCAGCTTTGTGGGAACAGCAGGGAGTTAGCTATGGTATTTCTACTTACTCAGCCTTTCTGAAGTTATATTTTATTTAAATATTGGTTTATTATAATAAATAATGTACTTTATTACTGCAGATGTATCCTGTTAACCCTCTGAGACCCACTGGGCCGTATATGATCTCAAATAACATGTTGTATTTAGAGCTTGATGACTCCTCAATGGTTTGAGCTGGAGACATGCCGTTTTTTTCCTGTTAAACTGAATAAACAGTGCTAACAAACCAGCCCTTGTTTGAGTAATTTACAGAACTTAGCATTCAAATTCTTCCTTTTCTCCAGGCAATGGATTGTCCATATTGTGGCAGCAGTGTCCATCTCTTTTAGGTGTCCTCTGGAAAATCTTCCGTTGTCGTTTTCTGCATTTGCAGCGCGTTTCTGGAATGTCTTGTGTTGTGCGTAATGTGTTGTTTTGTGTTGTCATATTGATGAAGATGTTTTCTTACTTTAATTGCGTTTTATCCACTTGCTTTCTTAATTTGCAGTGTGTTGTGCTCTCAGGGCCTACTTATAAAGTACTATGCAGATATGCAGCATCTTTCGCTTCTGCAAATATTTCACCATAAAAACCTTTATGCAAACAAATGAATGGATTCAGTCAATAGAAACGCTTTTAGATGTGATCAGGAAATGTTGCAAACATTTATGTTCGTGACATTTATTCAATAGACAAACCTTGACATGATTGAATCATGTAATTTTCTCTGTCTATTCCGCTGAAAGCCCATGGTGCGTGTAGCAGAGTATGATGGTTGCTTACATGAAAGGGAGATCAATGGTGTTTGTGTAAGAGTGCACTGGGGGTGTGTGTGTGTGTGAGATTGTGATGCTGTGTGTGAGAAGTATGAATCATATCTCATTGGGCCTGTCATAGTGTGAAGCAAGATGGCAGGTTCATTTGATACATTTTCGGGATAGAAAGTGTGGCATGCTTGTATTGAAGCAAATAGGACATATTGGGCTTCTACAGAATTACTGCCCGTTTGATATTGATAGTCCAATTACTTACCATTGTATAGTGGGTTATATGTGTTGTATAAATGTCCTTGTTTGAGATTCAGTCAGTCAATCTGAGCACCCTGGATGCCATATGGAGTAAAGCTGCAACAGCAATGATGGATCGGCAGTTCGTTCCTAGTCTCCCCCAGTCTGCGGGCCGAAGTTCTCTTAGACAAAACAGTTGGTAATTGCAGGCTAGGTAAACAGTCAAGCAGGGATGTGCCCAGACATTTTGGGGGGAAGGGCCTCAAGTGAGAAAAAGGGCACCTCTCATAATTATTTGTAAAATAAAAAGTTTTAAAGCCCAAAAATGTAATTATGATACCGTCACACTCAAACCATTGTTAAATACTCAATAGTAATATAATGAATAGTTATTAGATGAGGAGCCAACAATGAAAGTTATGCAGTTTAAGGCGGGACACTACAGGCAAAATCATAGCTTTTTTGTGTCATGGTGCATTTTGTGATTTGGTCTGTTTTTCTACCATGATTTCTTTCCCTCTAATGGAAAGAAAACTTCAAAAAATACACATTTACATGGTGTTTGTTTTACCCTCGGTCTGTTTGCGAGAAAGGCACAAGTCAAGTATATATTGTTTTTGTCTTGAGGCTGATTAGGGGTTAACTGTAGGCACTGGCAGTTTAGTCCTTTGTTTGTCACCACTCAGCTCCACACGAGAGAAGAAACACCAGTACAACCGGAACAGGAGCTGGGAGGTGGGGGGTGCCGCCTGTCTGACATGACTGTGACAACTGTGTGCTCACTAGTGCACCTTCACTAGTGTCACGATTCGATTATGATTCAGCAGTCAACGATTCAAATGCACAACAAAGCCTCTCGATACATTTCAATGTATCACATCTACATTTTCCGATATCACTGCACTTGGCTGCTTTTTCATCCGTTAACAAAGTACCTTAATCACTTCGTGCCCGTACGCTTTGCCACTGGTGAAATACGCAAAAGAGTTCAAGTTGGTGAGAGTTGAAGTCGGAGTTGACCTTGGGTACTGCTTGGAAAGAGATGGGAGTGTCTGTGGAATTAGACCGGCACTATTCTCCTGAAAAGATATATACAATACACATTATATATAGTGGCGTATAGAGGAATGTGTGAGGATATTCAAAAAGCCCTCAACATGCCAGGCCCCTCAAAAATGTGATTCTTTGGGGTGAAAAATTCAAATTCAAATGTCTAGAATTACAATAGGGTCTTAGCAGTTGTCAATGCTTGGTTCTAAAATATTAAAATGTATTTCTCCAATGGAAAGAAAGACAAAAGATCCAGACATTTCCTCTCTATATGTGAGTGTTACAAGTAGTGAGCGCAGTTCTTTAAGAGTGTGAAGTGTAAAATAGAAACGGCTCATATGAAGCCTGAGTTTAGTTATTGATTGGATTTGTAAGGAGAGCCTGGAGCTTTCGCTGTAGTGGAATGTAATGTCATATGGGCACTGAACAAAGGCAAGATGAGAACGTGTTCCAGGGCTAATAACGATACAAAAGCCCCGCTGTCTTCTTCTCCCAATTCAGAGATGGATTTTCAGCTTTATTTTTGGAGCGCGGGATAAATATTTAATCAGCCTGAAAACCCACAGTGTGAGGATACAGCCTTGTAACCAGTTTAAAGGTTCGGCAAGAATCGCAATAATTCATGGCCGTCCCATTTGATGTTTGTAATTCTGTCAGTAAACGAAGGGACATTCTGTGACTCTAACTTTTTGGTTTTCTTATTTATAATTCTTAATGTTTCACCTGATATCGTCACATCTGGTTTCGATCAAGACAGAAACATGGTAATCCAGGTTGAATGTAATCTGTCCTATGCAGATATGCAATTAGACATTAAAAAGTGGAAAGCAATGTCAATCATGACATTTCAGTCAAATAACTAAGGGGTAGGAAAAGACAAGCATGAAAATGAAAATCTATGTTAATTGATGTTACTAATTCTTTTGTTTTTTTCTTCTATTTGTGTTCTGATTGTCTATTTTGTGATTCTTTTCGACACGTTCATTTGGCTTTATCTTTTAAAATCATTTGAAATGAACTAATTGAAACATCAGGATTGTCATCTGTTATTGTATATAAATAGTACACCTGTATCATACCTGTACTATCCCATGCTTCCTTCTGAAACTACTTAAACTCCATTTTGAGTTAAAACAGTGAGTGGATAAACGCATTATGGGATATGGAGTGAGGAGTGCTCCTCCGAGCTCATGGTGTGAGCAGTAGAGGAGCCAAATTGGAGCAGGATGGAGATCAGGCAAAGCTCCAACCTAAAATATTTCCTCTCACGCTCTGGTGCACACTATCTGCACACTCATTACCTACATGCATACATCTACATGGTCGGATGGAGACATTCAAATCACACAGACGCTCATGCCTATGCAGACAGTGTGATTTCAGCTTCAGCGCACGTTCCTTGAAGGGTTGGTTCCACCCCTAAGTTTTGTGTGAAGTGTTGTTCCCTGGATATACGAAAAGCAGTACACACACACACACAGACACCACACACACACACGTGCTTTAGAATTAGCAAGGTCGGCAAAAAGTATCCGAGAGATGCCTTCAGCTTTTCAGATGACCCTCACGCGTTGTTTTGCACGCTGTTATTCTGCCACCTCCGCCGTATTTGCATATTGTGTATTGGATGTACTGGGTGAACACAATGTAAAGCATCTTGAGTCCCTCAGGGGAAGACATGATGAAGGTCATAAGAAGGAATGCCATCCACACTGAGTACAAACAAACCTGTGTAATGTTTTTCTTTGTCCCATGTCCACATAGAGTAGAGGACTCGGAACGCCACAGGCCTCTTGCAGTTGGAGGTGAAGTTGTCCAATTACAGGAAGACCGAAAAACTTTTAGCTCCTTTTTCTTTCAAGTAAACTTGTCCCATTGCAGAAAGCGATTGAGTTTCGACTGGGCCTAAATGTGATATGGAACACAGGTTTTTTTTTCTCCTTCTTTCTTCCTCCGCTGGCCTCAGCATCCGCTCCAAGAATCTCAATCACTGTTCTCCCTCCATCCTCCTCCTGAAGTGAAGGATATCCAATTTTTCCCTTCCTTAAATAGTTTGTCCTTCATTTTCCCCCGAGGAGACACAGTGAGATTTCAAAACAGGCCCGAGACGACAAGCTACTGCTTATTCCTGTGATCGATGCAATTCAGTTTTGCTGTCACTTTACCCTGAGCTCGGTCTGTGTACAGTAATTCAATCCCGGCTGCGTGTTGTGTATTAGAGAAGGAAAGCAACTTTCTTTGTTGTTTTGTCAGTAACTAAACTTTAATTAGTCTCACAGGATCTGGGCTTTGCCGTGAAATGCCTCTAACACCGTGCCGACACTATTATGAGTCATGTTCCTGCGAGGTGAGTAATCCTCTTGTCCTCACACTCTGCTATGCAGATCTGCGGCGATATGACAGGTACATGTTTGCAACAGTGTTGATGTGATTTGTCCTAATGGCCTTGCAGCATGCCGTCACCTCTCCCCTTTGTCATCTGTCACATCTGTTTCGGGTTTTTTTTTCCTCATCCTCACGCCCACGTATCTTTTCCATCGCACCCTCAGCCTCTCTGCCGTGCTTTCCATTTCACTCGGATTTCTCCTCTCTCCTGCCTCGGCTCCACATTGAGGTCTCCCTTTTTTTTTCCCTCCGATCTACAGGAAGTATTTAATCGTTGAACAGATTTACTTTATCTGCGTGACCTTGCAATGTCTTTCCGGCGGCACGTCGATGGGTTTTGTGGAGGGAGGAGGGGGGAGCAGGTTGGCTTTCTCCTCAATCTGCCCGTAAAATTCCTTTATCAGCTAGCCCGAGCCCTCAGAAGTGTAATTACCCCGTTTACACACAAACATGGAAACATCAAGCCCACTCCTCACAGTGGGTGTGACTCAGATCATGTTCCCTCCACCATTTTTCCCGAAAGTCCCTCTTGATTGAGACGTTGCTCTGGATAATTAGTCTGATAGCAGAAATTGGACCTCTTCGTTTCTTTTGTCCCTGACTTTCTCTGGGATGAGCCTCTCTCTCTCTCTCTCTCTCGCTCGCTCATCGGGGGAATAATTAAATCCCAGCTCAGGTCAAAATGTTGACCTCTGCTGGTCGCTGAACAATGTCGTCAGAGCAAGGAAAATATTGCGCTGGTATGTTTTTTCACCCAGATTTACACTCTATTACACTCAGCTTCCTATGGACCAGTTCGCCCTCCTATGATCAGAGGAATGTGAATTTAACGATCACTGCCATTTCAAACCATGATTTAATTACTCCCCCTCTACATGCTTTAAATGGGCAGGGGTATGGTAATTGGTGGCATCTGTCTGTCGCATCGAGAACTCAGGTCAGTTCTTATCCAAAATGGTTTCAGTTTGGTATTTTTTGGGGGTTAGAGCCATGGGAAATATAAATCAACTCTAACCCTTATTCAATTGAAATCGTCTTCAATCAGTTTCTGATTGTTTTAATGAATATTTACACATGTTCTGTGATTATTGGCAACCAATGGGACAAAAATACACTGGTTTTAGCACAGTTCATTTTGTTATATTTTAAGATAGTAATATTAATATTACTTCTGCAAATATTTGCATCTTAAAAATATGTCTTAAAGATATCCATCCTTCTGAGGGAGGAGAGTCGTCTGTGGCTCAGGGAGAAGGTTGCGGGTTTGATCCTTTCCCCCTCTGTATGCCGAAGTGTCCTTGGGCAAGATGCTGAACTCCAAAATGCTGTGTGTGAATGGGTGAATGGAAAAGCCTGTACTGTGAAGCACTTTAGTGGTCGTCAAGACTACAAAAACCCAATACAGACCATTTTCAATCCGTAGGGGTGGCTGGATTTACACCTAGGGCCCGTTTAGAGTCTCTATTCTACCTAACCTCCATCTGCATGTCTTTGGACTGTGGTTGGAAGCCGGGATACCTTTGGAAAAACCAACAAATAAACAGGGAGAACATGCAAACTTCATAGAAAGAACCCTGGGCGAACTGGGATTTGAGACGCAATTCTTCCCACAAATCTAAAACCTCTTTACACCAGAAGCAGCAGGTATACACTGCTTTTATTATGCAGTTAAACACACTAAAGGAAGGCGAATTTACTCCTTTCCCATTGCCAGTACAGGAGTTTGTCCTCTCCGTTTTTTTTTGATGTGTTGACATCATAAACACACCGACAGCTGAGCGGCTCTCTCACCTCGTTGTCTTGCCAATTCATGGAGTTCACTCAGGTGTCACATTTCCATCACTGCCTATCGGAGACGGAGCCGATTAAAATCCGAGTCTAGGGAAGAGTCATTTGACCCGGGAGAGAATTCTGATTGAATCAGTCCCATTGCAGACAAAAGCCAGATGTTAGTTGGTTTAATAGACCAATAGGAGCTGTGCCTCAGGAGGTAGAGCGGGTCATCCACTTACCAGAGGGTCGCTGGATCGATGCTTGATCCCTGGCTCCTCTGGTCAGCATGCAGAAGTGTCCTCGGGCCAGACACTGAACCCTCAAATTGTTCCATCAGTGTATGAATGATTTGTGATAGAAACAACAATGAGGGAATGTTACTTTGGGAGGAAGATAAGATAATATTTACCATTAACACTGGCTGACATTAACCTGCTGGCCCACAGATGGTGGATTAAGCTGCAAATACGTTTTTAAAACTACAGTAATTTGAAAAAAAGAAACTACATATTTGTCATTATGTATTTCGTACAGTTAAATGCTATCTTAATCTACCTACTAATTCCAAAGATGTCTGTCTGTCTGCTAGTATGTGGAACCAGCTCATCTTTGGAGCTTCACATGTCTTCTTCTATGTCCTCACATTATTTACAGCAGTGTTCGGCATCAGGCGGCAAAAATATCTAAACCACCAAATCCTTTTGACAATTTAATTATTTAATTTTGACCATATCGGACTCGGAGATTCACGGGAGTCGCAAGTGCTGATCTCTATCATTGAAACAACATTTATAGAATCCCTTCCTCTTAGCAATTTCTCTTAAGAGTAGAACATGTTGTTTACGTTAATGCAACATTTTATATTGAGCTGAATTTTGAAAAGTTGTGGACTTCTGAAGATTGTGTCGATTGCTTAACAGACCTCGGAAATAGCCGTCATGCGATGTATGACAGTGTCACCACCAGTAAATAAATAAAGTTATATTGAAGCCACTGTTATCCAATATGGCTTAAAAAGTGTTACCAAAAAAATGGTGTGCCTCAAAATAAAATAATTCATATTAAAAATATTAATATTAGATCATAACTTTAGTTGGTTAAAGTTCTCTCGAGGCACCATCCTTCAAAGAAGGGAAAAAATTGCAAATTTATTTATTATAATCAGTCTCATTTAGATCCAGTTCAAATAGAAATATCAATATGTACTTTTAAAGATATTTTAATGAACAGTGACGGTTATGGAGTTCTTAAAAGTGTAACAGTTGGCAAAATTCACTTATGGAACATGTGTATGTGTGTGTATGCAAATTGGGGTCTGTCAAAATGGTTGACTAAGATCACACCTTCTTCAGCATGCTTTCAAAATGGTCGCTGACCCCCTAAGATAGCAGCCAGCATGACAGCTCATTCCAAACTGTCAGCTTTAGAACGGCCACTACACCACTGAAGTCCCTTGATGCTGTGGAGGAATCAATGTTCAGTCTCCGATGCAGCGTTTGTCTGGGACATAATGCAATAGGATTCAAATAATTGTGTTTGCAGCCGTTTCATTCTTACAGAGTTGTGTGGTGTTCGCTGTTTTTTCCGAGTTGGGAAGCCTTTGAACCGCTGTTTCAGCATCAGGAGACGCTATCGTTCCCCCCCCTCCCCAAACTCAGGCTAATGAATCCATTTTTAGACGAGTCAGCAGCTCCTGGAGGCTTAGTGAGACAGGTTTTATGAACTGTTAAATAATCTGCTCTCACATCGTGCTGCTGGGTTTCTCTGCTCAGATAATATATCATATAAGTAATAACAACACTATCATCTGTCAGGGGCCGACTGGGACAATTATTTAGGCCGGGAATTCGACTCGTTTCCAGGCTACACTTCAACGCAAAAGAACCGGACCTCTAATTTTGTAGGCGAACCCTATTTGGGTTATATTATAGTGCCCTCTGTCATGTTTGCCAAGTGCCATAAGAATCTCCATTTCTGATGATACTTCCAAGTGCTATTTTTCATTCAAAATTCTGATTGTCTTGATATTGTCTGGGGGAAACTCTGAGGTTGTGTAGTAAATTTAGTCTGTGGAAACAGCTCTTTTCTCAATGACAGTCTGTTATTTTGTTGCTTGAATTAAGTTTTTATTCAATATTAACTTTATTCACACCGTGGTAATGAGAAATCCAGTGTGACTCCTTTAAATTAAAACATTTATCCAGAAAAATATCACTATTTATGGAGAACATTAAAGTCTAACAATTGGAAAACACCCAAGACATTTTCTTTGTGCTCCACAGGCTCATGGGTCAGGTGCCTCGGAGGAGACCCAGCAGTGCTCACCGAGAGATGAGGAAGAGGAGGAGGAAGAGGAAGACGATCCTCCCAGACTCATCAAGGCAGGGCTCGAGAAGCAAGTTGAGAGAGAGGGAGAGAGAGGGAGAGAGAGAGAGCAAAGGATGCCAGAACCAATCAGTGTTTCTGACGGAGAGGAAGACGTCTGCCTTCCGTCCCAGTGGAACGGGCAACAAGTGTTTTCTCATATCAAATCGCTGCCAGGTTCTGATGTGGCTTCAGCATTAATTTGTCACTGAGGATATTGAAAATGGCTGGTGGTTAAAATGTTCTTGTGTTTTGTCTATTTTGCATGCACTTCATTCGACTGCGGTGCGTCGAGGTAAAATATAGTATCATATACAATTTCAACTCTTTAAAACACTTGTTGTTGCTTTTGTCTTTGTGTGCATTAAATATTCCTTTACTTAGTCCTTAGACCCACAATTTTCCAGTTAACCCTTACATAGTGTTTGGTTTAGTGCTGTTAATCGATTTAAAATAATAAGTCAAGTTAATCACGTCAATAAGCTGTGATTAATCATGGTTAATCACACAATTAAAATACTACTATTTACAATTACGGTGTTTGAATAAAGAAATGTATAACAAACTGGTTTAGGCAAACTGTTAACAGCCTTAGTTTTGTTAGAATATGAGCCTTTTCAACAGCAGTAAAAATACCCTAAATGTCATTATTTCCGAAAATCACACCAAATACACAAAGAGCTTGTGTTTGATGGTGTAAAAGTCACTGCATGTGAGTCATTCCAAACAGTGAAACCTTTCCGCTGCATCAGAGCTGAAAATCCAAACCATCTCTTTCCGTCCTTCACCAGTGAAAGGCTTTATCATCCCTCCATTATCTCAGCAGCATCCAAACACTGTTGCCCCCTCTGATGGAGTTCAGCCCTGTTCTTTTTTTTTCTTCTCCACAGCACATAACCCCCTCCCAAATCCACTTTAGGCCATACATAATCATAAGCAACACCGAAGTAGCGGGAAAAAAATTGTGCTGACGTGCCAGGAAAGCATGGGGTGCGAGAGCAACGCGCGGAGAATTATGATGGCAGAGGGTCCATGGGAAATAAATGCTGACTGAAGTGGTAGCAGAGGAAGAATTGCCCTCCAGGGACACTGCTTTAGGCGAGAAAACAACAAAGTAAGGCTAATAATAAAAAGTGTACTGGTTTATTATTTGGGTTGTTATAAGACAGGGCTATCAGAGATCCTGTGGGAGGAGTTTCATTCCAAGTTTTTTGGGTGGAAAACACTCTTTATCTGTTTGGTCGGATCGGGGCAATCCTTATCTGGTTGAAATTTGTTGGACTGTTATTACTGCGTCACACAGGAGAGCTGTGTAATTAATTCCACACAGAGATGACCTTTCTCGTTGTTTTAGACGCAGTTATGGTTGTGAAGTGCGTGTGTTTTATATCAAACGGATTGTGGGTCTTACCTTGTGCGAAACCTTAAACAGTAACAGACAGTTAATTGGGCTCCTTGTGTTCGTCTGGCAGCTTGAGCTATTGGGCCGAACGCATTGCCACGTACAATCGGGAGGAAGCGATTACATCTCATGGGGTCGGACGTGACACGAAGCCTGCCTCGCGTGTGCCAAATCACACGTCGACTCGTGTGAGCTCATAAAATGTGTTTGGTGATGAGAAATTTGGCCGGTCTCATCCCAAACTGTTGTAAGTAACAGGCGTTGAAAGCCACAATAGACAGCTGGTGGAGATATTGGGTGGGTGGGCTAACCAATGCTATACCTATCAATGATTCATGCTGCAGCAGAAGCAGTAAAATTTATTACAGAGAGAGAGGGACTGAGAGAGACAGTTCATGTGGAGGCGATCTTCCCATGTACACGGAAGCGGTATATACATGTATATTCAGCCTGTCCCCAGTTGCTGAGGACATGCATCTCCACACCACTATAGATGTCGTCTGTTGGGTTCTGGTACCAGGAGAAAAGAGGAGAATGGAGAGAAACAAAGAAGAAAGATATCAATTGGGATGAGTGATTGTGCTATGTTCAGGCCTAGACTTGTTATATAGAGCAGAAGAAGTTAGGTCAGGTTCAACATTTCTTTTTCATGGTGTCGTTGTCTGTATAGATTTGATCATTTGCACTTACAGGCAGCTGAAATGTCTGCGAGGACTCGCCACCCATATTGTAATCGAAAGTTCCAAGAAGAGTTCTCTTCCCTGAGATGTCTCCCATTCCCTGGGAGAGAAATAATACATTAGAGATGTGACTATTGTATGAGACTCACCTTTTTCTCCAAGGTTTAAACACAAAGTGATAGGACTCTGCAGTGCCTCGCATAATGGATTTAAACTAGTAGTATTGGGAGCACTTACATAGACTTGAAAGGTTTTGGGTGCTGCCTTGTTGCTGCCAGTGGGTGTGTTGTAGCGTGACACGTGGTCCACTGTCACGTGTGTTATCATGATGGGATGAGAGAGACTGATGGCAAGAGTTCCCCGGGCACCAGGGAATGACCAACACCTCCCTGGGAGCAATGGTGCCAGACCCTGTGGAGAGAGGAGATGCAATTAAGAAATAATTTCTCCTTGTAAGAAACTAATAGTCACCGACTTGCAGTGAACAATACCCAGCCCCACAGAAGATACAAAGAATACAGGGCGGGCGGTGATCATTCATTATACCTGAATAACGGTCCGTGGGCTCACATTGACAGTATAATCCCTGTAACCGAACAGGGTCAAAAACTCCCTACTACCACGGTATGTTTGTGAACACCTGGACGTGATCACCCTGGCACCTGCAAACAGAAACACAAAAATGGGTCATTTGTATGAATGCTGAGTCATCATTCTGCAAGAATGGTACAAGGGTCATCCTGTAATGTTGATGACTAAATCTGTAATGCAGTATCATTCACTTAAGACAAGTAACAGAGACATGGAGATATTCCTGACCTTGAAGCTCCAGGGCAAAGTTCGACATTCCACTTCCTTTGTCTTCAAGCAGGAATACGCCCTGCTCCTGTTAGACATTAAAATGGTACATAATTAATTTGTATTGACATTTGTGACTTTAACGCGTCGATAAGTAATCTTGGAGATGATCTAGATCTAGAGGATCTCTCAATCTACCTCGATGTGGTAATTGAGCCACCTCTTCATGGCCTGCATGTCTGGATTTTTCATCAGCTCCATGATCTGAGGGAGAAAGATATGGTCAGAGTGAATAGTTGTCTCTGCATTTGGGCTACATTTTTGCATCAGAAGATACAGGGATTATGTTTCAGTAAGGATATTAGTCACAACCCAGAGTCAGAGTCTCAAATCTGGATTAGGGACTACTCTACCAGAGCACTACTATATTGTTCAAGAATATAAGAAAATGTAAATGAAGAAATGCATGATTTACACAAGGGTATAGTTTGAGAATATGAATTCCTCAGAATCTAAATAGAAATTATAAACACAAACTACACAGTGAGTGACTTGTAGGTGATCTGCAGTTGAGTCCTACCTCCTCAGCATCATCAAGATGGGTGTTGGGTTGATGATGTAGAAACTTTAGCAGATTGAAATCCACGAAACTGGTCAACATGGGAAAGAGAAACCAAACACCTGGAGAAAACAAGGGGGCACAGTTCTTAGAGCTCCAAAGGTCTGACAGAACAGCAAGTAGGTTCCTTGCCAGATGACCTGCAAACTTGATTCTTGTTAAATGTCAATGTCCACTTACATAGAGATGTGAGGATGAACAGGAAAAGCAGACCACAGGTCTTCTTCATGCGACTGCTGACTGAATTGTTCACGTTAGGACAAGGAAGACAAAATTATATTTAGGTTTTGTTCATCTGGAGCCAAGACATGCAGTGATGCAAAAACACAAACTTATTTAAAGTGATCGTTGTTCATGTGAACATTCAGCAATATGCCGGAAAATTTTGACACTCACTCCTCGGAGAAAATGAGGCACTGCTGATTGCAGAACTTCGAGCTGAATCCTTTTTTCTGGGACCGTTGATGATGCTGTAGGTGCAGGTAGTGTGGCTACTGCTTATTGTTCCGGCAGTCCTGGTACTACTGGCATTATTTTTAATTGGCGGCCTTCTGGATGGGCCCTCAGACATCAAGTAGTGCAATCGCATGGTGTCATGTGCAAATGCAGGATAACTGACTAGATAGAGAGAGACGAAAACATGTTAAACTTTGAGACTTTCTTTTTGTGAATTACAACATACATTTACCTCTTCAAGCTTCTTAACAATACACTAATTACAAAATAGTAACAAAGGAATACTGGTTGAACTAGATGCGAGACTGAACTTTACACTACTTTGTTGCAGGAAATTGTCCCTTTTTAAATCTAGAAAATAACAAAAAAAACACTGCACACAGGTTTGCAATTTATCTAACCATAAGGCTGGGATGAAGGGATGGGTGGCTGGGCTACAGGGACCGGTGGCGTGTAGCTGAATGTTTTAGTAGCACTCTTGGCAAGGTGGGGCAGATTGCAGTTGCTCCCGTCCCTCTTCTTGAAAACCCTTTAAAAATTAACAACACACACACACACACACGCACAGTTGTAGAAATTCGCATTAGAGAATAGACAAATGTTGAATTCAAGCTGACGCACACACATAGTGTTACGTACTTGACAGGGGTCTCGCGGTAGGATATCTTTGATGGACAATATGCATCAGATTCCTTATTTGCTTCGTAGTAGCCATTGGCCCTCAGGCGGGAACTTGTACGACGCATGACTGAAAGACGGAAAGAAACAAGATATGAATAATCACAGAGCACAATACTGTATATGCTGGCAGGAGGTCAGTCTGCTACACAAATATGTACCTGATGATATTCTTTGCTGAATGAAGCTGAAAATGTTCTCCTACTACATAAAAAAAACTCTATGATGATCCTATAGTAAATTATTTGCCTTTCAAATGTGTAGCTGATAACTTTCCTTTAGTAAACTTGCCTAAAAATTCCCTTTGAATAGTACACTGTGGAACTGCTTTACCGTATAGCAAAAATGTTTATCAAAGGAATGTGATGTCACCAGGCCCTTGTGTGATGTCACCACTACAGAAAAAGCTGAGAGAGAGAGAATTAGCAGAATATGAATATTGAGCAATAATGTTTATCAAAGGAATGTGATGTCACCAGGCCCTTGTGTGATGTCACCACTACAGAAAAAGCTGAGCGAGAGAGAATTAGCAGAATATGAATATTGAGCAATAATGTTTATCAAAGGAATGTGATGTCACCAGGCCCTTGTGTGATGTCACCACTACAGAAAAAGCTGACTAGTTTACTAGTGTGCCTTTTTTTGCTCCCACTAGTAAACTAGTGCAGAAAATTGGAGGCCACTAGTTTACTAGTGAGCTGAATCCATGTTTGACTAGCTTACATGTCAGAGCTTTTGCAGCTCACTAGTAAGCTAGTAACACATTCAGCATTAATAGTTCGGTCCAAAGGGCCACTAGTGCAGCAAAAAGCCCACTAGTAGAGACTTTGGCTCTAGTGGGGCACACAGTGTTACTAGTAAGGTTTCTGTTTTAACTAGTTGAACAAAAGTGCCACTAGTTGCTGAAAAAGAGTGACTAGTAAGATTTTTTTGTTCAACTAGTTCAGTAAAATGCCGAACTAGTGCGACCAAATGTCCAACTAGTGCTGACAATGACCGAACTAGTGGAGGGGACTGAAACTTGATATCAAGGATATGGAATAAATGCTCAATCAGCCTGCCATTCAGAGGATTATATACACACAGGGAAGTCAGGGGCAATTGAACACAGGTGTAACACATGAGGGCTTGTGCAGACAATCACAGAGACAGGAAGTGAAGAACACACTAGGAGCAGGGCCTACAAAATAAAACAGGAAACAGAAACACAGAGTGTGAAAATTCGAAACCCAGAAACAACTCAAACAGACATAACACAGAGATTTACTATTAAGCAGAAAACATTTCAAAAAAACAATTGCAAATACCAAACCGTGACAGAGACAATCATTTTCCAGACGATGAAAAAGAGAAGGTCGTGGTTTTTTTTTATCGACGTCGGTTCAAGCACTAGTTTAACTTAACTGCTCTTACAAACTTCCTCCAGCACTGAAAGTAGCCTTTTAGAAAAAAAGCATTTCTGATATTGTTCCCAAGAGTCGCGTGTTTTATCTTTACGTCATGTTTTAAGACAGTTATTCACTTTAGCTAAGAAACAAAATGGTGCTATAACAGTGAACTCGGACTCACCATCGTTCAGTAAATGAAGAATATATATTTCAAAACACTTTACGTACATGGACTTCATTGTATCCATATCTTTATAATCCACTTTGTCCACAGATCACCTTTGAGAGCTGAATGGTTCTCAAGGAGGAACTCAGAGACTCAGACACGAAAGACAATCCCAGACCCTCTCTGAGAGACGCCCGGACGGAGCTGAAAAGCTAGTCTGCTTTATGTTTGATTTAAGTTTATGTGTGGTGGTAAATAAATTATGTTAAGAAGCAACAATTCCGTCTCTGGCTGCGTGTGAGAGAGCCCCGTGGCAAGCACTACTGCCACATGCACGTAAAAACTGAAAATTAAAATAAAAGGCAGTTTGTCTTGGGGCCATGTATTAAAATGTTCTCCCGGAGCCTTGGAATAACGGATTTGGTGCAAACAACCCCGCCCCACCCATCCCTCCCTTCAGCGCATGACATTTAAAACCCTCTTGGGTCTTCTTCAGGTCTTGTTAGGCATGTAAAAAAGCTAAATATTTCTATCTGAGCTGTGAGGTCGTTCCACTACAGCTTTCAGAGCAAGAGTGAGTGAGGAGACTGAGGGCTCCTATTTATAGGCTACCTTTCAGAGGCTCCTCCCCCTTATCGATTCCACTGTGATCCTTTAATTCTATAAACTGTGAATGAAAAGAGATGTATAAGGCCCGAGCACCGAACAGACAGTGATGCCATATTGAAATTGTAATTATTTATTTTTTTCAGTCAAATGAATTGGCTTTTTGAGGGCTTTAACATGCTCAAGTTCTTACCAAAATTTGCAGAAAATTAGAAAGTGGTGAAAATGTACGTATTCTGGAGTCATTTTTGATGGGCGTGGCAAATGGTTCAACAGTGCCCCCCCCCGAGCCCCCCCGGAACGCGTCCACATTGAGGCAAAGCCAGCAACCTCTGATGTGACCAGAATCATTACAACTGTGATCTGGTTCAGATGTGGTAATGGCCTGCTTGCTTCCAACACCAGTGCAACCAACAATTTATTGATAACTGGACATTTTCTCAGAGGCCACACAGAGTGAGCACAGGGGCGCGTGCTTTCACTGAGCTCCAGTTTTTTTCCTCTTGTAACTGCAACATGGAATAAAACCCAGAACAATCTGTAGCTTGAGTAAGTTGTATCTGAAATGTTAGGGCTACGATTTTAGTCTAAACTTATTTCACCTCCAGTTTTTGTTGATTGATTGATTTTTTTAATTTGCTTTAAATTAAATGTTTGTTTCTTTCATTTTAAGGTTTTTATATTTGCTCTTGTCTTTATGTGCCTTTCTTTTGGTGTCCTGGAATGCTTTGTATATTTTCTTTACTTTTCAGTCATTGTAAATAAGGTAAAACAATAAAGGTTAAGTGTTTATTTCCACTTAATATGCATATGCTTGAATTTTAATGATTTTATTCATTTATTTTTGTATCTTTATTAATGCTTCTCCAACAATGGCAATACGTTTGTTCTCGTATTGTCTCATGTTAATAAAGTTTGTTTGAAAAAAATAAGGAAACGCCCATAAAATAAGTTCCTGGAGTGAATTTAACGTGCGCGTGTGTTTCTGAACTTACGGATGCAGGGGATGCGTTCATCCACAACCGTGTCCGCTCCAGCATCGACCACCGGGGTAACGTGAGTAAAAGTGCCGTGCGCTTTTTAACGGTTTGCATGCTTCCGGGAATAACACGGAAGTCAGAAACGTGTGATTTTAATTCTCTGCTGTCACAAACTGTCACATCGAATGGGACGTCTGTTCTGAACTGTCAGTTTATTTGCAGGTCACGAGGCAAACTCCACCGGGAGTTTTAGCTCTAAATCCTGCTGAGACAGCATGTTCAGTCTGTCAGTGCAGGACTCTGGAGAAAGGCAGCAGGGAAACAACTCTTTTACTTTTAGTATGAGTACAAAAAAAATGACGCACTATATAGCTATTATTTCGTGTACTTTAGAGGTAATATGATGCAAAACATGTGTAGTAACTATGCACATGAACAAACTGAGTAATAGTATTGGTATTAATAAACTTAAAAATATGTTTTCTATGTTTTATTTGCATGGATGTATTTCATGCAAGAAATTCACCTCAAAGTGCTTTACATACAAAATAGATGAAAATAAGAATGTGTTAAGATGCAATTCAAAATAAGAGCAGATTTTTAGATAAATATAAGAAAAGGAGATGAAATTAGATTTGCAAAGATGCATAAGCACAAAATTAAGAAAATGATATCCTCTACCCTTGAGGTAACCCTCAACCAGTGTTGCCACAGTTACTTTGAAAAAGTAACTAAGTTAGATTACAAGTTACTTTTTTAGTTACAATCAGCAGCTGCTGACAACACCTCCGCCGCCTCAACATAAAAATGAGAACCGGGTTGCCAACACTCACTTTATTAGAAACCGCACTTTATTAGTATAATTTCTCAGTGTCTGACTGTCCTCCCTGCAGAAGGGGGTTGAGTTGAACGGCTTGATGGCCACAGGAGGAAAATCCTGTGTTTCCTTTTGCTTTCTGTGGTGCTCCTCTGTGGTCTCATCACTGAGGTCCTACGGTGTGACACCAGTGTGGCATGCATGGGGTGAGAGGCATTGTCCATTCTACCGAGCAGTTTCCTCAGCGTCATCCTCTCTGTTACCTCCACCAGAGACTCAATAATATACCTCATACTGCAGACTGTTCTAATGCATTAATGTCAAAGCAACATTTGTTCCCATATATCATTTCCAATTGACTAAATAATGAAAATTACTTGTCAACAGAAGTGCCATTCGATCTAATTATTAAATAGAAATCTGACCTCTCCTGTCCAGTGTTGTTTTTTGACCAAGAGTTTTCCATACTGCAGGTACAACGGTCCATTGGTTAACTTCCTACTATAACATTTACTCGCCCAAATAAGCATTTGACACTACATAACATGTATCCCAGTTTATTTATAAGCCTGCAGGGGAATTTATTTTTTCACAGTGTTTAGTGCCACTCTCCATAATATTTGCACCATGTCAAAATACCAAAACAAACACACAAACGCTCAATTAACAATCCACTTCAATATAAAACAAATTGTTGCGTAAATGAAATATCCATGAATTGAAATGGCTGGTATCATGAAATATCATGGAATACCACTGCAAAGAAGCTCTAGGAAAACCGAGTCATGACGTGATATTGGCTGCCATAATTGAAGCAGTGGGTGTTTATTGTGTATAACAGTATATTACAACAGAATCAACATATGGTGTGGTTTCCTTTTAAGTGTTTCTGCTCCGACAACATGAAGTCCACATGGCTGCCAGGCTCTCTGCTGCTGCTGCTGCTGCTCTTCTTGGAGATGAGCTGTGTGTCTCCCCTGGAAAGCAACAGGCCCAACTTTGTCATGATAATGGTGGACGACATGGGAATTGGAGACCTGGGCTGCTATGGCAATACAACACTGAGGTAAAAAGATTGAGCTGGTTTCACATGACACCGTGGGTTCTCTCCCTCTCTTTCTCTGAGATAGACCTCTCAGTCTATCCCTGTTCCCAGATGGGCCAGTTGCGTTGTTTTTTTTGTGTGAAGTACATTCAATGTGCGTCAACTAAAGCACCTTGTGGAGGCGACATCATGTGATAAGTTTAAACACACACATATATGTTATTCCTATGCTGCTATATACTCTTCGGCATTCGCCTTCACTGTTCATATCTATTTAGCATATATCTTTATTCATACGCCACCGTTTGTATTCATCTGCTGCTACCCTTTCCTTTACATGTATTTTACATATATTCTTCTTTACTCGAACATTAAACACTGGAGGGCTTTTGGGAATTTAACTTTAACCTGAGTTTTAATGTTTATGTCAGAAACATAAATGGTTTCGACACTTTCTGTATATGCTCTTCAAAAATAAAAGCACCCCAGCGTTTCTGTTGACCAAATATTTGCAGGAGAGGAAAATGCACGGCTTCTCACTGTATAGAACTAACTTTATTATATGTTGAGGTAGAACATATAATAATGATAAATAATTGTTTTATTAAAAAATTCAAGTGTGTCGGAAGCTGAGCTTTATCAAGGTCACTCGCCTTTTCTATTTCATATTAATAATTTCCTATTAGTTAATGAGTGGATCACAAGTTGGTGATGTATTTCCAGCTGTCCCTCAGTTGCCCAAACATTTTTTTGGAATACTGGCGGATCAAGTTATTTCTCAACTAACTTTGATTTAAATAGTTTTCAGTAAGGCGGATCTAAAGAGTCAGCTCACCCAATTATTTTCATTTCAGTTGTGTGTATCAGAGAATTCTGCCTCCACCCTTTTCGATGACTGTCAGTGGGATTCAAATTGTTTTGTTGACATCCTCTATTTAATGGGGAGTATTTCTGTCCATCCATTATTAGCCAGTCCCAGAAGACATTGGGTGAGATGCATGGGAAAACCCAGGATAAGCAGGTCACCAGCATGGAAGTATTCAAACATGTATCTTTATTATTCTTCAGAGGAAGGATTTGAAAAAGCTGTATTTTTTTCTTCCTTTCTCGCGTGGACACAAGTTGTTTTTATTCGACATTTTTCCTCAATGTCTTGGCCGCACATTACAAAGCCTTTCAAGAAGTTTGCGTCCATCTCTTAATGTTGAACCTGCATGTGACTGGTGATGATATGTGTTTCTCCAGGACCCCCAATATTGACCAGTTGGCAAGGGAAGGCGTGAGGCTCACTCAGCACATCGCCGCAGCCAGCCTGTGCACGCCCAGCAGGGCGGCATTCCTCACCGGACGATACCCGATACGATCAGGCCAGTTCAAGGACGCTAACGGGGGGGAAATCTTTACAGACTGACACGGTGCTTAATGTTCCTCTGCAGGCCAGGACCATGGTAAACACGACTGTTTAACACTGTCACATAAAACAGATGTTTACTCCTACTCCTGCAGGAAAGCCATTTATTCCATGGCTGAATTATTTAACACGGGATTGTCATGAGGTCAACCCGCCAACTAGTTAGAGAGAGAGAATGTGGCAGCCTCGAATGCAGTAGTGCAGGCGGAGTCAGTTTGAGAAGCGCCCAGTCTGTAGGCGGTCCCGTGTCACAGATCCCAGGTTTGATGCTCAATGGGCAAAAGTCTAGAACGAGCTGCCCTCCCCTCCACTTGGCGACATTCTTTAGAAACGATAGATTGAGCGGCCGGCAGTCAAGCCAGCTTCCAAAGACAATAACCCACACCCTTCCACTTACCCATCATTTAATGGAAATCTCTATTTTTAGATTTAACAGGGCACTGACTTGCTTGCCCTACTTCGTTGCCACTGCTTAGATGTTAGGTTTAGTTGTTAAAAATATGTTCATTTATTTTTTCTATTCAACAGGTGTGGCTAGTTTGGTCAAATCTGGGGTCTTTCTATTTAATGCAGAGTCCGGTGGTCTTCCCAGCCATGAGATGACCTTTGCTAAGATTGCAAAACAACAAGGCTACGAGACGGCTCTAATAGGTACACTGCAGCAGCCGCCTATTATTTCACATTTGCTGTGAGCCTCAATGTGAGGTTCCTGGTATGACTTCTGTGTTTCCTTGAATAAAAAAGGAGCTCATGTACTCAGCTAGATGCCAGAATTTGCAGTATGAAGCCGTGCATCTCTCGGCACTTCAAATTAGGACATAATCGACACACAAACATTGAAAATGGGGTGGAAGGTCATGAACAGATACTGCTCACACATCCAGTGTGGCCCAGGGGCAACAGTCTTTACTCTACACCATTAACGCTGGTTTTTGTCTTGGTCCCAGGAAAATGGCACCTTGGACTTAACTGTGAACGCAGCGACGACCACTGCCACCACCCCAGCGTCCACGGCTTCAACTACTTCTTCGGTATCCCGCTGACCAACCTGCGGGAGTGCCAGCCAGGACACGGCGCCGCGATCGACTTCTTTAGATATCTACCATACAAGACACTGGCCATTGTGTTGGTCACCGCAGCCGTGCTCCACTACTGCAGCATCCTCACCATCCCCAGATGGCTGGTTTGGAGCCTGCTGTGTCTCACCCTCATGATCATGGCTCTGTTGAAAGGATTCATGATGCTAGTTCCGTACATAAACTGTATTCTCATGAGGGACCACAGAATTGTGGAGCAGCAATTCACATCTGAAAACCTGACACAGGCGATGACCAAAGAGGCCGTGGACTTCATCGAGAGGTACGTTTCAGCTTTCCTGAACCACACGGATCAAAGAGGTCTGTCATTTATGCTGGTGATAATATACAATTTGACATTTCATAGAAAAGAAAAAGAGAACATTTTCTTTCCACAATAGTTTTCGGTTATTTCCCTCCTATGAATATTCATATGTAATGCCCATAGGTTAAACTCTATTTTCTGTTTTTGCAGCAACTCGGCAAAGCCTTTCCTGCTGTTTTTGTCTTTCATCCAAGTACACACGGCCCTGTTTGCTTCGGCCGCGTTCAGAGGAACAAGCCAACACGGCATCTATGGAGACGCCGTCCATGAGGTGGACTGGAGTGTAGGTGTGTAGGCGTTATTTGCCGTGAATATACAGACGGTGGCCGCTCGCCAGATTCTGATTTGTCAAGCCATAGCCGATGGGAACATAAAATAATGTTTCAGACTTCACAAGTTGGTGATATTAAAGTGCTGTTGTGCCATTCGGGCTGAATTTTTTTTTCACACAAGCCTGCTTGCCTTTTGCTAAACAAGTGGTATTTGTGGGATAATGCCATGTTCCAGGATAACTGTTAACTGGTGGAAGGTGGCGAAAAGCCTTGGTGGGCTTTCACTTATTTAGTTTTGTATTTCTCCAGCTATGGGGCCTGACAGAAAATTAGGGGGGATGGAAGTGAGGCTAACAACCTTTCCCTGTAAAACGGCCGTCATGTTATTGGAAAAGACTAATGCTATGTCAAAATCTAGTTCCAGGAAGTGCGACCCCAACCCAGTGGTATTGTGGGAAAAGACAACAGACAACAGCAGCAAAATCCTCAAGACATATTTTTCCACTGTTATCAGATTTAGGTTCACTTCTAGTGCATCAGACAGACCTTGTTAATATAAAGTTTCGTTGAAATAGCCCATTTTCTCTCCGCTCTAATTGCTGCTCAGTCTCAAGGACAGCCTCCGTACAATACCGCCCCACAATGGACTGAATGCAGGGAGCTGCTTTGTTAATGAACGTGTAATTACCCCAATTATTTTAGCTTGAGGAGTATTGTGTCAGCACAAAGGAGGGGGGGCAATAATTGCTTAGTATTTGGCCTGCTGAATGCTACTTCCTTTTCTCCCTGCCCCTTGTCTTTGGCGAGGAGCTTTCAATTTGGACTCAGCGGCCAGAATCCTTAAAAGGAATTATGATTATGTATGATACAATATCACTGACCATTTACCCGGAGTATACCGTCTGTTCTCAGGTCAGATGGTGAAGGCTCTGGAAAGACTCAAACTGGGAGAAAACACTCTGGTTTACCTTACTTCAGACCAGGGGTCTCATCTGGAGGAAAGCCCACATGGATCCAATGGAATATATAAAGGTACACGAGAGAAGTGTGTCTTCTCAGACTCCTGCCAGGCCCCTCACTGCCAGGTTTTTACCATTTATGAAAATGATGAATTCTTTATGTTGCCAGTGAGGCTTCGCTCAAGAACAATTTGATGCAACCTTGAGATTCAATGTCCCTGAGCCCACAACACTTCCCTGAGTCTGAGATACACATTTAATGAACACGAACACTCACTTAACACATTAACAATTCATGTCCAGATAAAAGATAATCCAGGAGGGGGCTTAGGAGGAGGCAGGAGATGAATGTGTGAAAGTAGGAGTGAGGACACAGAGCCCAGTATTTCACAATGAATGAGTGCCAGAGGGGATGGACCACCTATATTGTGTGGACAAACATACAGTAGTTGGAAGGTGTACTCAAACATGTGACGATAAAATGACTTCCATGCTTTCCAAACAAATACAAGGCTCCAATATAAGGCATCACAAGATAACTCAATGCATATTTCTCCATCAGCCTCTATGCACCATTGTACAATTCAGATTGTATATTTACATAAATGTATAACATACAGCAAATACAAGCATTGGAGTACAGCGTAGCAATGAAAGACAAAACCTCCACCATCTTTGTAACAATTACACCATAACACTTCTTAGAAGAAACGTTGTATTCATCCCACATCCCTTTATCCACCATTCCTGTGTTGGCTACAACAACACGTCTATACATGTCCTTACTAGTAATCTGAATTGTTATTGACAGATTCAAGGGATGCCGGTGTTTCTGCAACAGTTGTTGAACGGAAATTCCCCTCAATTATAAATTGTAAAAATGTCACTGTGGTTTCTGCGTGCTGTGTAAATTGTATGTTCCTGGTCCACAAGGGGATTAATGTTCACCAAGTTGCCTCCATACATCCATCCATCCATAAGCATCATCATTATATTTAACTGTAACTGTGAATTGTATTGAGAATCTAGATCATGCAAACTAAATACAATCAAAATAAGAGTTTGTTTTATTGAGATCAGACGAGCTGTGCGTCCTTAGAGAGCCAGCAGCAGACTGTTGTCTATGATTTAAGACAAGCTTCCCTGACAGACGCTCACAGTGTGGACTCAGATTTGATGTAATCTTTCAGTTTGGACCCAGAAGACCGGATTCAAAGAGCAGCGAAAGCTTTTGTTATGCAGCCAATGTCGGCAATGCTCTTTTATCTCTTCAAATGGCCACTCTTAAGGCCCAAGTTGTTTCTTTAGTTACCAACCCAACGCTGTTTTTAGACTATACATGCTGAGTGATGGCAGCTGGATGACAAGTGCTTTCATGGATTTGTGTCCTCTTTTTCCTTCTTCTGAGCAGCAGGGAAAGGCACGAGTTGGGAGGGAGGGATCCGGGTCCCCGGGATTCTTAGCTGGCCAGGAAAAATCCCTGCTGGCGTGGAGATAGACGAGCCCACCAGCAACATGGACCTGTTTCCAACAGTGGTACACCTGAGTGGAGCGTCAGTCCCAGAGGACAGGTGAGGCCACGCTGCGGTGAGACAGCACTCCCTCCACACGTCAGTCAAAACTAGCGCAGCCTGAAATCTAGGTCACATTTGGAAGGGAGTGAGTCATTGGGCCCACAGTGAGTGAGATGCAGGCTCTGAGCAGAGCAAACATGTTTACTAATGAACAGGGGGGTATTAAGGATAACTCTGAGGCATTTATCTGAGGGTTTCAACAGCCACTGTGAGTCACAATAATAAGAATACGTGATGTATCAATTCCAGGAAAGAATATCAATACTCAATATCATCTAGTCACAGCCCATTCTCTCAGTATAAGGGTCCCTTTAAATACGACCTCCTCCTCACTGATCCCTGCTCAGCTACACTGCCACTCATCCTCTGCTTCCGGCAACTTGCCTCCACCACCCCAGCCTCCACCTTTTAGCATTAAGTCCCAACATGTATCCTGCCTTCTACGCTGTGTTCCCTGTTTTATTTTAGCATGCTGCTTGGCTAATCTGGAGGAAAAAGCAATCGACAAAGGATCAATAAATGGATCCCTTGAATATTTGGTATCCTGACAACACTCATTCACATGCTGAGCAGCTGAATGTGTTTGTGTCCTCTGCTCTGCAGGGTGATCGATGGTCACGACCTCATGGATTTGCTCCAGCAGAGAGTGGAAAGGTCCAAGCACGAGTTCCTGTTCCATTACTGCAACGCCTTCTTGAATGCAGTCAGATGGCACCCCCAAAACAGTAAGTCCAAACAATGACCCTGTTAGATGCTCCAGGAGTTATCCAGATCATCTTGAAATCAAATCAAATAAAAAAAAACAATGAGAAGATAAGATGAGATGTTCGACCCACAGATACTCAGAATGAGGCAGGCAAGAAAGTAAAAAAGGCAATACAATAAAAATAAGAAAATTAAATAAAAACAGATATGTACATAATATACACCTTTTTAAAATAAATATTGTATGTAGATAATTGTAAATGAGTAAAGTGCAGTGGTACAAGATGATTGAATGAGTGTAAACTGCATTTGTGCTTTAAGTATGAGATATTAACATGGACATAACCAAAGATATGCTGTTATAGTATGGCAGGTGTGATATAAAAATAAACATTCCATGTGTACTAGTATAGCAGTATATTATATAGTGTAACTTTTTGAAGACTTTTTTTGTTTTCACTACTGTCTTCCTGTTATTCATTATTACTTTGAAGATGTCTGCTAGCTTTTAATGTAAATACACTGGCTACATATTGTCAGGTCTTCATATGCATATACCACAATACAGACCATATACATTATTATTAAACCACCTCTGGGGATAATGGGGGTTGCAATTCTGTGGCACAGTTATTTTGGGTGTCGGGGGCTGAACAGTTTAGAAACCCCTGATCTACATGACAGACTGAATGAAAGTACACAGGCTGCCTCAAGGCAATCAGTCACATTGAGTTGTTCCATTTCTAATTTCTGCAGGTAGCTCAGTGTGGAAAGCCTTTTACTTCACCCAAGACTTCGAGTCGGAGAACGCAACGACATGTCCCTTACCAATCTGCTTTTGCACGCCAGAATACGTGACCTATCACAATCCTCCGCTCCTCTTTGACCTCTCGAAGGACCCATCGGAGACCACGCCGCTGACGCCTGACACCGAACCAGCCTTCGAGTCCATCGTGTCTGTGATGGCGGAGGCCGTGGAGAGGCACCGGACATCGATAAAGCCCGCGGAGAACCAATTAACATTAGGGAATTTGATATGGAAGCCCTGGCTACAGCCCTGCTGCTCCACAATTGGACAGTTTTGTCAGTGCCAGCATTAGCAGCATGAGCAGCAGGACCAATAGGACTTCACTGTACCTAGGACAGAAGGTCATTGAAGACACATTTGAGAGCTCTTTCAATGGAAAATATCCTAGATACAAATCAAAATAAGATTTATTTGACATGTTATTCAGTTGCAGATTGGATCTTTAGATATTTTGGCCTTTTCAATTCTATTCAATTTTATTTGTATATGGTGTAGTGGAAATCTGAAAATAAAGATCGCACAACAGACCCGCTCTTGTATATTTTATTATAAGAAGCTTCAAACCTTTTGTAAAGGGGTCAATACAGAGACAGAGTTACCAAGAGTCTGCCATAGATTGACAGAGCCTTTTTCATGCTTGATTTTATCTGTTGGGAAGGAGGTGAAAACTAGACGTCCTAGGCATTGATGTCCTGAGAAATGAGAAGGTCTGAGAAAAAAACTCCCTCATTTAAACTAATCCAGAGTGATGTTTATCCTGTTTTGCAAAAGCTCTTGTACTATTGCCTGTTTAGACCTAAGATATTTGAGACCTAAAATCTGGAAACTCTTACTCATCTCAGAATATTTCAAATGATGCCCAGCCCTTATTTGACACTTAGCATCTGATGATGTGAAGCATCATATAACTACATTATTAACAAACCCCTAAAAAGATACATGAAATAGCTTTAGTATGTAAATCAAGAAGAACACAGACACACATGGAGAAATGTACCCACTGTTTCCCCACTGGTATTATGTAAGCCCTCCTGTTGGTTCTCCTAATGAGTCTCAATTAAGGCTTCCCTTAAATTAAAGTTTCCACCCGGGGCTCAGCTAAACATTACATTTTCAGTTCTTCTTCTTGTAAAAACTCACTCTCTGTAATGACGCACTGAAGGGGCCTGCTGTCTGGAAACAGGCGAAACGCCAAAAGAGAAAAACGTTTGTTAGCGAAATCATTCAGCTGCTGACTGAACAGAGCCGTGTGCACCTGCAATGTGCCACCGCCCTGATAAGCATGTTCAAATCCAAGTGTGAGTCACGAGCAGAGAGAACGTGTGAAGTGTCACCATGTACACACCACTGATAACATTTCGCAGGTCTGATGTGTACGCAAGTCACACACATGTATGTTGTGTTGCTGTAACCTGGAGCCATATTTCTACAGCAGACGTCCCCGCTGAGCCCCGGTGCTGCTGGGAGATTCATCCAACAGGAAGAAGAGCTACCTGATCAACGAGCTGATGCACAAACCTCCCGCACTGCAAAAATAAACCTGTATCTCCCGAGGCTCTGAAGCTAAAACCCAATAACATAGGAGATTCTTTTCAACTGCATTACGAAGCACAATGTGTGCACATTCTCTGAGCTTTGTGTGACACTCCAAATGTAATCTGGATGCATTTCAACCAGGAAGATGTTCTTCCATGTCCCCATTGTTTATTTATTGTTATTGCCCCTCCTCGGTAGTGAGGATGTTCGGCTTACTCACATCAACCAGTGGGATTTTGTTACGACCTGTAAATTCACATTCTGATGATGACTGCAGATCTATGCCTCCGCAAACCAGTGCAGCTTCTGTCCAAGGTAGGCTAGAAACTTGTTTTTTGTGTAATGACACAAAAATCAAATCCCCATCTTGTGCCAGTGTCATGAAATTCCCTCTGCAGTCAGCCCTTGACACCGAAATCTATGAGTCCAAGTAAATAGTTGTACCCCATTTGAAAACATTCCTTCAATTTGATCTTGATATATCCCATTCAAGAAAAAGTCAACATACTTCATAAGGTCCAATGTGACCTTGACCTTTGCCAAAATCAAATCCAAGTCCAAGAGAATGCTTGTGCCAAATGTGAAAGGATTCCCTCAAGCCTTGGATATCGCATTCACTATGTGCTTTGGGAGGTCAAACTAACCTTGACCTTTGACCTCTGGAAAATCAAATCAGTTTATCTTTGAGTCCAAGCTGGGATCGGCTCCAGCTCTCCTCCATGACCCTCAAAGGACAAGCGGTAAAGGCAAAAAAAATTAGAGAATTCTAAAAATAAAATGAAATAGAGAAAACAGAACATAGACTGACATTACAGAAGGAACTTGGGAAGTAATTGCGTATACATACAGTATATGCAAATGATTTTAACTGGAAAAACTTCATTTTTGTTTCTAAGCGACAAATTTAAAACAAAAAATACCCTTTCATGGCAACCATAGTGGGTTTACCAGTGGGATCCGTTGTGTGTTTTTGAAAGTTGTTAAGTGTCATTGAGCATCTTACTTCAAAATAAAACATATTATTATTATTAGCGGTATAAGATCTGTGCTTTGGAAAACTTTGTATTAAATATTGTATTCTTTATTCATTTGTACACAGTCTTTATAATTCATGCTCCTGGGTGGAAGTTATTGTTGTTCTGGAAGTCATTGTTGCTCTGCCATGTTATCATTTCTGTATCAGATCTGCTTTACATATGCGTCTCATAATAATATATACATAATCAATAGAAAGCAGATATATAGAAGTTAAAGATGTCTCACCAGGAAGTGTCGTGCAAGAGGAGGGAAACCAGTACTAGGATGTTAGTTTAATGTCCCTTGCAAGTTTTCAAAATTTGAACGCTCATTCTACAATAGTACAGCAGATCAAACTTCAATTATTCATTCAGCTTTTTTCTTCCCCCTGTAGATTCAACAGCTTCTTAAGATGCTCTGAGCCCCCTTTGGTTGGTAGAAGTCGCTTTTTGAATCCATCGTCATTTTAGTTGCGTTCAGTAACAAAGCTTTTGGGAAACGTCTTTAGCTCAGGAAGGTTTGTATGATGGATCCTGCCATCTTCTCAGTTGTAAGATGCTTTTGGGAAAACGAGGCTCTAGCTAAAAAAAGTACAGATCCCATGCTGATGACATCCTGCTCTGCTGATGTTTTAGTAAATTAAATAAAAGGTTTTAATGTTTCAATCGGAGCCTCGTGAGCTCTGTCCTGACGGAGGAGCGGCTCTCACCACACCAGCTCAAATGGCTTAAAAAAGAAGCTGACGGAGAACCTGCTCATGTCTCCTGACGCTGGAAGAAATCAAAAAAAAGTACCCGCAGCAGAGAAACCCTGTGGAATCGCCGGGCACTTCAAAGACGAAGCTCCCTCCCTCCTCGCGTCCTAAAGGAGCTCCCAGGCAGCATTCATGGCGGCAGCATGGACTTCCTGTGAAGCGCTGCGATATCCAATATTTTTTTTCCCCTTCGCTGCTTCAAGCTGGGGGAAATTAACTGCCTCCTTGGAAAAATTGATGAAGAGCACATGTTCTCATGAAGGCTTTTCATCATGCTCAGCTGCTGTCAGAGGGCAGAGGGAGATACCCAGTGTGTGTGTGTGTGTGTGATAACACTTATCTGATTCAAGCTCACAATGATACACACTCTCTTTCATGCTCTGCTTTATAAATATACACTGAGGCCATCACAGGCGATGTTCACAGATCGGTCTGCATGGAGCTTTTGAATCCATGTGCCGGTCGTTTCTCTCCAGCATCGCTCCATGGAGACACTCTAACTAAAGTCACACTGGAAATAGAATACAGTAAAATCAATCAAATCTGTCCTCTCATTCCTGTGAATGATATTTGGCTTTGTGCACGTTTCGTGAGAGAGCAAGTTCTTTCCATGAGGTTCTTTTCTTTCTTTCCGTCAGCTCATCCAGTCCTCTCTCTTCAGGAACCTCACGGCGTCATCGAAACCTTGCTCGCATAAGAAGTGCATGCCGCTGCTTGATGGAGGGAACAGAGCCTGGTTCAGACGTTTGATGTTCTCCATGGAGAACTGAGGAGACCAAAGACAACAGCACAGTGAGAGACAGAGAGAGAGTGTCCTGAAACTGCAGCCCCTTGTTTCCACTAAAAAGTAACAAACAGTATTTATTATTTAAGAAATGGAAATAACTCCAAAATTTACATGAGCCGTGAATCCCCATGTGCTTAGATTTTATTAGGGCGACCGCTACTTTATGTGCAAATGTCTGCTTCTCAGGGTCGGGGGTATAGACTCATTTGAATATAGTTGTGATTTTGTCGGCTTATGTTTTAATGTATTTTTATCTTGAGATTTCTTGAGTTTCTCAGCATGTTCTCGATGGACAGTAGGAAGTAAACCGCTGTGTGTGGCTCATCGATGCATTTTTTATAGTTCTTGGATAACGTGAGGAGGAAGATATATCAGGCTTTGGCGACATAAAGAGGGATGAGGCATTTGGTGACAAGAAAATGTAGAATTTCCCTTTCACACCCATAATTTGCCAGATTGCTAGAAAAACCCTGCAGCAACATATACAACTTCAGTAGATGCAGTAGACAAGAGCATGAGGCAAAATGTTTTGAGACATTAGATCACATACAAAGTCTAAAGCCCTTTTGATGAGGGAAGATGCATCAGACGCTTTTGTTTTAATGGTTCCATACGTTTCAACACTATGATCTAATGCATGTTCCCCAGTGAAGCGTTTGAAATGATTAACCAACTAATGACTTTCGATTAGGCATTGCTAAATGTGTCTTTATCCTTGATGGGGTTTGCTGAATGCACCACTCAGCTAGTGAAATGACACCACGGCCCGTGTGGGGCTTATTAAAATGTGTCCGGTGTCACGTATTCAGCTGGATGTGTTTTTGAGGCCCACTCACACACAATAAGGATCACTGCAGGAATGTCTCTCTGATCCCAAACCAAAGAACTCCACATGGACTATTGTTTTGTTTTTTCCCCATTGGGGGTCATCAAGGTGTCACAAACGTCATGCTTTCACAATAGCGTTTGTCGACCAGACCAATTTGATGCAACGATCCAGTACTCACCATAACGTTCATGTTGGCCAGCCTGAGATGAGTGTTGAAGCGCCCACTGTGGACAGGACACACATCCTGCAGGCCAGCAAAGGGAGACACGGTGATGGTTCGCCCCACAGGCAGAATGGGCAGGCTGTCAGTGAACCCTCCATCGATCCATTTCTAATAAAACAAAACCAGAGTCCGTGGAAAACTGCCGGTCGGACGGGTCATAAAATATCTACCAACGGTACTGTCGGGTTTCTCTCTATAGTACTGTCAGGTCTTACTCTCTGTAAAGAGACAGTGTAGGTATGATCTGATGCTTTATAAATACACTGGAAAGGAAATGTACTTCATTCTTGCTTTGCAACTATGCTGGTCTTTTTTTTTCACACACATTCTGTCATGTAGGATCGGATATGCCATCCTGTTACTTTTAATCAAAGTACTAAACCTAGGAATTAGATGACATTGCTCCTGTTAAAATCAAAGTGCTGCTAATAAAACTAGGAGTCCTTGGGTAGTTTGTGAATTGATAGGGAGGAGGAAAAGGGGCTGCAGGAGAGCTGAGTGCAAATGGCGTAAAACCAAACTTTTTAGAGTACCGCGACAGCTTTAATTAGTTATACCTCAGGAATTAAAAAAGCAAAGCAAGCACATTTTGAAAAGAAAATAAACAAAAATACAACACTATCTCTACCATAGACCAACTATTAAAAAATTTCTATAACATATTCCTATGATTACAGAGAATAGAAACAGCCAACAAGTTTCTGAAGAATAAATAATGACAATGGTAGTGCGGCATTCGACACAATCGATCAAAAAACAAAAGTGTTATCTCAAGTGGTGTACCCCAAGGATCTATTTTAGGCACTTTAGGACTTATGTCCAGACATCTACTGTGTAAAGGGCCTCTGAGCTTAATATGCTCACGTTTTTATTGTATCTTAATGTGCAGGTGGGGGGGCGTGGAGAGCACCCCTCACCTGCACCACAATGGATCAATCAGCGCAGGTGAGAGCTGTTGGCTGATTGGTTCTCCTGCTCTAAAGGCAGCACACTCGATTTTGGGGAAATGAGGCATTTTAAATGGGAGTTTTGTGTTGGCAGGTCTCTAGATTGACAAAGTAGAACTGTTTTTATATTGTGGCTGATCGGTATATACAGGAAAGAGCTAGTAAAATGTTTAAATGTCATTCATTTCAACTGCTGATTTTATAACCGAGTTCAAATGTTCTAATCTAAACAATGCTACCAAGTGCTTTACAAAGACAAATAGCCCCAGTCAGGCTGAAAATAAGAACAAGTCAAAGCAACATAACTTAGGACTCTCTACAAAAAGGTTAGATTTGCAACTGTTTTGAACCAAAGTTGCTAAAGGGAAATGTCAGTCAGTATGACAAACACCCCCCGATGATGTAATTCCTTTTGCAAGAGCAAAGGCCAATGGGAAAAGGAACTGGCTGAAAATCTTGTGGCTGAGCCAAAAATCCTAAATAATAGATAAAGAGCAACCCAGTGCAGACACACACACACAGAGGTACATTTTGTCGGGCATCTGCATGTTTGTGTGTACGCGTGTGGAGCAGTAATCAATGGGAGAAGGCCGACAGCCAGAGAGAAGGAGTTAATGCAAGAGGCTCAACAATTACCTTTCCTCATCAACACAGGGCCGATTGGACCGACCGTGATTTGTAGAGATGCAAGTATCAAGATAGAGCACTGGCACAAAGATGGAGGAGTGGACAGAGGCACGGTAACAAAGACAGATGTTTCAACTGGAGCCCACAATCACCCTGCCTTCCACCTTTCTTTCTCTTCTCTCCCTCTGTCTCTAACCTTCTCCCTTTCTTCTCCCGTTTGCAGTCCATCTTTCACACTCTTGCCGATGCATGCTGGCACTGGGGCTTTCACACCTACTGCATTTTAGTCAGTCAACTCTAGTCTACAACAATGCACAGTTTCAACCTTATTGTGTTGATGTGCAATGTGTGTGTCTCTTAGAAGATCTTGGCAGATGACTACAATGGTTCATTTATAGGCTTCATTCGCGATAGTATTTTAAGGGTTTATGCTTTTCAATTAAAGTTTGTAGAGGTACTTCCTATACTTGGTACAGGTACTTTGCATTCCTAATACTAGTCACTGCAATTTGTAATGGAGCAATGTTTTGGAGGAGAACCACAAATCCTGCACTAGAAGCCAAATTTGAAGAACTATGAGACTTTGCTCTGGACAAACAGTGAATGAGCCCATTACCTGTCCCCTGAATTCCACTGGTTTGAGTCCAGCATAGACCGGAACAAAGCTGCTGGCCAGTAGAGCCTGGAGAAGTTACAAGGGGAAATACATTAAACTAGTAAATACTCACCAGAGGCAATGACTCTTCAGCAGGCGGTGTCTGTACATTGAATGTTTTGGCCCAGTCAACTTCTAACATGAGCGACTTTGTGTAAATGTACCATAAAGTAGATTCAAAGATCCCAGTTAGTGACTCAAATGCTATTCGTGTCATTGCTGATGATATTACATGACTTCATCACGCAGGTATTGACTTTGTTAGTGTCACGTTTCTGGTCAAAGCAGTAAAAAGTAAACACTAAGAGTGAAGAGTGACGGAAACAAGGACGTAAAACAATCATAAACATTTATGACAGCGTTTCAAAGTGAAAGGATCAGCGTGTGTACCTTTATGAGCTCCTCCCTGGAGGTGAACCTCGACACAATGTGGTTCCTGCCACTTCTGGAGTGTGTTATTGAGACGTGGAGGCGGTCGGTGGCCAGACTGTGAGCGTCACCGGGTAGAATCTCCTCGATCCCCTCCCTGGAGAGCAACAACACACTGATGCTCATTTGTCAGGTTTTTACCAATGTCCCCACAGGGCCTCGTAAACAGAGTTTCACGTAATTAAAACTACAGACTCACCAAAGCATATTAAAGAAGGATGTAACGACATAGTCAGCTCATTTGATTTTAATTCACAACACTGAGATCACAGTTTAATTCACAGTTTTGTTCTATGTTTTCATTAAAAATGATGTGTTTTGACATATTTGTGTAAACCTTGATATTCATTGGAAACAGCTCAGTAAGATGAAACAAATACTTTGTGGTTCTACTCAAATTTGATTTGATTTCAACAGAGAGGACGATTTTGCTCAAAACATTGTTGTATTCTGCTAATAAATGTAGATTGGTCCGATGAGGATCTTCAACTTATGATTGGACACTGTTCCTCGATGGCAGCCAATTGTAAATCAGACTCATGTTGCAGATGCCAACTGTGGATGGTTAACTCAATAACTTCATTCCACTCTGTAAATATCCAATTACTGTTTGTGTTTTGTGGTGCGTTACTACACAAACACTTGCAGAAAGGTGTTTCCCTACAAAGCTAATCAAATTTTATACATGCCCTTTTATGAATTAAAAAAGAAAATTGGTATAATAATAAAATGTCTGACTAAATGATTTCCAAAATTATAAAAATGTATCCTCAGGTTGTGGATACCCAAACTTTCTTTGTGGGAACTACTGGGTTTCTCCACATTCCAATTTAGAATGCCTTGTGATAATGTATGGTTTTAGTTGGCGTTATGTAAATAGCATAGAATTGAGTAAATACCGTAGCGTCAGCATGAAGTTGTATCCTGGTGTCATGGCTCCGAGCTGCTGTGCTCTCACATTCTGAGCAAACCTGTAAGTGAAGTCTTTACACTCCTGGAAGACAGGGAAACAAAGATCATCTCACTTCCTGACACATGGTTAATAAAGATTTATTTAATGACTTTAGGCCACATTCACGCGCTAATCTGTTCCAGGACAGAATACACATCTGACCTCCAGCTTGTCGGGGGCCGTGATCATTACAGCAGCCACCAGGGCCCCGGCCGAGGCCCCTGCACAGGCCCCGAGGGAGCCGAGCAGCTGGTTCCCGTGGCGGAGGAAGGCCCCCACGGCCCCCAAGTGGTAGATCCCCAAGAATCCACAGGCGGCAAAGGACAGATTCAGGACTGTCATCGTCAGCACCTACAGAGACATGACCACACAGCCTCAGTCAGATAGGAAGCAGTTGCATCCAATAATTACAATGCAATAATAAAAATGTTGTCATTGATCACAAAATGTTAAAGAACAAGTGTTTTTCCCTAACAATTCTAAAAAAGGTCTTCAGAATGCAGTGCTGAGACACACATATCCTCCCATCCCCCCGATACACACAAACATCGTAAACACACACGCATACAACATACTAAGTAGCTTACTTAAGTAGCCTAAGTTATTTAGGCAATCAATCAAATGTTATTCGTATATCCCTGTTAGGACCCTGAGGTGCTTTTATCTACTGTGCATGTGGATCTCTCTCCCTCTCTCTCTCTCTCTCTCTCTCTCTCTGTTGTGGTGCTTGTGTGTGATGTGTTTCAGGTGTGGCCTCGACCACTGATAATTGACTGCGAGTGTGTCGGTTTGTTTCCAGGGAGCTGATTGGTTCCAGCCTCCCAACTTGCAGGTTAAAAGGACGGCTTCCCCCCAGCTCCTGTGGTCTCTCCTCTCGCCACTGCCAGGCAGAAGTGCAACTTGTGAAATGTGTTAAGTTCTGCTGCTTGACTTACAAAGAGTTTTAATAAACCTTTTAAACGGGCTGTCATCATTTGTTGCTGGTTGTTCTTGGGAGCTGAGAAGAGGGGAGGCCTAATGTAGAAACCTCAGAGAGAGCCACATGGGAGGGATCTCTCTCCCCAGTGGGACAGAGATGCCAAAGGAGCCACGTGCTGTTATATGAAGAAGTGTTTCTATTCATTTATTTAAATCAGTCATATAATTTATATAACAGCTGTAACCCACTTAAGTTTGCAAAATCTCATTCATAATGTGCAAATGAATCGCCATGATGACAACTGTATACTATTATTATCAGTATTATTATTATTGTATGGTGATAGAGCTTAAATATGAGCGTTACACAACTGTCCCTCTTTTCCCCCCCTCCCCCCCATTATGTATGTTGTACACAGGCCTCAGCTGTAAAGAAGCATGGGGGGGATTGACACTGTTCATTCATTTCTTGTGCACAGGTCCTTTCACACATTGGAGCCACAGAGTCAGCACCTCTGTGTGTCTGTGTGAGAACAGCACAGGAAGACGTGGATTACAGCTCCATTGAAAACATCCCATAATGCACTGATGACGTCACACAGCTTCTGCTGCACATATATACATCACAGAGGCTGTGGTGACACCGCTGCACATGTATAGATATGATATAACCTTCCGCCACATCTGGGTCTACAATGAGTGCACAGGCTAAAGCGCTAAAGGCTGCGGAGGAGAGGACGTACCGTGAATACGGTCCGAAACCCTCCGCTGTTAACTCCCGTTGACCGATCTGATTGGCTGCTCGGCTATCGCATTCGTTACCGGTGGATAAAACAACATGACAGATTGAACTTCTGTTGATAGAAAGTCCAGGATTCACTTTAGCTGCGACCCGCGGAGCGTACGAATCCGCCGAGCCTGTTCCGCTTCTGTTTACAAAATAAAACCACGTTTCAAAATAAAACTACGGTGGCCGAGAGAACTCAACGAGCTGCAAATGAGATCATAATGTGAACTTCGCACAAAGACATGTCATATAGGAGCATTGTCTATCCTCAGGAAACCCTCAACCTTGTTTAAATATTTCCCTTCAACTTGTTAAAGCCGTTTTACCAATGGTCAGAAAGATTTAAATACCACTGCCTTCAGTTTTTATGACCGATCCAGATGTTTTTTTGATAATCAAATGACATTTTTACACACGTTATCACCATGCTACAAATCCCAAATGAAAGGGAACACTGCACTGAGGTTGTCGTTTAATGTCCGAAAGCTTTGAACTGAGGAATCTTTTGATTTTTGGAAACCGAGTGTGATAGATAACCGTTCCTATTTGAAAACAAATCAAATGAATCCGATCCATAGAGTTGATAACTGTACTTTGAAATATTCATACAAATTTTTTTCAAGGCTATACTCACTGATACCACTATTAAACTCCTGATTGTACTCCATCTGTCCCTTCTCCTGCCTTCCTGTGTACTCTACAACCTCACTTTTAGTATTTCCTCGTCTTCCAGACAGTTGGCTTGGGGTAGTGAATCCTGATGAGGGGTCGACTCCTGTGGCAATTGTTGTCCGAGGCCCGATGGAGTCCTTGACTACCCTCTGCCCCTAATCCAATTGGAAGTTATATCAGATTACAACTCAAACGTTCAGAATAAACACAAAGTTAAGTTAACCAACATAAAATATTTTATAAATCAGACTGACAAGAGGTGGAGCCAGAATATTCATTTTTAAATCCACAATCAGTTTAAAGGGCCTCCAAATAAAGCCTACATGGGATCTAGTGTCCCTTTCATCAGATATTCCCGGATAAAACATGGGCTCGCTCTATGATTTGTGCTTTATACTATGTTTGCTTAGTGGCTTGAATTTGTCTTTTAGGACCAAAGTGTTTGGAATAAGGCAAACTATGGGGGTCGCCAAAATAGGTAATGTTAGAGGACGACATGAACCAGAGCAGTAACGGAGGTGAGGTGGAGAGCTTCAGGAGCCATTATTCATCACAAGTCTCAGCCGTGGTGGAAAAAGAAAGTAGAATTCTCTTTTTGTAAACACTTTTCTCGACCTTGATGGAATATGTCATGAGGCTAGAGAAAGATGTGAAGGGGAATTCATAAGCATTTCAGATAAAGAAATCCGTGGTTCTCAGAAAATCAGATTGTGCATAGGCTTCGAATTTGAACCAACTTTATCTGTAACACATGGTAGAAATGTACAGTGACTAACTCCAAGCTGGAGTGCAACAATTCGGTGGAAGTTTCTTTCCAAAACCAAATCACACATTTTAAGAGGGTACTATTCACCTTAAACTTTTTATAACTTTAACCATCAATTGCTCAATGACCTACAGGATAGATATAGTTCAAACTAACCAAATACATAATATAAATATACGACCTGTGAATAATAATCAGGATTTCTATATAAGATTTACATTTAATAATATGAAAGGAGCCAATCCTTATTTGAAAAGTTTACATGAATTAGTTAGTGATTTTGGAAGCTAGCTGTGTTAAACACCAACCTGACAGTTAACAGCTCAGTTTAGTCAGTTGTCTCTGTAGGTGGGTCTGCTTAGTGTTTTTCTGTCATTATTGTTTTCATTGTCTCTATCATTAAACCACAGATTATCAAATGGGTTTGGGCTTTGACTACATCCATACTATCACGTTATCAAACTTAAATGATTATCCATCCCCATTATTTATCCCCGTTCATACCAACACCTGAAAATGCACATCATGTTCCCATTCACTTACACTGGGCATGTGAATACAGGGAGGCATGCGTGTCACACTGATCAGAGGACTTGTGGCATTTTTCCTGAATAATTAATATACGCATGTAGCTGAATCGTTATAAAATGCAGAATTTAACATCACACAACCGCTGTGACCGAAAGAAACGGGGTCAGCAACTCTTGTAATTGGATATACCGGCTGCGTTCTACACAGGTAGCCGAGACCGATTGTTTTCAGCCAGAAGGGGGTCATGTGATAGGAGCGTGACGAATCAGCATATTGAGGCTGAAAAGACCCAATCAGCATTCTTCTGTAAAGGAACCACACTACATTGTTTTTGCAATTGTAGTGTGGTTGTAGCCTTTATTTCTGGTGTGCTTACCCCATGTGAGCCTGAGTGCAGCCAATGAGGTCCTGAGAGCCGCAGTAGTCCTCTCATATGTACTAACCATGTAGTGCAGTATAATAAACTATTAATTACAAGTATTTATACAACATTGTTTTGGGTTTACGTTATACTTTCCCTCATTGTGTTCCCATACACGTCATCTTTTTCTCTTCTTTCTGCACATCGTGTTTTGCCTCTCACCTTTCCTTGCTGAGTCATGCACAGAGTCATACACAGCCCCGACACGATTTCGGGTGTCCTTGTCATCCACATCTCCGTTTGAATCCTTTTGATGAATCACCCCCCTGCACCTGATGTCTGTGGGAAGCGATTGGAAGGGTGGAGAAATACTGGCACCTGTTGTTTGGGTCCCACATTGCACAATCTCAACGTTTCAGCTTGCTAAACACCCTCCCACCCCCCCGACCACACTGCAGGCACTCCTCCTGACCCCAATTGCATCTCACCCCTTGCTATGACGATGCAGGACATTTGCCCGGCTTTGAGTGTGGTCATTCAGATAGAACCAATATGCACAATATTTGTCATATTACTAAACATTGTTTCTCAAAACCGAAGAAGAATATAAATGAGTTTTTTGCTGCAGGGTTAAGCGTCCGCTGCAAACACTGCCCTGCACCCCGGCAGTCGCCCGACAGCTGCGATCTTTGAAATGCAACGCCTGCAGCCCACTGTACGCCTGTTTTCAAAAATGAGTGCACTGTGGTGAGGCCGGCCACTTGATGGCTTGCAGGGGCAAATAATGGACCGTCCGTACTCGACAACACCACTATCCATCTGCCACAGACCCAATCATTAGGCAACGCCATGAGCAGTCAAGTCACATCTTTGCAGGTTTCTGCAGCTCATACATGGCTCCGAAGAACACTGCTCTTGCTTCGTATATGACACATTAAAGCCTTTTTCTTCTTCCAAGGCAACTTCAAATTGCTGTGAGAACACAACACACACACACACACACAAACCTCCTGCAGGACGGGTTGCATACTAATACAAGCCATTTGTTGTGAAGCACTGTGACGTAAAACAGCGCTGCAGTCATGTTGAGCTTTAAACAATGGCAACTGAGTTGGAGGTGAACATGTCATAATTGGAGTTATTAGGTGTTGGAAATGATCTGCTATCCAGTTATTAGATTTTTTGAAAATGTATTAAATTCTCTCAAGGGGAGACAATCTTTTTTCAATAAGAAAACCGTTCAGAAGAGGTCTTGGAATTTCTCCATTAAAGGCAATGAAAATGATAATAACCCATACGGATTATCATGTTTACTATGTCAGAAACATGGAAATGTTAAAGGTCGGAAAGCAATTCTCTTGAACCAATCTTTCATATTTAGACCAAAAAGATATTGGTAGACCTTGGCCTCGGGGTAAATGTGGACATTTGATCTGATTTTTAAAAATGCTTTATTCAATCTGAACAGGGTCTCCATTCGATAAATCCGAAGACCTCGAATAAAGTCATAAAAAACATGGATCCTCCAGTTATTAGAGGGTCTAGGCTGTTATGCTACATAATAAAGAAGCAAGATACAATGAGGTGTATAATTTAACCACCTCCATCTTCCTGGTCCCTGTGGGAGAGGGCGGTTGTTTAGCTGGGTTTTTTTATAACAAAGGTTTTAGTGCTCTCTCATTTCCTTTAGGTAATTTGATTTAGAGTCTCATGCTTTCTAATTTCAGGCCCTGCTCCTTTACTGTGTATTTTAGAATATAGACCTCCAAGGTATAATCATTTAATTACAGAATTTTAACAGAACTGTTATCTATCGTTTTATCCAAGTGCAACAAAGGGATTATTCTGGCTGTTTTTTATATTCACGTTTGCTGCCAGTCACACCCCATGTGTTGCAAATTCCTCTAGCTCGCTGAATCATTCAATCTAAAATCAGTTAAAGATCCTACACTAGCGAAAGGTCATATATTCCCGTGATACTTTCCTCGGGTCTCTGCCCAGAGAATGTTCAACTAACAGATGTCTTACCACAAAGCTGGTAATTTTTAAAGCTCCTCTTCTCTATTAAAAAGCTCGCACCATGACTTACTCCCATATTTTTACTGCTGACTCTGCAGCAAAATTCAGCAACAGTGTTTTCCCTACTTCTACACTTCTCCAAAATCCAGATGAAATCTGACTGTATTGAAATCAGGTAGGCAACATCATTAGTATAATTTAAATCTGTTCTTAAAACTTTCCTTTATCGCAAAGCATTTATGAATACTTAAAACAATGCTGGATTTTATCTTCCCACCCTTGACATTTCACTAGTTTTACTTTATCTCACCTCCCAGTGTTTTTATGTGGTTGAACCTTCTGTTTGTGTGTGTGTTATGGTTTTTGTTATTGTCGTTTTGGTTTCTCCTTCACTGTAAAGCACTTTGTAACCGTGTTAAGTGAAGTGCTAAACAAACAAAGTTTATTATAATTATAATTTGATATCAGCATAAAAGTGCTCTCAGTTAAGCATCAGACACGGACCTGGGTTCATCCTAGTGGGACCCATGAGGGTGCAGCATTCTTAACAGGTGGTTAAATCCTGAGATATAGAGTCAATGCAGAGGAGCGGCAGTTGAACAGCGAGGTGCTCACGGATCACTGGGCTCCACTGATTCCGCTGGTCTCTGCTCAGTGACTGTGACCACCCGGGGCAGAGCGCTGAGAGGAAATCAAGTGGCAAATAGTGAGCTTTGCCTGGTGGGTTTCCCATGAGATGTAATATCGTTGGGTCCAGCTTTCACCGGACGGAGAACTTAGCGAATGGGACTCGGAAGGACATCTCTGTTTCCAGTAGACATGTATTTGTGCATCAGGTGAACCGTGCAAATGGGAATTAAGTTCTGACGGCTTTAAGTTTACTTGAATTTCTCACATGGAAGAACTAATGCATAAAGTGTGCAGCAAGAGGGGACATATAGCAGTGAGCTGTTGTTGCGATTAACAAGTTGCTTTCTGTCAGACGAGTGGAGGCTCCTCTGGTGGGTCACTGCACAAAGTGGACCAACGTGATAACAAAGTAAAGAGAAGAAAAGAGAGAGACAGAGAGCTATTGGTGATCAGCCCAGTTCAGAGAGATGCCCGGCCCATATCTCCTCATTTCCATTTTGCTGTCTCCCCGAAAAGTCAAACACATTTATTGCCCGATACCATTTCAGATGACGCACCGGACCCCACGCTTGCACGAATTGCAAAGCAAAAAAAAATGTTGACGTGCTTAACAGAGGTTTTCCATATGCTTCCAAATTAATGGTGCTGCTGGAGAGAGCTGCAGCCGCTTTGTAGCAAAACTACAAAGTGCTATAAGTAAGTGCCATTTAAGTACTACTAAATTGTTAGTTTAAGCACTCCCTAGTTAGTCTGCCTCTCCACAAGTGGCCTAAACTCACTTTTCTCCTTATTCTGTGGTTCTGATATTTCATATAATTTTTAGGGATAGTAGTTTTTAATTGTTGGTGTATGGTAGAACATTTTAATCCTCCTCTTTGTTTTTTTAATGCTTCCTTTTCTTTCCTGAGAAAGAACACGTCTCTGCTTCTCTAAAGTATGATCTTGTGCAATTTATTGGCGTCCGGAGAAGGACCTGGAAACAGTAGATCAGTAGGTTTGTTGTTCAAATCTCATTCATCTGTTTATGGCCCCCACCACACAACCCATTCCAAATAGGCAGCTTCAGAACAACCACTGCACTAATTTTGTTAGTAGAAAGCATAATCCAATCACAGTCACTTTTCCTATCTATTTGAGAACTTATTGAGGTGCCTTGTGGGTAATGTAGGCCCTTTTGACAAGGAAGATAAAACTGCAAACTATTTTAACTATTAATTGACTTAGAATCAGGATAGGTCACAGAACTCTGAAGGTCAAAGCATGCCATAAATGATATATTTGACTGGATTTGAAGTGACTTTGCTGACTGGGTATTATAGTTTTTATATTAATCTTCACTTCAATACTTTTCCTATCTAGAATTGGCGCGTAAACAATTTTTTCCCCCGTTAGAAATCAAGAGATGTGATGACATTTCCTTATCAAGAAAAAATATCTGACTCGACAAAATGCAGTTGCAGATGTATGAAACTGGAAATTGGAAAAGTGAAGTAGACTTACCTTGAATTTTGATTTTTAAAAGTGTAGTTCGTACAAAGTTATGGATGTCCTTATCTTACAATGCGCTCTGATTTCTGACACTTTCTAGGAAAAGGTCAGAAAGAAAATTGAAGTTATTCTTGGCTTGATGTCTGATAATTCACCCAAAGGATATGAGAAATACGAGCATTTAATGACCTTAAAATGAACCCTTTATATCTACATAAACTGGGGGTAGATCTGATAGTGGGTTGTTCAATTGTCCCCATCAATATATTATCCCATTTAAATTAATCTCGATGATTTATCAATATTATTTGTTGTGTCACAGATTTGTAAATGTGTTAAAATAATCTCTAATGAGAAGACGCCCAACAGAGCGAATTAAGAAATCAGGACCTTTTTAAAGCACTGCACTGTAAGTAACCGCTGAGCTCAGCTAATGAGAATCTTCTCCAATCAATCCAAACATGCATCCTCTTTGAAATTAGTGAGAAAATATTTTGTATTTAATGCCTCCCTCTCTGTTTCCATGAGCAGATCAGGAGCTGAGTTTTCGCGGTGAGTGGGTCATTAAACAGCCCTGCATCATTTACACATGAGCATTACTTCATGAAGTAAATTAGCCGAAGCAGGTCCAATATATAAATATATATATATATATATATATATATAATCCTTTCAGCAACAGTCTGCAACCCACACCACAGGAGCTGAATGAAAAATAATACAGATTACATACATTTTTACATGTAATTTAAAGAACAGATCATGGCTGTAGCTCTATCATGAAACCCATGAAGCTCTACCTAGAGGACTGTCAACACTTATTGTCATGTAACATTTTCTTTACAATCATATCATCATGATTAGTTTTAGTTTTAAAGGGGTGAAACAGAGTTATACACAGTGCAACCTGCCACAATTTAAGAAAATGTCCACATAGACAAAAAAGGTAAAACAAATTGAGAAAACCTTTTAATCAATTTGATAGCACATGCGTGGGAAATGAGAAGATACTATGCAGATACTCATAATACTACCAAATACTCACAGTACAACAAAATACTCACATCACAACCAATCGCTCACATTATAATCAAATACACAAACCCAACAAAACACTCACAACCCAACAAAATACTGACATGTTTGCTGACAATGTAACGTTTTTTCAAATTATTTTAGATATTACATTTTTGGATTAGATTTTTCCATTTGATACAATGGTGCGGCCATTGTTGAAATTGTGTCTTTTTTATTTCTAATTCAAATGTACAGTAACTCTTATAAGGGCAAAGTCTTGGTTCAAAGGGTTAAATACTGAACAGTAACAAACAAAGTCAGATGAACTCCACACACAGATTTTTCTGAGGAGAAGCAACTTGCTCCCACGGCCAGAAAAATGGAACTTGGATGTATCAGAATGTGAAATCAGGAGCAGTCAGCGATTGGAACCTGTTTTTTCAAGATGGAAGGAATGGAATTTGGGGTTGGGGATAAGGTCGCATTTCCTGCACCTCTGCATATAACGAATTAAAATGCTGAGGCTTAAGGTTTGAGGTAGCTTGCCCATTTATCTAATACAACTACAATAATTGTTTTTTCAAGAAAATGACATTTAGAAAAACATATGAAACCGATGTTATCCTCTTCATCCTTCTTAGAGCAGGAAGCAGCTTAAATGTTAAAGTATTTTATTTTGACGTGTTAATTTGTATAATTCGAACTGATTGTACTATTTTGCGCTCATTTACATTAAAGTAAAAGGTTTTTAATGCTGTAATTCTTGGAGCATTAACGCCTTTTTTTCCAAAGACAATTACATAATGATACATTTGCAACATATAATTTCCATACTTTGTTTATATGAGTCTTTAGATAGAACATAATGAAGGGGGGGAGTTAAATAGGAGGGTGCTGTGGTGCAACCAGTAGGGAGCAGTGTTGTAAAGCAATCCCAAAGGGCATTTGGAGCATCACTTAGGAGGTCAGGGTGAGAAAAGTGTAAAGTCGCAATGCAAGAGCAGATGAAGATTTTTTACAATATAAAGTTCTACTTTTTCACTTTCCCCTAATTTGTTCAGCCTTAAAAACTCATGTTGTGCAACCCGATGTTCTTAAGACCCACAGAACCTATATCTAAAGTATTAAGGCCACTTACATGGGAAACAAATATGATGGAATGAAAAATATATGAGATTTTGAGAATAAAGATGAAGAAGTCACAATTTGATGAGAAAAAAGTCGCAACATTATGAGAAGAATAGCTTCACAGGATCCTATCAGGCCAATTCATTTTTAAAAACATCCTTCACAAACCAAACTAAATTATTGAACGTGTCTAATGTAATGGATGCAAATCGCTTTTCTTTGGCAAGATGACGTCAGATGGTAGCCATGATGATGATCCTACCAACAGCTGGTTTTAGCCTTGCTCATAAAGATCCATGAGACCAAAGAAAAACTGAAGAAGCCGTCCAGTGGTGTCCTTCTGTGAGTGTTTCTCTTTTTCCACATCTTGTTATCAAGGACCCGCTCCGTGACGATGTCTTCTACACAAACCGAGACTTCAGAACAACTTTGCTTTGTCTGGTTCCAGCAGTTTCACAGCGGTTGAGAGGCTCCGTCACAAACTCTCCTTTCTGAGAGAGGCTTCAGCTTCTTAGCCATCAGCTCGCTCGCGACAAAACTTGACTGTAGCAACTTTGTCGCTGTCAGAATCGGATCTAGTGAAAGCTGCTTGTTGGGAACCAATCTCCACGACAGCCGGAGCCTGTTCAATCATTCTGTCTTGCCGTCTAGCCAGTGTTTTATGCCTTACACTGACAGTGCTTGGGAGCTTAGTGCTTGGAATGTTGTCAGCAAACATTCTGTCATATGGAAGAAGGTTTGTAGCAACACTGATAAGATATATACAGAGCCAGCGCTACAGCTGAGACAGGGCTGAACCGCGAGAGAACTTCTGTTCAAAGGCAGCACCAAGTACAAGTGCTGTCTCTTCAACACTGACATCTCACTTTCCATAAGCTGATTTCCATCAATAGCAATTTAACGTGTTTGTTTTATATATTTACCCCTTTATGCACATAGTGAATTATCTGTATTTATGTAGTCCTGTCTAATCTTCACCCATTTACACACACATTCATACGGTGCATATGTGAAGCACTTTCTCTGTCACACATCGATCACACACTGTTGTCACAGCCATCAGGGGCATTTCGGGCTTCAATATCTTGCCCAAGGACACTTTTGCCATTCCTGCTCTGGAATGAAACTGCCCTCACATGAACCAGGTACTAACAGAAAATGATGGAGACTGTAATCCACTGTTTTAACGGTTAAAGCAACTTGAGCGTGTTTGGCTGCAGTGTAGGATATAAACTCAATGCATTGCACAGTCCCTTTCTACTGTTTATAATATATATTTTTTTATCAAATCGCTTCCTATTTCTATATTTCTTATATTCTATGCTTCCACAAACGCACCACCGCAAATCCTTTGTAAATCATGTGTGATGCCCATCCCCTGCAACAGAGTCAGATGGAGTATGGATCGTGAGGATGTGTTTTTTCTAGCTCAGAAATGACTTTGCAGACACAATGTTGTTATTGTTATTTATATAGAAGGACTAAACTAATAAAGTCAGGCCAACGCTGTATGAAAAAGCAATTATTCTTTAACTAAGTAATAAATCTCTGAATTATTATAGCTCAAACTAATATTCCACGCCTTTCATGCTAAAACAATATTATGAAAATGTTCTTTCGGGATCATTCACCTTCATGGTCAAACACCTGCTGTGTAACAAAATGAAGCCCTGCTGACGCCATTAGAGTAGTTATGTCGGGGATAAATGTCAGGGAACACATCTGTTCCCTGTGCAAACCAACCAATATAATAATAATAATATTCATAATAATAAAAAGTAGCTCTTTAACTTAAGTAGCCATTATTGGAATCAATAATAAGTCAGTCCTGCTTCCAAGGTCATCTCTTCATTCCTACACACTTATCACCAAAGAGTGTATAATACAAACAATTTTAGACACATGAACAGAGAATAAAAAGATAACAGACTGTAGGTACAAATCATGGTATTTGCGGCAAATTCGCCTGGCATGGGGTAGGCAGTAGTCATGAACTACATTGCATGCAGCCACAAGGGGGCGATCAAGACAGTTCACTGGCTTCACTTTTGGGGGATTTGCCATGTTCGTTATGTCACTTCATTGAAATCCGTCTCCTCTGTTATCCCCTTTGGTGGGTCTCAAACTGGGAGGAGGGGGCCCCCTGGGGGAAGCATGGAGCCAAAGCAGGGGGTGCTTGGATGATCAGGGGAAATTAAGACAAAGTAAGTCGAAGTTGAATGAATGTGATTTATGCAAGGAAGGTAAAAAAACTTTTGCAGAGTTTTTATTTCATTAAAATTCAAGTTGGATCCTCGTCTAATTAGTTCCTTCCCCTGTCATTGTTTATGTTTGTTTTTTAAAGTAGGGCGGGGGAGGCAAACCTCTTTTGGCTTCTGAAGGGAACGGGGCCACGCGAGAAGAAGTTGGAGAACCACACTTCAACCAGAGCAAAAGGCTACAAATGTGAGGCATGAATTTGTTGTTCTTTGCTCTGCAGTTGTGTCTGAACCACAGCAGATGGCTGACGGCTTTGATTCTCCCCACAGCTATATCAAACACTCAATAAAACCGAGAGCGCTCTCATAAACACACACACATAAACACACGCACACGCACACACTCACTCTAGGTCAGAGCCATGAAAGGCATCCTCAGCCTGCGGCAGTTCGGGGGGAGCCTGCGTTTACCCTGCTCCGGCAGCAGAATTAGGGCAGAGCGCGCATGTGACAGCGGGGTGCACGTGAGTCAGTGCAGCGCTGCGGTAACACACAAACAAAACAAAAAATAAATAAAACAGACGTGATCAAAACTCCCGGGCCTCTGGGTTTTCAGTCATGCAGAGAGAAACTGTTTCAATTCTGTCTTACGAAAAAAACAAAAAACTTCACTGCGAAGCAAAGATCTAATAGGATTGAAAATATCTTTCATTTGACTCAGATATAAAGTAAATCCTAATCGTTTGTTTTCTGTGATTGTGATTATGGCGTGCCTATTTGCATTTGATTCAGTTTTGTGTAGCGTGTATCTGATGATTGCACCGATCACAGGAGACAGCCGGAATCACAGTAATTAGATGGCTATTCCGTATTTTGAGTGGCTCCTCATGTTGATTTCATTTGGCCGTGGGAAGGTCTGGAGCGCTCATTTGGACTCGGCTCACCGGCCAGCACTGATGGAGTTCAGTGTCTGCAATCGATTTCCACAATCTAACCCCGGGCTTCACAGCCTGAGTGGTAATCCTGCAACACATCACTTCCTGTGAGGCCAGGGGCCACTTGAAACGATGAGGTGAGCCAAGGGAAAGTTTATGAGTGGCACCGCAGATGTTATGTTTGGTTTTGGAAAGAGGTGACATCACCGGAGCTTTTCACCACCAACTGTTTATTGAAGAAATGAAAAAGACGCAGTAGCAAAGCAACAAATCCGTGCCCGTCCTGAATCCTGTGTGAGGTTTACACTATAAAAACACTGATGGTAAATCCCTTCAGTTTTGAGGATGGCCTTCTAATAAACTTGTGTATCTATGCAGTAGAAAGGGGACGACAAAATCTATATGTGTGCAATATGACTGGAGAAAACCGAGAAAAGAGATTGTGGTATTCCCTATTTACCCACTTCAAGTCCCAGAAAGCACTGGGCTGCCAGGCCTCTCTTCTATTGGATGCTTTGGATGCTCTGCTAATTAAACCAACATTCATAAGGCATACAGCGTATAGTGGTAGGGAGTGCATGACCGTACTTTCACTTGTGCTTATTTTCACCCATATACTACTAGTATAGGTAGTAAGGTTATAAGTCTAGGCAAAGCCACCAATAGCACCACCGGGCAACAAATACCCAATCAATGACGTGTATTAAAAAACGTGTATATTTTCACAATTATACATTTGACTTTTGATATTGTTTTGATATTGTCTTGTAGTCGTTGTTATATGCCCCCTTCACGATTAATCGCTTTTTCCCTCTAAAGACGGAGGCTTGAAGAGATGGATATTTAGACTTTGCTGAGCACTTATTTTATCATGGGAGCAGATGTTTCGTTTTTTTGCCTGGGCTGACAGGTCGGAATGGATGCGTCTTACGCAACTGACAGTTCCAGACACTATTTAAAACTTGAGAACTTTGATACATGACGGGTGAGCATGTCAGAACACATGCTACGCGTGTCCTACTATTCAAGTGATTTTATAGTGCGGATGCAGGGATGAATAAATGACTTTCTGACAGGTGCAATTTCTTTAAGAGGATGTTAATAATCAAATCTGACGAGCTGTAACAGTGAATTCTGAAAAGGACCCGACACTTAACTAAAGGCATAGGTGGTGCGGTTAGAAAGAGAACATTATACTTTTTTCATATTACCTAAAATAAAGGTATTACAATTCCCAGCAAAAATGAATATGCATTATGTGGCTGCCCAACCAAGCAATACATTTTATTTCACTACAGCAGGCGGCCATTGGGATTGGTTCATTAAAATCGAGCTGCATGAGGTGTAAAAGACTTTGTCCGAGGATGACCTTCCTTTTATGAATCCCACCTGATTTGAATGTATTAGCTGCGGCGGCCTCATAGTCAGAATTATTCTCAGGCAGTGACCACAAAAGATATTGTGGGTCGGTATAATGTTTGGAATTTAATGTTTCTGGGAGCTGACATGGTGAAAAGAATTCTTCATAAACAGTTGGCAGAATAAGGGCCAAATATCTCAACGTATTTCTTAGAATGACCTGATGGATCAATGAAATATCATATTTGACATCTTCTATTTTTACAGGACTCTTTAAATGATCTTTCTGATCCACGGATATTTCTCCCAGTGTGAAATACATGAAGGTGGTTGTAGTACAACTGCGATACCTAATAACTGGTGTACAATTACTTTCCTTTTGGTGTAGCTGCCTAGCAAACCTGTTCCCTGTTTTTCTCCACTCTAATATTAAAAGGAAGTCCTCACTTCAAATAAAGTACAGCTCCTGTGTTTGATTTGAGATCTTTCACTGTTTGGGTTTGCTCATTTTTTGTCTTCCAATACTTAAGTCAATTTATTTGGCTCATCTACCACAAAACTGACTGCAGTGGTAGATTGCTCTCTCCAGGTTGGGGGAGAGTTGTCGCCTCGAGTTTAAGTATCTTTGGGTCTTGTTCTCGTGTGAAGGGACAATGGAGCATGAGATGAACAGGCGGGTCGGTGCAGTATCAGCAGTAACGCAGGTGTTGTACTGGACCGTTGTGGTAAAGCAGGAGCTGAGCCGCAAAGGAAGGCTGTCCATTTACTGGTCGATCTACATTCCAGCCCCTCACTTTTGGTCACAATCTCTGGGTAGTGACCGAAAGAACTAGATCGAGTTTACAGGCGGCCAAAATGGATTTTCTCTTGAGGGGTGGGTTGAGCAGTTCAGAGATCCGGAGGGAGCGTGTAGTAGAAATGGTGCTCCTTCATGTCGAAAGGGGACAGTTGAGATGGTTCAGGTACCGTACACCCAATGGGAGGGAACCCCAGGGTGGACCCAGAACTTGCTAGAGGGATAACATATCCCATCTGCTTTCCTCGGGATCCCCCAGGAAGAGCTGGACAGCATTGCAGAGGAGAGGGACTTTGAAAGGTACCCTACTTGATCGGCTACCTCCACTACCCAAGCCCGGGTAACACAACACATGAGTATTAATACAATCATAACATCTGCATTTAAACAAAATGCAATAAATGTAATTTATACACTTTCAAAGCCTCTTACATGTCATATCTGTCCCTCAAGAGCTTTGCAGAGTGAACTCTTCCTCAGTTTTTCAGACGTTCTATGCAGACAACCATGTCTTTTCAGATTCTGCAGTGCTCAAGCCTTTAATGAAATGTAAAATATATCTCACACCTCACTGATCAGCCATTTTCCAGAATTAGCCTGAAGCTCTTTAGAAGACAGAGAAAAGGAGGTTGGTGCCGTGGTTCTCAGCGTTCACTTGCCCACTGGTTGCCCCGTGTGCACAGACATGTACCATCTGTATATCTTTGTGTGAGAGTGTGAATAAAGCATAGCCTGAGGAGAGGATCAGAACATATTAACACCTAATGGTGGGGAAAGAAAACACATTCCTCATTTCACTTGAGCGGTGGGTGGGGGTGTGAATTTATGGCTGTTGAAGTTACCACGTGGATCTGCTTTGATTCACTCCACGAAAACGTGTAAATAATTCATGTTGCCCATCATCATTATTTCGAAACCATTGATTGTATCTTGAAACAAGGACTTTTCAATTTGTTATTTTGCCAGCATGACATTAAGCCTCCAGCAGCCGAGACAGCCAGGTGATCTGACAGGAGTCTGTGAATGGATTCATGATGCTTTAAAATGTAATGATATGGGGTGTCTGCACAAACATCCCTACTGTAAACTGTGTACAGTGTGTGTGTGTGTAAACAGCCCCCCCCGACTGTGCACATAAATTTACACACACTCAGGTTCATCTCTGCATGGCTGTTTACCAATTGAGGGGGTGTTAAATCAAAAGAATTGAAGGAAAGGAAAAAACGTCCCCAGATATTGTAAGATGAGTAAGGCCATGTACACTCAACCTCTGGAATCGGCCTGTGACATGTGGGACAGGCGAGTTAAAGGACTGAATTTATATCAGTCAATCGATAATGAAATGTTATTTATATAGCCCATATTCAAAAATCACAATTTGTCTCATAGGGCTTAACAAGGTGAGATATCCTCTGATCTTAACCCTCAACAAGAGTCAGGAAAAACTACATGATCCACCATGATATATGCTGCCCCCTACAGGCACCATGTCCCCCTGATGTTTCAGATTATAACACTAATCATCGAATTTCAGATGGTAATTTGTCCAATATTATAAAAAAGAAGTATGCTTAGGAAAAAAACAATTATTGCAATCCCCACGAGTCTCAGCTGAAATGTCTGTTTAATGAGCATGAAGGTTAGTATGCTAAGACCCTGAACTAATATGATGAGCATAGCTTCACCTGCATAACATCAATATATGTAAGCATGCAGACATTAGCGTTTAGCACTGCTCAGAATACAGTCTCACAGGGCCAATAGCATTGCTTTACACTCTTGAAAGAAAAACATCGATACATTTGATGGGTTACTGTTGAACACTGAATATGTCTCGGTTGATCCGGGAATTCTGTTTAATTGAGACCATCAGTTTAAATACTGCGAGGTCTGGAGAGTGAATTAGGGTTTTGCCAATAATTTCTATAGCCTGATCATCAAGCACGGTCATATATCGATAAACACCACTCCCTGCAAGCATAGCTGATGCATGGTGTTAGCGGCGTGTCAGAAATATCAATAACTCCTAATCATCCTCCATCTTCGGCGTGCGGAGGAGCCAAAGGGCTTTTAATCAGCGACGGAGGGACAACAATAACATGGCTTGGCATGTTTTTGCGTTTTAGATTTGATGGTAATTATATTAGTCGGGATGCGAGCTGATGAAATCTCTACCGCTGTGTGGGGAGCCCAGCGTCGACATCCCACCAACACGGCCTGAATAGAGCTAAATGAAGTGAACAGTTTGTAATCCACAGACCTACGGGAGATCGGGGCATTAGCATTTTGCGAGAGGGAACCTGGGAAATGAGGGCAGCTGTCTCTCTCCCCGACAGTTCTGAACCAACCCAAGATTCTCTTTGTATTAACAGTGAGCAGACCTGTTTCCCAACACATACAAATGCAGATATCAGCAGTGAGACAGTATAGCAGGCCACTGCTTTATCTGCATGAATGGAGTCAATATATCAAAGAATGGATGTTGTGTATTTTATCTAACTACTAATTCCGCAAATGTCTGTCGGTACGTGGAACGCACAACTTGCAAACCGTTTCTAGTATTGGCTTCCCACCTGGCATGTGAATGGCTAATAGCCTGAGATAGTGCAGTTTGGAATTTGGTGTGATGCAATATGTTCAATATTAATGCAAATTGAGTAAACCAGCAAAGCAAAGCAACCAGTATAGGGAAAAGGTCCCCACTGTGCTGATGGAGAGGAGGGCGACGTGTTTGAGTCCACAAAACACTTTTGGAACTTCAGGGGTAAAAAGAATTGTAGTTAAATCCAATACAATTGAAGTAGTGGCGACCAAATGGCGACCAATAGATATAAATACGCCTCCATTTTGCTCCGGTGGTATCATCCAAGTGTCTTTAAGCTGTAACATTAAATATGTCTCAAAACAAAGTAATTTACTAAATGTTTTTAGCCTAATTTCCTCCTCTTCTGCAATTGGTCTACAAAGTCTAAGCACAATGCTTGTTTTTTTGCCGCTGATGCTTGATATCGAGATGAATTAAAGAGCTTTTATTTTGAAAAGTTGAGAACTTTTGTTCCAGATTGTAGATTGTGTTGATTGCTCAAACTGACTTCTGAAAGAGCCTGCTTGCGATGTATGAACAAATAAGTTCCGCAAACCTTCAAATATTACATGAACAATAACAAGGAAGGAATGCAAGGTTTTTGAACTCAACCCTGCACCATAGACTGTTTTTAAAAAGCTCTGCAAAGCATACAAACAATAAATAAGTGACAGTGTATTGTTAACCGGTTCACGGACAACTATTGAAGGAGCAGTCATTCTTAAACACGCTATTCACAGTTCAGTTTCAGAAATACAGCTGCAACCGACCTTACCTCAGGCCGAGACAACAGGCCATTATAAACAGATATGCTTAGAAGGGAAAAAGGGGCTCTGCAATAGTTAAATGTGTTTTCACCACTTTGGCTCATCACTTTGTTAAGGCACTTAGTTGAATTCAAAGAATTCCATGACTTGAGCCGACGACAAAAACACAACCCAGGGAAAACTACATGCAGTGGATTAGATGGGATTATGTGACGTGATCTCCTGTTAGAGTGTAAAGCTGCCAGTGTGATGAGAAAGAATGTGTTGACTCTGCTGTCACTTTAATTTAGTCAGTAATTCATCCATCTGTCCATTTCCTGCACCACCCTTCTGTAACTGGTTCGTTGCTGCAGGAGCCTATCCCAGCATGCAATGGACCAACGGCAGCAGGCACCAGGGTAAACATGACAGGCTGCAGCCGATAGGGAAAGTCTTTGTCTTTACATTGAATCTTTATATTTGATTTGTAGTTTGATTGTTAAACACTTGAGAATCTATAGGGGGAATTATATTTATCGAGTGTCTTTTTCTAAAATGTGAAGGGGCCCCTGAAGACAAGGCAAAAATAACCAATTTTTTCTTGATTCACCTGGTCAGTGTGTTTCATGCAATAGAACCAATGGCGCTGCTCTTTCAGTGCAAACAGTTCCAAAGTGAAGTGACTGCAGCTGAAATGGGCCTGAGGAGGATCGATTTCAGTGGGACTCTCCTCCGCGAGGCCTCCTCCCTCATTCCCCGAGCTGTATAGTGATTTTCCGAGGATCCCAGAGGACCTGAGACCGTGTTGGATCAGCACGGAACACAAATCAGCATTACGGGGGAAAAAATACTACAGACAGCACATCTTCAAAGATCCCATCGCTTGGATCTGTAGGGGATTATTGCATGGAATTTGTGTTGGATTTTTTTTTAAATGTGTGCGAACACACATGTGAGTCCAGTCCTCTTTGTGTGTGCTCCACACACTCCTAGTTTATTTCTCACAGCCCATCTGCTCAACACTCCTCACTTAACGCCATGTGTGGAGGAAACAGCCAACGAGGAAGATGGGCTAATGAAACAATTTGTGTCGCCATTTACTGTATTTAAGCTTGGGTCCCCTCAGAGCTTTACATTTCTACAAGGACAGAGTGAAGCTAGCGGAGGCGTCAAACTTTCATTTTTCATGCAATACTTCGGATAAAATCACACAATTTGTATAATTAAGTAAAAACTGCTGACAAAAATGTACTTAATTTATTTGCTGGCTATCAAGGAAAAACACCCGATAATGCGGTGGAATCAACAATGAGTATAGGCCACAAAAACACATTTGAGGACCCAAGGCACATATCAATGGCTCCAAGGTTTGTTATCAGCACTGTGGCTCACTCTGCTGGCCAAGGACTCACAGAGTGTGCACGTAGTGAAGCATGCACGGCCCTTTTTACTGAGCCCTGTTCCAGCTCTGGACAAAAAGCAGTTCCAGCTCCGTGTCACCTGGAGGACATGCAAACAATTAGGAGAGGGTCGGTCCCCTAAGCCCCTCCGCTCTCCCTGGGTCCGCCGCAGCAGTGATGTATTTATTGGTGGGAGGTGAACGCAGCCTGACAGAGGTCGCGGCTCATTCCCCGCGTTACCTCGAAGTCCAACCACCGCCGCCGCCAATGCCGCTGGTTTCCATTAAACATCGGCGAACGCCTCATTATCAAGCTGGTTTTGTGCGTTGAAAGGGGGGATGAGTCATTTTCAATATCTGACTTCTGATCTCGGCCCGTTCTCACCACTGACAGCTGAGTCAATCATCTCTGAGAATGTGTTTCACAATAATAGGTGGGGACGGCTGGAAGTTCTCATTTGACTGTTTACGCCTGATAGACTGTCATTTGTTGATTTGTATTGGAACACCCAGAAAGTAAGAAATGTACCATCACACACACATACACACACATATATTTAATGACGTTTCTATGATTTAGTTTCACCCCACAGAGAATTATCCTTAAGTTCTGATAATCTTGCAGGGACAGAGAAGTATGGTGACTGATCAGCACCCAATATTCACTCCCTCTCTTATGTGTCACACTATTGACCTTTTTAGCTGCTAAAAGCTACACTGTGTTCACCAGCTGAACACTAAATGTGTCTTATATCTGAATATCTGAGCAGGTCTACATCCACAGGGGGGTTCTGGTTAGCTGTTGCCGCAATACGTGTTTTCCGGCATTTCTGTGCATGGGATCAGATTTGTTATAAATAAAGGAAACGAGCCCTGCATGGCACCAAAGGTCAGCATTTGATCATCATCATCATCATCATATTCACAACACTCTGAAATCGGATGCCTTGCCAAAGAGAAGCAGTTCTGCCGTTGCATTAGAGGCCTTAGTTTGATATACAGTGGGCTCCAAAAGTCTGAGACTTTCCCATGGGAAAGTGTCAGACTGCATGTTCAATAATTTAGTATGGCCTGTGAAGGATGTCATAAAAACTGAAATGGTCCTTGACAGGGAAAAAGGTTTCCCACCCCTTGTTTCGGCAACACTAATGGCTCTGTGTGCCTGTGTGAGGCTTTGAACTAAATGCTAATATCTGCATGCTAACTTGTCACGTTAACTTATTTTAAGAGAAAGACGGCATCATGATACCCAGGCCTCACAGTTCTGGCCAGGGGCCGACCTGAAAGTCTTTGGAAGTTATAAAAAAAATAGTAATGCAGATGATGTTTTGATATTTTCAGACTGCATTTCATGTCTAAATAATGATCTGTTGTCATTTGACTGGGCTGAAAATAACAAGTCATGACTGATTGCTCCAAACCAGCACAAGGGAAATAGACGATGGAGTTTGGCAGCTTTTGAAGATATCAAGATATCAGTCAGCAGAGATTTGGGCCAGTGTGGGCTGGCTCATGTTCCCACTGGTGAGAGTCAAAGAGCGTGCCCACCCCCCATACCCCCCCCCTACCCCTAGCACAGCGGGTGAAAGACATAAACCTTGTAACTGATCATGGCTGTGGCACGACTGTTCTCCAATCCCAAGGGGTTTTGTTCATTTGCAGAAATAAAAAGGTTGTCTTCGTTTGCTATGACTCTCTCTGTCGATGCCAGTTATTGTATGAGTCGAAAATATATCAGAAACTGAAAGGTAAAATATGATAATTTGAAAGTATGTTCATTTCGGATAAAGAGGCTAGTAACTATGTGGTCTTACATTGAGAGTGTTGTGTAGAGATGGACTAAGAAACAGATTTAACAGGACGGTAGAGGACGTCATGGGCCAGGGCGCATTGTTAAATTGAAAGTTACATTTCCATTTCAAGGTCTTCATGTTCATTGGGTGCCAAGAACTTCCATGCAAACCTCTGTGTCCTGGTTTTGTCCTTGTAAACTGTTCTCTCCACTACAAAACAAACACATTAGACATTGGCACTGAGGCAGCGCCTGCGTGTCTTATAATCAATAAAATCATAACGAGCAGCCTGCAAAAAAAAATTAGTTTTGAACATTACAAGGGCTGAGGCACCGTTTTGGACATTGTTGTCATTAATTATGCTTGTCCACATGATCACAGAATACTAAAAGGCAGGACGCGTGCAGTTTGAGTGTCTCTAACAGATGAATGTGATCAGATTCAAGTTCAGTCATAATCAAAAGAATTCATTTCTAGCAAACATATAGACATAAAACATTTCTCAATCGCCCCCACACAGCGGGGGGGGCAGACTCATTCCAATTCCTTTTAAACGCACACGTTTCACACGGGCCATTTCAAGGAGAAAATAACACGCTGGCTTTGATGTTCAACACATCAAGGGTGCAATTCTTCCTGAACGAGCCCTCTCGTCCGAGGCCAACTTCTCTGAGTGGAGTGTGTGTGTGGGCACTTCACTTTTGAACACGCTGAGCTCACGCCATGCAGGAGTTGTGCAACGTTTGAAACCCCCGGTGGGGATCTTCACCCTCGCTGGTGCACAATCATTTAAGGAGGCAGAAAATCAAATGCACATTGTCTTAATAAGTGACCCGGAAAGTTACCACAGACAATGTGACACACCCTGCGAGTGTCAGAGCACCAGTATTGTTTGCACATTCATATCTGGTGGCCACATATGAAATCTGCAAACTGCTATTATTCTTTAAGACGGGATTTGAAGAGGGATTAGTAACACTATCTATATTTAGGTTATGGATTTATGGAGTATGTGCTGCACCTGTACATTCAAATATACATCATTTACTGATTAAAAATGAAAAAAGAGGCTGCTTAGCTCAGTGTACAGCCTTCAACAAGACAAACTTCACATCAAAATGATATGCATGAATTATTTGTAAATGTTTCATGTCAGGGACTGTCGGAATAAAATTATTAGCAGAGGTGTGGGCGTCCAAATTCCTTCTGACTCATAGATTTATCCTTCCCTTGTGAGATTAACAAGTGAAAACAAATCAGCTGGCTACATTAAAATACTTCCTCATCAAGACGCTGTTCGTGTGCACTGCGGCTCATAAATGTGTGTTCCGCAGATGTCAACAATCCTGTCTCTATATCAGTGGTTGGTTTTTCCCACGCAACCACTGTCAACTAGTGCCTAATGGGACCAGTATGTCAGTCTGAGGAAAAACATAGAGTAAACCGGAGTATCGTCATTATTTAAAGGTCCATTGTGCAGGATTGAGGGAAATCTATGATCGGAAATTGTGTTTTTAGCTCTTAGAATTTAGCTTTTTAAAAATCTACATTAGGAGTAGATCCTGTTCCACCATATTTGCCCTGACGTGTTTCAAGAGCAGCCCAGGATCTGGAGAAGGCCTTCAACATTTATAACACCTGAAGGTCACTCTGGGTATTTGCTTGGTATATATAACTTCCGACTAGGAGCCACTATATCCCACACACTGAACATTTAAATACGGAACGGATCATATCCCCTTCCACATGATCCTGCATCATAACCAAAAGCAAAAACCACAAAACGATTTTCTGTGTAAGTGAGTACTTCATTAGTGAGTCCTCCTCGAAGAGTTCAACAACAGTGTCACTCTTTCATTGTTTTCATGCTGGATGTTGTGTGTAGAGCTTTTTACAGTATAAACAGTTAATGGTGCAGAGTGGGGTTAAAAGACTTTGTACCTGGTTTATCTGCAATTAAGATCATAGTCAATGTTTTCATAAAATGTAACTGAATTTGCTTTATTGCTTTTCACGTGTGGGGTTTATATACAACTTTGAATGATTTGCTGAACTGCTGTGAATGCACACAGGCTGTGTGCTTTTATTTTGAAGACTATCTAAATAGAATATTATTTAATAAACATAGTTGCAATGATGGAAATCCACACCCGCTACCCCCGTGAATGTTTGTGTCAGTCCGATATGGTGAAATCAAAATAATCAGATTTTCATAATGATGTGGTGGCATTGATGTAACTGCGGCTGTTGGCAGTTGCAGACTGCTGCTGTAGTTTATGGGACGTAATATAAAAGTAGACATGTTCAACTCTGTCCACAAACTGTTAACAGGCCGCCCCACCTCCCCACAGACCGCTATGTAATACATGTCAAGTGTAAAGCAGATAAGTTGAACGGCTCACGGGATATGCGTTCATTAAATAGTCATTTAAGGAATTAGTAGCTGTAGAAATAAAGGTTCACGTACGTTTTTTATTGTCAAATTGTGTTAGCTTAAAACAAAATGTATCAAAATTTATAAAGTTCTCATGTGTCATTTTTTGTATTCTAAAAATATTACCAATTAAGTTAATGTATTTATCATTTGTTGATATCAATTTCAATCAACAAAGAAACTAATATTTACATTATTTGTATAAGTGAACCACCTCATTTGACCCTCCATCCTTGCAACTCCAGCACACGACAGTTGTACATTGTGGATCTTAGGCCCAAGCCGAGATTACTTTACTGTATCAAACATGTATTCAGCTCAGTAGTTCTCCTCTCTCAGTCACTGTCTGCTTTGTGGTAAACATATTCAGGCTGGTCGGGGAGAAAAAACTTGAAATGGTTGTAAATCCTCAGTAAACATGTTTATGATGCTGCAGGCTGAGCCATTCCTTATCCAAATGGACTACCAGCGGAAACCTCCAGCCTCGGCCATATAGTGCAGTCAGTCATCTGTGTTAGAGGATACTCCATCACAGAGATACACTTCATCTGAGCTCCATTAACACACACACACAGAGGGGGAAGGACAACAAACTTTGTGGCTCTGTGTCCTGTACGTGTATGAGGAGAATTTAGTCTGTGCTGCTCAGGATTACTCAAAATCCTCCAATTAAAAGTGATACACACACACACACACATAAAAAAAATACCATCTATGTATGGATATTCACAGGAATGTGACATGATGCAATCATTGCTGAGCCTTTATAGTTTCTCACTTGTGTGTGCGTTTAGAAGAGCCCTCGTCCTTATTTCCAAATACGGTAAAATGTGTGTGTGTGTGTGTGTTGGGGGGGGGGTTACAAACCTTATGTCTTCACACAAACTCAAGAATAATGGAGGAAGAATGAGAGTAAAGAGCTTGTTTCCTCATGACTTTGCGCCTCAAAGGAATAAAGCCTGGTTACACCATCATTATTCATTTTCTCCAAGGAAAAAGGTCACGCCTGGGAAAAAAAGAATTGAATAATGCGATATTAAAAAAAGGCAAGTGCTCATATTGACGAGGAATTTATCTTCAGTTTAAAAAAAACATCTTTTGTACAGGGTCTCTAGAGGTTTACAAAAGGCTGAGCTCACATACAGTACAGATGCATTGTGTTTACAGGCGACACTCATCCACACACAAAAAAACACCACAACTAATAAATACAGACAAACAGTATATACAGCATTTACAGAGCACAGGGGCTGAAACGGTGAATCAGCTTCAGGAAATATTTTCAGGTTATTTTTAAATGAAGGAACCACTGACGAGACAATAAACATTGTGTTGGCATGCAATTCCATCTACAGGACAGCAGGGGATTGTACCAGACGTTAGAAAAAATGGTCGAACCATACCCAGTCCTACAGTGAATAGAAATCTATGGCTACTGAATCAACATGCTATAATGATGTTCATAATAACATCACTTCAATTTCACAAACAAGTGCTGAGATTCATCTCTCAGACGGGAGGCAATGGGAAATACAGCTTCTCTGACAAGTGGCACGAAATGATGATGCAGTGGGTGAACTGGATTTATTTATTAATCAGGATGTCACACTAACTGGGATACCTCTGTAATATGACCATGGGCGGTGACTGGTAAAGGATTTGTTTACTGGTCCAGTCCACTGTAAGACACTGAGGGGAGGGATTCAAACTGCTGCCAGTCGGGATGCTGCACTTGTCTTCGGTGATCCGCCGCTCTGTGGAGTTTCTAATCATCCTAATGTTGGGAGACTCGGTTCATGCAGGCTGATTGGCTGTCTGGACTCAGTGCCTCTCTATGATTGGCAGTTGGTGGGGATGCTTCCTCAGCCTGGATCCTGAATGATGGCAGACAAGAAACAAAAATTAAAGTTAGAGACTTTGATGGTGGCATTTACATCCTGATTCTTGTGTCTTGCCTTGGAACACACCAACAGGTGCTATCTAGAAGGTCAGAGCAATCAATCTATATAAATGGTCCAAGTGACCAGAGGATGTTGAAGATTCAATTCATTGGCAGGGTTTTTTTGTTTTCGTGTTTCCTTACTGTGCTTCGTCGGGTTCTGGTACCCTGGAGTCTGAAAGGTCCGGTTGGTTGCAGGACCTTCACCCTCTCCTGTGATGGCGCGCACCTCCAGCCTGTACAGACTGGCAGGGTGTAGGTCTGACACCACCAGGACGTTACCATCCTATACGTGAGGAGAAAAGACAACCCACAGTGAGTGGAGGAGGAAGAGGAAGAAGCCACAAATGCTTAAGGTGTGTTAAATTGTAAGGAAGCTGTAGATTAAAGAGGATTTCAAGCGTTTGCCAGCCCAGTGGACCCTGAGATTTCTCCACAGGGAAAAACTAATCTGAACCTGCATTAGAAATCAAAGAAATAAAAGAAAGAGAGGAAATTTAAAGAGGTTTCTTTTAGTCCCATGCTTGTCATTAATTCATGCTTGAATGGAAAGAAACAAACACAAATTAAACTTGACACCACAATGACAAATAGATGTCATTAGATGACAATTCTGAAATTGTAGTGAAATTGAAAAACCTGAAAGGTACTGGGATCATTTTCAGTTTCAGTGCAGCTGTTTGATTAATTTAGTTTTTTTCATTTTCCGTTTGCTATTAAATTAATTTCATGTGGCATTAAATTCAAATTTTGTCTTTTTAATAGGGCTATTGCATTTTGCCCCAGTGGTCATTTGTATTTATATTCATATTTGCAATGTTTTTCCAGTTGAATCATTGTCCTACTGAGCATAATAGTGACTGCTATTCAAGAACAGTGGTTTACATGAAAATTAAAATCACACATCATTTTGTAAACAAGCCCCCCCCAGTGCACCCCTTGCACTCATACTGAATATAATCCAAAATAAAGCCTGAACAATTTATTTGAACTGTGTCTGTTGGGATTTATTTATTCATCTCATATTTGATGAACCAACTGTTTGTAAATATTTTAAAGCAATGAGTCGAAAATCGAATTAAATATCAAAATAAAGCAATAAGTATAATTCTGGCCTATAACAGGACACAGATGTTAATATATTGAAATATCCCTTAGGTGTAAACTAAACTGACCATTGAGAAATATAATGTTACTATTAACCTTAATAAATCTGTTTGCCGAAACTCTCAGATTCCAAGAAAAACCAAGATGTCAAGATGACCTGTTTATTGAAGAGTTGACGTAGCACAAGCCTGCTAACAACAACACAGCATCCCACATAAGCATAAATCTCACAAGCCTCATGACAGGCACTGCAACACATGAGGATCAGAACAGTGGAACTTAGTACCACAGGTGGGAATCCTCCTTTTTGTTAGTGAACATGAAAATCCAAATATACAGTTTACAGCGGTACTGACCGGGGGAAGGATCTGGGACTGGGAGATGAGGCTGTGAGGCAGCTTGTTGTTGCTGTGGAGGTTAGTGGGGATTAGCTCCGTCCAGGTCACCTGGTAACCAGTCAGCTGCTGGTGGGACAGGACCCTTAACAAATCCCAGCTGAAGATGGCTGTCACGTTGCCCGCCCGGACCTCAAAGGATGCTGTCAGGTTGGCTGCCTTCAGCAGGACCTTCTGAGGGGACGCTGCTGGAGGCAGCACCCGGGGGTTAAATGGTGAGCAAGGTAAAACTAAAAAATCATGTACAGTATTTTCAAGAACAAAGTTTCCCAATTGTCTCACATGTTTCTCCGGGGCAGGAGATGGGACTTGAACTCTTGGCCTGAACGGTGGCGCAGGAGGGAGTGAAGAAGCTGATGCTTTCTGCCAGAGGGCGACTCTTCTTGCTGACCGGCTGCAGGAGGACTTTATACTTGCAGGCGAAGAGCAAACCCTGCAGGCTGACAAAGTTGTCCTGGAGCAAGAAAAATACAGAACATCATCATGGCTGGTCCCCAAAATGCCAGATCCCCAAATTACAGAGTGCTCGTCGTTTTCTAGACCTTCATGTGCACAGTGACAATCTCTCTATGTTACCTGGGAGCTGGTCTTCTCCATGGGTCTGGTCTGGTTGTGTCCACAATACTCTGGTGCCCACTGGATTCTGTAGAACTCAACTGAAGGATCTAGTCACAGAAGAACAAACTATCCTGTGACAAAAGGTCTAAGGCAAGGAATGGATGTAAAGGAGGAACCAGAGTCAGAAAATAGCAACAATTGACTAATTTCCAGAAATCGAGTATATTATTTCTTCATGCTAAATATGTCCTTGACTTTAATTATCTATGTACTCAATACAGATGATATTGATAATTCTCTTCTGCCGCAGGGCATTAATACAGCTCCATTATCCTTATGTTACAAACAGTATCTTCTAATCAATGTGCTAAATATACTGTTATTTTGTGTTAAGTTACACGGTTGCATCTATTGTACTTCTGTCCATCCTGGGACATGTGGGTCTTATAGTTTAGTTATTTAGACAAATTAAGACAAATTGTGATTCCTGACTATGGGCGATACAAATAAACTTGATTTCAAATTGACCGTTGGTTTTAATGGTTGTCCGCTCCACCTCTCCCCCAATAACAGCTAGGATTGGCACCCTCAAATGACAAGTGAAATAGATAATGGATGGATGGAAAATCATTTTTTATAAATAAACCACCTAAAACTCTTTTGTGCTCTTTAGCCCTCACTTGTTGGTCAAATTAGGGAATCTGTTGTGCTACTGCCCTGAAGATAACATAACATTATCATAACCATGTCAGAGCTACAATTTAGTTTTTCAGTCAATCCATGTTTTCAATGCATTCCTGCTATACTGTGTACATACATACCAGTGCTGCTCTGCCAGTAAACGTGAACCCGGAGCTGTCCGTCCTGGTAGAACGGCGTCCCCACATCCAGAATGTCTCCTGTGGGTTTGCTCGGGGCGGAAGTGGTGGCTTTAAGAAAGACAAAATACAATCAGCCTTATTTTCTGAAACTCAAAATGCTTTGTGAGGTTGTGTCGAGATTTCTACTACATACTGTGTAAATGCAGATGTGTGTGTCTGTGTGTGTGAGAGGGCGAGAGAGATATTTTGTACGATACCCTGGTAATGTTAATCAAACACCAAGTCCTTATTTTCTCTGATTCAGTTATCAGGTCACCCCTCCCAAACCAACTGTGCTTTTTAACTGACAAAATGTTATGTACAGGTTACTACAACTGAGTATTAGAGCCATGTTGACGGAAACATTTTTGATATTAAGTATAAATAGAATAAAATTGTAATTTTGCAACATAAAAGTCACTTTGTTAGGGCCATGAGAATGTCAGCCTGTTGTTTATGTTAAAATAAGGAACATGGAGAATTGCATGAAGTTATTCTTAGTTTCATAGTTTCACAATGAGATTGATTATACAGGTTGCTTATTTTTTTTCCTGGTAAAATTACATCTCCATTCTGTGTTCTTTTTCATACTATTTCGACTTTGTAATATAATGAATTTATAATTAAGATCTCAGACATTTTTTATTCAACATGGCCCGAATGCTCCCTATTAGTTTTCAATATATGACCTAGCATTGTTAACTCTTTATCTTGAGCAGGGCTGAACAAAATTTCCACTTAGTAAGAATTGGGCACTAACAAATCATTTCCGCCATATTAAAATGATGCCTCAGCCAGAACATTCATGTCTAGAGTTGATGAAAACATGTCTTTTCTTTTTTTTCTTCCTCTTCTTCATAATGTCAGCCTGTCATTTTGAAAGGCACCGTGACATTTTGAATTAAATTTAAAAGATTATTCCGCTCCACCATTCTGATAAGTAGGAAAGGCTGAATGACGAGAAGATGTCTATGTAGCAGCGCTCTGAAATATGAAGGATCAAACAAGTAAACTTTGAAGTCAGAAAAATCAGTCTTTAACCCCCAAAGGTGTTTTTTCTTAAAACTATTCCCATATACGTGTGAGAAAAAAATCAAAAATCATAGGAATGCATTTAGAAGGAGACATTTGGAGCAGGAGTGCTGCTGTTTTTTAATAAAACTATTTGAACCAAGCTGTCTTGCAAGAGATAGGAAGACATTTTCTTTTCTTATATGTCATGTCAAAGATATCAAGCTGTACAATCAAAACTCAAAAGTCTCCTCACTGCGCTGTGTGTTGAAGTTCAGGACGGCTCGGGGTCCTTTGAGTTGAGTCTGTCCCCAGTAGGACACGGCCTGGACCTCCACCCTGTAGCTCCTGTTGGAGCGCATGCTGTCCAGCTCCACTTGGCTCTGCTCTCACACACACACACACACACACACACACACACACACATAAGTTCAGTTACATTTTATATTTCTTGGAGGTTTTCCACACGCAGAATTTCAGCCACAGTTCTTGAAAGCACTTCAATCATTACATCCTCAGAGGTGAAGCCTTCAAGCAATCCTGCGCTTCTAAGTCCCATTCTGCTTCTTGTTTAATGCTTTCTCAGCTTCCTGCGATGCGTCCAAACTGTGCACAAAAGTGTTTTCACGCATGAAACAAACTGAACCCGTGGACGGACCACATTTTGATTCACGGCTCATTTCACACCAGCTATTTTGGTTTCGGACTAAACTGAAACGTCTGAAGGTCCAGATCAAACAAGGATCTTCTTGTTTCTCCTTCCAGTGCTTCAAGGGACACACACTGTTGTGGACATACCCCGCGAAGGTTCTTGTTTTTGTAATTTCCCACCACGGGTGGGTTTGGTACATTAACAGGAGGTTGATTTAATAAGTTGGCTCTATTTATTAAGTCATTCCTATTGTCAGAAGTCAACTCAAACTCAATTGAACAGAAAGTAATATTTAATAAAAAAAGGTTAGAAGAGCAAACATTTATTTGCTTTTAAATCCCATCCTTTTCATGAATAGCATTTCAAACAAAGTCCAATATATATGAATATAATGCTTACGCACAGTGAAGATAGCAATTTATCTACTTCACATTTGTAAAATATTTTGCTGATCATAGTGTTTGTCCTTATCTGTCAACAAAAATCTGTCTTTACACTGAAAAAATCACAATAAAGTAGCATTCATTCTGTTTTTTGATCTATATATAATATTTGGTCATATTCAACAATCTAAGTGCTTTTCGATAATATATATTATCGTTTGGCATTGTACAAATACAATTTAATTGAATTGAATATTGCCACACCCTTGTGATTAGTTACATAGTGGATTTTTAGCAGCAGGTCATGTGTAGCTTAATGGACCTGTCCCTTCACAAGCTGTTAAAAGACAAAGCAGTAACAAGCAACCTCGTACATTTCCAAAGCACAGTTCTGTCTGTCCTCACCCCTCTGACTGTCTTCCTCCTCTTGGTCGGGGACGAAGCGGCGGACTGTCCCACTGCAGTCCAGCTCCAGCTGACCTTGTAGTGGTGGACGGGGACGTCCAGGTCGGCAGGCGTGCTCCACTGGAGCCTGGCCGACACCGCCCTGCCGGGGCCGAAGCTCATGTTGGCCACTCTCAGCTCAGAAGGAGCAGGAGGACTGGGGGGGGTCTGAGGGGGGGTCACAGGATATTGCTTACAGATGCTCAGAGTCATGGTGTATGACAAACATGCACGACCATAAACACATTGCAAAACTGCATTTATTTATCTAAATACATTTTAATTAATTCATCTTTATAAAACTCTGATTTCATTTCTCCCTCATTTTTTTGAGTTTGGTTCTCCCTCTAGACCAGTCCTTCATTTCAAATGAAGTGTATTGTGCTTGTTCTTTATATGACAATAATGTGTATTATACATTTACTCCTCCGCTAACCTTTTGTACAATATCCTGTCACTTTGTATTGTTTGTGTGCTGGAGCACACAAACAATACAAAAAACAATTTTATATACAGTCTTTGTATTCATCCTACCTGGTTTATTGCTTTGAAAAGGTTTTGACAAAAGGAAACTTAATTCGCTTTATTACTGTTCACCTGGTTGGCTTTTATATAATTTCAATATATTATAAATATATATAATTAAAAGATTTACTTAACTGGTGCTATTTTTTCATACATTGCCTGTCGGCCATCTCAGAGGTCGGCCAATCCTCAGACCAATGTTAAAAAACAAAAGTTGTCGTGTTGTGTTGTGTTTTTACTTTTAATTGCTAAGCAGGAAGTAAAAATAAAAATAAAGAGAACGTAGATGAAGACATGTTCAACTTTAGGCCAAGAGTTGCTGTTAAGCCCTGCCCCCATAGCTGCAAGGCACTGTTTGCCTCTTTATTCATATTATATTAGTATTGAACTGCATCAAATAAACCCAGTTCTCAGATGCCCTCTCCTCTTCTCTCATTAAAGCTACCCCCTGCTGCTCTGGGCACAGAGGAGCTGCATGGTTACAGTATTCAATTACACTATCGCCAATATGACTGACTTGATTTGCCCTTTATGTATTTAGAAAAGCACAAATCAAGGCTCAGCAGTAGTTTAAATGAATAACTCTTGGGGTTAGGGTGGAAGGCATTAGAGTGGAGTGTAAATGTAATAAACTCAAATATCTCTAAACACCACCAGTTTTAAAACCATTAAACATTTCTGATTCATATCTTTAAAATCCATTCGAAGACCTCTCTGTTGGATTTAGTCTCTTATTCATGTCTGCTTTTGTTTATATTGTCATCTTTAATCAAATAACACACACACACACACACACACACACATGTCTGACCTCTGCTAGAGTGGATGTGCCTGCTGGGTGTGGTGAAACCTCTGGTCCCGTGTGTGTTGACGGCTGCCACTCTGAACTGGTACCAGCGTCCAGGCCGGGTGTCAGATAGCCTCACCCCCTGCTCTGTGGTCTATGGGGGAATCAGAAGGAGGCGGTTAAAAGAAAAGATGCAGCGACACTAAACATAGCATTTTATTTTTAACTAAATCAAAAAAGGTCTCAAGCCAGGGATGAGAAGAAGATTCAATTAAGTAAAACCAACCAGTTAAACATCTGTGAGCTTTAAAAAAACAGTGTTTTTATGATTTTCCTGATAAAGCGCTTGGTGAGTCAAGCACTTTAAGATCAAAATCTTCACGTTCCAAGGTACAAAAGGTTTTCCAGTGCTGGGTAATGAGACTGGTGGGACAGGGAGGCCTAGAGAGGACATTAAGGGTTTGATGTTGTGTGTGATTCCGTTCACAGGCGAGTGAGATCACCACGCTTCATCAGTGCAGCATCATTACCTTTTACCCTCAATCAAAACACTCCTTTACAGCAAAAGCTTTAGAGGCTCAGTGCCATCAAACCTAAAAGCACAATTACAAGGTAGAGTGCCGCCAGCAGAGAGCATCCAAGGTACAAAGATATAGGACCAAAACGTCTTCAACAACTAAACCTGGTGGTCATATATCCTATAAAATACTGTATATTGGGTTGAGTGAACTCACCTGGGCAGCCCCCTGCCAGGGGGTGGCAGTGTCCTCGCTGGGCTGGATGCCAAAGTTCCACCTCCGCTGCAGGATGTAGACCACCGGCTCCGCTGAGATGTTGAAACGGGACGACCAGCGCACCACCATCTGACCGTCGGAGAGTTCCTCGAAGCCCAGCTCTTTCCTCGGCTTCAGGGGAGCACCTGAGGAACAAACCACACACAATGGGGGCTTGGGATGATGTGTAGGATCGTGGGGTCGAAGGTCAAAATGGTCGACACAACCCAGGATGAGGTTAATGTTTGATAAATGCCAAAAATCAACCTGCTGAGTCAGCAAAGCAACATATTTGAGATATACAGGTCTTCTCCTGCAGCCATCCCCATGTAACACTATCAACTGTAATTCTGAACATCTTAGGTTTGTCCCAACACATAGGATATCTTGCTCCCAGTCAGCTCAGTCAATGTCCCCTGGGTTGTGTGCGGATTTACAGCTTTCCACAGTGCCACAGGCAAACCCAGCTCTCCCAGCATCTTTATCCCTGCCTGTCATGTGTCACCATCAGCGAGGCAGGAACATCCTGCTGCAAATTCGTATTGTCTGTTTAGCCCCGGCTCTCTTCGATCCCTCTTCAGACAATGGGACCTAAGTAGGGCGAGCTCCACCTGACTCGCACTGTTTGTTAGCAGTGCGAGTCATCGATCTGGGTACAGGCTCCGTGGGAACTTGGGATGACATCTTATTAGGGTTGACAAGAAGTTTCTGACAATTCAAATTTCACGGTAATGCTTATGCAGATTCATCATCAGATTCATTAACCCGTTTTAAAAATAAAAACCATCACTGGCTTTTGCCTGCTACTGTGCAAAAACAAGATTCGGCTCAGTAGATCAATGGCATTCTAAATAAATATGTCTCTGTTAGATCCTCTGTCTCTACTAACCTTTGTAGAGGTCTTTGGGGGACTGGCAGGTGTGGCCGCAATCGTTGGAGCAGCATTTCTTCTGAGCCGGGCACTCCCGGTCGTGATCACAGCTCTCCACGCAGGCCGCCGCAAAGCCACTGGCTCTCTCCGGAGGTGGACAGCTGCCCTGCTTTGTTCCCAGCACCGACTGCAGGAACTCACAGCTGGTCACGCACTCCCAGTGCTTCTTGGGAAACACCCGCTGGACGGATCGGAGGGAGATGAGTAAGAACCAATGGCCGGGCAACGTACTTAACGTTACAGTAGTATTACCGTGTTGGGCCTTGAGCCGTTTCTAATGTTAATGTGGACAACTTTTTGCTTCTTGCATTATTCATTCATATGTATTCAATGAGAAGGACTGAGGAGAAGACACAGGAATATGTTTTTTCTTATTGACATAAGAAAAGAGAACATTTCTGATGGTTTGAATGTCTGAATGTTTAAAAAGTCCTGGTCAGAGTAAGTCTATCATACAACATCCATGCATGAGTTGAAATAATTTGTAAATCTGATTGAAATAATATTTAAAAAGATTTCTGATTAAGTATAAAATATTATTTAATGATAATATCATTTGACAAGACAGACACAAAAACATTCTGAGTTCAATCTGAATTCAATAATTGAGGTGTTTGCATAAGACCCCTATCGTCTGTAGCCTTCTATCCCGGCTCTACTTTGCCCAAAACAAGCTCATGCTTAATAGATTTTATATGAAATCAATAGTTCCACATAATGACCCCAGGCTGTTTTTTCGGTCCATGAACACAACAGCATAGTGTGTGACTGTGTGTTGCATTGTACCTCGCACAGCTCCCTGCAATTGCTCTTCCTCTTCATCTCCCAGGTATCTTTGCAGGGCTCCAGGCACTGAGGAAGTGACAAGTGACAAGTGTTAATAATGAGCTACAATCGCATTTGAATAAGGAGATTTGGAGGGGAATCTAACTTTCTAGTTGATCAAAGGCAAAACAATTCCCTGGCAGCCAGCTTCTCTTACCTTTGAATGAACTGTGTTAAAAGAGAATTTAATCCAGCTAACATCTTTATTTCAGGTAACAATAACTCCTCCGACATGCTGAAAGAAATCACTCAGACTCAGAGTTTTCTTTTTAAAGCTTGAAGAACTGACCAGGGCAGGTCCAACCGAGGAAAAGCTTAACCTGTCCCTCCATCTTCAGAAGAAAGCTTGCTTTTGAGATGTATTTTTAAATCAACAACAACAAATATAGACTCAGGTAGAATAGAGCTAGTTTGATCATTTCTGAGCAAATGTTCTTCTTGGTCGGTTGAATTCTTTCCACTTTTCCTTCCGTCCTTATCATTCCTTACTTGACTTCCTTTTTCCTCCCTCTCCTTCCCTATTACTTCCTTCCTTCCATAATTTTCTTCCCTATTTCGTTCCTTGCTTGTTTCTTTATGTCCTTCCCTCCTTTCTTATTTCCTTCCCTGTTTCCTTATTTCCCTGTTTGCTTCCTTTCTCATACCTTTGTTATTTTTCTATTCATTCCTTCTTTCTTTCCTCTCATGTTCTTCCTTGTTTCCTTATTTCCATCCTTCCTTATTTCCTTTCTTTCTTTCCTTCTTCCATCCATCCCATCCTTCCTTCTTTCCTTCCTCCTTCATTCAATATAATAGGTGTCATATTTCCAGCTGTTGTGTATGTGGCTTGAATGTATGTTCTTTTAAGTAAATCATCAAAATCTTAGAAATATTCCCAAGGATGTGACCTTGTCCTCAAAGTTAGCTTAGGCCTCATGACCTCAGGTCTAATAATTAGGGCTTATCCGAAAAGAAAATCGCTGATAGTATTCCAGGTTCTAAAAACACATGTATTAGCAATGGTAGGATTTATCAATTAATATTTTGTATTGAATAATTTAGCCTTTTTATTTGGTCAATACGATAATAAATGTAATCTGAGCTGGTGTCACAGTTTAAGCATAGACACTTGAACGTAAGGAACGGCTGAAAAATGCTGTCCTGCATTCTCAGGCTGTTCTCGAGCCGGCCGACAGTTGACAGCATTGCCCTCTATACCGTAAGCAGAGGCAGCAGAGGGGAACAAGTGTACACTGATTGTAATTTCATGCTGTGGTGAGAAACAGTGGGGAGGGATGTACAGCAGCATCACAAGGGCATGCCAAGATGTCTGAAAGTTAGAGATGCACCCCAAACTCTGAACAAACTTTTGTTTACTGAGGTCTGCAGGGAAGACGTCGCCCTTCATAGAAAGAAAATAGGTATTGACTCGGGTCAACTAGTATGATCTCCTAGGAATCCTCAGTGTATGCACATAGTGTTAACTTGGAAATATGATATATTCCCATCATAAAAAAGCCAAAGTTCTAGAAACCAAAGCAACACAAGTGTCTGGTTCTTGTTGATCCTGGGAGTTGTGTTGTCAGAGAGCTGTCTGTTAGGGCCTCCCCAGGTAGAGTGGTCCCATGGAGTTGGGCTGTGTAGACGGAATTGGCATGGAGTCGGTTGGATAGCTCCTATCCGGTTGAGGGCAAGTTTCTGCCTCGTGTGCAGGAGTTTAAATATCTTGGGGTCTTTTATGTTTTGAGTGAGTGTCAGGCTGACAGGCAGTTTGCTGCGGCGTCAGCTCGTGTGGACATCGCACTGGACTGTTGTGGTGAAGAGGGAAAACGAGGCAGAGAAAAAAGCTTTTCGATTTACCAGTTGAACTGCATTACAGCGCTCACCTGTGGCTGTCAGCTTTGAGCATTGAATTGAAATTGAAAGAACGAGAGCACGAATACAAGCAGGCCAAAATGGATTTGCCCCCTAAAGTGGATGGGCTCAATTTTGTATTTAAAGGTGAGAGCAAGGAGTAGAGCCTCTGCTCCTTCTAAATTGATGGGATCCAGTCGGGGCATTTTCTGGGCACCATCTCTCTGGAGGTTTTCCAGCCACATCTTTTAGGTTGGAGTCGACCTAATACACTGGAGAGACTATATTCTGTGGCTACTATGTTTTAGTAAGGGAATTGTCACAGATTGCTTGAATAATAGCTTTTCTTCTACACATGTGAGAAGTTGCGAGAACTGCAAAACAGCCATAGCAAAGAAAACAGAGTAAGCAACTCCTGTTTAGTGTGTGTGTGTTTGTGGTGGAAGATATAATTGTTGTCGGAAACTATGAATAAACTGGTAGGAAAAAGGCCGTCCTGTAAATATGGCTGCTGTTACACACAAGCTACAGAAGGTCCTTATGAGTTAGCCTCAGGCCGCTAACGTTGCCAGTTTGAGAGCTCTGCATCTCCCTCCTTCATAAACCACAACCCACCCCCCCACCCCCCCTAAAAAAAAGTCCTTCATGAGCCCAATCAGTCGAGCATTTAAGTATTCATATGGAAAATCCCACATGTATGTTAAATCGTCATAAAACAATGTGACAAGACTCCATTAATTCTGTAAGCAGGCGCTTTTATTTGGCATTAATTGATATAATAAAAATGAATTAGGCTGATAGTAAGAATACTTTATTTAATAGCTCACTGTGATTATCGTTTAATTCAAATCATGATTCAGTTACAGTCAACTGACTCTGACATGTGGAATATTACATTGCACTGAAGCATAACCAATATTTTTTATATTTTCTTTTTATATTACATTTCTTCCCGCATCTGTAGTTTCCTATTTAGTCAGCTATAGCACGGACATTTACAAACATGAGAACATTGGAGCTGTAATCATGTCAATGTGCATCATCCCTGCTGCGACAGTATTAGATATAGAAACAGATCCAGTGTTGTTTCTCAGTTGTTCTATGGATGACAGCTTCTGCCAGATAAATACATCTAATGCGATATAATGGTTATTATATCACTATAATATCATGGTAATTTTACATGTTACATAAGTCAATGTGCACTTATGACTCATCACTGCACAGGAGCAATGGAAATCAGCCAACGGTAAAAGCAGAAAAATGTTTCTTATAAGGATTATGTAACTCAGCCAATTTTCAGGTCAGAATGTTCAATCCCCTTCAAAATAAGTGCGAGATGGTCTGTATTTATATAGAGTCTTTCTAGTCCTGATGTCCACTCAAAGCTTTACACTACAGTGTTTTGCAACACACACATTCACACACACATTCATATAAAGGATCTATGAGCAGCACGGCAAATGGTGATATGGAGCAAAGCTGGTTATTGGGATAAAGAATGCAAATATTTAAATACAATACATTGGCTATTTATTGGGAAAATTATGGCTGTGACCGATCTCAGAACCAGTAGAGATTTGATGATTAAGGGAAACATTGTTCAAAGTAACTTCATTAACACGATCTGAGTTAGTGCTTCAAAGTAAAAGCACTAATGATTCTGCTTTGATTCATTTCATTGTAACTTTACTTTACCTGACCTCAGATTTTTGTTTCTCTTTGTTTGAAGAAAGAGCCATGGCAATGCATTATGAATCTAAAATCAAAACAAAATTATAGTGATTATAAAACTTTTTCCCAGGTCTGGATGGTGTTATAGAATCCAAATACCATCGGTTGTATAGCAGCTCTATAGTTATCACAAGCTACTGGGGGTACCAGAGGAAACATGTGTGTAGCAGCAGAAACTGGAGAAGGGTGTAGTTTCTGGACATGAATCCAACTTTTCAAATTTGACGTCACCTCCCTTTGACTAACAATATATTAATACATACAGTATGTGCAATTTCTATTATAATAAGTCATTATTATTGTCCTGGGTTTAAGTGCTTTACTGCACGGGCCTTTTCTAGGTACTACAGAGCCTCAGACCAATGGTGTGTACAGTACCACTGCAAGGTAAGAGCGAAGAGGGGAACAACAAAAGTTGCTGCCAAATTGACACAGTGCAGTTCAGCTATTGCTGCTATGCAATGAAGAATGTGCTGAAGCATGTCTGATATCCCTGTGCCAGGCCTGCCATCTCCCATCTCCCCTCCCCTGTCTCCAGCGGAGGACTTGTCAACTAATCCGAACTGACGCTCCCACTCCCGTGCCATTCCCATGCCCCATTTCAAGCTTAAATCAAGCATTCCCTTCCACTCTACCACAAATACAGCTGACTGCGGCGAACTTTGTGAAGTGGTCGAGAGATCTGAGAAGAAGCACCTCAGTTCCCATTTATAGGAAGACAAGCGATTTTATTTTGTCTTCAAATTGAAATTGGTTTCGGGGATCCAAGCTGATCTTTTAGGTCACAGAACATGACTTGTGTTTATTTGGCGGCCGTGCGAAGCCCTTCCTTTGTACGTGTGTGTGTTTATGTGTGTGTGTGTGTGTGTGTGTATGTGTGTGCCTTATTTGTTTGTGTGTGCGTTTTGGCAGCAGTCGTGCACCACTCCTCCATGACCAACCAGAGATAATGGGGCGAACAACTTCTCCGCTGACCGTGCAAAATGCTGTTCTTGTGGCGCTCTGTTTGATTCGCTGCCCAGACAAACCCCTCAGAGAGGAAATAGGCCCCATGTTTGTCTCTTGCTTCCTGTTTCAACAACTGGCATTGTCTTTGAAAGTGCTCCAGACCTTTAAACATCCACAGACAAGGTCAAGGAAGGAACCACAAGCAAATTATTTTGCAGGTTTTCGGTTTGAAAGTGTGAGTTGGAGGCGAGGAGAGGAAGAAAAGGATGTCTGGCTCTGAGTCAAACATCACAGCAAGGCCGTAGGGACTATTGAAGTCCACTAATGACCGCTGAGTGCTACTGAAAGAAGGTCAATGCCAACTGTCTAGGTTGCGAGCTAAAAGGCCCATGTCAGTGCAAACACACATTTTCTTTTCACGGCCCTGATGCTACAGTAGTTCCATCTTAAGTCCCTTTCAAGGGCTCAATTGAAGTGCACTGTGTGGGAGTGTGTTGCTAATCAACACTGGCACTTGCAAATGGCTGTCTGCCTGGAGGAGATAGTGACAGAAGGATTAACAAGCACTCATTACCACCAGGGTCCATGAGGAAGACACAGGGCCAAACAGTCACGAGCCAAAGTGATGGGCTGTCTCAGCACGCTTCTGATCAGGCCTTTCTGAGCTGCGGAGCTGGAGAGGGACGTATCAACACTGGGACTGCCACATTAGTGATTTTCTATCTGAATAATGTCCCCAGGAATATTTCCAAAACTAAATTTAGATTCTATCGATCTATTCCGTAATTACTGGACATTATATCGTACATTAATGTCTCTACAACTGTGACCAAAATCCTAAATTTGAACCTCAGGAAAAGTCATATTGCATATTAGCCACAAAAAAACATCTACGATAAAAATGCCTCAAGACATGCAGTGAACTTTGGTTAATCTCCTGAAATTATCTGGAGGGGAAGTGAATGGGAACGTTTCTCCTGCCAACCCTCAAGTCAAAGCTCTCAATAATGTCCGAGTGAGCCAATGGGAGAACACAGGATACCCCGCGAGCTAGCCCGATCATTGATGACATTTCTAACACGTGAAAGATGCTGACAAAGATGTCAACTTGGAAGGACAATGACATTCAAGAGCATGAACATAAAAAACTAAAACATACGCCTCCATTAAGTCTCCTAATTCCTTATGCTTGATCCAACACTTCCGTAGATACTATAGGTTTCTCATGAATGACATATATAACATAAACAAACTGTGTTTATGTCCAAGCACACTACAATACTATTTCCCCAATATGCTGCCTGAAACATTAACTATTTGTTACTTAGCTGCACTTGTGATGCTAACCCTGACCCACAACACCATCCTCAAATTTAAGGTTGGCCCATTTAAGCATGCAAATAACAGTGGTTGAGGTGAAAGGACCGTTAATACAGGCACAGTCATTTTACTTTCCACAGCATCCAGAAGCGAATGTTCATGTCTTTGAAGAACAACTCAAAACAAACAATGCCTCCGAACAAAGCAAACCGCCAGCTGACGTAGTCGAGCTGCAACTTCCAACAAAACCCCCCAAAAAAACGACCTTTGATCAGGACGCCGCAGACACGAGGAAAACACCGCGAGCTGAGTTGCAATACTTCAGAGAGCACCTGTCAGCCCCGACACATTTTTACCACATCTACATTATAAGCTCTGTTTTAGCTTGATGAAAACGTAAGTGCACAGAGGCCCAAGTTGCTCTGCAGTAAATTAATTTAAGAGGAGTGAATTGCTTTCACATCACGACGTAAGAGCCTGTCATTTCACAATTAGCCAGGGTTAAACAGGAGTTTAATTTGAAGGGGCGCGGGTCAAACCCAAAGCTCCTAAAACTGCAGCTCAAATCAGGATGTAAGTCTAAGGATGCTTCTATCTATATATCTATTTATCTATCTATTCATCCATTTGTCTATTTTATCAGTTCCATCAAATAAATATATGATCTGTTCCTTTTACTTAACCTGTTCAGAGCCCAAGAGTCTATGGTGAAGAGTGAAGTATGAAAACTGTGTGTCCATCCTACCTGGTTTATCTACAATGAGGATTATTTTTTTTGTTAAGGTTTTTCATAAAATGAAACTGAATTGGCTTTTGTTACGTGCCGTGTTTTCTCTCTCTCTCTCTCTCTCGCTCTCTCGCTCTCTCGCTCTCTCGCTCTCTCTCGCTCTCTCGCTCTCTCTCTCTCTCTCTCTCTCATCTCCTCTAGGTCGGTGCAGCACCTCCACTGGCACAGCTGAGGCCACTCTGGCATCAGGGTGTGGCCAATTAAAAGTCTGAGTAGAGCGTTAGTGTTAGTGTTCCAGTGGGGAGTAGTGTTAGGTGTTATTTTGTGTTTGACTTTTTCCCCTTCCGTTGTGGAAAGGGCGTTTGTGTTAACCTATAGTTTTTTAATAAATGCTTGTTTTGTTTAAAAAACACATCCTATGGCTTCCTGGTTTTTGGCCCGGTTTATTTTCTAATTGTTTGTCCCTCATACCCTAGACATCTTAGGGACGCAACAGCTGTATTACTATTCATGAGTGTAATTTATATATACATTTGAATGATTTACTTCTCTGGTGTAATTTACAACTTTCCCTGGGGGATTCAGCTCGATGTGAAGCATCGCATCAACAAAATGTACGTTGTGCTTTTATTTTGAAGACAACTTGCTGCTAAGGAAGTGACCAAATGCTCCTGTGGACTCACTGCTGTACTAAGTAAGATGTTGATAAAGTGAACGTGTTTCAAGATATACGTTCCACAATGAGACAGACAGACACAGCCTTTTGTGGTATGAGTAGATAAACATAACTACTCTGATCTTGTTTATTTTATCTATGTAAGTGCATGAACCACTACTTTCCCCCTGCCTCATATGTTTTGCACTGATAAAGACACTGCTGTCCTTAACATGTGATAGGATGAAGCCGCCCCTGGTACCATGAACTAATTCACGCTGCCATGAAAAAGGATCTCCTCCCTGTGATCACTCATTAGCGGGCCGGCCTATCTCCTCCTTACAAGCTCTTAATAATGCAGCTGGAGAGACGTCTAATGCCCTGATATGTCACCACAATTACCCATCACTGGGATCGCATAGTTCCCAAAGTGAGAGGCTGCTAAGGCGTGTTAACATCTGCGTTGCTCAACAAGAAGACCATATTCCTCGTGGGGGCTGTTCAATATCAAAAAAACTCCAGGGGTAAGTAGTCGCACAGCCAGAGTGGAATGTGATTATCCGAGGGTAATTTCATGAAAGTTACCAGGGGGGGGGGATGGGGGGGAGCTTTATGATATAAACATTATATCGTGCTTCCCAGGCATGTATCCCATCTATTATTGACTGGCTCTTTCGTGAGTGTTGGTGTATTGGCTGGGAAAAGGGCGATGATGTATGGCACGGCCGGGAGTAAAGGGGCCGAGTCTGGCGATGAATGATGGAGCCGAGAAATGGGTAATAACTACTACAGTGCACCAGCATGCATCAGTACATACAGGTCTGTACGTGTGCACAGACACACACACAGGGCGCACTGTCACTGGTTTGTGTGTGTGGTGATTTATTGCGGCAAAAGGCACAAACACCCACACACACACACACACAATGTGCCTGCATATAGAGGTAGAGTGATTTATTACACTGGAAATCACCGGTCCAACACAACTTCCAGTCTTTACGCTGATCAGCCACATGAAACATTTATAAATGCACAGATGATGCGACAGGTATGTAAAAGTGAACACACAATGTTGTGTATGGCGCTGAAAAATGAGAGCTAGGGATAGCCGGGGGTGCCTGACTTTTTTTTTGTGTTGCATTTACGACCTCCACTGAGGAAGTTGTGTTGCGCCCCCTTGTTTGTTGGTCAGCAGGGTTGGATGAGACATGATTCAAGAAAGAACCCGTTGTCGGGCGTATTGACGAGACTGACATTTATGTGTGTTTACAATCTGGTGCAGCTTCATTGAACTTAAGGGGACTGTTGAACCTTGGCGGAGGTGCAATTCTCGTCAGGCATAAACATAGCGGCAGTGATGCTTTTTAAAACCCATGTGGATTAAGTGAGATCAGAGGATGCCTACATAAATATATTCCTATCTGAGTAAACCAAATCCATCATATTTACCCTCTTTAAAGTCGGCGACAGGAAACGACCTTGTCCATCGACTACTGATAGGAAACAGGAGACAAAGAGCGCCCCCCTGCTTTTAAGTCTGATGTTTTGTTGACCCCTCCATCCTCCCCGACCTTGTCCCTCTGTGGACTTTCCGCTTATTCTCACATGACTTCCTCTTTTGCGTCCAATCAACACGAGTCATTGAGTGCTACGGCTGCTGGACAGAAGTGATGCTGCAGTTCAAGTGACCTACCTTCGCACACTGTTTATGATTCTGACACCAGCCCAAGGATCCATTATTCTAAAGAGATAAATGAAAAGAGGGAGACAAAAGACAGAAGCACAAATAAATACATTGTTGTTGTAGTTTAATTAAGTGCAGAGAAAATACATTATTCCTTAATTATAGGTTACCAATGTCAGGGCCCAGAGACGGGCAACATAATTACAGTTGACTCAGGGAACAGCACAGAGCTACAGGGTTCACAGAAGTGCTCTTCTTCTGTATAAAGACAAATGAGTGTTTTTCCTGCACAGTTTTGTGAGACTCTGTGTCCTTCATGGCTCTCCCACTGCGAGCCTGAGGGCACTCCTTGGAAAAAATAGTGAGTGCAGAACCTGGATCATGAATCAAGTCACATGAGACGGTGGCACAATAGATTTCTTTATTTTGTTTCGTTATTTACAGCATGACTAAAATGGTCTCATCAGCACTGCTGTGTTCTAATCATTTTGATTTTTGTGTGTGAAATAGACACTCACCAGTGTATCCCTAAAAATAGATTTGATATGTATATACCTCCTGTCTTAAATCCTCTATATAATCTATTTGTTTGCGCACATTATTGAATATAACTGGCATTATTCTATATTATTCAATGTCTTCAAATCCCACACAAAAGCAGAACCAACAATTTGTCCAGTTCGGGGGCAGCAGGATCTTGGATGTCGAATTGATTCAGTCAAAATAAACAACAGAATGGTTTGTGTGTGTGTGTGTGTGTGTGTGTGTGTGTGTGTGTGTATACGTGGTAATGAAAGAATATATCATCCGGTGATACGGCTCACTGCTTTGTTTTAATGAAAGCTGAAAGAAAAGGGGAAGGACAAAAAGAACCAAAAAACACCGTAGATCATATTCCTTGAAAGCAACTCTCTCTATAACACCTACACAAGGCCTGTATTGAAACGGTTCCGGTGCCTAAATTAATGCCGAAATTGAAAGTTGAAATATAAAACATTAACTATAAACAGTATACCTAACGTAAATATACACATTTATATCACATAATAAACAAAACCTTCATTACTTCAATATTTTAACACTAAAGTTTGAGAGATTTCTGCATTGTCACTGAAGCAATTTGTCTTATATTAAAGTAGTTCCTCAGGCACTGTGATGAATAAGCTGCATTTAAGGTTGAATTATTGCTGGTCCGTTTTCTTTCCTGGGTTTGATGACAATAAGAACAACTCATCAAGATTAAAGAAACGATCCTCAAATGTGCAGACCCATCCTCCATCATGTACTTACACTGGGGCTGGCATTACTCGACGCTGCGGGTGCTGGTGATTGGACACGAGAGCATGTGGCCTTTCAGACGCTGACATTTGCTCCGTCAATAAATAAATAGAGCGTGATGGATGGAGAGCTGAGTTAAATTGTCTCCTCTGGGGCCGGGGGTATTAGTGGAGTGAAGGTCTCCTCCTCTCCGCTCAACTTCCTCAAGTCTGACCGAGCCGCACTCCGGCAAATCACCGCGCGATGCTCCAGTGGAGCCGCTCACACAGAGTTGACCAGGCAGCTCTCAGCAGTGATAACAATTATATCGGGACACTGTGACTGCTTGGCTGCCAATTGGTGTGGGCTCATATTCCTTATTGTAAAAAAATCCCCAAACACACCACATGGACCTAATTAGGTGAAGACTACCAGTGGATATCACCCTGAAAGGCTTCTCACTGTGTAATCTCAAGAGCCAAGACTGGTTGACAACCAATTAAATGGGCAACTCCCTCTGTGGCCCAGAATACTTCATTATACCCCCAGTGGCCTGTGTGGCAGTTGGTTTGTGGCCATCTGACTGCAGACTAATTTGCTAATGATGATGCAAATTAAAGGGGAAATAAATCATAATAATTCCACTGATGTCACACTAAGATTTGAACTTTAACGAAAAACAAACGAGTTTGTGTATCCACGTCTGGAGACCAGTGTTCAGTGTGTGGAGACCAGCAGGGCTATGTGACGCTTGTATACAAATGGGGATAATGGCGCATGCTTATTTATGTTCTCTTCTGAAATTCTAGGAGAAGTATCACCGCAATCATGTCAAAAAATATGATAAGTCGATAGTCAATTAGGCTTTTGATTAAGGATAGTCACAAATCAGGAGTGGGTAGTGCTCTATTGGATCCAAATGGATTCCTAATTCCACAAACCACAACTAACTACTACACCATGTATGAAAGTGGCCAAAGTGTGTATATTGGTCTCATGAATTGAAAGTGGAAACAACACGGACAGTAAGAAGTGACTTTAACAAGGTCTTTTATAGCCGAGCTTACTAGAAATGTCGAAGAAAAGGAACCAATTGCTGATTGGCATTATAACATTAATCTGAGAGTTTTGGATTGGTATGAATACAACAGTAAAAAGTTTGATATGGTGTGGACCTAAAAACAGCATGTGCTTTTAAACTGAAAGTGCAGCAGAGATTGGGATTCTGGCGCCTTTGGAAACGTGGGGTTTCTCCACACTGCTCAACAGCTCTGTTACACAATGACTAATCATAAACCATGGTTTGTTTCAGGGCCTTTTCCAGCACTGGGTCCCCCGGAATCTGGAAAACACTCACAAAGACAGTTCCAACTTTTTTCTGAGTGGACCAAAGCAATAAAAACACAGCAGCAAAGGCCCACAATAAACCTGTCCTGTTGTTTAAGCGAACAGAGAGGGGACAATTGGACATCTACACTGACCCTGCCTGTCCCAACACTCAGAGGGTTGGAGGGATGATTCCAGTTATAGTCTGACCCAGACATCCCCCAACCCAACACATCCACATCCATGAGGTCAATGTGAGAGTGGTTCACACTCCAGCAGCCATCGATTTGGCATCTGGCCCGAACAAAACTCTCACTGACTCACTTATCCTGCACTGTTAAACAAAGAATGCAAAGAATGAAGAGTGTTTTATCAGATGCTCTTGGATCTGAGGTGCAGATTTGACAACTTGGGGGTTGAGCCAGTGGTACACCTCTAAAGGGTTAAAAGCATACATCTATAATGCAACATACAATCCCAGAGGTGTTCATGATTTAGCCAGATTTCTCCTATTTTTCGGGACTGGACCATCATTCTGCGTTGTTATCATTGGTCTAAGGGTGTGCAGGGATGCTGTCATCATCACTCTGAAGCCGGGAGAAAAGAAGTGTGTGTGTGTGTCTGTGTGCGTGTGCAACTGTGTGTGCGTGTGTGAAGAAACTGTTACTAAATGATCTGTATGAATAAGATAATCAAGATGACAAGTCTTATTTATAAACATTCAAGGCTTTCTGTCAACTCTACCAATTTGATTTAGGACTTTTACAGCAGCAGTGCAATTTACCCATAATGAATTGACCTAAATATTACATATTCCGATAATGCATCTTCTTTTAAAGGTATTTTTAGATTCAGCCTGATAAATTAAAATCTAATATGAGTCACTGGCTCTTTAAAGCAGTGACTCACTACTTAAATACCGTTAGCATCTTGTTAAGTTTGCCAGGACCAAGGATGCAGATCTCAGAAATGAGAAGTTTTGATTCAAGTCATTAGACTCTGTTTATTTTAATTATAGGACTTTTCGTTGTACAATCCAAAGAGTGTAATGACAGTGCACAAATTAAGCAACAATTTCAGGGTTCTTCTGAGAATTGTATATTATTTTTACCAGGCTTTCCTTTAGATTAACACTTGTGCTGTGCATTTCTTCCTTCAAGGCGCTGCATGGTTTCCACATTCCACTATAGTGAGCTAATAAAGAAAGATCTTAAAAGGAAAAATCTTCAATTGACTTAAAAAATGAGCAGGGTTTGGGGTAGATAACAAGAGGATACAAAGATATTAGATATTCGTTGTTGCTCTGTAGTAATACCTTACCATAGCCTGTTATAGGCCATCTTCATTATTATGTCTTGTCTGAGTCTCTAGTCAAGTACTGGATGCTCGAATAACTATAAATATGTTTTCATACTGCATAAAATTGTCTTAAGGTGATGTCTGATCCGAGCAGCAGCAGGTTACGTTGAGTGGAGGGCGACAGAATCAGTGTCAACATTAAAGCTGACACTTTTACTAGAGTTACACAAACATGAAGTCACCTGCTTGGTGTCATACCTGTTTAGTGACTAAATGTTCCCGGATCATCTTGCACCTTGTTAGGCCTCTGAGGCAAATTGTGATCTGTGAATATGGGCTATATACGTAAAATGTAATGAAAGTGGACAGAAATACGATTTAAGTGTAATACAACTTAACAAGTACCGATGTGCTGGTCACTTCCTGTCTCAAAGGTCATACTTTTGACACATATGAACAGATATGTGCTGCCAACAAAAGGAAAAGGTACATATCAATACCCAAAACACAAAATATCACTGAAACTGTCTTTATTAAATATTTGTAGTTAATTAAAAGGCCCTCTAAAACAGCTCTAACGACATTTGTCACAAAAAATACTATAGTCAGAGATTTCTTGGGTGTTTCTATTGAATGAGTTTCAAGACAACATATATTTGGCTAAATTCCTGTCACCCTGCTGCGCGTAATTTCTGAGCGCACGGCAGCTCCAAGCCCCGCGCGCTCCGGTGCCATCCGCGTCCTTACCTGGAGCGATGTGGAGAGCGCGGCGACGCTGTGCAGGCTGAGGCACCGCGACGCACACCTCGCCCTGGACATGCTCTCCGGCCAGGACTCCTCATCCTCCGCCTCGGCGCGCTGCTTCCTGGCGCACACGCCGGAGCCCAGGAGGAAAATAATCCACAGAGACGCGCTGCTTGTGGCCGGCATCCCTCTTCTTCGTGTCCAGTCCAGGCTTCAGTAAGGGGGGGCTGTGGAACAAGGGAATGCAGCGGGGAGTAATCTGATGGAAGTCCAGCTAAACTAGACATTATATAGCCAAGGGAGGAGCTATACGATCTAGGCGTACACAGTTAGGGTCAGGATGCTGAGAGGCTTCGGTTTGCATCCCAGCATGAAGCTCCCAGTTCACTGGAGCCACAGCCTGTGCCATATATGTCAAGTGATGCGAAACACCCAGAATTGAACTGCAAAGACAAAGAGGATGGAGTATATTGCTCAGTTTCATGACCTGTAGGTACAGTTTATATACTGGCCCAAATCCCTTGGACACTACAGGCAGAATTTCATTATTCAGTTCAAAAGTGAAGCTGATTCCTTTAATTAGTCGATGTCATCTTGATTTTCGAAGCAATCTAATGATATCGTGAACATGTTTGTATATTTTGTTTGTCATGTCATAACAGTAAAACCTACAGGAACATGAACATGCTCATATTTGTGATGATTAGTGAACTAAACGGATTGGTTTATAACTGCTGAACGTTTCTTTCATTTTATACCACCAACACCAAAAACATTTGACACTTTTAGACTTAATATACCCCATGAAATCATGCAGTTATAGTCTATAACCCTCAAGCAATCCATAGCACTACATCTGAACCTTATCTGTGCCACCTTTTATTCCCTAATCGAGGGAAGCGGAGCAAAGTTAGAGAGGTTTTAATGGGGACTGCCAGTAAATCAAGTTTAGCGGCTTTACCAGAGTTTTGGAATAAAACAAAAGCAAAACTCATCGTGACAAAACATCTGAGGTAAGTCGTGAATTACGTATATGTCGCTCTTTAATGTGAACTTCATTTTTTGCTCTAGTTCGGGTGCTTGAAAAAAAGAGAGAAACTGTTTGAATCTGCATGTAGAGTCTTGGTTTGCGTTATTAGCATAGTAGTATGTTTGTGGGTAGAGTGATCTACAAATCTAGAAATGTGCTAGATCAAATACAGTCCATTTACCATTTGTGAAGTTAAAAAAAAATATTTTATGTGACTATAGTTTTGTGTTAAAAATGTCCTTATTTTATATTTTCCTTATTTTTAAGTCAAATCTCCTCCCTTCCATTATCTTGTTTGTGAAAAGAACACAATCACTGGTGTCAGCAAACCTGGAGTCCGATCAATGAAACCTGACAAGACGTGTGTGTTGGAGCTCCTGTGATTTATAAAACGCACAACATGAAGCACCGACGGATGCGAGCCATGCCTCGCAAAGCAGAGATCCCAGAAGACTTACGATGTGGAACTGTTGATTTGTTAAAGAGTTTAGAAATTCATCAGTCTGCTGTCAGGCAAACTGTCTGTGCAGGGAGACGGTTCAGTTCTGTGGCTATACTCTCCCCGGGCGCGAGCACCAGACAGAGTCCGAAGGCACAACAAAGAATGTTCAACGAGATAGAAAACAAACCCAGTTCAACAACCAAAGGCTTAAAGGAATCAAGCAAGCTAAGGTCTGTGTTTACGAGTCTACCACACGCGAGTTATCTCTCCAAGCAAGTGTCGCTTTGCACCAGAAGTTTGCCGGAGAGCAGCTTGATGATCGGTCTGGAAAAAAAGAAGCACTGTAGCAATATATTATGCTTTGTTAAGCCAAATGTATCAGATCAGCTTAAATTTCATTGTCATGGTACAATAAAATGCAGGAGCCAAAGTATAACTCGCCTGATCATCATATAAATCTATTATAGAATGACCACAAACGAAGAAAATCCCCCTTTTGTAGTGGTCCAGCAAGAGTCCTGACCAAGAAGAGAAGATGTGGACCGAGCTGGAGCAGGTCTGAAGGAAGAATATTCCAGCAGACTGAGGATTGACCTTTTAGCATATCTATAAGAATATCCAAGAAATGTATTTCCCCATCAGCCCTGCAAATGCTTAATAGACCAAAAAAGACACAAGATCTTACCATCGTTTGTGTGTTACTAGTTTCAGCAAATCCCACTTGGTCTACATTAGTGACTTGATGAAGATCAGATCACATTTTGTGACCTAATGATGCAGAAAACCAGGTCATCACATTCAGGGCAGGATGATGGTGCAGTGGTTAGCATTAGTGTGGTTCAGTTTCTGCAGCTAAATGGGAAATGGTCTGTTTTTATATAGAGTCTGATGACAACTTATTCAAACAGTGCAGCACTTTCTCTATCACACATCACACAGCTGTCAGGGGCAATTTATGGTAAGGTGTCTTGCCCAAGGACACTTTGGTACGGAGAATGGGTAAAACTGGGAATCAAACCACTGGCAACCTGTCCAGGGCGTACACCCCACCTCAAGCCCAACGGCGACTGAGATTGGCTGCACGTTCTAAATTTGTTGTTTGGTCAATTTTGTCAAGATAGTGTGCGTGAGCATCATGAGCCTTTCCTCCCATTTTTGTTGTTTATCCAAACCCAAATTAAAGTTTCCATTAGGAAATCCGTAAAAACTTGACAATTAAACCAAAAGGATTCATGTGAATGTATTTAAAAACAGCGTGCCACGATTTTTAGCTACACTTATTATGTTACAATGCTTCGTAAGCTTTATGGCATATTTAGGGTTTTATGCAGGGCCAGATGTTGGAGCTATCTCACACCTCTCGCTGTTATTTTAATTTTAATGCAGAGGAAACACATTACGTTGGAGAATCCGTGATTTTACACACAGGTGGAACCTTTTCCCTCAGAGTGAGAGTGCCTTCACCAAGGGGTGTGTGTGTGTGTGTGGGGGGGGGGACACAGGGAATCCCAGCTGTAATGTTCACTGGTAGCTACAAAACAACAGCCTTTCTTTATGGACTCCCCTATTAAAGTAACCACAAACATATCTCTCATAAGCAGGCAGCGCACCGCTGGTTTCCTTGCCCCGGGGGAAAGAGGCAAACATGACGTTTTGGAAACTCTGAAGAGATCCACCTCGGGGTTGTCGGTTCCCTCATGCCTGGCACAAGGGGGCCCCGCTTGCGCCACTGGAGAATCCCGCAGTGTTGACAAGATGCCTATAGTTCCCAGCCGCTTTGCATTTATAAACACACTCCTACTGCGGTGCTCTCTCTCTCTCACTGGTTTTTATAGAACTGGGTCTTTATGAGCCTAATGGGCCTTTGCAGCTGAGAGTTTTTACCTCTGATTCATAGAGAGTCAGGTTCATTACCCAGCTATGTGTACAATCTCACAGACTAAAAGGCAATGAGGGTTCTCCGACCACGACTGCATCTGTTTGACCCAGTTGACTGAATCCCCCTCAGTACACCCACTGGAGAGAGAGAGAAAAAAATGAAACGGAGCCAATGACCCAAATCTCTAAAGTGTTTTCTGTTTTGTTTTGCATCTGCGAGGGGTATTCCTAAAATAGGGCGTTAATGCAGCGCGGCTCTCCAGACCTGTGGGGAGCTGATGCTCTGGTGGTCCACCCACAACAGGAAGGAGAAAATCCCTCCAAGCTCCCCGTCGAGAGCTCGACTTACTGCTTCACAAATAAAAACAACACACTATGACGATGTAATTGACTCATTGTGTGCTCAGCCGCGTATGCCAATTTGCTTGGGCTAATACTCGTCCTTCCCAACCCCCGATATGTCAAATACAGTTCAATTACGAAAGACAACAGGAGTTCCATGAAGGCAGAAGCTTTATAAGATAATGACTTTGACCCTGACAATGTTGTTTGGACAGATCGATAGAAACTGAGCCCTATGAACAGCAGACCTCAGATCCACTGGTCCCCCTGCAGGAGAGTTCTGGACCGACGTGTTGACTCCACCTCTCCGCTGCCATTCAGGAAAACACCAAGAGAATGGTGTTACGTCACTCCTGCTCCATATAGGTCTGTGGGGTTCCTGGATGAGGACGATAACAACCGTGATTGGTCAGTGTACTGAACACTGCCGCTGCGGACACTGACCTTGGCCCGCTATCCACTCGACTACTTGCACTCACACAATACTGCCTTGTTTACAGTGTATACGTGGATGTTTAATAGTTATTAACAGTGCAATACCATGTTTAGATTTAAGGGGAATTAAATAAATATATGTATATTTCTATATTTCTATATTTCTCTTAGTGAATCATCTTATTTCTTGTGTTATGTGTGAATTACACTAACCATCCACTTTATAGGTCTATCTATCTATCTTTCCATCTTTCCATATATCTATCATCTATCTATCTATCTATCTATCTATCTATCTATCTATCTATCTATCTATCTATCTATCTATCTATCTATCTATCTATCTATCTATCTATCTATCTATCTATCTATCTATCTATCTATCTATCTATCTATCTATCTATCTATCTATCTATCTATCTATCTATCATCATCTATTTATCATCCATCCATCCATCTATCCATCCATCTATCCATCTATCCTCCATCTATCTATCAATCTATCATCTATCCATCTATCCTCCATCTATCTATCAATCTATTTATCTATCTATCTATCCTATCTATCCATCTATCTATCCATCTATCTATCTATCCATCCATCCATCCATCCATCTATCCATCTATCCATCTATCCATCCATCTATCCATCTATATATCCATCTGCCCAACGCTGACCCACATCTTACGAACCCTTTGCAAACCGTCTGCTCACCATGACAACCACCCTCTACACTCCAATATGAGCAAATCCCATGGTTTATACTATATCCCTTTTGTATGGAAAAATAAATTAAATAATACATCAGTTACTGTGAGGAATATAATTAAAGTGCGACACGTGCTCTGGTAGTCAACCAGGGAAATCAAAGATCTACACTTCAGGTATATAAATTGGGACTGTTGTTAACCCCCAAAGTAATAAACTGGCTTCATATCAGTTACTCCTTTTATTTGTGATGAGTCTGTATATTTTTGCTTTTATTATTATTGTTTTGCCAGACATGACCAGTGAAATAAACAAATCACTCAAACTCCCTTTACTCAAAGTCATTAGACCTTTATTAGGGGGAAAATGAACACAAGCTTTATGGCACCTGCATCAGATATATATACCGGTACATAAATATAGCCTTGGGAAAAGTCCCGAAGTAGCTGGCTAATGAGCTCTTCTGTGCAGCCACATAATCCAGTACTAAACTCTTCGGATTGTCAGCAAACAACACAATACATGTGTCAAAAAACTAAATACACAAGCCATCTGATATGATGTATGACAAGGAACTTTAGCATGGATCAACAAAATATATACGACTGTGAGGGCCGGCCTGGTGGGTGGGATTAGAGAGAACCCCGCCTTTATAAGGACAGGTGTAGGCAATTGCTGCCTCTTTGCCTGTTGCCTGGTGGATAGACTACTGCTGTGTTCCCATGAAGTTTTCTTTTCCATTGTCTCTGCCCATGTTTGTTTGTGTGCGTGTCTTCCTCTCTGCATGCGTGCTGGTGGAATCCCAGTTTTCAGTGTGGGGTCCTCCAGGCTTCACGCAGACAGCTGTATGGTATTTCCAAACTGCTCTCAGGCACTTGTTACTGAAGGGAAGCCCTACTTAATGGGGTGCACCTCGTAAAGAAGGAGGTTGGTGATTTTCCTGTGGTTTTACTGAGTATGTGCTGGGGAGGGGGGAGTCCACCTTCTGGGGTTTCTCTCTAGCTACACTCCATGGAAGTTTGTACACAGTGCAATGATGTGGTTTTCTGTTACTAGGGTTGCTCATGACGAAATACCTTAGGACAAGTATTAGCTTCACCAAGGAGGTTATATTTCCATCGGCATTTGATTGTTTGTATGTATTTAGTTCGCACAATCACACAAAACTGGTGGAAAGTAGGTAACTGGTTGCAGTAAAATTCAGGGAAAAACTATTATGTTATATTGAATTATTTTAATAATCTCTCAACAAATAACGCAGAGATTTGTCGAGAGATAATATCTAAAAAAATGTTTGTGTGGTTCGAAATAGGTTTTTAATGGATGATCTCTCAGGGAATGTACGATAACAGAAAATCCAGTTACAGCTATCAGGAAAATATCAGAATTGACATTTTATAATTTAATATTGATATATTTTGTAGTTTGCAGAGCATTTCTTTGTACATGGATCTGATCTAACCATGCAATATGTTGATAAAGTGGCCAATCAGCCTTGGCAGAGGATTGTGGTCTCCGAGTGCCCCTGTAGTTTAACATGACATGATTGGAAAGTTTAAGATTTAACAGAGTTGTTCTGGTCAACAACAAACATCTGTTTCATTCACGCCTTTAAACGCAACACAGTAAAATCTGCACTTTAAATTTGCGATGAGGTAAAAAGCCCAATTTCTGTGAAAAATGCTTCCAGGGTTTTCCACTTATACTTTCACGTCTGTTACCGGTCACAGGGGCAGCAAACAAAGCAGCACGTTCCAGATGTGCCTCTCCTCCAGCTACTCCCCCCCCCCACCCCCCCCACCCCCCCCCACCCCCTCTGGACGTGCTCGGTGTACCTGCACAGAGAGTCCTGATCTCATGCTTGAATGACCGCAACGGGGCTCCTATTATTCTAGAGGACAAATTCCCAAAATAGGCTCCTTAGTGTGTCCCTCAAGATGAGGCCCCCCACCCGCCAAAGAGGATTCATTGTGGCTACTTGTAGTTGTAATGTTCGTATTGTGTCAGTCAGTAACAACGTCCCATGTGGATGAACAGGGTACCAACATATCTACACAATACAAGATACAAGATAGTGTGTTGTCGTTAATAGCTGTTAGAAGTAAAGCTCAATCTTAAAGTCATGTATCTGTGGCAAGACAAAGTAATATCTACTATTAACCCCTTTATATATGATTGTAAAAGCAAATAAAGTTTTCTAAAATAATATATTGTTATAAATCATTTTTTCTGAGAATACACAGTTAGTTAATATTTGATCTAATTAGTTTCTTGGTGGTCTAGAACCTGCATGTGTTCAGTTAAACATTTGTGTTTCCATGCACGCCCATGTGTTGACAACTTTAATATGCTTGAATACAAAGTAGGATCGGTCTTTGTAAAACATTTAGACAGCATAGAGCAGTTCCCCTTAATTAACTGTGGCTGGCACCGGATCTGGTTTAACACACAATATCCTTACGATGCTAAATTGATCTTACAAGCGACAAAACCAACCATCAGCCGTGCAGGCAGGGAGCTGCAGCCCACACAAAGGAGAACACATCTCTCTCTGTTCCTGCTGATCTTTGCCTGTGACTGAAATATTTGTTTCTGCTCCACAGAAAAATCCACAGGTGAAAATGACTTGTGCTAAATGATAAGCCACAAAACTTGTCACTCAAATTCATTGTGAAGATAAAAAATGCAGCAAAAAATGCTACTTAGTTTCATTGCTTTGTCTTTTTAATAATTCACTTAAAAAAAACACTCACACACATACACACTGGCATTGGTGGCCCAAGTGGCGGCTCACCCAATCTCACAGCGCTCTACTGCCACCTAGTGTCGCAAAGCAGTACAGATCCTCAATGGTTCAAATTTGACCTGACATTGTGGACAAACGCCGGCTTTTTTATTTGAAACAGTAGAAATGGATCATCCAACATCACAATGGGCCCACGCTGAGGTGAAGGGGTTCAGTTGCAGAGGTCGGTGGTGCAGCATCCGGCGATCGCGTTCGGTTCTTCCACGAGATCGTCACACATTTTCTTGGTCGCGCACGAGCAGAATGACTTGCCTGGAATGATATAACAAAGTTATGTTGGGTCCATATTGTATCGATGTTATTTTAATGTTTGATCAGGTATTTAAAACCAGATACCATTATGGTTCATACAAACTTTCAGTATAATATCTTGAAGGGACGAAATCCAAAGAAAAGTTCTGAGCAGCAGCATTTCAAGGGACTTAAGGAACCCAGGCAAAAGAGACTGACCTGGGGATCTTGCCTGATCACCCCAGTTGTGTTACTTCCCTTAGTCCCTCCATATCTGGCTTTTAAAAACAAGATACAACAACATATTTGGATATTTGATAGGTTCTAATCATATGGTTGGTGGGTCGTGTGTTTTATGTGTCTTTTATTCAAATGTTTATTTATGTAACACGTTTCTGCCTTGACAAAGAAGGATTTTCTCTTCTATATATGAAAGAATAAGAAATACCTTGATATAGAGTCAGCAAGAGGAGGACGGCACACACGGCAGCTTTCATTTTGAAATCTGGGAGTCAAACAATGCAGAGACGTACAATGAAGGAAGACGTCTTTGTGATGGTGACAGTTTGAGATCAACACTTTTGACAGACTTGCAGTATCACGGACAGTTAATTATTTTATTTTTATTTCGATTGTGGTTTTTGAAGGCACTGGTACGGTGTTTACTTTATCAAACTACAAAAACAACATTCGCAAGGACAGTTAATAAAACAGCATTACATCACAGAAGCAGTACTAATACAGAGATGGGTTGTTACCTTGTTCCTCAGATGCTCAGTCTCTAGTGGTTTGTCCCTGTGTTTTTCCAGACGTGTTCTGGTTTTACACCGTCCTCTTCCTTCTTTAACTCAAGTGGAACCACAAGAACCTGCTCCTGTGATTGGTCAGGACTGGCAGCGAGGGTATCACATGACTGAGCCTTTGCCAATCTTAGGAGTAAACAGGCCTGATTTATTACTGTGTCAAACTGTGTCTTGTATGTAGTGATAAAAAGGACAGTTTTCAACCAGTGTCAATTTGTGGAACTACAAGCTGACACACCGCTAATCACAACCTGGATCACTCTGTTCTACCTGGCAGCCACTGAATGTTTGTTTAATTTTGTAATTCGCCCTTCAAATGTGTTTTTGTATGACTTGTAGTTCCCCGTCCCCCTGAAGCTCTTGGACTTCCTGCTTTGCCAAACCACCTTCACGCCCGATCCACATCAGCACATCAGGCCGAATATATCCTCATCAACTTGACTAAAATTAATCCAATGATTAAAAAAATGAATTCGATGACATTCGCTAGAAAAAAGTGTCTCAGATCCCCATTTACAACGCAATGCAGAACCACATCATTAGGATCTTGAAACAATTCAATTTGAAATAAAGTTCTAAATTTATCATTATAGACAAATTAGCCATTTTTGGTCTTTCTTCAAACTTCAAAAATGCTTCTGGCAGAAAGTGAGTGGCACAGAGTCATGTTAGGTTTTTTCGGGGGGTTAAAATATACCTTAAATTCAGATATTGATGAAAATTAATAAGTAAAATCTATCCAGTGCCATACTCACTTAGGAAAGGGTTTGTGACGGCAACACACTTGTCTGTTATCCTTTTACAGGTCATAATGCTGGTAGTTGTGCAGAGATTACTTTCAATGGAGGAACAGTATTTACACATCAGGGCCTCAGCTGGAAACAACAACTCACAAACACACACACACACACATATATTAATGAGCATTTGCAAATGTGACAAATGAAAAATAAAAAGATGAGCAAATCATCAAAAGTTAATTTATAAGAACCAGAAGATTTGATGATTTAAAGCAGGTTTCTTTGTTCAATGTATTTTAACATATATTCGATTCAAGTTTGTAAAACAACTCCTGGATCAATCGTCTTCACCCTTGACAAGTCAAACACTAAAATCCTGCAGATACAGGAATTTTCGTTAATGTGCTCATAAGAAAAATTAAATACCAGTGAATTACTGTGACATGATTGCTGGTTTGAGTATTTCTGAGAGGGATGATCCTATTTGCTTTCTAATTAGAATGGAGGCAGAAACCAAAACATTCAGTGAGCAGCAGTTGTGGTGTCAATTTGTGAAACTGCCAGCTGACACGCCGCTAATCGCAGTCATATCTGTCTGTCGGTCAAATCAATGGCACAACTGCCGTAACATCTGATGCATAAGAGGAAAAATAAATGTTCAAAACTAAAAATGTGTGAATTATAACGTTCGTATTTGACCTTTGTTCAATAGAGTATTGTGAAATAAACTTTGTGCAGACACAGTCCTCTCAAACTGGATCACTCTGTTCTACATGGCGGCCACTGAATGTTTGTTTAATTTTGTAATTCGCCCTTCAAATGTGTTTTTGTATGACTTGTAGTTCCCTCCCAGTCCCCCTGAAGCCCTTGGACTTCCTGCTTTGCCAAACCACCTTTTACGTCCGATCCACATCAACACATCAGGCCGAATATATCCTCATCAACTTGACTAAATTTAACCCAATTGTAAAATATGAATTTCAGGCCTCCCCCCAGTTGCCTCACTAGGAACTTGCAGAATCAGACTCAATGTGGGCGGCCATCTGCCTTGACCGGTCGGGGCGAGCGGAGAAAAAATGTGGAAAATATATAATGTTTATTGCTATCATTATTAATTATTGAGTTGAATATTTTTTACAGGCAATAGTACGTTGTTGTTTATAGCTTTTAGCATTAAAGCTCCATTTTAAATTAATGTATCTGTGGCCAGAGAAAGTAATATCAAGTATCTACCCCTTCATATATAATTGTAAAAACAAAGTGTTCAAAATGACATATTGTTACAAATAGTTTTTTTCCTGAGAATACAAAATTGGTTAATATGTGATCTAATTAGGCTGTTTCTTGGTGGTCTGGAGCCTGCATGTGTTCAGTTAAACATTTGTGTTTCCATGCACGCCCATATGATGACAACTTTAATATGCTTGAATACACAGTAGGATCGGTCTTTGTAAAACATTTAGACAGCTGTGACAACCCTGGAGTTGTCTGCTGTGCTTGTGTTTGTGTTTCAGGCTCCTGTAGGCGGAGTCAGACCAGTGATCAGCAGGGATGTGGTACACCTGGGGTGACCACTACTTAAGAGGCCTGCAGACTGGGCTCTGGTCTCTCATTCACCGGGTCCATGTGGAGGTTTTCTTTGTATTTGTTCTCTGTAGTATTATTCCTGTAGAATAAATACTATAACTGCAGAGCTTTGTGCCATTCAGTGTTTCTTGTTTCTCTCTCTGTTCCCGCTGATCTTTGATTGTGACTGAAATATTTGTTTCTGCTCCACAGAAAATCCACAGGTGAAAATGACTTGTCTTGACTAAATGATAAGCCACACAACTTGTCACTCAAATTCATTGTGAAGATAAAAATGCACCAACAAATGCCACTTAGTTTCATTGCTTTGTCTTTTTTAATAATTCACATATAAAACACTCTCACACATACACACTGGCAGTGGTGACCCTGGGTGGTTGCTCACCCATCCTTCACCGCGCTCTACTGCCACCTAGTGTCTCAAAGCAGTACAGCTCCTTAACGCTGGACAAACGCCTGCTTTTTGATTTCATAAACTGTAGAAATGGATCATCCAACATCACAATGGTCCCAAGCTGAGGTGAAAGGGGTCTCAGTTGCAGAGGTCGGTGGTGCAGCATGTGGCGAACGCGCCCGGTGTTTTGATGTAACCCTGACACACTGCCAGGTTCATGCACGAGCGGAATGAATTGCCTGGAATGATATCACAAAGTTATTTAAAAACGAGATACCATTATGGTTCTTATACACTTTCAGTATAATATCTTGAAGGGATGAAATCCAAAGATAAAGTTCTGAGCAGCAGCAACTTATTGGACTTTGGGGAACCAGGGCAAAAGAGACTGACCTGGGGTAACCAAAGTCTTTCTTCAAACTTTTTAAATGATTTTAGCAGAAAGTAATTTGCAAGGAGACAAGCTAGGGTTTTTTGGGGGGTGAACTATCCCTTAAATTCAGATATTGATACGGAGTGATTTTAAATCTATTCAACTTCTGAAGAAAAAATCCTGCCAGTGGCCTACTCACTTAATGGGCCCGTTAATATGACGGCAGCACACGCGTCCATGCTCCTTGAACAGGTCTGAGTGCTGGTAGAGGTGCAGAGATCAGTTCCCTTGGAGAAACAGTAGTTACACTTCAGAGCCTCAGCTGGAAACAACAACAACAACACACACACACACACATGTTTATGAGCATTTGCAAACAAAAAAATAAGCAAATCATAAAAAGTTAATTTATAAGAACCAGTAGATTTGAGGATTTAAAGTAGGTTTCTTTTTCCAATGTATTTAACCATATCTTATATTCCAGGTTGTTAAAATGGCTCCATTCAAACACTAAAATCCTGCAGATACTGGAATTTCTGTTTCTGTACTCATAAGAAAAATAGAATCCCAGTGACTTTACTGTGACATGATGCTGGTTTGAGTATTTCTGAAAGGGATGAAACTACTGACTTAATCCTCAGAATGGAGGCAAGATAATTCTCCATGTGACAAAGTACGAGTCTCCCACTGGTTTCATGAACATGACGGTGACCTTCTGTGACCTCCCCAGTCACCAGAAGTGAAACCAGAATCTTCCTGATGTGGTTGCTCATGTGACGTCATGTCAACATGGAGCTGAACCTCAGAGGAAAGTATCTTGAAAGTATAGTTGGTTCATCAGCTATACTATACTATTAGTTACACCTGGTTAGGAAATAATGAACTTTGTTTTTAAGCTCATTTAAAACAATATGTAACTACAATATACAGCAACATACTTCTATTTATATGGTTGTTGTGTTTTTTGTGTCTTTTATTCAAATGTTTCTATATGTAACATGTTTTTTTTTGGACTTGACAAAGAAGTAGTTTATCTTCTATATGTGAAAGAATAAGAAATACCTTGATATAGAGTCAGCAAGAGGAGGAAGGCACACACGGCAGCTTTCATTTTAAAATCTGGAAGTCAAAGAACACACGGATGAAGGAAAACGTCTTTGTGATGGTGACAGTTTGAGATCAACACTTTTGACAGACTTGCAGTATCAGGGTCAGTTACTTCACTTGTTTCTATTGTAGTTATTAAAGGCACTGGTTCTGTGTTCACTCCGGATACGCTTCATCTTTTATTTTTGCTGATTGACTGAATACTATTGTGTTGTTCTCTGTACTCTATTATATATTGTGTCTGTGTATTCTTGGAGCAAGCTGGCATATGAACTTCCTTTAAGATTAATAAAGTCTATCTTAGTTTATTTTATCTTATCTTATCTTATCTTAACCCTTTTGGTTCCAGCATTCAACCTGTGAAAACATTTCTACATAAACTAAAAGACGCATGAAGCTGAACATAACTGTAAAAACTACAAAAACAACATTAGAAGGAATAAAACAGCGTTAACATCACAGAAGCAGTACTCATACAGAGATGGGTTGTTACCTTGTTCCTCAGATGCTCAGTCTTTAGTGGTTTGCCTCTGTGTTCTCTAGAGGTGTTCTGGTTTTACACTGTCCTCTTCCTTCTTTTATCTCAAGTGGAACCACAAGAACCTGCTCCTGTGATTGGTCAGGACTGGCAGTGACGTACCTGATATCACATGACTGAGCCTTTGCCAATCTGAGGAGTAAACACGACTGATTTATTACTGTGTCAAGCTGTATCTTGTATGTAGTGATAAAAGGGAGTTTTCAAACAGTGTCAATTTGTGGAACTGAAAGCTGACACACTGCTAATCAGTCATATCTGCCTGTCAGTCAAATCAAAGACCCCACTGCAGTAACATCTGATGCATGAGAGGAAAAAGAAATGTTCAAAACTCAAAATGTGTAAATTATAACGTTCGTATATGACCTTTGTTCAATAGACTGTTCAATAAACTTTGTGCAGACACATTCCTCTCAGCCTGAGTCACTTAGTTCTACCTGGCAGCCACTGAATTTAAAAAAAAATGTCTGTCCCAGATCAGATCACTCCTTTCATTCAATAATATACAAATGCTCATACATGCGTTTGTCTCCAGCCATTTTAAATACTGCAATTCCCCATTCGCCAACTCGTGCAAAAGACATTCAGGGTTCACACAAGAAGTCAAGAGTATTATTTGATCCATCGTCTTGTGCTTTAACTTGTTTGAACTTGTAATTGCACTGCATCCATGTTCTGGTTTTATGTCTGTGGTGTTTTTAGTTTTTTCACCTCCTCCTAGATCTCAACGACACTTGCAGCCACAGTTCCTTTAAGGTGCGGTTTTCATGAGGTGTTGTAATACGGCTTAAGATGTGACCACAGAGAAATCTGCACTGTTATTTCATTGTCATCACTCTCAGAGCCAGCTATTGATTTTGCCTTTTATTGGGGAATAACTCAGACGTCATACCTTTTCTAACATATAATCATAATTTATATATAGTTATTTAGGATTAAATGTCTTTGTCCTGCAAATGTGCCACCTGAGCTCTGTACACATATTGAAATTGTGCCATTGTGTTAAGCCCAGATACACAATATATGTGTTTATAGAGTGATTTTTGACAGTTATCGGTCAGGACTGGTTGCAACATCGCTGGCTTTCCTGCAGTGAGGCAAGAAAGGAATGTCCCAGTTTACGTATCATTGAGTGTTTGCTCATAGTAAGAACTGTTTGTGTTGCTCTATATCTATAATTAGGTAAAGTGCCTTGAGCTAGTGCATGTTAGGATTTGTTGCTACACATTAAAAGCAAATCTGCCATATGATAAATGACACTATGAAGACGTCACGCTGAAGTCAGGACAATAAAATCATGCATATTTCAAAAATCTGTTTTATCAGGTATTTGACGTAGAGCTTATATAGATTGAAAAAGAAATATGTTTTAACTTGCACCACAGAGGATCAATTAGCAACGGTGAGAGCTGTTAGCTGATTGGTCCTCACACTTAAAAGGCAGCTGGCTCAGGGCGTCTCAGAGCCTAGAGACCTGAGAGAAACTGTCACTTCCATTCCATCCTTCATCCTTCCATATGATGAAATGATGTCACAATCTGTTTATTCTTCCAAATGCAATTGCATGGCGCAAACGTTTCTCAATCTGTAGTTCCCCTTTAAAGGTCTCTAGAAATTGTAAACAAAGTTTGGTGAGGTGTTAAATTATTTATTTTCTCTTGATGAAAAACAGTTCTACAACATTCTGTCATATATACAAAAACTGAGGCATAAACATCTCTTAGGGTTGTTTTCAGAATAAAAAGCAAAAAAAATGATTCCAGAGCATTTAATATATTCCAGAGTATGAATTTATTCCCTCAGCAATCCAGGTCCCAAACACCTGACAACATGTCACAGTGCACCAATAGTATGTTATTCATAAAAGCCAAACTGAACAATCAATTTCCTCTCAACTAAAAATGTATTTAAAATAAGACACAACTTTAAAAGAACGTAAAGAAACAAAATCTGTTTTAAAAGACATTTAGAGATTAAGGTACACTTAAGATCAGATCAGAAATCAGTTTTCTCCCTGAGCACGTGCGCTAAACAAAACTAGTGATGGGTGTCACTGCTCGATTCCAGCTCCCCTTCAGTTTTTCCAGGTGTAGCTGTAGTTGTTCAAGTTGATGTGTGTCAGAGCGGTCATGCCCAGGCTCGAGGGCTGCTGCAGCTGCTGGAGGGAAGCAGGGTGGAGGCCACACCCGGACAGGTCCACGGAGCAGGGGGTGCACTGCGAACGCACAGACAGCTGGAGTGAGTGGATGTTTAGTGAGTGACCCCTGGGAGGTGGAATGCAGACACGTAGCGCCACTCAACGGGCTTTACGTTTACTAGTTTATTGCCTTTCACCCATTTACATACTTTATTTATGAGCGGAAATTCAGGGTTCAGTGTTTTGCCCCCAGAATATTTCATGTAGATGGGGAGCACTGGAATCAAACCGCCGGCGTAGTTCATTTAATTGAATCTTACCTCTTGCTTGGTGTGCACGTTCATGACAGCAGTAGGTGCGTGCGTGTAGAGAGTAGCGGAGTAGTTTCCTTTCTGGGAGGGCCGAAGAAGGTTTGTGATGGTGTGGAGGGACGAGGGGAGGATGGGTCCTGCAGGAATCAGAGAAAAAAATGAATACAATCAAACATTTGATCAATTATAATAAGACAATTTTTTGTGTGATCTGGAGTCTTGCAGTCGTTGCAAGTCCACACTACACAACTACATATGAAAAAATTTGTTACACTGATACGCTCGATGATATTATTATTATGACTCCGTCTTTAACAGAAATGTGGATTAGTCCCAGGCGAATGCACCACTTCCTCTTTTTTTGTCTAACAATTATAACGACATGTACGTTTGTGAGGTGTTTGTGTGAGACAGGAAGTGATGTTCCAACTCTGCTGCATTTTCATATTTGTGTGTTTTAAAAATAAGAAGGAACCGAAAGCCATAGCATGAATTTTAGAGAAATGGATCAGATACTGCTGCTGTGTACCTGTGATCTCCAGACTGCTGATATTCTGGAAGGTGGAACCAACCTGGCACTTCACGTTCACACTGCGAGCCTGTAAAAACAACACAAAAACACACACTTGTTAATATGTCATCATCTGTTTTGAGTGTGTGTTAGCGTGTGTGTGGTGCCCATACCTTCAGCGTGTGCATTGTAGCTCCTCTGAAAGCGCCGGGGGCCAGCAGGGTCGGGGGTAACCCAGCCTGGGAACCCGCTGAAGCCACCAAGCCCTTGCAGTTGATGAGGAAGTTGATGAGGGTGAAAGTGTGAGATCCCTCCACACACACAACAGACTCGGGTTTGTGGTCCAGAGCCACAGTCTGACTCTCCTTACGACTGGAACCAGTGGTCAAGGAGCTTTAACTCGTTTTGCTATACATTAAATATGACGTGCAGGGTTGCACAGTCAGCGTTGGGAAACTAGGAGGATACAGTTGTATGCTGATGCTGTCGGGCTTCTTGATTTTGTCCTGGATTCCCATCTCCTTCAGCCAGGAGAAGCTGCTGTCTTCATCGTCGTTGTATCCGTCTTCTCCTCCCTCGTCACCCTCCTGACACTCGATGCCTTCTTTCTGCTCAGAGCACCTGCAATCAAACATTCCAAAATGATCCCAAATCGTACTGACATCACTGAGATATTCTTCTTCCTCAGCTCATGCATTTAGTGTTTTCCTTTAACAACTATAGTGAGTATTGGTGTTATGGTGTGTTGGCGTACCCCCTACTTTTTATATTCTATCTGCCAACATGGAGGTGAATGGGTGTATGACTTTTACTACAGTCAGCACCAGGGGGCAATACAGATGTTTTTTGGTTTACTTATGGCACTATCATGTCATTCTTCTTTGTGTGGTCAAGACCAAAACAGTGTTTTTCCTGTTCCCTGAATAATTGAGCCTTATAAAAATTCCTGAAAGAGTAAAATTGTTGAGTTAAGACGAGATAAAGAAGATACAGGAAATCCGACTCACCCCTCTGATTTCCCATCCTGCCCATCCAGGTTCTGCGGGTCCTTGCTCTTCCTCTTGTCCTCCACTAGAGGGAGACTGAACTCTATACCTAAACAGATTAAAAAGGGACAAATTGAAGTAAAAAGTGAACAATTAAGAAAACACGTGGGTATTGGTTTCTGGTAAGCTGGCCATGGTTAGCAGTTGTTAGCCCTTGTTAGCATTCACCAAATGCATGCGTTTAGCAATGGCTAATACTTTGTCAGACATTTGAAGTTGACTTCTTCACTGAATGTCAGGAACGGCCTTCTGTCCACTGCTTGTTTTGTGTTATTTTATGTCATCAACACCTGACATTGTGTAAATATAATTGTATAGTTATAAAAGTTTGTATCGTTTTATATGCACATTTGACTAATTAGGATTTTTTTTATTAATAATTGTTATTTAAACAATTATATAATCTCTAAAATATTAAACTTAGTGAAATTACTGTATTTTGTGCAACAGTCCCTTTTGAACATTTTCAGCATATTTGAACAATACCTCGATAATACATTTTTTTAGGACGTTATTGAGAAACATGTGTTCCTAACTTCAAAAAGGTAAAAAAATACAAAATACATTAATTGTGAATTCAAGGTTTAAGGCCTTTTATATAGGATACGAACACTTCTAACTTGCAACTCCTAGTTATTGTATCAAAGCATTTATGTGCGTAGAGAAGCGACTCACCTTCAGCCTTCATTGCCTCTCTGAGACCTCGAGTTGTGGGAGAGATCATGGCCGTGATGGGACTAGAACCACCGAGACCTGCTGCCCTGAACAACACTGTAAACTGACACCACAGAAAAGAACACAGGATAAATCTCATGTGCTGCTGTAACAACAGCATTTGATTTATCATAAAACTGAAGGAGCTACCTGATAGGAGCAGACGTAGAAGTAAGGACACTGTCTGGCCTTCAGTAGACTGTAGAGGGATGAGAGACTGACTGACCTGTGGAGGAGAGAGGAACAGAAAGAAAACACTGATGTCACACAAAAATAAAGATTGACAATTGTGCATGTGTGTGTATAATTTAGAATATGCAAGTTCACATTTTGCACTCATTCTTGATGACTTGTTGAAGGTCAAGAAAAACCTAATCCAAGCTTCTCTGTGTTGTATAAAAGGTCTAAAAAAGCACTAGAGTAGTAATATGGCTGTAGGTTAAAACTACTATCCCCAGCCTCACCATTCACTCATGAGACTCTGCTGCAGGGATGGATTTTGTGCCCAGGGGGTGCACTTCCCTGTGAAGCGCCTCTCAGCATTGATCCTGGGGAACAGAGAGAGCCAGGGCAGGGAGGGATGCTGCCAGTAGACCAGACACTGCTGGAAGGCACACCGAAGCTCCGGGCAGGACCTGGGATCCTGCAGGGGAACAGAGGGGATTCACATGAGCTACGGATTCTCATTAAACTTTGAAAATCATCATCTTGAAGACACAAGGTTACATGTAATAATGACACAAAAGAGCTACCTGGAGAGTGTGAGGCAGGGTGGTGAACTGAGCTCTACAATGCTGGCTGAGCCCGAGAGCCTCCTCCTGGGCTTTGGGCTGCTCGGCCCACGACAGGGTGAGCGGGGAGGTGAAGAGGAGCCGAGTCTTCAGGCTCCAGTCTGCTGGATACTCTGTGCAGACGGGGGGAGCTATGGAGGCGGGGGCAATGGCCTGAGGACTCTGGGAAGAGAGAGTGGAGAGAACAGGTTGGACAATTAAATGGACATGTCAAAGAGATGAAAAGACAAGTTTTTTATAAATGTATTACAAATAACAACGTGAAAAGTGCAGGATAAAATGTACAACCTTCAGCAGTGGACTTTTAACATCTTCTTCCTCCTCTTCAAACAGAGAGTCATCCTCAGAGACAGTGAGACACTTCTAGAGTAGGGGACAGACGAGTGAAAAGGGGAAATGTGTGAAAACAAGAAAATAAAGAAAACAAATGACATGTTTCTATAATCAGAGTGAAGACACATCTGTCTTGTGAAGACATCAAGGACATTCAAAATTAAAATATGAACTTTGACATCTGTTTCCCCAATATGGTTTTAGTTGAGACTTCTGCTGTGTGTCAATAGTCAACAGTCAAACCAATGAGTCACCTTTTATATGAAGTTTGAATCAGAGGCGGGAAAGTGGTGCAACAATCGGATTGGCCACTGTAGTGTCAATGACCTGTCTTAGTCAGTGGCTCTTCCTTGTTTCTTTCAAATAAACTATTAATTTATAAAAAAAATACTTACACTAAAATGACAGATTGTTTATAAGAATTATTTATTTACATTTTTTGGTGAAATTCTAGATCATACCCCGATTTGAATATAGAGTTTGTTTGGATAGTAACTACTACTTTATTGATCCCCAGCCAGGGTTAATAAATATAAAGAGAATTTAAATTTAATTAAAATACAGACAATGTGTATATGATATAAAACTTTGTAGAGAGATGTACTTGAGTAAAGTGGATGTATGTATATGTATAGATGTGACATGTATAGACAGGTGTGTGTGTGTGTGTGTGTGTTTGTGTGCGTTTTCTTCACATGCATTATAAGTGTAGTATAACCACAAACCTTAATGGGAACATCTCTGTGCTCGTTCCTCTCTGCCTCGGTCAGGATTGCACTGAAGGATGACACTCCTCGACACTCTCTCTTTGTTGACATGTCCTCGTCATGCTGATCGTCTGCAGCGTCGCTTTTCACGTCGTCGTTAAAGATGTGTATTTTCTTTTTGGGGCTGTACGTGTTCTCGATACTCGAGAACGGGTTTCTGCGTTTGGTTCCAGCTCCGGAGCGGCTCTGGTTGCTGAACAGCGGTCCGGGGGCAAACGGCCGGACACACGCCGGGGACGAGCCGCTTTGTCCCGGGCTGCCAGTGGACTCCTGCCCGCTCGGGCTGGACAGGACACCGGCGTCACTTCGGGATCTCCTCCACCTCTTCCGCATAATGTCCGCGGGTCGTTTGAAGTTGGGGGAATATCCTGCCTGCTGAGACATACTGCCGAGGAACTGTTTAGCAAGGTAGCTCAAACTGAAAGGCTGATCTGGAAGAAGAAGGGAGCCGCTGCCGTTTTGTTATTGCGCCTTCCGCACTCAAACAAATTTGGCGCGTAGCGTGCTGACGTAAGGAGCCGCGCGTGATGCGGATTGGCTCGTTGGAAAACGGAACTTCCGGTTTAAGACGTCAGACATACAAATAAAATGCCATAATTTAAAGGTTATAAGAAATATTGTTTTGCCTCGACGTAACCACCACTCAAAAAAAACCAAAATATACATTAATATGGTGTGTTACATCTCAAGACTATTACTTAAAAGATACTTCTTATCTACTATTGAAAACTACTGAACTAATCAATAAGTTCATTTTAATAAAATGTTTGATAATATTGTATTGTATCATCTTGTAACTTCTATAAAACAACACTTAATTATTATTATTAAGTTAATACCTCTTCTATCTTCTTATCTGTAGGCTATGGTTTATGTGTGCGAACAGCACCACCTGCCTGAGGGTGGTGCTGTTCACCGTGTTCTGTGTTTTCGCCAGTGTGTTGAGTGATCTCCCTTAAGCCGATTCGACCTGATTCACAAAAAAGATGAATTTGATAGGACTGCAATCTACTGGGGCACTGGTCATCCTTGAGAGTGGAGAAAAAGGGTAGTCAATTTTATGTTAAGCTCAGGTTTACCCTAGGCCGGGCGTAACAGGGTAATTTAACTTACGTTATGATATTTAAAAATAGTTTTATACTTCTAATATTCACATATGAATATATACACATCCCATTGTTGTTGATTATGTAATCATGTGTCAATTACACTAAGCAGATGAGTTACAGGGATTAGCTTAATCAATTGGGAGCGACTTTTCTTGATAGTTAGGATAAAGGATTAAATTTAACAATTTAGTCTGCTGAATAAAAATAAAAAGCGAAGTTGTTGCAATGAATTATTATTATTATTAAAGGTTCAATGAGTATGATTTATGTGAAAGGAGTCTATTTGCAGAAATTGAATATCAAATAATCCTAGTGGTGTTTTCACTAGTATCTAATCATCTAAATTGTACTAATTGTGGTTTTCTATACCCTACAATGGGCCCTTTATATTTAAAAACGTTATATTTACATCGTGAGCGGTTTATTACAGTAGCCCAAACTAAACACCTTTAGAGTTTGGATGGTGAGGTGATGGGTATTCAGCTGCAACATGCAACTTCATCACTAGATGTCACTAGATTCTACACCCTGAACCTTAAAAAGTTTGTAATACAGCTAAACTTGCCATACCATTGCAGACTCCTGGGACACCCTGATTCACGACTGCACCCAAAGGCACGGTTTACCATCACCCCATATAAATAAATCATTTTTTAACAACTGGCCTGGTTTGTTGCTGCCCCCCCTTTTCTTGCCATCACCACCTCTGTCCTGCTGTCACATTGATTAATAGGATATTATGTAAATTCTTGCTCCCTGTTAATTTCTTCCACATTTGTCAATAATCTGGGTCATCAATCACATCTGAAGCTCAGCCAGGCACCAAACGATGGCTGCTGCTGGGAAATCAATTGCTGTCTCCGTTTGGTCGGCTGGAGGCAGGAAACCAGCGCCTTAAGCATCAAAACGGTGATCGGTTTGATTGCTGATGAGTTTGAATGAAAGTATTTTGACCCCCAAACGGACCTGCATCATAGCTCATGAACCGTCAATTAATAAGACTCAGTCGGAGGAATGCAAATTCATTTTTCTTTAACTGCTGGTTTAGCCAGTTTTGTCAGAATGGGAATCAAACAACTAATTCATGAGAAAAATGAGACCACACATTGAATTAGAGATCTGTGTAAACTCTCAGCTTTACCTTTTTATCTAGAATAGAGGAGATTTAAAGGTATTTGAAGCTGAATCACATTTCAGGACCAAACACTAGGATGTCAGAATATAGTTTGACCTCTAGATGTCAGTGTGATCTAAGGCTGCATGGCTATCCCGTTCGAACTTACTGTTCCATTCTCCTCTCCAAAAACAACCATGCACTCAAATGTCAAGAAGATTTTCTTTACTTTTAAAGCAGTATTCAGTTTGTATTGATAGCAAAAATTGAAATGAATGTCAGCTGCTGTCAGTTTAAGGACAAAGTCAATCGACTGATTACGATAATCCCCCCCTAATTTCCAGAGATTTTTATTAATTTATTCATTTTACGGTTATTTATTCCCAAGAAAACCAGGAGATTTGGTCTTTCTCATGAGCTACACTTTCTGTCGAGGTAAAAATAGAAAAATAGTGAGAATCTCCTCATCTTGAGTTAACTTCTACTCTGTTTGAGAGTTTGATCAAAATTCCAGCTTGCCCGTGGGGGGTTTTATCCCATGAACAGTCACCAATGTATCAACACACTGGGTCACTGGTAGCTAGGCATGCCAAAGTGTCCTTGTGCAAGGCGTTGAATCATGAGGAAAAACGTAACATTTATCAGTCGTATGGGTACATGGGTAAATTATTTGATTTTTGGTTATGTTTTTCCGTTTTTCAGTAGCTGGTCAGAGGAGTCCATGCCAGGGTCTGTCACACTGAGCCACCTCTTTGTTACTTTAATGAAAATACGATCTGACATCTGTGTGAGAGCCATTTTGGGTTTCGGAGCCTCCCATCATCTGAGGGAAGGGATTTGTAAAATATACTCATTACAGGAGATGGGTGTACATCGGTTTGTCAGAGTTAAGTAAATATATAATTTTTTGTTTATCATTGTTGCACACGGCAACACAAAGCAACCAGTGAGCGTTGTGGCCTTTTTGGCAACAGTCAATCCAATCTGTTATTACTTTATATCAATGTGACAGTCTGCTTCAAACAAAGGATCATTAGATTGTCAAACAGCATCAGACCTGCTCTCATTCAGAGTCATTAAGGGTGGAGGGTCATCATTACAGTCTCTAATGAGAGGGAATTCCCAGTGTTGCACTTCGAGTCCTGTGTAGTTGTGTGAAGGACAATGGAGACAGTTTGAGAGGATGTCAAAGGCCAGCCCACTGTCTCACCTCCATGCAATTTGATCTCAGGTTGTCTGTCTCAGATGGTTAAAATTGACAGTCACCGCCAAGTCATCCACATACTCACCCTTTATTTATTTAAACTGGTGCCACAGGAGTTGTATAAAATGTTTTATCATGTGCGTCACCTGAGTTTTTGGAGGAGGATTCTATTGTGGGGTCTGTGTGAACTGGCAGAGAGAACAAGCTGGGGCTTGTGTGTAGAATTCCTTCAGGTTCAGGAGTAGGAATTGTGTGTGTGTACGTGTGTGTGTGTGTATGTAAAATAAAGAGAAAGATCATTATGAGACAAATTATGTGACAAATGACCACAGGACAACAGTTGCATTTTCCTCAAGAATATTTATATAAATCACAACCAAATGTGAACTATCAACAGTTTCAAAATAAAACACGTGTGTGTGTGTGTGTGTGTCTGTGTAAGAGAGAAACAGAGCGAGCAAGGGATGACAAAACCATATTCAAAATGCAGTGTCCTTTACAGCAATGGCTATATACAGTACAAATTAGCTGTGGATCATGGGTAACCACACACACACACTCACACACAAGAACAAAGACATGAAACGCTACCAAAAATGGCATTGTGGGAATAAATTAACACATTGCAAAACTTCATATCGTAATGACTTCTCAGTGCAGTGAGGGAAATGAGTCATTCAACATCGAGCAGAGACTGGTCTGCAGGCCAGAATCCAAGTCATCTCGGAGTGAAGCTGCCGATGGAACACAAACACAGTTTAAATTTTATTTTCATACCAAATGTTGCCCCTGTAAAAACATCTGAGTCATCATTTAGACACTTTGGAAGATGAACAATCTTCCTGGAATCCAGGGCCATCTATGATAAATATGGAATTAATCAAGCTCCTTAACCAACGTTGGGCAGTTCAGCCAGTTTTCTCAATGTTGCCTGTTTCACCCGGGGTCTTTAGTCCTTGAGAAAGAAAGGATCTGCCCAATAAATGTAATGCAAATGTGGAAAATCTCAAATTGACCACAGTTGCTAAACAAAATAATCAAAGCCTTGTCTTAACAATAGGATTTACCAGTTGTTTTGATGGGTGAGGCTGACATATACTGTCACAGTTGTTTTTTGTCCAGATTTGATTCAGAGGCCATTTGACCAATTTAGTGAGTGAAGTAATCATGTTTCATTATTTTCTTCAAAAGGCGATGGGCTCAGTTCTTCAACCATAAACCAAAGAGGCGTGGTAACAGCATGGGGGGAGAAAGAAAAAAAATGGGCCGAGGGGTGAAGGAAAACACAAACAGGCCACTACAATATTCGGGATGAGCAAATCATCAAGTCACAACAACAACATGGATGAGAGAGAAGTCCTGTTAATGTACAAGAGGGAAGCTGAATTGAGATCAGTCCAGTGCTGCTGCATGCACCTTGTCAGTGTTGAACCAAAAATGTTTCCCTGCTGCTTTTCATGTCCATGGTCAGATCCTTTTCGTTTCATAGAAACTCTTCTCTTCTGCAGTCCCGTGTGTCTCTTTGTATCATGCAGTGAGGCTGGGGTGTGATCAGTCCCCTCACTGCGAAACCTGTCAGTCACTCTGCTTGTTCTTCACTGACCTAACAGTGTTTGTCAGTAGCCTTTTTTTGAAAGTGGCCGCACCCTGCATATGGCGCCTGGTCATGTGATGACGCACAGTAATGTGGTTTTTCCCACATAAATAGAAACCAGTAACCACTGTCCCAGTTTCGAACAGAACTCCAAACGTTTTTTCAATTAAGCCCAGCAAGCCCAAGTTTGAATTTGTTAATTCTAGTGAGTGTAGGTCTGTTGATATTCAATATTTTTGTTGCTGTTAACAAATCACATGTGTAGATGAAAACCACGTAATGTATTCAGATTGGTGTGTGTTTATGTGTTCAGCGTTGTTCAGCGTCTGCCATCACATGACCACTTCATTAAGAGCATCCTCCCTTGGCTGTTTCAGTACGGTCTCCAGACGGCTTCAGCAGCCGCCATGTTTGTCGGGGAGCTGCTATGGCTCGACTCCACCTCAACGCCCACTCCTTCATTCTGATTGGGCAAGGACGGGTGCAGGAGGGAGGAGCCTGTGGAGGCGTTGGTGCATGGCGGCAGGATCCTGGGAGGGGAGCGTGAGTCGCTGCTGCCCCCTCCTCCGGCCATCATGGAGAACTGGTACGATCCAGCAGCGGCGGAGTAGTACAGGTGGTACGGGGAGGAGGTGGACTGGAAATGCCCATTCTGAGCCTGGTGCGGCGTGTTCGCAGGATAGGGAGGAGGCAGGTAGGTGTGGTACCTCCCTGCTGGGGTGGTCGCCATGGCTGTCGCCATGCTGATGCCAAGGGCGCTGTTGGAGACAGGGTTGTGGGAGGGGGCGTAGGTGAAGGCAGCCGCCGTGGTAGGGTAGTGCACGCGGGGGTCGGAGAAGCGGGAGTCAGGCAAGGAGGGAAGAGAAGAGAAAGACCGTTCCAAGGTCATCCTGGGGTCTCCAAAGGCGGTGAGGTCAGGGCCTGAGAGAAGGATGAGGAAAAGTTTACAATCCACCAATCTACTCACTTAGGATTGCTGTCTGTTTGTGGGCGTGGGCATGTGCGTGTGTGTTACCTGTGAGTCGTGAGGACAAGTCGCTGAGGGAAGAGCGGCCAGGCGAGAGGGGATTGGCTGTATGGACAGTGGGTGCGGTTATTTGGCCAAGGTAGGGATAAGACTGGTCGTAGGACCAAGATGGAGACGACTGCATCTGTCTGGAATCTGAGAGAGAGAGAGAGAGAGAGAGAGAGTTTAATAACTGACACTTTTAAAGTATTAGAGCAGTCCGTCATTTCATGAGATGGCTGTTTCCAGTGGAGCCTAATGGGGAACCCCAGAGGTTGAGCATCACACCCCTATAAAATTGGGGGATTCGTCATTTTTTATAGGGGAATGATAACATGTGAGGTAATAATGCAGATGACATCATCAGGCTCTTCTCCAAAATCACAGAAGACGTTATTTAATTGTTGTAAGAGGCTAGCTAGGTGATGGACGCGTGTACAACTGTCTACTTTGACTAACTTTAATAAATGAGCTATTAAACCTTAACTTTATACGTAAAGTGACAAACTATTGATACCATGATTTGTGGAGAGTATGTTGTTTAAATAAAGGCTGATTCACAGGAACTTGGTCGTGTGACAGAAGCTGTTGACGGTGAAAGAAAAAAGAAAAAAGAGGGATGGAGGAGAGGAAGCAATTAACTTGGTGTGGGGGTGGATGGATGAAGGGGAGGGTGTGTGCGTGTGTGTGTGTGTGTGTGAGTTCTTTCATTCAATCCAGCCTTTTTCCCCACAGTCTAATAAATGGCACTGATCATCCACAGACTTGCAGACAAGCGTGCATATGTATGTGTGTTTGTGTGAGTATGGATGTGTGGATAGACGAGGAAGCAAATTGTACGCAGCAGCCGAGACGCCAGTGAAGGCTTTTCAAGTCTTGCCAAGAGCTCTCCCAAGCACTGACGTAAGTATGTGGTGTTGTGTGTGTGTGTGTGTGTGTGGGTGTGTGCGTGTGTGTGGTGTATCTGGGTGGTGGTAAGGCCTAGGCCCCGTGCCAGGCCCCCTTCCTTTCCTGGCTCCTCTCCCCAGGCTGAGAGCACTAATGTGGGCCAGGAGTCATCCAGTAGATGGCGGGCTGGGTGGAAATTTAAGTAAAACATATAGACGGCTGCATAAATGTCAAAAACAATGTGTCTGACACATTTATGTTATTAAAACTCATTCTTTCCATGTCACTGAAGTCTGATATGATGCATGCAGGCTTATTTTGCCATGTATCAGGGCTGAAAACAGTGGGTGTGTAGCCCCCAGCCAATAGCAGCTCACAGTGTGCAACGGTGAGACACTATAAAAACAACCACCTCCACCTTTCTCTTCCACACTTTAGAACATAACCACCATGAAACAATCAGCTTCTGCTCTTTAATGTTTCTCCCCTCAATGTGGATTGTGTTGCACTGCGTGGTATCAGGTTTACTGTAAAATCTGAAAATCTGAAAAATGCATTTGAAGTTCTTAATGCTAGATTTTTTCATAAAGATCCATTCGAAAGTCAGGGGTGCCAGATCAGGTGATAAAACCAGATCCACCATATAGGAGAGTATGATGTCGGTATATATCAGGGTTTAGCTTAACATAGGCTGTATATGCTATAACAATATATAATGTGGCTATACAGAAAAACACCTATATGTATGGAGATGGGGAATTTGCATGAGCTCAACACAAACAAACATGGAGGAGAGTGAACGTGACCCAGAGGAGAAGGACTCAAACCACCTAAAGACAAAATGAGGAGTAGGTGCTCACAGTAGGAGCTATACTTCTGCTGCAGGGACATGAACCAGAGAACTGTGCTTTGCAAATTATGCTGCAGGCCTCACAACAAACTCAAAAATGAGGACTTGATACTGAATCACAAGATGGAAGGAGGCAACAGCTCATATATTGCTAGTTAATTCTTCAAAGACTTGGTGAAGTTGCCCTTTACACGCACGCACAGCGGAAACTATATGTGCAGTATTTATAACCAGAGAAGTGAAGTGAGCGGTGACGAGAATTAAAAGAGAATTGAAAGTTCAGCCGGGGCCGATGATTGGGGAGAAGCTATCTGGAGTAAAGGTAACAAGGGAGGAAGAGAAAGAAAAAGAGTAGTAAGGCCTTGAATGGCTTCATAACGGTTTCCTGTTGCTGTTTTCATTTTGAGAGGCAACCGAAAAAAACTGAAATCAGGAAGCACTGAGAGCTACCTCTCTATTTATCTTTTAATCAGGTATGTATTTGTTTTCACAGCCTCAATATTAGAAACAGTTCGGTTTCTATCCAATTCATGCAACCTCCAGTGAAAGCGTTAAAAGAGACTAAAATATGATCCACTATTGCACTAATAGATTCACATCTATGACAAGGACTAGGTAAGAACTCAGAGTTCCAGGCTTAGTTACAAAGCTGAAGACATTCTGCACTGGTATGCAGTAATTATGCACTCACATAACCGTTTCCATTACAAAACTAATTATAAAAATGTTCATCTTATGTTCCAGAACTCTATTTTCTAACTGCAATAGCATTACTTGTCTGGATCTGTCCAGCTTCAGTTTAAATTGATGTTGATCTTAGCCTGTAGCTTCGACTCAGCATTTCTAGAGGACAGAGTGGCAGCTCGTCTCAAAAGTAGCATGTGTTAGCGTCAGTACGTAGTAAATCTTAACAATGACAGTGTTCCAAGGCTGTGGTTTGGCTGCACAGCCGGCTGCGCACGCTGCCTTCACATGGAACTGTTGAGCTTGTGGTTACAACATGGGAAGTCATGCTTGTTGTTCCATCGGACAATGTTGCTAGGCGACGGCAACATGGATGCCACGCAGTCCTGTTCCTCAGACTTATTATAAAACTGCAAAAGAAAACTTCTTACTGCTAAAATTACAATGTATTGACTGGTGTTGACATCCAATGAAAAAATGAACTTCAATCTTAGGAGGAAGGATTTGGTTTCAAATTCTGACATTTACATTTTTTTTTCTTGTAGTAGCACTTCCTGCCAGGTGACTCTCGTTTCCTCCTATCTTGCTTCCTCACTTACAGACACACACATGCACAGATACGACGGTGTACTACAACAGACGCACTTACACGCATAAACACTCACAAAATCGTCACTACCGCTGCAGGCCGAAGAGGAACAGATACCGTCTTCTGGTGCCAAATAGAGTATCCACGGTTACACAAACTCTCACGGGTACAACACACAAGCGCGCGCACACATGTACACACACACACACACACACGCATAGACCACAACAGATCTCACTAAAACCACAAGGAGGAACAATGAGGTTGGATGCAAGCTGAATGCACAAGTTTGGGAACACAGTTTGTGTTTTCTGCCTGTTAATAGATGATGGTGTATTGCACTACAATGAATCTGCATTGAAGCTCCAGAAATGTGTTAAAACTGAAAAGTCTTCCTTCTCCACAGAAGATAAAAGTGGAACACTTCACCCAAGTGTGTTTAGCATGAGCCGGAATTCCTACTTCTGCATTAAACACTTCTAAAAAGTTGAAAGTCTCTCACTCAAATTAACACTGTATGAAGGAATAAATGTAAACATAAAGGGAGAAGATTTCAGGTTATGGGAGTGCCTCACAGAGGAGATGAATACCCTGCCCATACTTATATACCTAAATCCATTTCATAATGACGTCATCATGACATCATCTATATACCATATGATGACAAATGATTCGTTAATCCGACTTAGCTGTGCATTGGTTCTCTAATCTTAATGGCTGCAAATCATATTGTATTACTACACTATATGACGATCTATTCAGGCTTTAAGTCTTATAGTCACTCATCACATGACATCATATGTCATCTTGGCAAATGTGTTATTCTGGATCGTAGTTTTGGTCAATGTTGACCTTTGACTAATCGGCTCTAATAGTAAATCAGTAGGAGAAACTCTCCCAAGTAACCTTCCCACCAAGTTTGGTAAAAATCCGCCCATGTGAAAGGAACAAGCTCGTACGATGTGAGACACTAGTGAATCATTTGGTAAAAAGACTTGGTCATCACAACACCTGTGAGATGTTGTTTCACTACAGGAAGTGACAAATAAAAGACACAAATCCCAAAACGTCTCTTGCCTCTGTGACCAAGCTGCTTTCAGACTAAGGCTGAACTGATTCACCAACAGCCACCCAATCACACACTGAGTAGACATGTAGTCTGGCGTCACCGTACATGTAGTAATCCTGATTCCTCATTTCTGGGCAGGAGCCACAGACAGAAGTTTCTCATTAGACAAAATAAAAAGACTGTTATTTGATTTGATATGTTCTGTGTGACCTTTGTTGGTAAATCTAGCTATTCTTTGTGGAAATCATTTTCTCTTTTAATTGAAACATGACCATTCATATTTGGATGCAACACAAATGCTGTATGACTCAAACATTTAGATTTACTGTTATGGCAGCCACTTCGGTGGAATTTAACTTACTGTTCCAGCTTAACCACCTCGGCCTATTCATCCCTGTTTTCCGGAGTCATGCATAGACTGCAGTGGTACCTTTTACACTTTTCATTTGCAGCATGTCATGGCTACTTAAGAACCACGGACCTGTGACTCTCCGGTTCTCTGGAAGGACATGTATCACGGCCCCTGATAGTCTAGATGATTGCCGCATTACATCACGTTTGAGCTCATAGGGAAACTGAAGCAGTAGTTCCTCAGTATGAAAGTTATAGGGCTGTGGCTAAAGTGTCCAGATGCTGAAGTGTCCTCGAGAAAGACACTAAATCCAAAATAGATTGTTGTATAACAGCTCTGCTTAGAATAAAATGCCACAAATACTAATGTGGCTGAATGATTATAAATGATGGGAATCAACATTTTAATCGCAGTTTTCCTTTTTTAACCTAAATTCAGATTTTTGTGTTACTATGAAGAAACTAAAATATATCACTACAAAGGATAATCAGAAAAAGGGGCATTTGCTCTATGACAGAGCTTTTACAGTTAAACTAAATGCCTAAAACCTTACTGGGTTAAAGTGACACTGATAAATACAACATGTCAATCTTGCTTTAATTTGGGTAATGGACGGTTTGAATTTGGTTAACTGAGCCAAACAATATGACGCTTTGTTTCAGCTTCCCTGTTGAATGTAAGTGACTGTACCACGAATACAGGAAGTGTTTGACAGGAAAGAAGACACACTTTTCTTCTTTGCTGTTTCTTTTCTTGCTGTACTGATCAACGCTGATGAGACATAAATGTAACCATTGTTTTTTTTCGGGCTCTTACCAGCAGTTAACTGCGTGTGCGTGGGACTGGAGAATGTGGCCGAGCCGAGTGCTTGGCGGGTGTTGGTGGAGGGTTGGTGGTGATGGTGGTGAGGCGGCGTCACCCTCATCGAGCTCCGCCTCAGCTGCTCCAGCTCAGTTAGCCTCTCAGAGAACGCCAGTGTGCCTGGTTTGACCTCGTCCATTTTCTGACGATGACCTGAGTTGAAATTGTCATGATTACCGATCACGCCCTTAAATATACAGCCCCAACACCAAAGTTCTGCAAACTCAATCCAGCAACAGAGAGATATTTTGCCTGCAGATTACTCCCTGCTTGTAATCTGATTACATATTCCAAGGATTTCAGCAACAGTTATAACTCAAAATAGGGTATAAATGTCCAGACTAACACGCTCTGGCTGTGAATCTGGCGATGGGCGCCGCATAGGCCCACATGTGTGTGTGTGTGGCGGTCTGTCACGCTGTCTGTGGTGTTGGCTGCACTTCAAAGCACTAAGACTGAGCTCCAGTTACAGGCACTTCCTCCCAATGGGGGAAGTGTGCGTGAATGTGTATTTATACTGTGTGTGTGTGTGTGTGTGTGTGGGCGAGTTAGAGACGAGTGATGGTTATTAACAGCTGAGCGGAGCTGGCAGGAGTCTTCTTCTCTTTCTGTCACCTCCCGTCTCTCCTCACTGTGCTGACCAGTGGCGTTCACTTCACTTCACCTCCATTTAAGAGGACTTTTGTGCGAGTGACATGCATGAGGTTTGGCAAAACAAAATCGCTCAGCCTTTTTTTAACTGCGCTTTATTCTGCCATTAGAAATCCCCATGTTTCATCACACACGGAGTGGGAGAGGAACTCTGGGTTGCATCAGGTTCCTCATTGACTCACTCAGCTGAGTCTTTGTCTGAAGGGATTTGAGCTCATGTCTTCATTGTGTATCTTGTTGGTTACTTTATTAGCTTATAGGCCCAATAACAACTATCATACTCAACTTTCTCAAGCAGGGCTATGCCATAACATGTGCTTATCTTTGCTTATAAATGAATTAAGATCAAACTGCTGACCTCGATGAAACTGTTTATCTGGCCTTAAAAATGGATATTGTTGTCAACCCTTATCAGCTTCTCTGCTGGTAAGGCTGTAAACACTATAAATATCAATGGCAACAATAACATTGAGCATGCTAACACGCGTGGTTAAGGTTAGAGAACGATTATAAGCTCTGGTTAAGGCTGGGAAAAGATTGTGGTGGTGGTTCTATATGCCTATACTATATGCCGCAGACAAGTTAAATCACAACAGTGTCATTTAGTATCATCCATTCTACATGCAGGAGCCTGTGACTCATGGTCAGTCAAAGAACAAATGAAAAGAGGCAAGAGGAACGTACGTGTTCATATAAACATTAGTGTAACTCATTGGGAGTAAAAGACAGCATTAAGCAGCTGCCTCCAACAGGTCATATGAGATTTCTGATCCACTGCAAGTAAGTCTGCACCTTGTGATGTATTTCCAATCAAAACATCTTCGTCAGTGCAAGAATCAGTGTGTCCCTTATGTAGGTAAAAAGTTATGGTATACAGGTCGGGGTGGTAGATGGACATACAGCATGACAGTCTTTCATTTTGAAGGTGTCCTAAACCTCAATCGTTGGTGTATAACAGTTATATGATCTGGATGTAACTATAGCTGTGTTTGTGGCAATCCATTTAAATAAGGAATTAGATGGGACCCGGAACTTGACCCTGTGGGACTCCAGATGTTATTTTCTTCTGAGAAGGAAGATGTCAACATTTGTGTGTGTGTGTGTGTGTGTGTGTGTGTGTGTGTGTGTGTGTGTGTGTGTTTGTGTGTGTCAGTGCAACTCACGTCGTGGCTCTCTTGGACCGTCCACTGTAATTTTAATAGCTCTTTGGTATGTGGCCACTTGAGGAGGGTTGGTGAACACTGTGATGGTCAGGGTGAAACTCTTCCCTGAGAGAAGAGAGGACAGGAAAAGAGGGAAAGTGGAGGAGGACAGAGAGATGGGAACGGATTAAAAGAGATGATGAGCAAATAAAAAAGGCAAGGGAATAAACACCTAATCAAAAACAGAGGTTGATGGCATTGAGAACCTTTTGTGGGCTACATACTCTCATATTCCCCTGTGCTCCCTAAATATCCCCTGGGTCTGCTCAATGCATTAAGTCATCTAAGTCATGGACCCCCAGACAAGAATAAACCAGGAACCACTCTTTCTATCGCTCTCTCCTGACCATAACTTTGATTATGTTGTCCTAGAGTATGATTTTAATGGGTACATGCCCTTAAAAAAGTATTTATCAACAGTTTTTGCAGTGGACTAGTACACACAAATTTATTAATAGAAAACATTATTATGTATGGTTGCTGTATCAAGTGTTTTGGACTATTTGGGTGTGTGTGGTTGTGTGTGTGTGTGTAGCCCCTGTGGTCACTGCCAGCCTTAGTTTTGGAAGTAGCGCTCACTCAACACAACGCTTGCTGTAAACACACACTTGCAGACCACCACTGTTGTCTGCCGGGGCTGAAGGGAAGTTACCACGTGCAGACAGTCTGATTCAGACACATAATATGAGGGTAACGCCAGGTGTTCCTTGCTTCTCTCTAACCCTGCTCCCTTTTTTCTTCTCTCTCTCTCTCTCTGACCATAACCGCAAACTGCATTTGGACTGTGACAGCTTTTACCGTACTAACTGGGCTCCACTTAGCTGTAACACAAGGGCAAGGAAACTTGCTTAAATTGAAAGCAGGCTACCCACTGAAGGGAAAGATTGTGGTACAGCTACATTTAGCATCAGTTAAAAGGGTGTGTCGCTGGCTATGATGCAGTTGATGTTGGCCTCTTTTACCGTGTACAGCTCATGGCTATAGTGGCTGTGGAGAAACCATGTGGACACCTCAACATATGTGAGAGGCTGCTTGTGTGAAGTTCACAGTACAGGTGGGGATTGTTGCAAGTGAAAATTGTGTCTTTATGGTTTTTTTTTAGTGTTTCCCTTTCCGCTAGTGTGAAACATTTTCGTTTATTAAAGGACTGCCAATTTAAAAAGCCTGAATTTCCCTTTAATCGAAAAGATCCCAGGTTTGAGAAAGGCTTGAGAAAGTGTTTTCCTGAAATTGGAGCGTGCAAACCTTTTCAAGTAATAAACCAAACAAAAAGTGTGACAGTATAATATTTAAAGAAGCTATATGTAACTTTTCACTCTCCAAGGGGTTATTATATGCAAATCTGAGCATTGTTACCCTGCTGCATAAGAGAAACTTACAAAGAGCACCTTTAGGCACTTGGCAAAACCAGCAACTCCACTGCAAACTGTCTGCTCTCCATGACCTCCATCTCTCTCACTTAGTGTTGAGTCCACTGGCAAGGTGAGGATTGGAAATATATAAATTCAGCTTTTGCTCAACTTTTGCCATCTTTGTACAACAGTGTCCAGTTTTACAACGCACTACGCTTCAGTGCAAAACCCACATCTGTATTTTCAGCTAATCCCATGTGTCATTCCCAATTACTGTCCTGGTAGATGTTAAGAAACTAGTTATATATTTGTTATGTTAAATCTAAGAGTGCTGTGGATTATAGATCTATCTCTTTTCAGTCTGGACTGAGCCTTGACGAGACATGTTAAAGTCTACTCACTGTTGTTTGGCGGTTGTTGGTCCATGTGTGACCTTGTATACTTTCCTCATATTAGATTAACACAACTGGGGCACGAGTTGTTGCCTTAAAATGAAATGTAAACCACACTTTACTGACACTGGCACTGTGCCTGCTGGTTATTGATAGTTGACAAGACCATATACCATACTGACAGCCACTAGAGGGTGTGTTGTCACCTCAAACCTTCCTTCTTGTCTCAGTCCTTCTTTCTTTCTATCCTTCTCAACATATGCACACCCACCACATACTGTATATTCTGCTCCACTCACTGCTACTACTATTTTCTAACCATTACTGAATGATACCACATAGTTTTGAGGAAGATGGATTGTGTTGTTGTGTAGGTTGTTTACTCAGAGAGTTTACAGTAAGAGATTTGGCTGATAGAGAGAGGGGGGAAGGAACAGCTGAGATCTTTGTGTCTGTTGTGTCTATCAGCCAGCCGGTCGCATCCTACTACACACCGTACACACACACACATAGATACGCACACAAACACGATGACTAATTCTCCAAGGCATATGCCTAGGACTTCCTTTCTAGTCACCCCCATGTCTCCCTTCCTCTCTGTAGATAAGAGTGCATTTCACACATGAGATGAATTGTATGTGTGTGTGTGTGTGTGTGTGTGTGTGTGTGTGTGTGTGTGTGTGTGTGTGTGTGTGTGTGTTATAGAGATAGAGTGTGCATCATGTCAGGGCTTGCTGGATTGGGGTACAACATCTTCAACAAAGCGATGTGTGTGTGTGTGTGTGTGTGTGTGTTACCGGAACAATAAGTTAGTGTTTGTACATTTGTGTGTGCGTATGCGTGTGTGCATGTGCATGTACAATATTGTGAAAGAGAAAAAAAATGGTCCTGTGTTGAAAAGAGGAACTAAAAGAGAGTTTGAAAACCGGTTGCAAATTGCACGCATATGCACGCTCACAAACACACACACACACACACACACTCACACACAGAGAGACACAGCACAGGCATATGGATGTGAAAGGTTGAACCATCATATTACACTGGCCATTGGCAGGTTTTCTTTCAGCTGCTGTGCAGATTAACTACCCTCACAATGAGTCCATACTGGTGTACACATTTCGTAAACCTTTGTCACCTTTACATCACATTTACTATTATTGATTTTTCTTATTCAACAAATCCGCTGTCACAGTTGCATGGAAACAGCTATAAACAAAAAATTTTCATGTGACAGATAGATGTTACATTATAGAAAGGTTCCTATTGTATATATATAACTTCATTGTCAATACTGCCATATATATGGGACAGGCAGGACTGAAATGCCTTTATCTCTAATCCCTTTAGTAAATTAGGAATATATATAATGTACAGATGTGACATTGTCAAAGGATGAGTAAAATAGCTGCATTTACATTACAAATTGCTGCAGATGTCTTGACTGGTGCATGTTTGCATTGAAAACAAGTTCAGGTGTGTGTGTTTCAGTGTCTACCTTATTCAAATCAGTGAGGGTGTGGGCTAAACAACAGACACACCTCTTTGTGTCGTGCAATTCAGTCCAAAGACAGCTTCCTCCAGAATGGTCATCGTTGAATCAACAACAGTGAAAACTAAATTATAACTTTAAAGAAGGAAGCATTTTCTGTCTTTCTGGACCCAATTATATTCAATCTGGAGACTGGGAAAAGCTCAACTTTTGTTTTTGAGAAACACACTGTTAATATTTTGAAACTAGACTATGTGGGTTTGGGAATTCAGGTAGTGTAGCTTCAGGTAAAACTTACAAGTCAACAGGATTAATACACCCTCACTATTTGAAATTACTGCTACCTACATGCAAATCCACAGAGTGGCTCGACGTCGATGTAAGCCCTGTGTAAATACTGCACAAATCACGAGTTGTAACTAAGCGCTTCTGCAAAAAGGGAACACTGACAAAGTTTGAGAGCTCCCACCCACACACACAGAAACACATAGGGAAACCACTAGTCAAACCACTAAACCACCTCATTGGTGAACTAACCACTTCCTGCACGGACAGTTGATGACAGTTCGGGGTTGTAGAATCTCTGCACAACATGAGGGCCGATGTGAGCGGTTATCACTCAACAACGTAAACGTTTAATGTGTTGACCGTTTGCTACACAAATCGTGGTGGAAAGGCTCTTGAAACTAAAAACGTGGCCATAAATAAAATGTCATCACACCCATCACTTCAGGCCAAAAGATAAAGGATAGGTCTGATGAGAGTCTGTATTTTTCTGTAATCAATAAATCCCATGTGCAGGGCCCAAACCAAATCGTGAGCCACACTGTTGCACTGGACGCATTTATGAGTTGTTCTTAAAGATTTCCACTTAAAAAAACAATCGGCTGAAGGTTGAGAGACACACACATGGTGGTGGGAAAGTCAGAAAGTATTGAGAGATACTTGTGGTTTGGATATTTGCATTACGATGGAGCAATATAGCCATATGAAGAAAAGATGAGAATAATGTTTAGAATAAAGTCTTTAAAAGAGTCATGATATTTTGAGGGAGGGAAACAAAACTTGTTAGCCCTGTTAGCCCTGCTAGCAACACAGCAGTAACAGTGGTGCTAATGATGTTGGTAATCCCCTGACTTTTCCTGTGGCTCCACCATGATGATTCTCAGTGTAACAGTTCAACCGATATCAGATGGGGTGCCATGGCAACCTTTATGACCTTTTGCTATGTGTTCCTAATAAACTGGCTACATGGAGTATAGCTAATTATTGCAGCAAGGGTATGTTTCTGAAAGGTTTGGGTTAAATGTATTATCCATCTGTAAATCCACTCCAACAAAACCAACACAATGAGTTTTGTATCTTAAATTACTTCTGCAATGAAGTGATGATGGGAGAATGCACCTCATTGTTCTCGCAGCGGTTACATTTGCATGAAAACAAATTCTGCTCCACAACTTTCTTCATTTGAATTTTTATACAGAACTGTGGAATCTGTCAAATATCGACAGTTACTCCTATATTGTTTTTTTAGCTGACATTTGTGAAATGTGTGTGTATGTGTGTGTGTGTTTATGTTAGCGTGTGTGTGTGTGTGTGTGTGCACGCTAGCAGAGCTTGTGTACACAGGACTAGTGTTTTAAATAGATAAGTTGGGACATTTGCCTGCAACCGATTTAGAGTAACTGTGGTGTAGTGTGTCCGTTGAGATGGGGGGGTGAACGGGGTGTTACGAGGAAGCTGCGTGAATACTGGAATACTGTTTTTATTCACGTGTACTTCCCCTAATTTATCCCCGCTGTATTGTGCACTGGTGCAAAACACACATATTAGATTTCTACCAGTGCGAGACATTAAAAGTACACTACCACTCTCCCTGTGGGGACCTGATACGACTGTAGCTCACATCTTTGTCTAAACATAACAAAATCTGTATTGATGTTTTCAATATCCTTGTATATGCGTGTTTTTTGTGTGTGTGCGTGTGTGTACCTCTTCCGCTGCGGCCGACAAATCGTAGGTCGTTGAATCGAGCCACTTGGTTCTTGATGGCCGCCGTGGCGTTGCGAAGCTCTGCTGAGTAATTCTCGTCGTTTCCTGCCATCACCGTTACCAAGGTACCATCGGGGATGTCGCCCAGTGCAACCACCTTGAGACGTGAAGGAAGAAAACAGAAGAGAAGATAGAGTTTTGCTTGTGTATATCCAAGAAGGCCTGTTTGCCTTGTTTTTTTTTAAATTTCGGGTTGATTTCCCATTGAAGTTGGTATCAACATTGTCCCTTAATTGAACTGATTGTACAAACCAATAACAAATACACATTATTCATGGCTAAAGTTGCCCATTATACCATACTCCCAGTTCTTATGCCACAAAGCAGCAGCGTATCTTGTTTTGACTCGCGTTCCAAGTTTATTTAAAGATTAAATCCAGGGTGAAGCAGGACATCCATATTTACTGCACATCTCAGCCTAGTGCCTTACTGACTCCACCACTGTACATACTTTGTCCAGTACTATCTACGATGTTGTGCACTTGACCCAAAGCCATGCTGACTTCACAGTGTGTTATTAACTCTAAAACTGCCTCTCTGCATCTCATCTGTCATAGACCACAAGGACATGGTGGTACCTTCATGCTTCAAAGCGGTATAAAGGAACCAGTGTTTGTTTAATTTTTGTTCCATGTTCTAGAACTGCAGTTCCCACCCTACTTTGGGGTGTAGGCTACAGTCGAGCAAGGATCTGTTGACCTTATGCAAAAACTTTTTTAATTGGCTCCACAAAGTGTTGTTCACCCGTTTATTCAAAGTTCAGCAAAGTTTTTTGTTCATGGGAAGGAGCCTGAACTAGGTGGTTGTTGTTGTTGTCGTGAGTGCGCCTGTTGTCATGAACATGCTGTTGTCATTAACACGCTGTTGTTGTGATTGCCGTAACTTATGCCTATGAGTTCTCAGTCAGATCTGTTGGTCAGTGAGGGCCTCCCTCAGGGCCTCACCTATCGGACGTAGAAATTTGCATCGGCTCATAAAAAATATGTTTATCTACAACCACAGCTACATGATGGTGGACTCGGCTAGCTTAGGGGCTAGCAGGTTTTCTACCTGCTCATGGCCACAAACAAAGTCACACGGAGAAACAAGCAGCTTTAGAACTGAAATGTCATGTCCAAGATGCAAATGAAATAAAAGGTCAGGCCGTTTCCCTGCAGAAAAACACTCCCTGAACACATGTGGAATGGAAATGTGTGATGCTCCGCGCACTAGAGAGCACATTCTCCTGCACCTACGCAAATGTAGCACCCGGCAGGTTGATTTCCATATTAACGCTAATCACACCACACCATCAGTGTGCAAATGACTGCTGTGGATACTATGGATGACGTATCTTTTTTAACCCTGCTATTGAGTCATCGCAGCTCACAATCCCGGTCTCAAAATGGGACACGATTAATGAACCTCGATCTCCTCCTTGCTGTTTTCCCTTAAAGTCTCACAATAGCATTGTTCACTCCTCATATTGGTCTTCAGGAGATTCAATCTCAAAATGTTTAGGTTCCAGCGGTCAAACAGTACTGAGAGAAGCCTACGATTCAATATGATAGGATAAAAATCTTCCGAAGCAGTCGCGGTAAAGCAGGACTGACTCTCCAGGCTTAAAAATATGGGTCTTGACCTGGAAATACTTAATAATCAAAACAACTTGGAGAGGACACACACACACACACACACACACACACACACACAGATGTCCAACGGATGAGGGAGAGACTGGCAGCAATGGAGCATGAAACCAGCCCAGCAGAGTAAACAAGACTAAGGAAACAATTATGACGCTCTCGGTTCAAAAGCAATGTGTGTGTGTGTATGTGTGTGTTTGTGTGCTAACCTACAGTTTAAGTGTTGTCACGTATGTACACTGGAGCATGTTCATGATAAGTGTATATATTTGTGTGTGTGTTTGTCTGTGTGTGTGTGTGTGTGTGCATGCATGTGTGAGTGTGTCTGTGCGCGCACATCATAACAGTCATCCATTATCAGTAAGAGGCAGTGACATCCGCTCATGATGCTCCATAATGATGCATAATGCACCAAACTCTCCCTCACACACACACACACACACAAACACACACGTGCATGTGAGAACACTAATGCGTAAAACTCAATAAATCAATCACTTGTGTGTTCTGAGGCTAAAAGCTGCTTTTCCACAGAGGCTTTTGGTCTCAAAGTGCAGGAAAGCTGAACACATCCACATACATCGATACATAAGGGAAGACAACATGAATGTTCTCATCAAAGAGTCTGCTTGATGATGATGATGATGATGATGATTATTATCATCTGCTCACATGTTCCATTATTAGCTCCCAAGTATACAATATTTCCTTTTCCACTTGTTCTCCGCCTGTTTTAATCTTGATAGTATTTTTGACCTTGCATTATTATTATCATTATTGTCATTATTATTACTACTAGTAGTAGTAGTAGTAATTTAAGAAGGTTTTTTAAGAGTATTAAGAGTTAATCATAAATCTTGATATGTAAACCAACTAACCACAGCTGTCAAACTAAAGTGGTAGTGTGGATGAAGTAACAAAAAATATAAAAAAGCAAGTCAAAGTGACTCAATATTGATTGTAATACAGTTCTAAATTAACTTTTCTCCAATGTTAATGTGTCAGATAATGGATAAAACAACAAAGGCAGATGGGGACTGCATGAGGCTACTGATATACACACCTTGAAGGCAATGGGCAGTGTCTTGTTACACCTCCAGTGCGTCGGCAGCACCGAGCAGAGGAAGTTCGGACTGTCTGACTTCACCAGCTCTCCTGGATGATCTGAGATCACCTGTAAAACCATCACAGTTACATTTCAAACTGGTGTTTCCAAGTAAGACACCAATTGGGAGCTGAGAGGACGATTTAGATTTGAAGGACACTCTGGACTAAATGTTAAAATCAATTGAATTCACGCTACTGTACCTCCACCATGCCGCGGTCTGCCATACGCAGTTTGCCCATCAGAGCGGCCCCGCCTCCGGCCTCCTGGGCCCCCAGGGGCAGGGCCTCGGCCATCTTCCCCCCGGAGGCGAGGGTGGTGGAGGGGGGAGTGTAACGCCGGCCAGGGGCTGGGTCTGAGGAACAGAGATGGTCAGATTAATTCATGGCGTTTGGGGGTAAAATCAATATGGACAGAAATCAGAGGAGAGGTTAGGGTTAGGAAACATTAATCAACTAGAAATAGCCAAAGAAAAAATAATCTACACATTTTTGACCGTTGGCTATTTAGTGTAAATTCATTGGTGTCCTGTTTCCGAATTATCTTTTATGGTAATACAACAAAAATCAAAATAATCATGGAATAATTTGAGGTTCTGAATTGTTGTTTCAAATACAGATATTAGTTTGAGCTCTGGTACACTGTGAAGGATGATTTTCACTATATTTAAAGAATACAAAATATAAAATTGAGATTGTGAAATGAACAAACAGGATGTATCAAATAAGACATAACACACCACACTGATGTAACTCAACCCCACACACACACCTATATACAGGGCATGATGACACACAACATGGTCAGACTGACTTGAATACCAGAGTGTGGAGTCATGAAACTAAAGACAGCAGCGGCTGCTGCCGCTCCTGCACACCCTCTCCTTTAAATGAATAATAGTGAGAGAGTCGGCACAATTTACAGAAAACGCAAGTTAAACAGAGGATTTACACCAAATCCAGCGATACAGTGTGTGTAACATAAAAACATCACAACTTGATCTAGTCAGAGAGGTGAATGTTGCAATGGGAATATGGTAAATAAGTAGGTTAATAGCCCCACTTATCTGCCTGGCTGTATGTCTGCCTTTATATCTGTATGTCTGCCTGTCTGCCTGTCTGTCTGCCTGCCTGTCGCTCTGTAGTATCAATGGGCCTGTTGCATTGTCAGTCAGCCAAAACCCACAATTGAAGCCACATGCTGGCGGTTTGGAGCTTGGTTTACAGTTTGAAACCTTCCCAATGCTTTCACACTGTACTAATGCAACCTCCACCTCTCAGTGAGGCTGCTGATGTGAATGGCGTTTGTGTGTGTGTGTGTGTGTGGGTGTATGTGAGTGTGTGTGTGTGGAGCCCACAGACAACAAAAGCAAATAATCATATTTAAATTAGTCAGCAATTCTGAAGCCGATTCACAATGACCACAAACTTCTCTTGTGAAGTCTTGTCGTTGGATCAAATCAAATTAATTAAATTTAAGAATTGAGATGGCAAAAATGTTCGAAAATTCAAAGGAAGATCTGTTTATTTTATTATACTAACATCACTGCTGTTTTCACTGTGTATAATCTACAGTGTGTAGAAATTGAATTTGTCAAGGTCTTCTGTTTTGCTTTCAGCCACAGTCGGCCTCGCACCACCGCCTGAGCCTTCAGAATTTGTGCTGTGACTTTTCAACTAAAACTGTCTGGAACTCTAATAAATCTGCAAGGCACATTTCCACATGATGTTGCACTTAGTGTATAAGGTGAAAAAGGAAAACGTGTTATTTCAAATTGTTACAGTCGAATTTCAACTCATTTTAATTTAAGGGAAAAAGAAAAATACACTTTTGTATATCATGGTTGCCTTGATAGATGATTTCAAATGTAGAATTAATAAATAATGTTAAAGAAGTTTGCTTTTAATTCAAAAACAATATGAATCAAATATCAGTAAATATGGAGTAAGTGACTCCACATGCATGTTCACAACCAAGCTTCCATGCAAAAATTCTAAACATGTTACATGTTAATGGTGATGTCCTAATACAGCAAAAAATTGTTAATTAATGATTAAATATTTGTGTAACGCCTGGTTAAACAAGGATGAGAACAATCTTAACATGACACTAAACTGAATGCTATAGAAAACGACCTTGTTTCTGATGTAGAGCCCATTATAAAGCATTGCACGTATAGTTCAAATGAGGTTTTACAGTGGAGAAGTAATTGAGCCTGTGATTGATGTGACTGTAACATGAACAGGGGAAGTTACACTGAGCTGGATTATTAGATTCATAAAATACCTGCAGTTTAAAACCACAAAACACAACATTGTCAACACACAAAGAGACTCTTTCTTTCTTTCTTTCTCGCTCTCTTCTTTCTCTCTTAAATGAAAATAGATCAAAAGAACCTTGTAGCCGTCATGCTGAGGGGCAGATGACTCGCATATGATGACTTAAAATGAAATTTCCCACCCCCGGAACCAAGCGCGTAATGACAGAGAGGATTGGAGATTATCAACGAGTGTGTGTTCATTTTCCATCTTTGTACTCATAACGCTTTAACTTTATGGAGACGATGTCTGTGACCTAAACGATACACATTCTTACTAGAGAGAAATGAAAGAGGGAATCAGAGAAATGACTTGTACCGTATTTTGCGTCCCACAGAAACACCATTTGTGCGCCACGGTGTGTCCACAGATACTCAACTTCCCCGATCTTCTCTATGATCCCGCTCGTCTCCTTCTCTTTAAATCACTTGTTCTGAGCACAAGAAGCTATGGGATGTGTGGGTAATTTCACACGTTGTCCACTTCTTGTTGTGTGTCCTTTAGAAAAATGCCGAGTTGCGGCGCGTTATCCAGACGCAGATTCCAGTCCTTGTGCGTAAAGGGCTCTTGGGGACGCGGTCTCAAAATCAGCCCTCCAGCTGTTCGCGGACTTTTGCTCCTGTGCTCCGTGCAGGGTGGAGACAGCAGTCACTTTGAAGCATGTGGTACTTTTTGAAAAGTCATCAGGGGTCCTTCTGGCACGGCTGCAATTGCGCGTCCACGCATGGCTGGCGTCGCGCGTAAAAAGGAAATGGAACAAGTAGGAGGAAAGATGAGAAGTAAATATAATTAAATTAACTTCTTTTGTGATTCCAAAAGAGCAGCCTAAAGCGGATATACCGTTACGCACTCTCTCTCTCTCTCTCTCTCTCTCTGTTCACCACCCCTCGCGTCTGGATGAGTGGATATCCCTGTGCACAGCGGCAGCCTTTTACTGGCAGAGCTGTGGATTTGCATCTCATCTGTGCACCGGGCAGCTGCTGGCCAATGGAAGGGCTTGCCGCTCGCTGTCACTGGAGGGGAATTAACCAATCAGCGATGCGTCCGTCCGACAGGAGGCGGGGTTTAGGGGAGAAAGAAGCGGAGAGAGAGCAGAGGCGCACTTCCTCCTGCGCTTCAGAGGAACAGCTCCTCCATGAATTTAGTACATGGAGTCAAATACGGAATACAGTGTTTAAAAGTTCCACAAGAAATCGTGTAAGATAAATAAATGATAACGTTTTCAACTCATGGGGGGGAAATAATTTCAAAATATCCCCAACGTCATTATATTCTTGCAGAAGCCTTTCTTCTTTTGCTCATCCAAATTGTTTTACCCCACAACATTTTAACCTTAACGCTATCCATCATTTTTATTTCCAAAAATTGTCTCTTACCATTTGATTTCAAGAGAATTCGCTGTAACTAAAAGCCACAATAACCAGTTCAGGCTGCCGGTACCACATATAGACAATAGGGGGCAGTAGGTGATCTAAATCATGGCACCGTCCTCCTGCCTCCGGAACGAATGACTGAATGACCAATTCCAACCAAATGATTTAAGTAGTTATTTGAAAAAACGTTGCACTTACAAAAAATTTACAAAAATAAAATAATGATTTCTTATTCAGATTCTTCTCAATTGTTTTCGGTGCTTTTAAACTCTTGGGCTGTTTATTTAGTCTCTTGAGGTTGATTCTGAGATGCAATCTTTTATCTAACTGTAAAAGATTGTACTCACATTTTTATAGTTGCATTATATGTTTAACTCTGATATACATATATATTTAGTCTAAAACTATATTATAAAAAGGCATTGTTGATGAAGCTATGATACTGAAAAAAGATTCAAAATTGCACGATAAAAAAACATGAATTGGGTGATTTAGTAAAACAACATCTTCATCATTTGTTTACTTGCAGTTAATTAATTCCTTAAATAGATTCCTTATATATTTACGATTGTTATTATTGTTATGATTAGTTTGATTCTCCTTCATAGAAACCCACTGATAGCGGAATTTTGATAATTGTGAATTTGTGAGTGATAACACAAAATGATCGAAAAACACAATATGGTAACAGTTTGTTTTGTTTTTTTGAAGCTTTCTTTTTCAAATTATGATAATAAAATTAAATCTTGACATTTTTGAATGGGAGTTTGGTAAAATTCTATCTTTATGGAAGAAAAAGTGTTTCCTGTTTACCTTCAGACAGCTATTGTGGTGCATTACATTTTTTAAAAACAACAGAGAGATAAAGATGTGCAGTGTTTTTTCTATCCCTGCATCCCAGAATGCATCATGATACAGCTCGGCCTCTATGTACATTTAATCCATTGGTGCTTGAAGTCAAACATTTGTTGCAAATATACATTTTCTACAAGTTAATCTTTTACGGCAAGGTTATATTTTTTTTAAACATTAAGTTGTTGTGTATTTAAAATGTGTTGCCACTTGCCAAATATGTAAATTAACAACATATCCTCATCGTTTTTTCCGATAAGACAGATTCGTGCAAAAATGTTTATACTTGAAAATGAATAAATATGTTTAAGACGACACATTTCAACTTTATATCTGCTTGCACCAGAACTATCAACCATATTACATGGTCTTCCTCATCACATATAGTTTTCTTAGATGTCCTTTTCTGGATATGGGAAACTAGCATCTGGTCTTTGAATTTGTGAATCACAACAAAAATAATCAAAGAAGAGAACTCTAATATACGTATATTATTCATAATATTTCAATAAATATAATTTTATAAAGATTGCTTTGGTAATGTTTGTTAACAATATTAATAAGAGTAACTTTGTGTGGCCTTTACAAAAAACATAGGATTTGTAGCTCACCCTGGCTCTATATTAAAAGTAGTGTTTGCACTTCCCATTACCAGCAGACTTAACAAACTGTTACTGGTTATAGGTTAAGTACCCAGCATACTGTGCACCTGCCTGTTCTCAGCATGCCCAGTTGGGAGTCAGTCGATTGGATTTAAGTTAAGTCCACAAGCTGTCGGATGAGTTTTAGGGAAATGCCAGTCTGCCTCCGCATGCGTCCCTCTTGTAGCCAAAGGGGGGGATGATAAAAAATGTAAACGCTCCACTCTCACATTGGCCTGAGATGGACTTGATGTGATTTGCCCTCGGAAAATATCCATTTTTCACTTCCTCGTCAAGGGGCCTTTTCATCCTTTCTTTTCTCTTAATCTGAAGAAGACGTCTTAATGTCTAGAAAATAAACAAATTCTTCAAATGAATAAAAAGCTTCCTTTAAGATGAATGGCTTATCTCACACTTATATATATTCTTTACATTCACCACGTTGCTGGATTTCCTTCTACGAGCCCAGCTTGTTAAACCTGCAGCAAATGCAAAAAACTGCAATTTCATGAAAGTAAGCGTCATTAGATCTGACACTGGGCAGTTATTCCTAGTATAACCATTATAAATAATTCAAAAACCGAAGGATGCTTTGTAACTGTATATCTATGGAAATTTCAGGCCTTACGCCAAGTGTACACACAACAGAGACAGCAACTCAAAGAATATATCCACTTATATATATATTTTCATGACTGTCTGTGTTTCCACAGAATATCAAATAATTTTATATTGAATTTAACAAGTATAATAACATATTTTTACCACTAAAAGATTGAATAAAATGCCGCAAATAGAAATATTGTTTTGCTGTATAGAGACCAGCGAAAGAGAGAAGAGAGAAAGAAAGAAAAGACCTCGACAGAGGGAGCGGAGTTGGATTTCACCCAGCGAGCATTTCCCACTGACTGCCTCGTAATGGGAGCTGCACCGTGTCCCCTGATCCATAATCAATACCCTGGCACAATCACCTATCAAAGTTATTGATACCAGCTTTGCTTCATATTATCAGAGGCTGTAGAAATATGGCGTCATCAGGGATTCAGTCAGATAAATACCAAAAAGGCCTCAAATAAGAAAGATATTAATATGATGTTGTCCTTGCTACACAGGTATAGAGACAGTTTTTGTACCAATCCGATATTTCTGTAACTAGTTGTTGTAATTGTTATATATCAACTCATTAACTAACTTTTTCCTTTTCCTTATCTCTTTGCAGCTTCAGTTCAGCAAATAATAGCATCAGCTTTGCAAAATGTAGGATATTTGATTAATTTGAGAGAAGATCGTTTGTTTTCCTCTCAGCATAAAGTCAAACACAAAACGCACAATAACACAAATATTCAATTGAGTCAAAAACGCACTGATTGTTTGAAATGGTGAATAGGTGACATCACGCTAGCAAAATATGAATCACCTCAAAAGTCAAACTTCCCGAAAACATAAATTATAAGCCTCACTTTAAACAAAATCATGCTTTGTATTATAGCGTTAAATAAAAACTGAGACAGCTGCCCCACACACATTGTCTGCCAGTATGACCTGCATATCAACAACCCAGTACAAACCAGACAACACACCTCCAGTACTTGAACAGCACTAAACTCCTGCAAAGCCTCCTGGATCCCAGCATACAACTCCTCCAAGAAAACTCTCACTCTCTCTTTTCAATAGAGAGTTCCATATTAACTGTGTGTATTTGTGTGTCCAGACTCTGAGTATTGGTCAAGAGCTGCAAACAATTTGAGATGATGGCAAAACACACAACGTTTTGCACAGAGGAGTTGTGCACCTCTACGACCGTCAGAAGACACAACAACACAGTGATGATTCCAAAGTATCTGAAAGCAGCGAGTCATGAAACAGTGAATGAGGGAGGGATTCCTGTAGTGGGAGTATAATGGGAGAGTGCGATGATGATGGGTGACCACGACGGTGAATATGAAAGAAAATGTGAGAATAAAATGCACGAGGGTTTTGAGGATTATTGAAAGGTCATTTTCCCAAATGACGTAAACACAACATTTCTCCTCCAAATATGGGAAACATGACAAAAACGTTTTTTTTGTTGTTGTTTATGCTAAGTACAATAAAAAATAAAAAACACAAAGCTAGTTACGACAACGAGGTGCCAAGAAGAATTCGCTTTACCAAAGAGTCCGCTGCCTGTCCGGCCTTTCCTCATCAGGTACATGGCCCAGGACAGGGGGCCAGAGCTGGAGAAGGCCCCAGGGTTCATGCTTCAATCCTGGGTGTAGGAGCAGCAACAGCTGGGGCCAAACTTCCAACGCCCAGAATGGAGAGAAAAGTAGGGCATCAAGGGAAATAATAATAATAATAATAATAATATAGAGAAAAGAGAGAAAGGGGAAAAGCAAATAGGAGAAAAAAAGGAAAAAGAAGGGCAAATATATAAGTTGTGTTTCCAAAGCCCAAAACTTGAAGTCAACCGTAACCCAAAAGAAGGGTCAGGAGAAAATCAGCCAAGAAGAGCTCCAGCCTGTCCTCACCTTCACGAACTGCTTTTATACCCCTCATTCATCTCCTCAGCACCCCCCAGCCCCCCCTCCCTCCATCTCTCCCCATGTAGGCTATTAGTAAAAAAACTGAGACGAGCGAGGGAGCGAGAAGAGGAGGGAGACGAGGAGGAGGAGGAGGAGGTGAAGAGGCAGGAGAGGATCCAGTCAAGCTTGATTCATTCCCTCCTTCTTTAAAGCGTAGCCATGGGGGACACGACTCCACTTTGCCCTCAGGCTCTTTAAAGCTGCTAATTTTCATTTAGCTACTCAAATGATTTTCTCCTTTTTCCTCTCTCTCCCTCCCTCCCCCTCGCCCTCCCTCCCTCTCGCCCTCCCTCTCCCTCAGTGTTTGGAAGTTCGACTTGAAAATTGAGGTCACCCACTTGAGTGATATGAGTTTTTAGTTTGACAGGGCCGTAAGACTCGTTCACTATGCAACGCCATTTTGAACTGTCCGACAATTTTTTTGAGCGGGAAATGTATTCACTAACTGTTTGATCAAAAAGTCCAAACTTGGCTGTAATCTGAAATGTACCTATAAATCTTTTTTTGGGGAATGAGAATCATGTCTCTGGTCCTTTAGAACAAGCTCAGTCCTTGCCTGAATTCCCCAGGCCAATGCTGGATGAAGAGGAATACTTCTAAGGCCCAATAGTTCACAAGTACAACTTTGTCCCGAAGAGAACACAACACCACAGCCGAAAAACCCACAGCCAAACAAATCAGCTTTTTTGGCTCCGTGCGATTCAAGTGACTGAAAGACGTCTCGACTCAGGGGCCACGTTCTTCAGGGTCTGCTGATTGCATCACAACTGGACTGTCCCAGTGTGAAGGCTGCCAACGCGTCTTTCCGTTCTTGAGAATTCTCCGACGGATGAATCCTTCACGGGCCGACCTATTTCAGGATTCTTCTGCGCTTCAATGACACACAAATAGTTTCTTCTTCAGAAGAAGAAGAGTGAGTCATTTAATACTCATGATGTGTTGTGATTATGATCCAGTTTTTTAACCGGTAAACATTTTTTAACTAGTCATGCAAAGACACAATTACCTGACAAAGATGATACTTTTTTCAACTTAAGACTTTTTTACAATGTAACACTTTACTATATTTTACAATATTCTATCTTCTATATTATTTTACTTTTTGGGGATGGAAATATGATCACGACTGTGATTGTCAATGCATATTTGACTTTTACCAAAACAGTTACTCAAGTTAGGTAATTCCAAGAGGCTGTTTATTCTTCTGTTCTGTTTTCCTTGTGTTTACTGTTTAATTCAGCAACATTAGAAATGCAAAGATATGTTTAGTTGTTCGGAGTTAAATAGTAAATGTTCAGTAGAATGTAATTTCTGGCATCTTCTTATTAAACCCCAACTTTTTTTTAATGAATAATAGTGAAATAAACAGAAAATATTCATCCTCACATCAGCCTACACTTACATTACAACGGGACATTTCTATTGAAATGTCAAACTAGCATGTAAGCTCACAGATCCATTGCTCCCTGTTGGTCGGGACACGGTCAAACCTCAAGGTGACCACTATGACACACACACTGGTGGACAGGGAGATTCCCAGAGTGACTCTCCCACAGGCCCTTGGCTGGGGATATCGCCACAAAACTGTGTGTGTGTGTATGTGTGTGTGTGAGAGAGAGAGAGGGATGGAGTGTGGAAGTGAGGGATAGAGCAACGAAACCATGCGACCCTCAGTGACAACCTCAGACTGACTGTGTGTGTGTGTGTGTGTTTGTATGTGTGTGTTTGTCTGGGTTATGGTGAGCCACAGTGGTTGTCTGAGGTGTGTGTGTTCTTACTGCGCCGAAACCAAGTCTAGATAAGCTTAATAAGCAAAATCTTTGCGTGTGTCCGTAAGTGTGTGTGTGTGTGTGTGTGTGTGTGTTTTGGTTAAGGAGAATTTAGCACTTTTTCCCTCATTCTTGTACAGTTTGTATTTTTGATGCAAAATACCACTTTTGATCTCGGTTAAAGTGACAAAGAGAAAATCCTAATGAAAAATGTAAGAGCAGCAAAAACCTTTCTGTTTGTCTTTAAACATTTTGTGGCAACTCCATGTCATCAGCTGTTAACATCTTCTTTTGTAATATCTATCTTCAGACCCAATGCAAAATTTAAGTCTGTTTTTGTTCTAATTTATTTGTGGGAGTATAATTAGAACGATGTCAAACCGAAGTTAAATTCTGAGTATGTGTTACCTTACTTGGTCTAAATAGTCTGTCACATTAATTTGCATTTCCAAACAAACCTTTTCGACACAGGAAAATCTTATGTCCAAGGTTTGCAGATTTCAGTGTCTTTGTTAAGAGTGTTTTCTGTTTCCTGTTTTATTTTGTAGTCTCGTTTACTGGTGTGTTTTCTGCTTCTCGTTTTTTTGTTCACTTCCTGTCTCGGTGATTGTCTGCCCAAGTCCTCATGTGTTGCACCTGTGGCTAATTCCCCCTGCCTTCCCTGTGTCTCTATATAAGGCTCTGTGTTCCCCTTTGTCCTTTGTCGTACTTGTTACTAGTTGTTGTATAAGGTGATGTCGTGTCTTGTCTATCCAGTTTATCCACCCCTTTAGTGTTTAGGTTTTGTTTTTGTCTAGTTAAGGACTCTCTTTATATTAAAATACTATTTTTTGTTAAACCTCTGCATCCTGGGTCCATTTGCTTCCACAAATCCTGACATATCAGATTTTAATTGCATCAGAGATAAGACAAGATAAATTGAAGTGTAAAAAATGAGCCTTTGTTATCTTTATTAGCTTTCCGTTCGCTGTCGGACACATTTGTGCTGATCTTCACTTATCACCGTTTCACCACGGAGATATACACACAAATCATACAAATAAATAATATTTGACGTTGAATTTCCTGTTTCTGATTGAAAGTTGTCCTCCTGAAAGCCCACAGGCAACTACTACAGTTTGTTTATTGTTATACATATTCAAATTTAACTTTTTGACATTGTATAATGTATAACAAATGTATTTAATGTAATATTAAAAACAAAGGTTTAGGCTAAATAAAATACATAAAATGATTGTCTATATGATACAATGGGAAATGTCACATTGGCCTATCTTTAAAAAATCACCATCAGTCAATGCAGGTGCAAAACTTTCTTAAGGGTTGTTTTTAAACCACATGTTTGGAATTAAAGTTTACAGATGAGTGTCTCTCTCTCTCTCTCTCTCTCTCTCTCTCTCTCTCTGCCAGCGGCTGTCTGTCCCTTTCGTCCCCTGAGTTAAGGCCACCCTGAGGCCAGTGACAGTGGCATGGTGGGGATCAATGCCACACACACACACTCGCGCACACACACACACCCACCCACACCCTGCCACCCTGAGCGAGGGATCAATAGAGGTGAGGAGCGAGTCTGGGGAAAAGGAGACGTCCTCTGGTTTTATCTCTGGTTGCTCATCAGCACCTTTCACAGCTTCACTCTCTACCGATCCATGGTGTGGCTCCGTTTGTCGTTGTTCATGCAAATAGCGATTCACTCATTCAATTTGAATAACTTGCTCAAACATTTTTTTATGAGAGAGCTAAATAGAAATATATAAATCAAATCATTCAGCAATGGTTTTTTCCCCTGTTGGTGAAGCTGTAAAGGAGCATTACCTCTGAGTTGGTTCAAGGCCCAATTTAAAGACAGGTTACATATTTATAGAGACATTATGGCCACATAAAAATAGTACATGTTATAGTATATTACTAAAAATCTATGTCATTTTATAATTACAGTAAAAAGAAGAGTGTAATTCCAATACATACTGTATTTATAAACTCTAATCTCTAAGTTGGGAGTTTAGTTTTGATCTATGCATGTGCTGCAATTATATTGCAACACTAGAATTAATAATCATCAGTAAAGTAAAGTTGTATTATGAAAACCGGTTAAATTCTTAAATTGTCAATACTATGAAAAACCTAAATATAAAGTTTGTCTGTGCCAACGTTAATTTACCTGAATGCATCGTTGCTGTAAAATCTTAACAAGGTTTATGAAATCTGCTGTTCTGTGTTAAGACCAGAGACAATTTACGCTTTAATCACACACACACACATACACACACAAACAGTCAAAATGCTGTGAGTCAGTTCAGACACTTCAGTAGATTTGTATCGAAGTGCTCACTTCAATTGATCAGTGACGGAGGAGTTACCAATTGTCTCTAGTTAACAGAGCGGCCAATTCTATCTCTCTGTCTCTCTCTCTCACACACACACACACACACACACACACAATATATGCACACACACCTCGTCTATAATTCATGGGGTGTATTGTGCGGATGCAGTTAACTGCCGCTTAAAAGTAATTAATTGATTTTCTGACATATCAGTTAGCAGCAGCACCAAATGACACACAAGCACTCGCTCACTTACACAAACACACACACACACACACACACACACACACACACATCTAGGATAAAATGCACATGTGCACAAGGACATGCACTACACACTACAATGTTACATGCACACACATAAACACACACACACACACACACAAAGTTGGATAGTGAAAAAGACAGTTAACACAACTGTAATTAAAATGTAGAGATGAGAAAGATCATTACGTCCATGTGCACGTTTCACAACACAAGGGACTTGATTTTAAATTTTGAATTACATGAAAAACTAAAATCCAACTGACGATTTTTCTAAGAGAACCTGATGAAAGCAGCATTAAAGCAAAGATATCTTATCATTTATTTATCTTTAATGTTTATCCGTGACATTTTTTCAAGGAGTTATCTGACATATTTTGGTATTACTTCACCCTGACTGAGTCATTGGTTCATTCGCTCTGATATATCATCATGAATCCTCCATTGAGATGAAGGAGACTGCATTAAATGTGGTGCTATGTGGTCACGGGCTGTTGGAGGACTTTTACGGCTCATAGGGACGTAGCTTTACAGCAGGTACTGTGAACGGCTGCTGTTGTAAAGCTTTCAGAGAGAGAGCGAGGGAGCAGATGGAGGAAGAGGGGACAGGGTGAGCGTCAGCAAAGGTCAGCAAAGGTCACAATGGTTTCCATCATTTCTTGAGGCCATTTGAAGAATAACTTCACGGAGTTATGCAAATCTTGAAGAATAGATGTTATGTAATGTTGTATGTTTTTTTTATTCTTTTCTTCTTTATATTCAGTAGCAGCGCAATTGAATTTGTCATCAATACGCTTGGCATTCTATTGGTTTTTGAACACCCGATCTAAGAGAATAAAATTGACGATCAGAGGAGAAATCTGAGATTAGATGTTTCAGGCGCTTTGAAGAATCAGGAAATCGTTTCAAGCAGAACAAAATACAGTAAGGACACCGTTTGAGTACAAGCAGAGCAACCCCAGGTCCAGCAGGGGCTATTTGAGTGCAAGCACCAAATTTTGGAGTGAAAGCATAACAAAATCTGAGCGTGAAATCCATCAATTCCTGCTCTCACATGCAAAGACCACACTCTTGGATAAAGACGGGAAAGAAAACCATACTGCTGGTGACTGATGCTTGAGTGGAGACATGCAGAGATATAAAAGGAGACTAAAATCTCCACATCAACAGTTTTGCAAAGCAAACGATCTGCTGAGAGTCTCATTGTAATGTATTCCTGCTTTACTTTGTTATCAATGAGCAAATGAAGCCTGACTTCCATTGTCCACTGGCTTTGCTTTCTCGAGTGCAGCTCCCTGTCCTTGTACCTCGTCCCAATATTGATTTCAGTGGCACCTGGTGCTTCCAGGATGAGACTGTACACATGTTGTACACTAACTCACTCTGTTTGTGTTACATTTCCTCAAAACAACACTGACCATGTGTTTGAGGAAACAATTTCAGCAAAAATGTTCAGATTGAAAGTCCCTGATGCATCTTGTCTTTTGCATTCTAATGATCTTTTAACAAAATAAACACAAGCAGTGTACACACACACAGTCTATCTGCATTCTGTAGTTGTGAGGACATCCCTGGCTCCTTACCCTAAAGCTGAATGATCTGTCTCCATAACGTTAGGTCAGATCTGGACAATGGTCTATCATTTTTTTCAGCTAAAGCAGAAAAATGATCTGGCTTATTTGTATTTCTATTATCCAATCACAATTATCCCCTAGCTTCATGAAAGTGATCACTCTCATAATAATGACTAATTTCCATTGAAGAGAACGGCAAAAAAAAAGCAATTGTGTGATTGTGTGATCCTATAAACGTACAATTTTCAGTGTGTAGGTCAAGTCTAAGACATTCTTGTTGATTTTGAAAACAGTAACATGCCAGATTCCCAGAAGATGTTTCTAACTTGACCGTTAAAACCAAGGCTTGAACCTCAAACAGACAGATCAGGGTTGATCAAGATGTCCTCACAACGACGCTTCACACACTCCTACACACACAACGTTATCAGGAAATGACATGGTTATAACACAGAAATGTCAGTAAAGAAAATTGCTTTTAACGCGCAAAAGAGGAATTTGTGTGTGTGTGCATGTGTGCTGAATTATTCAGTCGGCCTCTGCGATGAGAGAAGACTGGCTTTATCCTTGCTAAACTAAAAATTGATTTTCTGACACAAGAAATGAGAGAGAGAGAGAGAGCGAGAGAGAGAGACAGAGAGAGAGAGAGAGAGAGAGCGAGAGAGAGAGAGAGAGAGCGAGCGAGAGAGAGGTTTACCTATTCAATCATGCACTCAGTCAAAGTTCGTAAAATGTTCATTCTTTCAACGTGGAAATGGAACTAAAATGGAAGAGGACAGAAATGGAAAAGTGAGACAGTGTGTGTCTGACAGAGAGAGAGAGAGAGAGACGGGATGAGACAGAGAGACAGTTAGAGAGAGGAAGGGAGAAGTGCCTCAGGCTGCGTTTAGTGCAGTTTGAATGGCTGAGCAGATGCATTAGAGCAGAAGTTCTTAACTCACACACACGAAAAGGGCAAACACACACACACACACACACACACACACACACACTGCAGGCCCTGCCGGACAGTCCACTGCTGCGCCCTCTGTGTCTGAGCCGTCCGTATGAGACTGAACTGTTAGTGTGACGCATCTGTCAGGATTCTGAGGCCGAGTGAATGTGAAAACACTTTTCTCTCCATCTTGGCGCTCGCTTCTCATCAAACCGGAGCTTTTCCAAATGCAGCCCTCGTGATTTGTAGTAGGGAAAAAGTTACTTTTTTTTTCAGAAAGATGTAAAAACAGAAAGATTTGTCCGTAAATCATCAGCAACATATGCATTTTTTTTCCAGTATTGATAAATGATACATTAGAAGTGATCGCAGGGGGGGAGAGCAGAGCTGTTTTGTTGAAATGACTAAGTCGATCCATCCACTGCAGCAAAACATGTTTTGCTGCACCCGAAACAACTCATGAACGTAAGAGAGTCACACGCTGAGCTGAATCAGACAGATCCGGACACATCTCATCTCGTCTGACTTTATGACGGCAGAAGCGCTTGGTTAGCTTGTTAGATAATGAGGCCTTTAAATAAACAGGAACAGACCCATAACCACATCCCTGACAAAGAACAGCAATATTGAATGATTCTGCAAGGTCCCACATGTTTACTGACAGAAGCTGTAGTAGTAGTAGAAGAATTAACATTATTATTAAATTAAGAATAGGTGTGATGCAGGCTTTTCCCGTTAGAGCTAAATTCACAAAGTCATCGTTTGCAAGGTATAGGACAGAAGAACATTCTGCTCGTGGGAAAGGTGAGATGTATTCTGGGATATGTTGTTTTGTTCGTTTGTTGGAGCTCCGTGGTTTCCCAGTCTTCCCCATCTTCATGCTGAAAGTGTCTTTGGCCAAGATACTGAACCCTGGAATGCCCTTCATAGACAAAGTGCTGCCCATAGATGCACTGTATGAACATGTATGTGAATTGATAAATGGCAGAAAACTGTACTGTAAAGTGCTTTGAGTGTTTAACAAGACTAAAAAACGATATATGATGGTGCCGTCTGTTTTGATGGGTTAAAATATTTGTCCTTAGCCATTGCTCACAGTTATTGTTTTGTCTGTAAAAGGATGTAGCCTTCTTGATGCAAGGATTAAGCAACATGTGACCCAACTCCTGTTGAAGAAAATAAATGAACCGGATACACACAACTGAATCATGTGACGCTTAATGTGAATAGTCAGGTGTGTCAATATCACTCTTAATTATTTATCTATTCTGAGCTGTTTATTTGCCTGGCCATTATTGAGGAAAGGCTTTATCCTGAGCCCTGCTGCCAGATGGATGGAACTCTACACAGTTCCTTCCTGATCCTGATATTTAGATCATATTGAGCCTCATTGGTTGTCTAGTTTAACTCTACAAAATGTTCTTGAACTGTTTTTAAATTAGAGCCTATGTGTCAGTAAGTGCAGAGTGAGGCGTTAATCTGCAGTGGCCATTGATACTATCTGTTGCTGGAGAATTTAGAATCAGCAGGATTTCCTGTATATAAGGGTGTGAAGATGTCCCACTAAGGGCCAAAACTAAAATGTGGTCCGAGCTAATCAGAAAGTTTTGTTTTGAACTGACTCAAATGTGGGCTCAAAACCTGGCGTTCTTAAAGATGTGGGAGATGATCATATCTTTTCAGACAGTCTCACCCAGAGGACCATAATGTTGCACATACCTCAACTTTGGGGAGTTTTGAGAAGACACATTTTAGTCCTCCCTTTTTTCTCTGAGGTATATTCAAAGGAATTCAATTTTCAATATTAATTGTAAAGTGCAGAATCTCAAGGCACTTTACATAGACGGTTAGGATCTTAAAATGTATAGAGAAATCCAACAGTTCCCACAATGAGCGACACTTTGGCAACTGTGAAGGGAAAAAACGTCCTCATTAACTGGAAGGAACCTCTAGCAGAACCAAACTCAGTGGGTTCAGCCATCTGCCTCGACCAGTAGATAAACCTTAATTGTCCGCTCTAGTTAAATGACTAGTTGGATGAGTCCACTGGGTCTCCTACCTGGTAGACTTGTCCACACTACTTAAGGTGGGTTAACAGGAAGTTCAGTTTCATCACATCCACTGATGTGGATGTAAGTACAGATGCCTATACAGCAAATTACTTATTACAAATATTTATTGTCAACCATTGGCTGGTTAACTGGGTTAGCATCAGCCTTTGCCTCAAAACAAGGGCTGATGGTCTCTTACACTTGCCCCCCCACCCAAACTAGATGCTCTTTCCCTGATAATAAGTGATTTGAAAGAACATTTATGGAATTTTTAACTCACATTGCAGCTTCCACGAGCAGTGCGTCACAATGAAACTACTTTTTGAGAGCAACACTGATGTGCAAACTACAGAGATGTTTGTGTGCTACCTGCAACTCTACAGGCTGTACTCCTTTTGTTCCGATTAAGTTTTCACATTAAGGGGGCGCCCCGTGGTAACAGGCGCCCCCTAACATGCACGTCTTCTTCTACATCCTCATGGTCAGCAACTACCATGCCGGAAATAACATCTGGCGCGTCTGATAATTTTTTCACCTTAAACTGACACAGACATCCGTGGGTGCTGATCGCCATCATGGCCACAACATCCATAGAATCACCTCCTCTTTATCAATTTGTCTCCAAATTGGAAGCACAACATTCATTGTTTTGCGGCAATGCCTGACATGCAATGCACGAAAAAACTTTTTTAATTTCATGAGCAAGAATGTTCATTGCGGATAATCCAGGTAGGATAAATGCAAAGTTTTCACTTTACGCCATAGCACATTCCAAACAAGCAGGTTTAGAATTCCAGGAAAGTCCATTCAGAAAATTTGCTAATTTTGCATTTTAGGTTGCTTTGACCAGTTCTTAACGGTTCGTTATTCACATCCACATACTGGAGACATAACCCTCTATACCAGTCACTATAGACTGCTACAAAAATCAATGATTGTTGGCCTACATTGTTTCTGACAGTCAGAGAATGACACTTCCAATCAACTAATTAACTATTAACACCCCTCAGGCTTCAGTTACTTTATGTCTTGTTTGCACGCATGCAACTGTTGTGTGCGTGTGTGTGAGTGTGTATGTTTTTGTGTGTGTGTCTGTCTTTCTGTCTTAGTGTACAGACACGTTTGCATGCTAAGTAAGGTCAGAGACTCTAGAAAACACAAATGGATCATCAAAGTGGAAGGAGCCAGCGGAATCAGCCAATCAGACACCTTAAACCCAACCACACGGGGTGCGTACAGTCCCAAATGAGCCAATGAATAAATCAGAAGGCGTAATCGCTGGGTGGAATTTACAATACAGAATAGAAGGGTGCTAATGGGTACAGGCCACACACACACACACGAAGACAACTCTTTGCATTCACTTGTTAACCACAATGTGGGGACAAATGGGGATGGAGGGAGGAAAGAGGGTGAGGAGGAGTTGGAAGAAGGGCGAGATGGCTCTTTGCATGACTTCTTCGTTAACCACAGGACTGAAGGGACCTCGCCTTGCCTCACACAGGACACCCATCCCAAAAGACTTACACAAACACACAGCCGCCATCTCGCCCATTAAGGCTGAAGGCGAACCAGTGTGGTCAGGAGCGAAATGGGTTGGGAACAGCGTAAAAGCGCTGGATGATCAGCGGCTTCATCGATCGCCAGATGGCTGTTTCCTGTTGGTGGCTTTGCGAAACTTCGGAGGAGGTTAAAGTCAGCAGAGAAGTGTAGCGAAACAAAGAGGGCGACTGAAAAGACAGGCGCGCAACATAATTCTTTAAAATCCAGCAATGTCAACGCAACGTTGTCGTCATTTTGTGTTTGTTTGTGTCCATAGGTACAAATGATAATGTTGAAATTCAACAATTCAAATGTGAAGTTGATGGTTTGTCTCTGAAAGTCCACCTCGGCTGCCAATCTTAACATGTGCTTGCCACATACACACATGCACACACAACCACACACACACACATAAGTGTTGGAATTGACAGAAGTAGCTGCGCATGGCTGCTGATAGTGGATTTGGTGGCACACTGTGGTAAGGTTTAGCTTTACCATTATTATGGGTCTGTGGCCTGGCTGGTGGTTCTCCACACACACACACACACACACAAACACACACAGACTCAAAGACACACAAATTGGAAACTCCAACAGACACTCTACTAATTCCAAAGACAAACAACAGCTTTAAGGATTTAAAATGTATCCCACATACACAAAGTAGGGTTTACAGACAGACTTGAATCGATGTGTACATGGAGGACATGATATCACATGTATCCTAATATTCATATATTTGGATTTCTGCAAAACAATCTGATTTGATAGGATCCACATCTGTACCTCTTACTGAGCAGCCAATTAAAATGTGATAAATCAAAGATTTGTCTCAAGGATTAGAATGAATTTCCAAAATACATTCCATGTCTTTCTTTTGGAAACAGTAATGGTGCATGCAAACAAAATTATCTGATCCTTTGGGAATTGGGTCTTAATGCAGCCGGTGAATAGAACAAGAAGTGTTTGACACATGTCCACCTCTGGGTTTGGCTTTATACCTAAAAATAGCTGCACATGCTTATTAGCACACATCTTGCAGGCAATCATCTAGCAGTCTTTTCACAGGCTTCTGTTCCCTGACAGGAAACAAAGGATCCTGGTAAATCGGTAACATCTGCACCGAGCCTGAGAAGAAGTTCTGCCTGACAGACAAACTCTGGGGACAAATGATTAGCTTACTTTCAATTTCCACAAAATCTACAGCTGCAAAACAACAACAATGAAGCTGGGCAAAAAATCGCAAACTGGACGGTTGGATAGAGGGACTTGATGAGACTAATGAAACAATGCCTAGGTCAACACATGTGAGAGTAATATAACAATATAAATATTTGTTTCTATTACAAGTCATGCACCAGTAATGTTGCATGATATTCTCAAAGATGTAAAGGTCAAAGAAGCACTCATAATTCAAAATCTGATTGTCATATTATTATTGTTTGCATTATACTGTTGTCAATGGTTGAGTTGGAGACAGTTTAGAGTTGTTCATAAACCATCAGGTAGTGTCATTAAAAGCAAAGGAAACATTAACCAAGTAAAGTGCAAATAGGCTGACATTACACTTCAGTCAAATATTCAATAATGACAATACTAGTAAATGTAGATCTACATTACTACAGTACACTGTACATTATACATTACAAGTTATATACGTTGTGTATTTAAAAGGGGCCAGTGAGTGAGACTATTTTGTTCAACCTATGTGTTCAACTCAACTTATTATTCATATTTTGGTTTGGATCATACTATAACTATATAGGACAGTGAGACTGAGCACTCAGCAGTGTGTCCTCCGACAGTCTGACTGTAATGATGGAGTCAGACTCTGACTTTTAAAGGTGGATCAGGCATCTGCAATTAATTACTATATATTTCTCCTCCTTGGCAATCCAGTGGTCAAAAATGCCCCCCAGACGACTATGAAGTCTAAATAGGTTTCCGTGCATTAATTTTGTTTCTCTGTACATGTAGTTTTGATTTAATTATTCACTGAAACATTATCTTTAAAATATTAAACATTTTCCGGGAACCAGAGCACATTTTCAATGTACGATAAATGTTAAACGTCTTAGTCCACATAAAATAAAAACTACAGGACTTATTACAATATAGATTATATTATGTTAAGTCAATAATGCAACACTCACGGTGAATTACTCATCGTATTATGAATGTATGATGAATATGAATCAAGATGTGATTATCCATTGACAGTTTTTTTTTAAGTTTCTCCAGACACATAAAACAAAGTGGGACGGTGTGGGAATCTGAGATAAAACCACCAGCTGAGTGTTGATACTTTTTGCAGCGGAGAGATCAAACAGAAGACGTGGGCTGTGTGATGTGTGGCCAGATCTCCACATGGGAGCCACTGTGTGTGTGTGTGTGTGTGTCTGTGTGTGAGTGTGTGTGTCTGTGTAGTAAAGACAAAAAAGACAGACAGACAAATAGGAGATGAATCCATAGAAGGCATTTGGTGCTCATTCCCATGCTTCGAAATGAGAGAGCCAGAGATCACAGCTGGACAAATGGACAGACACACACACACACACACACACACACACACACACACACACACACACAGGCAATCATAACTGAGAGACTTAAGCTAAAGGAAACATCTCAACAAGACAATAGACAAAACGAAAGACTTAATTGAGACCTTATGAGACATTTTATATGTGTGTGCGTTTGTGTGTGTGTGTGTGTGTGTGTGTGTGTGTGTGTGTGTGTGTGTGTGTGTGTGTGTGTGTGGGTCCAAAGCGCTGATTCATGATGATTATAGAAGACAGCTCCTCAGTGAGACTCTGGTATAAAATCTTACCGTTTAACGCACACTCTCACACATTCACCCACATTCTCTCGCCTTCATCTGCAGTTGAGTACAAGGGAAACGCAGGGTTATAAATTTTGAGATCTGCTTTCCAACCGTTCTGGTTTTCCACGTGGCTATTTGCAGGGATGGAAACTTGCCCCTGAAAAGAGAAGATGTGAGAAGATTTGTGTGATGTCGTAGCATCCGGCCAGAGGTTTGCTAGAGGATATTGAAGGTCCCCAGAAGATGAGGCCTGGTTACCGTGGTGACCCCCTGCCCTTTGCAGATTATTGTGACATTCACTGAATCTCTCATGAAAAAACGTCACACAATATGCATCATAACCAGATGGGCAGATTACCAAGAATTGTACCCAGCTTGTTCATGTGAAGTGCTTACGGATGGAAAAACACAGATATTAAGATGTAAAGACATATCTTACTTCTTCCCATTGGTCACCAGTGGCCTCTTACTTTCTCTTTTTTGAAAACAGCTTCTTATTCCATCATCATTTGTAAGCTCTGGCCTCTGGGTAAAGTTGTAATGATTAAAACAAAACAAATTCACAGTGACCATGTCACTGACGCACTGGCCCATATTCTTATCCACTCTTATGGTTGTGGATGTAATACATCCCTGCCTTTATGGACAGCTGGCAGAACTTTATTTGTACTGAATGTTAACAAGTGGTATATCAATATCTACCTTATAATTTCACAAACATCTGTCTGCAGCTGTTGGTTAAAACTGGCGGCCAGATCATTTTGATTTGTTATATTGGACTGATACAGACTTTCGGAGGGGATGGTCTCCATCATGGCAACAACACTCATATAATCATATCCCTCTTATCCCTAGCAGTTTCTCTACTAAGTAAAAGTTCAATGTCTTTCATTTCAATTGGATTTATTTTGAAAAGTCTGTCAACTTAGGTCTGAATATTGTGTCGGTTGCTTAACAATCTTCTCAAATAGCCGACATGCAAGGTATGAAAAACTAACAGCAGTTAAAGAAATGATTCAAACTTATATATGAGCCACACATGTTAACAATAATGAAGCAAATTCATTGTAAGACAAATATTGACTATACAATCTTCACTGCATACAAACCAGATAGGATGGACGCAAAATGTACTGTCATCCCTCTGCAGCATAGACTGTATGTAAAAAGCCCTGTTACAATGTACTGGAGGCTTGTTATGTTTTAATGATTGGCATTAATGCTAAGTAATAAGGAATAAAGTGGCTCTGGAGCGTTGCCACTTAACAAGTAGGTTTAGAAAGGGCACTGATTTTCCTTTTCTGATTTTATTTTAATTTTTAAAAAATCCTGCAAATGTATTACGTGGCTGTTTAGTCATATATTTCATTGAATTGTCTTTAGATTAAAATCCTGTGTAAAATCCCTGTGTAAACACATTGTTTAATAACTGTGTTGTTTCTGTTGGAGGGAGATTTGCTTCCCAGCCCTTTTCTCAGTTGGGCCAGCTGATCACAGGAGGATACACAAGGGGGAAATTGACCATTCAGACTTGTCACCTCTGCTGTGCAACATGCACAGTCACCCATTGAGAAGTAGTTGCAGAGTAAAACTGAATGGAGAAGGAGGGGCTTCTGGTAAGACAACAGTGCTAATTTCTCATAAGTCCTTCCTCTCTTTCATTTATCCCCTTTTTCCGTCCGTCTCACTGACTTCCCAACATTAGTGGCATACTGGAAAACACATTTCTATCTTCGTGAAAGCTGTGTGTGGGAATCCAATGGCAGGACTCTACTCTGGTTCATCATTGGAATAATTTTCCGTTTTATGGTATTTCTAAATCATGCACTTTGGCACCTAAATCTCCACGTTGCATTATTCTGCACTTCATGATATTCTTCTTCCTCATTCAGTGTAATGAGGTAAAATGTGTTTGTTGAGGTTAAGGTGGTAGATGGGGCTGTTTTCTTTTTTTAATCTGAATATTTTTTAAAGGTTCAGCGTGTAGAATTTAGTGACATCTAGTGGCGAGGTTGTATGTTGCAGCTGAATACCCCTCACCTCCCCCTCCCCTTCCAAACAGGCAAGTCGTGAAAACAGAAGGATTATTTTATATTCAATTTCTACCAATATCCCTCTCAATTAAATCTTAAACGATGGACCTTTACATGCAATGTGGAAGCAACACTAAACCACCTGCTTCGTTGAATTGAACAAATGTAGGATTGTCAAATTGTCAGTTTCGGAAAAAATTATAACAATCTGCCATCTCTACTGATCTGACAACACTTGGCATGTAGATAGTCAATCTACTCCCATCTGGTTTCGGTTTCATTTTTTTTTCTGTTGTTGCACTTCAGCAGAGCACATCCTGTGGAGGTACGCTGCAGGATCCTTCTCACTGTTGCAAAATCGTACTCGTTTCCTGTCGCAACCTGCTCAGGTCCAATAACAAAAAAACATCTAAACTCCACATGCATGCATTATTTCATTAGAGAGAGATCCAAGACCCAAAATGTGGTGCAGGATGCAATACTGCAGAGTAAAAATACAAATTCATTGTGAGTAAAAGAGGCTTATTGTGTTACCTGTATTTAATTGAGTCACTTTAAAGTAAATTTTTAAAATCTTTGAGACACTTCTTGCTATCCCACAGTACAGTGGTAAACTTTGACCTCACAGTGTCTTTCTGCAAATCCGATAAACCACTTTCAGCTCTCCCCACACTTTATTTTTTTAACGTAAACACAGACACACACACACACAAACACACACACACACACACCAAAGCCACAGCCACAAACCAAGCAGAGCTTTACAATATATAACCACAACAGAGGGTAGACTGGACTCTCTCTCTCTCTCTCTCTCTCTCTTTCTCTCTCCGTGTGTGTGCATGACACAGAGATAGAGTAGTGGCGTGTGTGGTTTACCAGACTGGCTAACCAATACTCTGTGAATGCAAAACTGGATACCACCTCTTTCTCTCTAGCAACTCATCTACCTAGGTTCATACAGTTAAATCACAAGAAATAAAGTATTTGCATTGGACATCTACTACATCAGTGGTTTCCAGGGTGTACCCCGCCAATCGGCCTATGTGAGCTGGGATTGGCTCCAGCCCCCGCAACTCCTCATTGGATAAGCAGTATAGATAATGGATGAACAGATCTGCCATATCTATGCAGCTGTTATCCCGCTCAAGCTCCGAGATAACGTTATCTACTGCCTTCTGCTTAGAAGTGATGAAATTAGAGAGCGCAGCAACCAACTCTGATATAGCCTGCTTGTGTTTGATATGAGGGGTTGGCACAGAAAGAAGACTGCATCAACTGTGAGCGTAGCTACCACTCATTCTGTGAAGGACTAATTAGGCCGGGTTTCATTATTACGAGAGCGTCGCTGCCCTTTAACGTTCCACTGAACCCTGTAGTTGATATGAAGCAACAGTATTGCTCTGCTGTTGTGTGTGTGTGTTTGTGTATGTGTGTGTTTGTGTGTGAGTGTGAGAGGGCTTGTCTTTTTAACGGTCGCTCTGTCGCACGCATCCTCCTCGCTTCCTTCTTCCTTCATTATCTTCTCGGCCTGTTATAGCACACACCCACAAACACACACACACACACACACACACAAACAGACACACACACGTAGCCAACAGACATTTTGAAAGAGTGAAACAGCTTCTGTTAGTAATTGAGAAAACAGCACACTTTTTGTGCAGTTTTTTTCTGAACTGGCAAGATGCTGCACAAAAGCATATGTGGTTATGATTCATTTATTCTTTTTTTCACTTCTTTCTTCTTCACTGATATGCACTATTTATCCACATGCAACAACCAGAGGGCACAAAGACACAAACAAATATTTATAATTAAAAAAGTAAATAAATAATAATAAAAGACTGATAATCAGATTGAGACCGGTAGGTCATAATAAAATTATTTTATTATGTCATAAAAAAAATCATTAGATTGATGATATAACTGAGAAATTAAAGTGTCACCAAAAGGAAAGAGCTGAAGCATTTAACAAAATAATGAATATGATGAAATGCATTATTGTATTGTATTATTGTGTTATCATTGAATTTCTTTATCATATTTATTTTATCAAATTAATTTATTCTGTGTTCAGTTGAGACTTCAATAAAACAATGGCTTTCCCATTTGAATCTTTTTTTTTAATTGATGTCTTAAACAATATTTTATGATTCTGTTCATTTTATGATCAAACTAGATCTTATCCATCATTCCTGAGTTTGCGCAACCAGAACAAAACCCAGAGGACATTTTAAATTCGAGTCCAATATGAGCTTGATGAGTGAGAGTAGTGCTGCCCTGGATGGAAGTGGCCTAATACTGGCACTCCTAGTTCACAAGTGTGCTTTGACAGTGCAATAAGTTATGAATGTGAGAAAGTTCATTATGTCTCTGCTCCGCGGACACGTGAGTGATGTCTGAACGCGGAGTCAGCATCACCTCTTTAAAATCAGCCTGAGGCAGACCTGTGGAGTTTCCTCTGTTAAACTTTGCCTCCTACTGATAACACTCACACTTTCTGCCTCTGTGCAACTCACACACACACAGACACACACGCACACACACACACTCGTAACAGGTGTAGCCTCCAGATAACCAGAATCAGCTCTGGACAGGCACGTACAATGTGGCCGAGAAAGGCGAACAATGTGGACAAGTGGAAAGTGGCTGGTGGAGCAGGCGGGCCGATGGGTTTCGATCTGATGAGTGGTGTAAATTAAGAGTGACACAGAAACCACAAAAACAAGCTTCAAAGCACTTTGATATATGAAGCGAAGGGAGGGGAACAATGCAACCTCGACGCTCACGTTTTGGAAACGCACAAAAACAACTTGAAGTGGCTCTCGTTTTCAGACAAGCATCCGAGATATATAGACTGGGAAAGGAGGGATGGGGAAACGAGGGAGAAGCTGAGGTGAGGAGGGAGGATGGAGAGGATGGAGGAAGGAGTTGAGGATCATAGATTATAGAATTGCATGTAGGTAATGAGGAAACAAAGTTCACATAAAGCATCGATGAGGTCTTAATGTGGACTCTGAGACACATATTCATAAAATCACAAACCCACAAAATCTGTCACGTCTGACACATCCCAGCGACTGACAGGGGAAAGCAATGCACCCTGTTTAAGCCAAGCATGTGGCAACCATGTACCCACAACATGCAGGAGGGAAACACGTGACCTGATGTCTCTTAGCGTGTGCGGCGTAGACAGTTACAGTGTTGCAGAGTAGGCCCACGCTGACACACAACATGCACAGCCACGTTTACTCTGGTCAATTGTGAGTACATTAGATAGACATACGTATATTAATATCCTGGAGACTTAATCTTCACAACCAACTTCAATAGTTGCCCCAGAGGTGGCCAATGAAAAAATAACACCCACATGCACTCTTACAAAAAAATAGCAGGAGCACCTTGATTCCAAAGATACTGAATGCCAAATTGCAACAGCAAAACTAGAGAGATATCAATGCAGTCCCTTTATACTCACCTTAATTAATGTTAGCATGCTAACATGTGCAACTTAGACAACAGAAAACTGCTGAGGCTGATGGGAATACTGAACTAAACAGCTGAAAATGTTTGGCTTGATAATATCAAGAGATATTCCACTTTGAACTTTCGATTACACAAAAACTCTGTTAAAGGGGAATTTAGGAGGATTAGGGACAAGAAGTCAGAGGTTTGAACGGCGAATCTTGAGTGGAGATTGTTTTGTCAAATGGTTGTGGCCAATACGCTGAGCCGAAAACATCCAAACTATTTCTTGGTGTAAAAAGTCCATAGCTTATTTGTGTTTTAGCTTTAGTTTTATGCTTAAATGTCCAATCCTTTTTATTGAAATGTTCTACTATCGCTTTCAGTTTCTTGTCCTTTCATATTCAGAACTGTATTCACGGTTCTTATGATGTTGCTCATCACCTTCTCCACATGAATGCACTTGTGGCTGGATAAGAAACCCCAGGGTTAACTGAGGCAGTTGCTAACCAGTTTAGTTTTCGACAGGTTATCAGAACATCACATCTGTAAGCACATCCTGGATATGTTGAAGTTGCCTCGTAGGGAACTTAGTGTTTTATTCTGTCTGCTCTAATGAAGCGACAACTCTTGCTCTTAAATCTGGGTCCGAGGAGCTTTTGGTGTCAGCAACACAAATTCCATTTATAGAAACAGCAACAACATGTGATGTTTCCTGAACACTTAGACTGAGTAACTTTAAAAGGTTTGTCCATTTCATCGCCATCAGTTTTAGTTTTTTTGCTGCCATTTAAGAGTAATGATTTAAGTACTCGTACATTTCTTTCACGAGCTATGACTTTATCCTATCAGCATTTCCTCAGTGACCTGGTTTAGCAAAATGCACGTATTGTGCGAGTTATGGGCGATGGCACTGCTGATGTAGGAGTCTGTGCAAATGCAAACCGTGATGTCAGAAGTGTGAAGCGGTCGTGAAAAAAGATCACTTTTCTGTGCAAACTGCTTGAAGTGCTGAAACAAGAATTGACAGGAAACTCTCTCTCTCTCTCTCACACACACACATCCCCACTCACACACACACAGAGGAGCAGTCGCAAAGTGTTCTCGTGAATTTCCGCTGCAAAGACAGCCACCGCTGGAGACATGCAACACAACATCAGGTTTCAGGAAATGCATCCTTTCAGACTATCTATTGTATCAACCACTGCAGTAATGATATTAATTCAATTCAACAGCTAAAAGATCTCGAAGGAGATTATTATCAAATCGTAGATTGAATCCAACACTTCTCATGTTACAGCGCTGTCCATGTTAACTGTAATATAATCAATACGTTAAGAAACGGAGACTTTGATTTACCCACGTATGGATGCCTTGTTGTGCAATTATCGTATAGGTACATGGAATTATAGGAAATACATGGTATGCATGAAGTGACAGTATGCTGGCTAACTGCTTATTTACCAAAACTGTATTTTAGTATTTATTTTTATTTTGTTTTAGTGTTTCTTGATACTGCACCAGAAGACGCTGACTTCAATTTGGAGTTAGCTTTAGATGTCTAGTGCTGTGTCTGTACTTCTTTGTTGTTAAGCAGACTGTGCACTGGGATTATCATCATGGAACGCAGCAAATGAAGATGACGTTTGTAGACTGGAAAACCAAAACAATGAGCTAAAGCCCTGCAGAGCTGAGGTACACTGTGAGCTCATCCTGCAAGTGACACCTTTCACAAGTCACATTGATCAATTGTAAATATATTAAAACATATCGATTCGTTTAGCGTTTCATCAATAACGGCAACTCGGCAATGAGCTTGACAAGCTAATCTTCAAACTAAATCATCTATTATTTCACTTGTTCCGCCCAAAGAGTGGTAATGACACAAAGCTGTATTGTGTGTTCAAATCCAATGCAAAAGTTTTCTATCGTCCTGATATCAGCATGCACTGACGACCTTCTACCTTAGCTCCTGTTTGAAAATACAGATGTACAGAACTTTGACTTCATTATAGTCCCCCATGTGCCCCTGGTGTAATAGTCCCCATGGACATCACTTCAGGTTCCTGCACGTACAAGTCGGTAATAACAGTAAAGCTGATTTCAGACATGCACTGAACTCAGGAGATCCTCCGCAAATTCTCTGGAGGAGCTGTATGAGGGGTCGCAACTCTCCGAGTGAGTGCTTTTCATGACCAAATGTCCAAAGGTGACATTTCAAACATGGGACAGACGCAACAATGAAAGAAACTATGAGAAAACAAATCGCTTCAGATGAAAAGCAGAGGCACCAAAGGGACAGATGCAGATGTTTAGATCGCTTTTGGTGATAAAGGTCCAATGCCAGTTTCAATGTGTGGAAAACCAAAACACATGATCTCAACAGCGGAAATACTCTGTTACATCCTCCCTCCGCCTGCTGCACCACCCGTCACCTGAGGTTTCTGTGTTGTGAACACATCTCGGCGGAGAATCTCCGGCTGTGTCGTTCAGACCCAAATATCTGGAAATCGTCCGAAGGATGTGTCAGAAAATCAGCTTATGTGTGCGAGTGATGGGGGATCATCCCTCTCCACACACTTTAACTGTTTGTTAGATATGTGTATCATAGCAGAGGCCTAATCATCAGAAGATGTGGCGTATTGGTTGAGTAACACGGAGACAGCCGGTGCTGGGAAACTGAGGCAGGCGTGTGTAGTCATTCACCCAGCTGCTGGTTGATGAACCAGGAAGGAATGCCTGCTACATTCCTCACTCTCCTTCCTCCTGTCAGCCTCCCTTATTAGCTAGGGGGGCGGTGAGGGAGGTGGGGGTAAAAAGGTTAATGGTATGTACATGGCTTTACAGTGCTGTTTTCTTTTACCATTTAACAGCACTTTTTCTATAAGAACGGCACACGTTTGGGTTCAGTATCTTGCTCAAGGACACTTGGGCATGCAGAGTTGGGATCAAACCACTGAACTTCTGATTGGTGGGTGACCCTCCCTCCCCTGGTTCCCCAAAAAAAAGCAGCAGGTAATCTAGAGGGTCATGGTTAACCTTGTTAGATCAGAGAAATAAATAAGTTCATGGTTAAGGAAACAACTGAACCACGATGGTAGAAAATTAAAAAATTTACAATTACATTTTGCTTGCAATTGCTTTCTCTCATAGGGGATTTGGACAAGTGTTAGATTTAATAGTTCATAACGTAAGGTGGTGACCAGACTCCAGACACTGAGCATTTAAAATCGCTTCTCACAATATGTTAAAGATAAAAATAATGTAAACATATTTTTGTCAACCCACAGGACTGAACAAAGCAGAAAAAAAACACAGTTGCATCCACACAAATCGAACACACACACACAAAGAGCAAGAATAAAGTGAACTTACCTCGTACAAAAGCTGACTGATAGGAGGTCAGACTCAAAGATGTGATGCCATTAATACATTCTTTCAATATTTCTTCCTCTCCGCCCCTCTTATTATCTGTGAATTAATTTAAAGAATACATGCACACAGTCAACAGAAACACACACACATTAGAGTTCATAGAGATCCTCCAAAAACCTGGAGGATAACATCAACATATGTGTGTGTGTGTGTGTGTGTGTGTGAAGGAATGCATGTAGATATAGCTCATTTGATTCTCAACAGCGTTAATAAGCATTGATTAGGGCATCATAAAGTTTACGACTCACACAAAAGTAGAACTATCACACACATCAACTTATGTGCATACATAGTAATAAATACGCGATAAAGATATCATGTACGATCACCTAGATAGCGTGTCATCATCACGGAATAATAAGGTTATTTCCTGCGTGTGCTTTTTGAGGTTTTGAAAATGCCAGTGAACTGAGGTGCAGTGATAATGAATAGTTGAAATAGTGTGACTAAAATCGTAAAACTCACATTTGAAATGTCTTTTGCAGCAGCAGAACATATAGTTAGTGTTTTGCATCTAGGCTCCGACTTCGTCAATCCCCAATATATGATTCGAAAGGTAAAATGTAGTGATGACCAACTATTTTTGCCCCCCCCTAACTGATCCCACAGGAGGGACTTACTCAACCTGCAGCAATGCTGAAACAGCAGCAGCGAAGGGCAGGCAAAGGGAGTGATGGGATCAAAAATGTGTGTGTATTATAGAGGATTGTGGAGAATGAGGTGTGTCACATGAATGGAGCAGCAGTTTGAGTTGGCAACAAGGAAGGCATTTAACTGACATGGGGAATACCCATCCAGAAGCCGTGTCCATCGAGAAATTAACCAAATTCACGATTGTTGGAAATGTTTCCTGAACCCACAAACTGATAATATATCCGTTTGACGCGGTTGCCCACAGTTCAACTTGGCTTCAGTTCTCCGAAAAACACTGTGAGTCCCCTTGGGGGGAATTTGGAGGGAACTCTGCACACAAAATATTGAGCCATTGTAGTAGATGTGTTGAGAATGGCCGTTGGCAGGAAGGAATGAATGAGTGATGAACTTATGCCTCAGCGTCTCATGGTCCGTTTATTTACACTGAACAAACCAGTGTCCAACTGAATTTGATTATTTAACAGTGTGAATTACATAGAACTGAATGTGGGTTACATTTATCTTAATGCGCCCTTCGATTTGTAATGTTAAACCTTAACACTAACTAAAGATAGTTTGCAAAGTACATACTGAAAGTGATGGATGTGTGGTTGTGGTCTTCTTACCCCAGCAGAGGTGTCCCAGTCCTGGACAGAGGTGGCCGTCAAAGATCTCTGTGATTTCTCCAGTCGACCACTGCTTTAGATAAATCCACAAACCCCTTCCATCGACTCACTCTCTCTCTCTGCTTGTGGTGTCTTTCTCTGCCCTATTCACAGTTATTTTCTGCTTCCGCTCTCTCTGTGGCCACGCGCATCTTCCTTTATCTCTCGGTGCGCTTCATGACTGCCTCTCTCTCTTGTTTTGGTTTGTGGTTCTCCGAATCCCCTTGCTGATGACTTGTTGTCTTCGGAGTTGACTCTCTCCCTCCACATTTACTGTTACTGACCAGAGACGGTCTTTCTGTCGACTTCACAAGCCACCTAGCTTGGTTTCTAGTAATCCAGCATTGTGGCTTTGGTGTGTACATGTGTGTGTGTGTGTGTGTGTGTGTGTGTGTTTGTGTGTGTATAATCAAGCTAACCACCTGCCCCCCTCAGCCAACAGTTTTCACTAAGGAAGTAGCTGTGGTTAGAGCGAGCAAAAAAGAGGGTGAGGTCGTTGCGGTGTGTGCTTCTGAGCGCCTAAAAGTGCGTTTGTGGTTATTGTGTGTGTGTTTGGGAGTGTGTGTGCACCAAGGGTTACAGAGGGTGAGCGAACCACCTCTATACACTCCTACAACAGCGGGGCTTGGTGGTCAGGCTGTTAAACACCTTTGACCTCTAGTGTGTATGCTTGTGTGTGTGTGTTTGTGTTTTAGAGAGGGAGAAAAGAGATCATGACATGAGAGCTTGACATTTTTAATATACTATAAGTAAAAGTCCTTTTTCAGTCTCCCTTGTTTATTTAAGTTTTGGATTTGTTTGATTATTATTTCTCCCCAAAAAATAAGAACTAAGTTATTTCCTATTCCTGAAGAAATTTGTTAACATTGTCGTCCGAATCTATTGCCTGGATTTCTTCGGCAGGTTGCTTTAGTGTGATAGTGTGTTATTGAGTGTTTATAATGCATTTATAACCATTTTCAAACTGGTTTGGTTGGAACCTACAGACTTTTGAGTTAAATTTGAACTATAGTGACAGGCTGGAAAGTTGCCTCTGGAATCAACAGCCCAAAACTTCAGTTTGACCAAGAGGTGGTCTTGGTCCGGCTCAAACAAGAGACCTAGTGTTTAAATAAATCTTATCTTATACCCTAAAAATAACAGCTTCAAAATCATTTGAATGATAAACAAAATTATAATAGGCAGAATATCAGAGGGCCGCCTGGAGCACCATGGGGGAATATTACAAACTGCCTTACGGCATATGTCACACGCAAACAGCCAGAGCTAGCTAGCTATAAGAGACGACTGCCTCTGGATTTCGGTGCGGACACCGAATAAACCAAAGAGGACATTGTCGGAAGAGAAGTAAGAAGAGGAGAAATTGACAGACAAGACTAGCAAGAGTGAATATCTAAGCATATTTCATTCATTGGCGAGAGCTAAAAGAGGCCAAAGGCTTCAGGCATTGTACTAGTACTACTACTACTACTAGCATTGTTGTTGTTGCCAGCATTAACACATTTCAATGGAGATTTACTTTAGTAAGTTAGCCAAACAATTTGATGAATTTGAAAACCACGTTTGCCACTTGCTAGCTGTCTTAGCTTGTGTGCCACTCTAATTTTTTTGCCATTTAAAACATATCATAGAGGAATAGCTAAGAATTCTGCAGGGACAATGCGAATGTTAAACATCTGCTTGTTAAGTATCTGTGATCAGCCTCTCCAGTGGAAGGTTAATGGAGTGGAAAGGCACATACAAACAGACACACGCCCACAAGCAACTTGACCCTCTAGTTCACGCCCGAGCACCTGCACCGACACACTTCTACCTCACCTTAACTCCACCTCTGCCACCTCGACCCACTCGCACAAACAATGTCAGGACAGCTGCTGCCCCACCTCAGCAGGTTTGAGTTTCTTACACACTCTAAGAGCAGCCTACACACTCGCTATTTACTGTGAACTCACTATTTACTGTGAAACCACAAAAACACTTCATGAAAGGGATCTTTATTTCTTTTTTCTTTGGTGACACCCATATGCACACGTGTTCTTTGTTAAGTTGTTTTGCGCTTAAGATCCAAAAAGAACGGAATCTATAAAAAAGTGCTTTCTTTTTCGAAAAGAGATTTTGCCTTCTTCATGCAGCATAGACGTGTGCTCGTCCAATCAGATCAGGATCAGGTACCCAAACTGTCAGGACACAAGATACTTGAGGGCCGGGTTGGTATACAAACTAGAAGATGTCCTACTGTGTGTCCTGAGAGAGCGCAGTGGGAGACTGGTCACCCATTGACCTCTGACCTCTTACAGACACAACATGACCTCCAGCTGCAACTTACTGGGCCATGATCGGGTCAGACACTGAGATAGACAGCTACCAGTAGCCTCTTTTACACAGCCCTTTCAAGGCGGGAAAGCGATTTAGCTAAAGGTCCTGACCTACAGCGGTCAGGTTCCCCACAGGAAGAACCAATACCCGTAACATTGCTTTCAGGGAAACGTCTCAAAGTTCTACTAGATATATTGTCCTGAAATCCAATGTAAAGATTCATGTTCTCCTTAGGATGCATTGAATTCACCCCAGTGATTTCTAGAAGTTTCATCCAGATCAAAGATTCAGATTGTCCCACAATTTGACTTTTGAGCAAAAACCTGCAGAAGTAACCAGTCTACTTTTTAAGGTCAGTTTTTAAACTTGCAGTTTTGTTCATTAATGCCAGACTATTGAAAATGAGTTGTAAACATGCAGTAATAAAGACTCAAAATGCTTATAACAGGTAACAAGCATTGTCATGTTCAAACGTGAAGTGATTTGTGGACAACCCTCTCTACCCCCTGACCCATAGCTGTACTCTAGTTAGCACTCCCACCGTATTTGAGCTGGAGAAGTAAGAGTGAGGCCCCCACCACAAAATGAGAGCGTCACCTAATCGCAAGATGGGACACAAGGCACAGTTAAAAGGATTACAGAACAAACAACTATTCCATTCAAGCCGGGTACCGTCGTGCCGTAGAATGCAAAACATGGCTGAGAAATTGTTGTTTTTGTCCCATATATAACAGGTTGTGTAGTTTAATTTATGGGGAATGTGAACAATAACTCCTGGGAATAAAAGCCCTAAAAGTATTCCAGATCTTCCTGCCATTTGAACAAACCTGAAAGGAAACACAAAAATAAGAGAGGTACAGCGAGCAGGAGATCCTTTCTTTTTATTACACTTTTTCCATCTCGCTGCCTCTGCTTTTCCTCCCCCTCTTTTCCTCCCTCCTTCCTCCCCTTCTCTTCATCCTCCTCTACACCCCACAGAGCTCCCACGACATCAAACCCCATTATGTCTAGACCCTTCTCGTGTGTGTGAGTGTGTGTGTGGCCACGTCACTGTGTGTGTTCTTACCAGCTGCTAAAATACAACAGTTGAAGTGGCCTTTGAATTTGTCAACAAACTAAACCTCCCAAAAAAAGTGGATTAAAAAGCTGGATCCTGGATGATATCCAATGGCAGTCTTTCTTTGTGCCTGCCACTCACATAAAACCGACTGCCTACATGAATTGCCTACATGGCCAGACTTTGAGTCATCACACTGGACTCACTCATGTGCTTTGAGCATCAGTGAGACGAAGCCTGCTGGCTCCATAAAAATGAAGAGTATGATTCCTGTGCAGCTGTCTGTAAACGTTAGAAAGGCCTCCTCAGTCCAAGCTCAAACAACTTCAGAGCTCAAATGACAATTACAGGATAAAGGAACTTGCAAGAAAATGTGAGTCAATGTGGTACACTGTAACACATGTCATTTAGTTCAAGCTGTGAAACCAAATTTCAGCTGCTGCCTTCAAAATCGCTGAATCTCAACTAGAAGATAAGCTTTGGTTCCAGAATCAGAATCAGAATTATTTTTATTGCCATGTATATTTGCACATACAGGAAATTGCCTTGGTGTGGTTGGTGCACTGTACAAACAACAATATAAAAACAACAATATCGAACAAGAAAATACTTAAAATACTTAAAAATACCATTCAGATACTTAATCATTAATAATCTGTTTTTCATAATGTTTTGCAGATTCGATTTAAATTAATGTTGACGACCTGAGTTTAATAAAAATCCCAAATTTGTCATGATAAGTGGTAGAAACACGTTAACTTTATCATGTTTTACAGGTAACATGTAGAGAAGATTCATTAGATCAGTGGATTGACTGTATATTACGTTAACTTTAGCCACCAAGTAAGACTACAAAATGCCAAAGAGCAAAGCATCGAACTGATACGTAATAGAAGGAACATGTTAGTTTGTTTTTTAAACTTCACATAGTCTTATTTTACTAAGCATGGTCTAAGTAACTGTTATCCCACCCCCTCCCGTCAGCCCTCAGCTCCGAACCCAAAAACTGTGTGACATCTGCTGGAAAACCGAATGTTCCGTGACTCGCTCGCTTACTTCAGGCTATCGTTTCCGTTTCAGTAGTGTATGGCTCTCCGCCCTGAGACATTTCTGGTCATGTACTATGAGATCAAAGGCAGGGTGCGCACAGGGATATGGAGTAGTGACGTGCAGGTACACTAACAAACATTTCATACGGTCCAAACTAAATCATTGCTTGTGTTTAATAAAGTCCTGTGTTGGCTACAGAAACCATCATTTAGAGTCAGGATTGTGTCCATGTGAAGTCCACTATGTGCCTCGATGCAATCTCTCTTTGTCATTGATGTTAAAAGGGAGGTGCCTTCGTCTCTCTAAGTCTCCGCTTCCTCCTCCTGATTTTTCAGTATAGGCTGTTTTGATCTCAATGTCAGCCAGCTTCAGCATGATAAGCTGGTATTAACTATATGGCCTTGGAGTTGCAACATTAACACCATCTTTACTACAAAGTAATGTAGGGAAAACAGACCAGAACTTTCTCTACAAGCAGGTTTAGCGTTGCTCTAGAATTGAAAACATTAGAAAATATGCAGAAGCAACGGCAGTAGGCTGCATGCTTGGTCCGTTTGAACTTCTGCCTCAGCGTTTCAGGCACATCTGACACCCTCCTATTTTAATCACACCATACGCCCCCATAAACGCAGCATGAAGAGTCTTTCTTTCCTCAGGTCTACTTTATTGCATTGTGTGCACATAACTGCAGTGAATCCTTGCGAAAAACAAGTGGCCTACACTCAATAGTGTTTCCATACACCTCCTGTATTTAAAGAAGAACATAGATCACAGGAGCCACTGCTGTTTTAATAGAAATGTCAGGTTCTAAGCTCAGAATACCATTAGCTTGGAACTCCTTCCTTTATAAAGTTGTAAGGAGTTATACTTAAGTATTTCAAGTAAATCCAAGGTTTACTCTCTTAACTGTGCTTGGTGATGATTAATGTATCTGGTATCACATGGACTCTGTGTAAAGGATGAAGTGAGAAGACATGGGAGGAGAGGAAGGATGGTGGGAAACTGTTAAACTGAAAGAGGAGGGGATGAGGCCATGAAGGGACAGAAGTGAAGATGTTCTCCCAGTCGGCCAGCTGTCCAGTCAGTGTGAGAAACTCCAGGAAGCACAGTCACCCCCCACATGTACACACAAACACAAACACACACACACACACTCACACACACACACACACACACAGCTTCCCTTATTGGGACTTTGAATTAACTTCCATTTATTGTGGACAACCTTATCCAAGAACCTAAGAAATGCGGATTCGCCCCATTAGGACCAGGCTTTGGTCCAGATAAGGACTACTGGTCCTTACAAGGTCAATGTTTTAAATTATTAAACACACACACACACGCACATGCACATGCATGCACACACACCCTCACACACACACACTCTCCCAGCAGCTGTCTACTGACGACACCCTTTGTTCATTGAGGTGGACGTTAACTATTTGAACTTGACCATATCAAAACCAACAACTTGGGGAACACTGGATGAGAGTGAAAAGTTAGACATCACTGCTCCAATTATTTCATATGCATCTTTTTGGCTCTAGATACATGTAATGAAGAGAGAGATTGTAATCTGGAGAAGGGGGGGGGGAGAGACGTTTGGGAGACCATATTATTTTGGTATGTACGTGGCAACTGAACACTACTTATCAATTTAATTGAATTCTGTTTAATTTACATTCTATCAATCTTAAACAGAGAGAGAGAGAGAGAATTGTATTTGTATTGCTCTGCTCCAGTGAGCTCTATGATGTAACTTATAAGAGATCATTTTGTCATTCCGGTGTGTGTGTGTGTGTGTGTGTGTGTGTGTGTGTGTGTGTGTGTGTGTGTGTGTGTGTGTGTGTGTGTGTGTGTGTGTGTGTGTGTGTGTGTGTCAGTGTGTCAGTGTGTCAGTGTGTGTGTCAGTGTGTGTGTGTGTGTGTGTGTGTGTGTGTGTGTGTGTGTGTGTGTGTGTGTGTGTGTGTGTGTGTGTGTGTGTGTGTGTGTGTGTGTGTCTAACAGATGCCGTTGATAAAAGCATCGTCTGAACAATATTGTCCTCAAAGGACCAGTAAGACCTATTTGGTTAATAGGACAAACATGTAAAGGTTTCTGTGTGTGTGTGTGTGTGTGTGTGCGTGCGTGTGTGTGAGATGTCTCATCATGAGACACACAAGGACTTGTGTGAAGTGTTTGTGTTTCACAAGAATATGTGAAGGAGATTCCATCGCCTCCATTTGATGATTCAGCAGCAGGAGGGGGATTCTTCCAGTAAAACACCTCCTCCTCGACACACACACACACACACACACACACACACACACACACATACACACACATCCAAACGCACAAAGACAGTCTTTTGTCTGCACACAAACACATTCATGCAAGTGGATCAGTTAAGTCTTGGAATATATTACATCATACTCAGTGAGTCACAGACACCTGGTGCTGTCATTCCACAGACATGTGTTGTGTATGTCATTGTGTTCAGTCTGTCAGCAGAACATGGACTGTCGGTCAGGTGCTGAGGTAAAACTGTTAGAAGCCTGTCTTTATGTCTCTGTGGTGTCATGATAAAAAACCTAAAACAATATTGATAAAGTTAATTAAAACCCTTTTAAAAATACCGGCTACATAAAGCCGTTTTTATATCAAACCTTTTTATAGGTACGCCAGTTCTACGTTTTTGACTTAATGTAAAACTACTATATTATAAGTAAAAGTCCTGCATTCCAAAAACTTGTTAAATACAGAAATGTGAATTAAATATACAAATTGTACTTATATCATAGTGAGTGTACTCACCCTGCAGTAAAATAACTGTATATGATATCTGATTATATATTTTTACATTGTACTTATGCATCAATATGTAACGAGTGTTTTTTTCAATAATTGCTTTTATTTCTTATAAAAGCATGTCCAGGTAATGACTATTATAAAATATCATTGTAAAAGCTTTTTGAGGTTTATTGAGAGTTTGTGGTCAGGCCTCTATAACTTTATGATTTGTTGGCCTGGGCCACAGCACCATAGCAATTGGTTGCCTTGAGCTGGACGCCTCCTATTCTCCCTCTGAAAATGACCCTTTACCACAGTTTCTCTAGTGGTGCATGATTAATATTGAAGAGGGTGTGGTGATGGAAGGGCCCTGCGATGGAGCAATACTTCTTCTTACAGTCGATCTCATCACCAAAAGCTCTGGGACCACCTTTTTCCAATTTGTCATTTTTCGTTTGATGACTCATGTTTTTTTTTAAGATTTAAGAAGTGTTGAAGGAGCCAAAGGCTAAGTCTTGACCTTCAAACAGAAGTCGTGAGGACCGGCCAAACTGTCCTCACAACAATTGCTTTGAGCAGAAAAACCCAAACACACAGACGCACACAAACACACACAGCTTTAAGTTATTTAAGGTTAATGAGGCGATGACTGTCTGAACACTTATTGTATCTCTCTCTCTCTCGCTCTCTCTGTCAGCGGAGAGACGGGGGTGGGGGGGTTGGCAAACAGAGCACGGCAAATGTGATAATTGGTCCCCTGTGGTCTTCAGGGGTGCATTTCTGAGTGTGTGTGTGTGTGTGTGTGTGTGAGTCAGAGAGGGAAAAAGAACAGCGAGAGAGAGAGTTTGTTTAAGGTTTTGTTTATTTGTTTGTTTGGTATTAAAGAGACTTTTTAAATACCCTTGTTGAATAAAAGTTGACAAAGTTCGTAACTTGCTTTAAACTAAATCTTATGGATGTAGTGTGTAGGGTATACGGACAAGTAGATGAACTAACAGAATAACAGTGGGAAGAGAAACACATTTTAAACAGCAGCAAAACACAATAGAGGGCTGACAATCAATATAGGCGGATGGGTTATTTTATTTAATTACTCTGGAGCAAATTTCAAGGGAACATGTACAAAACAAAATAAACCTACAAATCAAAAACAAAAAACACAGTATTTGCTGTAAATTAGATAATCTGAGATTTTCAAATATTTTGTTCTACCTACGTTAACGCTTTTAAGTGAAAACCCATGAGCTTAATATGCCAAATGAGTGTGAGGGCCATGTTGAAGAAACAAAAATTCTGAGACTTCAATAATAAAGTCATAATATCTTAAGAATAAAGTTGTAGTTGAGAATAAAGTGGTGATATGATGAGACTAATTCATTTTTCTGTATTTATATTGTGCTTTTCTAGTTGTGATGATCCTCTAAAGAGCTTTAGAGGACAGCTTTTACCATCCAACCATTCATACGATGTATCTATGTGCAGAAGGGGACGTCTTTGGTTTCAGTATCTTGCCCACTCTTCGCCATGCATGGAGAAGACTGGCATTGAACTGCCAACCTTCTGGTAAGAGGAAGACCTCCAGGCGTCTGAAAAGGAAAGAAACAAAATGTCTTGAGAAAACAAGCAGAACATATACAACGGGTTTCCATTGAATTTTACACACAGAGATGAAGATTGGAGTTAAACAAGTTGCAGTCTCAGAATTGGTGCGTGTGGTCTACATTGAGCAGAGCTGGTGTTTTACAGTCTTACTGTAGCAGGAAGGATCCACCTGCAAGGGAAGAAGGGATCCTCCTTCAGAAACTTTGGGTGGATCAGTCTGTTGCTGAAGGAGCTGTCCAGTGCTGTGATAGTGTCCTGGTGGGGGTGGAGGGGGGTAGGGAGACTGGTTCTCCATCAGAGATCCCAGCTTTGCCATCATTCCCCTATGTCCCACCACCTCCACTGGGTCATGGGGTATTCCAGGACAGAGCTGGCCCTCCTAACCAGTCCAGTCTCATATAGAAGGTATTCAGTAGCACCCCTGCACTCCAGAAGACCTCAGTCTCCTGAGCAGAGACAGTCTGCTCTGACCCTCTTAAAGTCTGAGAACCTGTGCTCTCCGGGGTTTCACTCGTCCAGTCTCTTGAACGAATCTCATTAAACTAAGGAACCTCGAGGAGAACACATGGTAACTAACGGCATCAAGTCGGACCACTTCCAAACATTCCCTTCAAGTCTACGTGGTTCTGTGACTCACCTACACGAGCTCTGACTCTGCTCCAGTTCTCTTTCATGACATATTCTGACAAAACAGTTCACAGATCAGTGTTTCGGTGCGGCGTTCGGTGACCTCTGTGTCCCTGTGCCGTTAACCTTACATCATCAGTTCAGCTCGAGGCCTCTGCTGAGATCAAGAGCAGCTCGATTAATGAGAAGCATGAACAGCGTGTCAAAGAACAGGGAGGGGAATGAAGATACTGGCATTAATCTTTCCCTTGTTTAGTAAGCATTGATTACTTGCAGATTATCAGTGAGTTATGAATCATTTTTGTTACGTGTAACCCTGCACAGATGTTCGGCTGTTCCCAGAACAGACACACTTCCCTCTCTGTCTGTGCTGACAGTAAGTCTGTGGAGCGAGTCCTCTCTTACGTCGGCCACGGGGTCAAACCGTGGGTCAACATCACCGTCATATAATTTTGATAATAACCATATCCCATTTACAAGTCTTAACAGAATCATTTCCTGTTTCGAAAATTGCCTTCAAATTAAAGCACAACATTACTTTTTATGCTGCAATAGTCAACGCTGATTTACAGAGATTTTACTTTGAAAAACTGTAATCCTATATCTGAAGATTGTGTCAATTACTTATGAGACCTCTGAAATAGAGAAGATGGTAAATGGTATGTATTCATACAGTTTGCCATCCACCCATTCACACAAACTTTTTCTATGAGGAGCAATTTTGAGCTCAGCCTTTTGCCCAAGGACACTACGGCAGGCAGAGGACGACCGCTCTATCCCTCAGCCACAGCTGCAATGTATACAAAAAAAAGTATTAAGAAGTTGTATAAAGTGTAAAAGTACCTCTTATAATCTTACATTTACTTCTTCACATGCTGCTCAGGATGAAAAGCTAAGTTGAAACCTTCCTGAACTCCGGCTTCTGCTTGGTTCGGTCACAAAATGACACGTTTCCTCCCAACATCCTCTGACTATCAACAGCCCCCCCCCGAGGAACCACCAGCATGATGGATATATGGCTCAGAGAGAGGGGACTTTATTACTGCGGCACATGTGGCCCTCCTCCAGTAACGAGGACTAACGCTGCAGCCGATCCTTCCCTGGATTTCAACACATTGTGCGTTTGACATTTATGACATAATTACCAAATTTAAAGGCCATGCAGATTGGATGACACACTTGCAACATATACATATGCATGTGTGTGTGTGTGTGAAGGCTTACGATGTAACGACCAGGTTTACGGTGAAGGGTTGGACTGCACTCTTGTTATTGGTTAAATTACGACTTGACCTCTTAAATGAGCAAACAGTATTACGAGCTGATTATTTGACGTGTGTGATAAAACAACACTAATGACCTAATTGTTAAACGACACGCAAAACACACACTCGTAAAGAGACAAATAAAACTAAGGTAGTAAAGAAAATACAGTACATCCTAATGGGGCGACAGTATATAACTCATCAAATATGCAAGGACAGTATTGAACTCATTAAATATTGATTTACATGTTTATAATTTAGGTACCTAAATAAATTTTGCCAATTTTTCTAAATAGCAAATACAACATAAATTTGAGCGTAACCCAGACTAGAGCTGTGAAAACATATATCCTGGTTTTAGACAAATGGGATTCTCAACGCACTTATATACTATACAAATTTCTGACTCTTTATACAGACTTGTAAACATCACATACAATCAGAATGAATAATAATTTGATTACTAAATATTAGGTAGTAATATTTTTTAAATATTGTGTATTGATGTGTTTTAGATTTGAATTGAATTAGGTGGATGGTGCTTTAATTGAATGCACTGTAGATTGTAGAAAAATATATGGACAATGATGCATAGTCAGGGGTGGATGTGGAAAATGTAATGTGTTAAGAAACTTGTCCTAATCCATGATTTTAATTTTTTTAGTTATTATGAAGATTTTTCCGCTTGTGTCATGTCTGTGGTGGTTGCTATGGATGCTTCTGTTGCTGGGTGGAGTCATTTCAATTCCTGTTTCAGGTGGTCTGCCGCTGGTGGGCTTGATTCTAACTATTGAGCAATTTAGTAAAGTAGAGTTGTCTAATATTTGGAAATAAACAAATCTGAAAACGGTATAATTTTTGTTTCGGTTGTAGTTAATTTTGGATATAATCAAAGTCAGACAATCTTCTGGTTTGTGTATAAGGGGGCTGGAGGGATCAGCTCTCTTTCTTCTTCTTCCCAGCCAGCAGGGTTTTGGGTTTGAAT